>CM065460.1:28474294-29717884 GCA_032872475.1 Leptopilina myrica (nomen nudum) | reverse complement strand
ACGTCATGAAAAACTTGTGAAATATTAAAAAATTCCTGGGTTTAAATGATAAATACTGTAATTAAATATTTATTTAGTTAAAAATTATCTTTTTAATTATAAAAAAAATATTTTAAAACTAGAATTCAACTGAAAAGGATAAAAAAATCATTATTTTTATTATTAATATTATAATTATTACATTAACATTATTATACACTAAATATTGTATAATTCCTAATTTTTTAATGATGATGATTTAAATAAAAATTATTTGATAAAAATATTCATAATCCATATTTTTAAACTTTTGAATGATATATATATGTTTTAAAATCTGAAATTATTACTTTAACCTTATTTAAATATAATTTAATATCCATAAAGTTTTAAATGTATTTTTTTATTCTTTTAATTTGAATTCTAGTAACAAAATATTCTTTTCAATAATTACAAAATTATTTTTTAACTTAGTAAATGTTCAATTACAATTTTTCATTTCAGTACAGCAATTTCTGAAATGATCCACAAATTTTAAAGGTTCAAATGTAGGAAATATTTGTTAAAAATATTTTAGTTGATTACTAATAATAGTAAAAATTACAAAAATAAATTTTACAAATTAAAAAATTCATAAATAATTTTTTTTGATTATGTCGCAAAATTATTTTGTAATAAAAATTTAATTTTAAAGAGTAAATAAATAAATTGCATTCAGTAGAATCTCTAAAACTTAAGCATCATATTTTTTTAAAAATATTTTAGAGCAAAAAATGTTTCATTGACTTAAACATTTAAAACTTTGCGAAAGAAGAGAATTTCTTTAAAAGCGTATAAAAATTATTTGATTCAAATAAATATCTTTATTTCATACATAAATATTTATCTCATACAATTAATAATAATGTTTCAAAAATTTCTATCGTTTATATATGTATGAACAAAATATTTTTCTCATTTTAAATGAAATAAATTTCGAATGGAAAAATGGTTAAAAATGTTGTTCGGGGCAGTTGTTAAAAAAGAAAATATAGACAAATAAAGTATTCTGTTAAATGAAAAACATTTCATAATTTGTTTTTGTTTCGATGAAGAAAAATGTTGTTGAATCAAATATTAATAAAAAGGAAATCAATTCTTTTCTTAAACGAAAAATATTTCACAATATTTTTGGTTCGAATAACAAAAATTTTGTTAGCAGCAAATATTAATAAAAAAAAAAAATAATACTAAAATTTTTTACTGTTGGAAGAAAATATTTTCCTTCTCGTAAACCTCCACATAACTTAGAGCAAGTTTTATATTCATTTTTCAAAAAAAAAGAAAAAAAGAGAAAAAAAGAAGAAAAAGTTTAGAATTTCCTTTATGAAAATTTCACTCTTTTTCACACGTTTTTCCTTAAATCGTAAAATACTTTCAAGTAAAATTTATTAAACAATTTCTCAGTATATATATATGTATATATATAACAGTCCTATTTATATCACATTATAATATGAAGAAGAAGAAGAAGAAGAAGAAGAAGTAGAAAAAAAGAAGAAACCGTATTTCGAATCTTGAAATTCTGTTCACATAAGCAAAATTTTATTTCGCGTATATACAATTTAAAATTTAAATAATTTTATATTTGGATTTTTTTAACTTGAGGAAAAAAATTGTTTTACAGTATATTTTTTTTATAAATAAATATATATAAGAATGTTCCCCTCTCGCTAGAATTTATTCTTTATTTGATATTGAACCTTTAATGTGTATTACGTGCGGCAATGCACACAGAAGGGAACACAAAAGCGCCAAGGGTATATATATATATGCGGTAAACCCAGAGTTCTTATTTTTCTCAATTATTTTCTTTTTTTTATTATTCTTAGAGAATAAAACATTAAAAGTAAGAGATTTCAAAGCCGTTAAAGAATCGATTTCACTTTCCTTTGGTCCAGGTCACCAGAGGTGTGATCAATCGCGTTCGGTATAGGAAATGCCCGGTTAATTCGTGTATATATATATATATATATATATATATATATATATATATATAGAGTGAGAGAGAGAGAGACCGCCCAATTGGAACGTCTAATCTGCCGACCCGACTGTCGATAAAACAGTGATTTAGTCGCCAATTATCGGCCGCGAGCGTTATGTTGGATGCGAGGCGAGGGATCAGGATTAAATTCCTTCCACCTCTCTCTCTCTCTCTCTCTCACTCTCTTCTCTGATTCTCTCATTCACTTTATCCCTCTCTGTCTCTCTTTTTATTTCTCTCTTCCTTCATTCGAGGCCAGTTTCGTTCAGCATGAAAGCGATGACGTATCGATTACTCTTCACGCGATCAAATCCGATTAAGATTGTACAATAATTTAACAATAGCAAACATTCCTACTTTACTTGAAGAATCATCAATAAGTATTCTCTCTCAATTGTAAAAATATATAATTATAAAGAAATTCTCCAATGACAATATATTTTATGCTTCAACTATTCGTAATTGTTTTATTTCAAATTTAATTTCTTAAAATAAATTATTAATGTAAAAAGAGTTCAAGAAATAAAGTAAACTCGCAAAATTTCAATCAGTAGAAAGTTACTTATAAAGAGACGAAAAGTCGTTCACTAAATTATTTAGTAATAATTTTACTAAAAGATTGCGAAATTGTACTGTTTTAGTAGAGTTTTACTAATTGACTAGTAGAATTCTACTGATACTTAGTAAAAGTGTTTTATAAATAGTCGATAAAACAGTGTCTCTAATTCTTTTAGTGAAAAGTGACTTTCAATTAGTGCAATTCTACTAAAACGTTAGCTAAATTTTACTAAAAATTAGTCAAATTTGACTATTACTTAGTAAAATTACTATTTCTGCACTAAATTTTACTACAGTTTAATTGTAGTTAAACTAACTTTAAAGCATAAAAAATGCAACAAAATTTATTCCAGAAGTAGTTAAAATTAGCAAAAAGCATAGTTTGAGTAAATTTTAGTATAAAAATAACAGTAAACCCCTAACGTTTTGTTCCCTAATTCTAAATTAAATTATAGTAAACTTTACTTGTAAAGTGTAGTAAAATTTACTCTAAAAATAGTAAAAATCATCAAAAGAACGCAAGTTTAGGTTTTACTTTTACAATCTATTAAAAAGTGATTATTTTTTCCCATATATTTCAAAGTAAATCCTAGTAAAATTTAATTATTTACCCTAAAAATAGTAAAATAGTACTCGCAAAATTTACTAATAATTTCTACTACTAATTCTTCTACTTCTAATTTACTAATAGTAAAAAAAAATGTACTTTCAAATTTTAGTTATTAAAAATTCTATACAGTATATTAATTGAAATTAGTATCTAGATTACATTTTATTTTCTAAAAAACAAGTAAAGTAAAAAAAACTCACAGTATATTATAATTTTCTTTGCCATATAGCGTAAATATATTCTCTAAAAACTATATAATAATAATTAATTTGAATTTTCAGTGAATTAAATTTTCCATGAGAATGAATTTCTATTTAAACCAAGTTTTTTGCGCGCTCAAAAGAATTAATATTCAACAGAATTTGTTTCAAACGTGAAATAGTTTTTAATTCATTTTATGCAGGGAAAAAAGTGATGCTAGAATTTCGAAATTATAAAAATTACTCAGTAATAAACTTGTTAAAAGAAAAAAAATAAGTGTTTAATACAGAAATTTAAATTCCATGTACAAAAAAATTGTTCATTATATATATATATATATATATAGAGCATTACATTTCTTCAATTACATTTTTTTAAATGTAAAAAACAATAATTTTTCGTTTCTGTTTTCTCTGTGACCGTTTACACGTGTGCATAAATAAGTAAATAAAAATTTAATGCTATAAATGTATAATAGCAATAAAAAAAAAATATAATTAATTTTTTTGAAAGCAAACGCAAAATTATTTTAATAAATAATTTCTTTTTAAATAACTTATTTTTTGACGAACTATCATAAAATTATTATAATTATAAATTATTTGAGGAATAATTTTACTCAAAATTTTTTTAATTAATTGAATTTTAAAAGAGTTGCGCATAAATTCAATACTGTGATCAAAAATTTTTTAAAGTTATAGTCAAAATTTCAATTACCTTTACAAATATATTAAAATTATTCTTCAAAATTTAAATATTTTCAAAAATTTTAATATAATTCGTGGAAAAATTGTAATTATTTTTAAAAATTATTTAAAAAGCATTTAATAAAATTCTACGTAAACATTTAATATTTTCATAAATAATTAAAATTTCACAGGAATTCAATTGTTTATAAATTTTTTATTATTTTTCTTTGCAATAATTCAATTATTTTAATAAAAAGTAAAATTTTGTACAAGGATTCAATTTTTAACAAATTTTTAAATAAATTTCTTCGAAGAAATTTAACAATTTTCATAAATAATAAAACTCATCGCAGAAATTTAATTAAAATTGGTCACAAGAATTTAAACATTTAATTTTTGTATTTAAATAATTGAATTCTCGTAGAATTTTCTATAAAAATTTCATGTAAAACTGAATTTTAGTTAAAATTTCAGGTAAGAGTTGAATATTAAAAGAATATTATAGCATGCATTTTTAGAAATAATTGAATTTTGAAATAATACAGAACATGAACATTTCTACATGTTTTATAATAATATTTTTATTAAATTTGTTGATTTTCAAAAAGGTATGAATTTATAATTTTTGAGAATTTTAATTTCTATGGAAAAATAATAATGATAAAATTTTTATTTAAAAATGAAGTTATGTTTTTGAACAAAGTTGAAATCTGCAACGCTTTTAAAAACGAAAAATCAAAAAAGAATTTTTTCAAATTAAATTAATTTCTAATTTCCACGTGTCTTAATTTTGAAGACATTAGTTGTTACTAAGGATACAATTATTATTGAAAAATAACATTATTTAGAATCAAAAATAAAAATACCGTCCTATTATTTTTTGTTTTCGTTTTTAAAAAAGTTGTGGACTTTAGCCTCATTGTTTTTGAATAATATTTTACTATTGTAGATATGTTATAAATAGGTTCCTGAAGTTGGCATCGATGCTCAGCATCAAAAATTATTTTTCCTTATTTTTAGTAAAAAATTTTTATCTAATTTTACTCCTTTTATTCACTTAAGAAGTAAAAAACGATTTTATAGTTTTAAAAAATACTATTAAATAGTTTTTTACTTTTTAAGTGAATAAAAGGAGTAAAATTATAGTTAAAATTTTAAACAAAACTTAAAGCTTTGGAAAAAATTAAGTGATTTTTTTGGTTTTGTACAAAAAATATTTTTCGATGCCGAGCATCGATGGCAACTTCAGGGACTTTTATAAATAATAATATCAATAATAATGTTATTTATTTTTATTGTTATTAGTTTTATAGCACCAATTAAAGAATATAACGTTAATAAAATGACATTCAGTTTTTGCAGTAAAATGTTATAAAATTTTTTTTTATTAATAACACATTCGCAATTAATTGCAACAGCAAAAACTTTGCCATTTCTTTTTTTCCTCTCGTTCTCCTAACGAGAGTTACTACATATTTTCTTCATAATATGTACATGTAATAACTTAATGTACACGTTTCATATATATATGACTCTTAAAACTCTCACACAAGTTTATTACAGTTTTTAAAGGGTTTGTGTTTGAAGTTTATACACTTATAATTTCTACTATATAGGGAGAGTTATAACACCTATGTTTATACAGTATATGTGTGTATCGGACGTGAGGAGATTGTGATGTTATCAACTATACACCACATACACATATACCACACGTTAAATTCAGAGAGTTCCAAGGGGGAAAGAAGACGAGAGGTCCGGGGGCGGGAAGAGAAGTTCTAGTAAAATAAATTATGCAAAATACTTTCCTTCGTTGGAATATGAAATCGTGGTTTTGCGGCTGCGTTACACGAGGTAAAACTATTCATCGGGTCCACCCATTTGCAAAAAAAAAAAAAAAAAAAAACCAAAGAAAAGAAAAAAAAAATATAGAAAAAAAAATTGAGAGAGAATGTCATGCAATTTAATTTCATGTCGTTTATAATCGTGTCACCAATTTAATAAACCTCTCCTCATCACGAATTCGTGATATGATTTTAGATGTGCGAACTCCCGTGAAAATTCTCTTGTCCTTTCTTGTCGTCTCTTTCAACGAGATTTCGTGTATTAATATTCGACTTTATATATGTGTCGAATATTATAGATATTTTCTATATATTGAATCTTTTCTTTAAAAGAAAAAAAATAATAATTCTGAGAAAAATTTTAATTATAGATTTATTAGTGTGTAATTGAAATTCTTTTTTTTTTCTTTGAAGAGAAAAAAAAGGCGAGCGAAAGGGAGAGAAAGTGAGAGACTGTATAAGAAAGAATACATTGCAAATTCAATTTAACTTCTTGATTCCCACGAGCTTGTCCGTGATTCATCGGAGATCCGGTACTCGGTTATTTTCGGAAACACCGACAGAGCACGCTAACGTACAGCGAACGACAAATTTTATTATTATTACATTTTTTTTTCTTCCATATAAAAATTTCATTATTACATTTTGAAAAATATCCGTTCTTCGTTGCATTCTGTTTGGATTAAAATTGTATTTCAATTTTTTATAAGATACGTTTTTTTATAAAGTACTATATTTCTTTTATATGAAATATATTTTTAAAAAATTAAAAACGCTGTTTTAATAAAATAGAGAAATATGTTTCATAACATCGAGAAAGATATTAGATAAAATTATAAACAATTTATATAAAGTAATAAAGAATTTTTTATAAAATAGTAAAGTATTTTTTATATAAAATTGTTATATTTTTTCTCAACCTGACTCGATGTGATCGATAATTTCCACTTTATTATTATTGTTTTTTGTATAAAACCATAAAAAATGTTTTTAAAACTAATAAAATATTTTTTATTAAAATAAAAAAATGTTTCATAAAATGAAAAGCATTTTTTTAGGATATCAAATAATATTATTATTTTCTTGATTTTTTTTTAGTGCAAAATTGTTTGTAATGTAATAAAACATTAATTATTGGAAGAACACATGCATGTAATTCGAGATAAAAACAGTGGGAGGGAATGTATACGCGCGTTTATAAAAAAGTCTTTTGTTTCAATTCACAACTTGTCAGTGCCATAATGATTTTTGCGGTATTCTTTTCTGTAAAAAAAAATTTCGCATGTTTCGTTTATACCATTTATTTTAATCTCTATGATATATAGAATTAAATCGATTCGATTGCTTGAGGGGTTGTGGAAATAGAGAAAGAATTGCATTCGAGCTTTGAAGTTTCGAACTTCCAGACAATAAAGACTATAGAGTTGGAAATACTTTTCTTTTCTCTCCTTTTTTTTTGCTCGCAAAATTACATACTATCATTCTTCTCAGTAGAGTTCGAAAAATATTTCAATGTTCGAATTTCCTATATAGATTTATAACAAACATATTTTTCAATCGTTTTTCTTTTTATTATTGTTTTATATTTATTTTCATATTTTCTATTCATATTTATTTATTTATTTTTAAATATAAATAATAATAAAAATGCGAGCAGTTGGAAAATACATTGTTTCAAGGAATATTTTATAATTTAAATGAATATTCTATAAATAAAGAAGTAAAAATTTAATTTATCTAACGTGTGTAACAAAATGGGAAAAAATAATAAAATACTAGTAATAGAATAGAATTTTTTGCTTTTCTGCAAAATGAAATATTCTTTGTTGCTTGAAAAAGAAAGAAACAATGACAATAAAAATAAATGTTTTTGCAAATATTTCATAACCCTTCAGGGCACATATTTGATAAAAATTTTTGTCAGTTTCCGTCCTTATATATGTCACGACACATGTTTCTATCACTTTTAGCATATTTGAGTATGTGCAGCATGCAAACGACTTTCATTGTGTGCTAAAATACACACTTCTCCAGCCGGTTACCCTCACATTATTTATCACAGTAATTCTCAATAAACTACTTGCTTCCCACTTGCCTTTACTTCAATTTCAATTGTAGTTATACCGTCCCATATACTATTGTTGCACTCATTTTGGGCATTTCTTAAGCAATTGTTAATTGGAAACAAGAATTTATAATCAATATATTACATTTCATTAAATTAAATTGTTAACGTACAATAATAATATCACTTAATTACTATAATAATTAATATTATTATATTAATTTTTTCAATGAAAAAAAAATTATTTCATGAAATTAATTATTTATTTGGTAACAGATAACTAATCGCTTATTTGAATCAAATAAATTTTTTTAAACTGTAAATTAATATAATAATAATAATAATTATTATTATTATTATAAAAAAACAAGAACAAGAAAATAATTTTATATATTTAAGTATTATTTTAACGTCTTATATTTAAGCAAAATGATAAACAAAAAACGAAATGAAACTTTAATTAATGAATAAATAAATAAAAATTGAATGGTGGTAAATTAAAAGAGATTTAATTTTAATTAAAAATTTTAATAGATCGTTTATTTCAAAATTAATTCATTGGCGAATGAATTCATTTTGAAATAAATAGAATTTAACGCGTTATATTCTAATTTCCTGAGGAAACTTTCACAACTTATTGCTATATACATATAGATAAACAAGCCATAAACAATAGACATTAAGTGTCTATATTCAAAATTTTAATTCAATGTAAACGTATTTAATGATTATATTCACAATTTCATAGCTTTCTGTAAAATTGGAAAAATCGCTTTTTTCAATATATATATATATGAAAAACAGAAACAATGCGAAAAATTTTTTATAATATTACGCAATATTACACGTGTGTATAAGTATTAAAACATTAGTTGAAATAGTTTTATTTTAAAAACTGAAATTTTCCACTTTTACAAAGTCTATAATTTCTGCCTCCCATTAACTCATATTTACTCTAATTAATATGATTCTCATCTCATTAAATTACTGTAGAGGAAAAAGATATTTTTTCCGGTTGAAAAAAATACAAAAAATTAGAAATTAAAATAAGAATACTAAAAACTAATTTACTTAATTATTTATTATCTGTTAAATTAAATTAATTATATAATTATATTCATAATAAATAATTTATTTATAATAGATTTCATTGTAAACAAATATAATTTGACAATTAATTTAATTTATATTATTAATAAATTTTTCTTATTAATTAATAGTTTTATGTTTTATTTTCAAAATAAATATGTATTAAAACAAAAAAAAAGGAATTCGTTTTAATCCAAAGATACGGAATATTCGACGTGAAAATAAGTAATAAATAAAATTTTTCAATTACAAAAAGAGAGAAATCCGTATTAAAGTGATACTGGAAGTTGCGAAACGGCAAGAGATCATATAAAGATAAAAAGACTATATCTTTGTGGATTTAAAAAAGCAGCTTTAAAACTGTCCTAAATTGCTTAGGTAGACGAAATCGCATTATAATTGCACATTCACCGTAAAATGTCTAATGAATTTACTTTAACAAATTGGATAAGATTTCTTTTTTTTACTTCTATTTATTCTAGAATAACGATCAACAATTACGAGTCTCTTTTTAATTTTAAACTTTTATAAGGAAACATAAATATTTAAAGTTGAAGAAAAAGTTTTAAAAAATAACTAAATATCTGTAGAATTTATAAAAATCTTTATTAAAATTAATAATTATTTTCAATTAAATATTAAATTTTGTTTCGAAGTTTTCACTTGGCCTCTATTTAATTTAGATGATTAATAAAGAAAAACAGTCGGAAGGAAACTCTATTTTAAAAATTTTGTGTATTAAAAACCATTGAACAAGAATTACATTCCCTTAATAGTTGCAGAATATTACAAAAATATTACCAAATTAAATTATAAAACAGTTTTCTATGGTTTACTGTAATTTAAAAATTTTAAAATCGATATAGTTTCACTTGTAAATAAAATTTAAAAAAATTAATTAAATAATGTAAAACAAAATAAATTAAATTGTTTATTTAAATTCAATGTTAAACCCATCGATTATTCAATTTCACAATATGATAAAAATTTCAATTGAATTATGTTAATGACATTTGACATTTATAATTAAAAAGTGAATTTAATAAAAATAAACATTTTTCAAGGTAAATAATTGAAACAAAAAAAGAATAAAAAACGAAACAAAAAAATGAAGAAAAAAAAGAAGAAAAAACAGAAACAAAAAAAAAGTCATACAAATAAACAAGATTCAAGGCGGTGATCGATTTATGTTAGCATTACGAAGCGTTATCTTGTGTGAATTTCAAGTACATGCTAGGCACAACACGCCTTACGTAATAACAAACATGAAAAATGCATAGAACTTTATTGAGAACCACTGTCGCAGGTTGACTGCCCCTTCTCCCACTCTATATATCCCCCCTTCCCACCTCTCAGTCCAAGTTACACGGTGAGGACTATCTCAATTCTGATCGATACATGTTTAATTGATCGACTCCACCATAAATTATATACATATATATACATTATCATTATTTACCTCTTATCAGTCCGCATAATATTACTTTAAAAAACTCTTTTTCATAAATTTCGACAACATTTTTTTCTCCTTAATTTCACGCTTTTAACACATTTCATATTAATCTGACAATTGTAATTTTAATAATTCTATGGAAATTTAAACAATAATAACTCTTATATTGTAAGAATAACAAAAATACAAATAATAATATTATAATTCAATAATTAACTATTAATTCAATAAATAAATAATTAATCACAAGTCAATATTAAAATTATCATTAATTTTTATTTTTATTTAATCATTATTATTATTATTACACTGCAAAAACATTTCTTTAATTTGAAGCAAGTATTTAATTTAAGTAAATATTTATTCAAATCAAATAAATTATTTCCCTGCATATTCATCATTTTTCTCATTATAATTATAATTATTATCATTATCTCTAAATTTTAATTAGTAAAAATGTTTATTAATTTGAATTAGTGACTGACTTTTTGTTTTTTTTAATAAAAAAAATGTATTACAAAAACAAATTTTTATTTCTACTAATTTATGAGTAAAATAAAAAAAATACATGTAATTACTTATTTATTTTAAAACATGTAGTACAAACAAAATTGTTATTTCTAATTTATCATTAAAAATATGTATTAATTCAAAAGGAAAAAGTTGGTTACTATTTAAAAGTAGTAAAAATTTCTACTAATTCAAATTTAGAATGTTTTTATTGTAATTTTTAATATTTTAAAATTAGAAAAAAATATATATATATAATTATTGATATTATAATTAAAAAAATAAAAAACATGAATATAAATTATTTAATTATTACAATAATCAATTAGAATTATTCTTTCTATGTAAATAATTAATATAAATATAAATAATTATGAATAATTTTACTATTCTTATTTTTGTAATTATTATTACATTAATTACAATCATAATAAGAGTGATAATTAAAAAAAATGTTTAGTTACAATAAAAATAATAATAAATTATAAATAGAATAAAAAGAAATTACATGATTAATAAAATAATGTATTATAAAAAGTGATTACTTTTGTTTTTTTCAATTATAAATTGATCAGATTATTTTTTAAATAATTCCTTTTTAATGCAGCATATTTTTTCGTAATAAAAAAAAGGTAACATTTTTCTAAATTATTTAGGAAACAAGTATTGCTGAACAAGTAAAATTTAATTTAACATCCTCTTTTTTTCCCTCTTGCTCGTAAAAAAAGCGACTGCGAAACACTGCTGAAGCGGATGAGGGGAAAATCGTATTACCCTTTACGGAAATTTCTTTCAAGATTTTACAACCCTGGAAAAGCTCACGAATTTATTATGGAATAAAATTTCTGCAATACAGACGTGTAGTTTTTAGTTTTTTTTCTTTTTTGGTAAATTATTGATGATCATCATATGTTTTTATGATGAAAACCGAAAAAAACTATTTCTTAAATAAATAAAATATAAATAAATTTATATAATTAGAGAACCATGGAACTATGTAGAATAAATATTTAAATACATATTTGCAATTTGAAATAAAAAGATATAATTTATTGTAATAATAATCACAATATTAAAGACTCTAAAGTTTTGAACAAAATTTATTTGTTTCTTCTACAAAATAAATTTTTATTGCAATTATTTTGCATTACTATCGAAAAAATAAATTAAATAGCTTCTAAATGTAAATACTTCAGTTTTTAAATTTGTTTGTGATTAGTAATTTATGAAAATATTTTTAATAAAAAATATTTGGTTCATTTGAACGTTCAAAATTTGAGGATCATCAATATTAATAATAATGATAATATAATATTAATAATGGATAATGGATAATAATAAGTAATCATAATGGCAATAATTATATTATATATCCCCGAATTTAATAAATTTACTAATTTATATTAATTATTATATATATACCATTACTATATTAATAAAAAACAAAAATAATAAATTTTTAGTGAAATAATATTAGTCTACATTAATAATAAAATATTGAAAGAAAAAATCATGATAAACTATTTTCGGAAATAAAAAATATAAATATAAAATTTGCATTCACGTTATTATGTGTATAGAAATTCCTAATCTTTTTTAATTTGAAAAGCATAAATTCAATATTGTATAAAGGAGGTAAAACACTTTACTGCATAGACCTTTGAATGCTCTAATTATCCAAGTCTCGAGCTTCCACTCTGTACTTGATTTACAACAATGCAGAAAGTTTTCTGAGGGTTTCTCCTTTCTGTTAAACAGCCAAGCCAGCTTTACGAGACTTCGAAACTATATATACATATATATAATAAAATATATAAAAGTCTATGCGCGACGAATGTTTAATCTACAATCTCTGATTTTTTCCCTATGTATATAATATAGAATTAAAATTTAAAAATAAAATTACTTTTAAATTAGTATTTTCCCTCTTTTTTCGAATAATAAAAAACAGGTATAAATTATTTATTCATTTTAATAAAGTGTTTTACTATATGTAATTTAATAAAATTAGTGTTTCCGGTGAAATATTAATAGTTCTTGTTGTTGTAAGTTTTTTTTGAATATTTTACAATGCATGATAGACGTTGAGCTGTTGAAATTTAATTGAAAAAGGGAAGAAGAAGGAAAAGGTGTTTGCGAGAGGCGGAAAGCGCGTTGTGCACGTAAACGTAAGTCATTAAAGCACATGCAGTGCTTCTTGATGAAAGCAGACCAGGTGTCGCAACACTAAAGACAAGCTTACAGGTATTCTGCGCATCTTTGATTGCGTCGCGCAGAAGAAGTGATAAATTTTGACAGTGTCGTTAATGATATACCAAAATAGAACCATTTCCCACTTGACACATATATCTCAAGTTTAGATGATACCTTCCTTTATCTAATTTCATCAATCTATTATTATATTTTCATTATTATTATTACCCTCATACTATAAGGCATACGTTTCTATTTAATACTATTACTACTACTACTACTACTATTATTATTATTATTTATATTTTGATTGGAATTATTATTTCTCATTTTCTCCTAAAACTGGTTTTTACTTATTTTAATAAAAATTAAAAAAT
Organism: Leptopilina myrica (nomen nudum); assembly: GCA_032872475.1. NCBI lineage: Eukaryota > Metazoa > Arthropoda > Insecta > Hymenoptera > Figitidae > Leptopilina > Leptopilina myrica (nomen nudum). The sequence continues at coordinate 29,704,293 of CM065460.1, read as the reverse complement.
TATTTTAACAAAAAGAAGATATATCATTATTAATATTTATATTATTATTCATATATTATTTAAATTTATCACTCGGTGGTATTAGAATTTCTCTACTCATTTGTTACTACTTTCTAAATTTGAATATGTCCCTAAAAATTCGAACGTTCAAATAAACGACAATTTTTCCATATTTCGTCAAATTTGAATTTCGATGAAAAATATTTTTATCTTAATTTCGAAAATTAATTCCTTACAGTAAATGTAGAATTTATTTTATTTTTATTAATTTTATTCTAGTAATTTTTCAAAATTCCCAATATGATTAAAAATCATTGGACTTAGCAAAGAATTTTACTTAAAATATAATATTCTTGAAAATAATTGTATTTCAAAAGTCATAGAAATTAAAATGTTACATGAATATCAAAATTTTAATAATTGTGTGTAAAAAAAATATAATTAAATGTTCAAAAAATTACAGATTAAAATTTCGTAAAATTGAAACAGAAAAATTATAAATTATAATAATCGACGTAATTTGTCCTCACCTGATGTTAGCGTTGTTTTATGACAATGTTTTGTTTAGTAGTTTAAATTAATATGTGTAAAAAAGGAAAGTTAACTTGTAAGAATGTGTAATGTTTTAATTTGTTAGCTTCCTTAAAAATTAAATTTTGAATAATATTATTAAAAAATTATAGAAAATTAATTGAATTTTGAAAGACTTGTAGTTCAAATTTTTAAGAGTAGTACTCTCTAAAGAATTAGTAAAAATGCTTACTAATTTTAATAAGTGACTGACTTTTTGCTAGTTTTTACTAATTTTTAGTTTTTTTTTTTAGTTTTTTTTTTACTAATTCAAATTTAGAGAGTAATTAAACTTTTTTAAAGGAAAAGGTACTTGAATTCACAATAATAATTTTAACAAATTGAAACAATTGGAAATTCTGTAAAATGTTATATTTTATAGAATTATATTTTTCCCTCTTTAAAAATTGTCTTTTAAATATAATTATAATTTTGAAATTATATCATTTTATGAATTTACAAAAATTATTCAATTTAAATCATTCAATTCTTGCAGTTAAATTCTCATAGGAATTGGTTTAACAAAAATTTAAAATTAAAATTTTTAAAAATAATCGAATATTTAAACCGTTATAACAGGAATTTTAGGAAATAATTAAATTTTAAAAGGTTTTTAAATTAATTTCCTTGAAAATTTAAGGGAAGCAAAAGTTTAAAAACCTCTAAATTTTTATTAAAAAAAATTATTAATAACATTATTATTCATTAATATTCTGTCAAAGATTTTTGTTAAAGTTTTTTAATATATAATGAAATTTTCCAAAAAATTTTCTATTTTAAAATTAATAAACAATAATTGTAAAAAGATGAATTTCTTTTTTCTCCATTTCTATTATTATTCATTGTTATTTTTATTTACCGACTTTTTTCATGATATTTATACACACAATATATCTATATTATACTTATTTTTATTACATTTACTTTTTAATCTATATATTCTTTTATTATTATATTTCCCTTTATTTCTGGGGTGGTTTTTTTTACTTTATCTCGAATTTCTTTTTATTATTGACTCGCCGTTACTTCTTGTAACACAAGAGTATATTAGGGAGATAAAAAGAATCTGGCAAAAATGGTTGTCTGGATATATATACTATATATCGAAGGAGTAAAACTTCTTTCATCGTACTGAACGACACACACATACACACTGGATTTGTAATATTTATAGTCGAGCATTAGACAGGACGTGACATCATAAAACACTCTAATAGAGCATTTAATTTATCTTTCCTAACTTGTCATATTTTTTCATTTTTTTTTAATTTTATTTTATTATCAAAATTTTTCAATTTTTATCAATTTACAAAATATTCTTTTTTTTTAATCATTAATGTCATTTTTTTTTGTTTTCAGATATTAAAAAAAACAGAAAAGAAAGAAATCCGTTAAATTAATTTACGTAGAGTAATGTGTCATATTGAAATTTTACACACGATTCGATGTGTATGAAATGTATATGTATGAGGAGAGACATTTAAATGTAGACGTGGGTCTGTATAAAGCTGTATACACATACAGAATTATTAACAGTTCAACACTACTGTCTGTTTAAATGATAAAATATTATCATTGTTGTCCTATATATAACTTCTCGATGTATAAATACAATTTGTTCTGACAAGATGGGTCAATTTATCTCGTGAAACGTGAGATAAAGAATTTTCAATTTAATCATTGCAATGTTTTTCTCTTTTCGAGAAATGACAATTAAAATAATTACATTACAAGTATTTTTCTTTTGCGCATTTATTGAATTTACGCTTTGAGACTGAAATCAATTTTTTATTGACAATTTAATGAAAGATGGATTGAACATTGAAAAATTAACTTCTCATTAATTGAATTGTGGTAAATAATAATTTTAATAAAATAATAATAATAATACATTTTTTAATATTCTCTCTGATTTGAATTGATAAATTTTATTAACAAATATCTCAAAGTAATTTCTATTAAATTGTTAGTAAAATTTACTAATTCCAATTAGTTAACATTTTATTAATTAAAATTTAGAGAGTTATTTTAATATTATTTTTAAAATGTTTATTATTATATTATTTTTAAAAATCCACTGTTTACTTATTTCCAAATTTTTATCAGAAATCATAAAATTATTTCACAATCGCATCTCTATTTTCTATATACAGCTATAATATTGTTTGAAAATTAAATATCCAATTTCTAAAAAAAGAGAATTACCGTGAAATGACGGCAATACTTTTTTTTCTCTTGAGGCAAATCTAATTAATGTATTTAATTTAAGCAACACACACACTAACACACATTTTCCTATATATCTAAAATGTGGCGCAGGCTTCTCACAAAAATAGAAATGATCAAAGTTTTAATAACGTTACGAACTCAGCCTCGCATAAATTACAAAGTATACGACGATGATTATGAAATTTCCATTGAATGCCACACGTCCACTTGTGTCATCAGCATTATATTGAAAGAAAAATTAAAATATAATTAAAGTAATTGTGAAATTTTCAATTCAATGATAATATAAAAAAAACTAATTAATATTTATCTATATCCAAATTAAAGTTTATAAAAGAAAAAAGAAAACTTCTTACTAAAAATTATAATTATTCTTGTGTTTTAACACCTTTAATAATTATTAATTAATAATTAACTATCATAAATAATATAACTATAATATAATAATTAAAAAACGTTATCTTTTATTTATATCATTTTTTCAAACTAAAATTTATTACAATTTATAAAATTTACATAATTAAAATTATAAAATGCAATTGTAATTATTTATTATTGTAAATTCATATTATATCAGTTTTAGTATTTTAAAAAACAAATAAATTTATTTATTATTTTTATGTTTATTTCTAAATGTTAAATTATTAATTATATAAAAATTCAATTTTCTTATATAAAACCTTTTAGAGAATAAAGTAAATAAAAAATTGTCAATAAAAAAGTCTTTTATCCTTAAAATTTATGTAAAATGAAACCATATGAGTTTAATTTTCCACTTTTCGTAAAAGTAAAAATGCAATTTTAATGTTTCTTTTACGATTGCTAATTAAAAATTACAAGAAAAAAATTAATTCTCGGAAAATAAGAATATTGGTGAAAAGAAGAAGTTTTTAATTAACGTAATTTATTTTCTTTCTAATTTAAACTAATGGTTCATTTGACAAATTCTTACGATTTCGATTTGCGAAAAAAAACTAATTTTAATTCTTGAGACTTCAATTTTTAAAACACGAAAGCTTATGATTTAAATTATAAGAAACTAAATCCAATGTTTTAATAATAAAATAATTAAAAAAAATAAATAAATAAAAAATATATATATTTTAAAAATAAAAAAATAAAAATAATATACTATTTAAAAATATTTTATAATTTAATGTAGGTACTAAATTTTCGGGATTAAAATTTTAAGAAACTAATCTCTAAATTTCAATTAGTAAAAATGTTTTAAATTTAAAAAAAACTAAATTTTATTATTTAATTTTTAAAAATATGCGAATGGAAAATAAAATTCATTTGAACTTTAAAAAAATTAAAGTATTAACAAAAAAGAGAAATTTATTTTAATTTTTGTAAAATAATTTTTTTTTATTTGGCTTTTTTTGGATGAAATTAATTTTTTTGAAAGTGATAAGAGAAAATGATAAATACGTCTTTCTCAATAAAGGAAATACGACATATTACTGGGAGGGATAAGATTATTGAAATACATTGGAACTGTCTGCGGCCCTGAAATCTCGTGACTGGTTGTATGTATTTGTAATGGCATTGCTCTTGTGGTAGAGACGTGTTAGGATACATATATATCTATACACTCACACACATTTGATTCTACAGGAAATCTGTACATAGTTTGATACAAACATGCAGACGGCTCCCCATCTATATGTATACACACGAAAGCTGTGAGTTTCCTCCATTATTTCATCGATTCTCATTGAATCGGAATACGAGAAATGTCAACTTTGATCTCGAAATTCTTGAAATGCTTTTTCACATCTTCGACAATACGAGAGAATTGAATTTAAGAGCTTTTTTTGTACTTTTTTTTTGTTATGAAGAAAAATAACATTTTATGGCTTCATATATGGAGAAATTCACTTATATTGCGTTGTATTTATTAAAAAGACTATATTTAACATTGTATTGTATTATCATTACTCTCTAAAACTGAATCAGTGAAATTTGACTGATTTTCAGTGACTTCATTCTCACGATTTGAATCAGTGAAATTTCACTGAAAATCAGTTAAAAATGACTGAAATATCAGTCATATTTCACTGATTGGTCAATTAAAAAATAACTGAAATTTTCAATATGCGTGACAGGAATTTTCAGTAACTTTTTCATTAGTCAATCAGTGAGAAATAACTGATATTTCAGTCATTTTTGACTGATTTTCAGTTAAATCCCACTGATTCAAATCGCAAGAATAGAGTCACTGATTCTCAGTCAAATTTCACTGATTCTCAGTGAAATTCCACTGATTCAGTTTTAGAGAGTATATAGATAAAAACTGGCATTTAATTATTATGATAACGAGATACCCTTGTGTGCGTGTGCGTGTCTGTTCTCTTTAATAAATATTATAATTACTTTCTTTTCTTTTTTTTTAATTAATATATTATAATTTTCAATTAGCGTTGTTTTTTAAAATTAAATATGAATATATATTTTTAAATAAGAAAAATCAATAAATAAATTACTTATGACATGAAATACAAGAGAAAGTTTTAGCTGTACACTACATTTCAAGTGAGAGGTTAATAAATGTCTTTTTAATCCAGCGCATATATGTAAAAAATTTCTTAAATTACTTTTAGAAAATTATTTTTAATTTTTCTAAAGTCCTAAAAGTTCTAAACATAAGGAATAAAAATTTATTTGTTTAAATAAAAATTTATTCCTTTAAATTTAAATTTATTTTTAAAAATCTTGACACAAAATATTTTTTTCGAACGTTTAGAAACTGTGGACCATTTTGAATATTAATGATATAACAAGCAAAAACTACACACGCGGGTGAAATTTTCATTTCCATTGTTACTTATCAAAATTTGTTTTTCCAAATTTAATGAAAATTCTTGAGTTCTTAAGAAATATAATTTTTTTTACGGTCTTTCATTAAATGTAATTATTTGAACAACTCGTATAGTAAATGTCAAAATATTTCTAACAGCAACATTAATTAAAATTCAAAATTTATTTCAATAAAAGTTGGCAAAATTTTCAATTGTTTCAACTTTTAAAAATTATTTTCGGAAATAGAAGTATTTTTAAAAAATTTTAGTTTCATTTTTTCAAGCAACAATTTTACGAAGTTTCTAAATTAAATTTTACTAAAATTTAATACTTTTTGTTACACAAAAATTTAAAAACTTATTCATATTTATTTTTCCCGAGGAATTTGAAATTTCAAATAATTTTAATGAAAAACCTCATGAAATAATTATTTCTAAAATTTGCAACAGTAATTCATCCAAAATTAATAATAATTAATAATAAAAATATTTATCATTTATCAAATTAATTCCTAAAATTCCTGTTATAAACGGTTTAAATATTTAATTATTTTTTAAAGTTTCAACTGAAATATTTGTTAAATTAATTCCTATCAGAATTCAATAACGAGAATTGAATTATTTAAATAGAATAATTGATGTAAATTCATAAAATGATATAATTTCAAAAATATAATTATATTTAAAGACAATTTTTAAAGAGGAAAAAATAAAATTCTAAAAAATATAAAATTTTACAGATTACGTCGATTATTATATTATAATTTTATGAATAAAATAAATTAATAGATTGATAACTTCTTCCACCTTGAATAAAAATTAACTCTTCCAATAAGTTATATAGTATCTATATATTATATAACATTATTACTTATCGTAAAGTAATATATAAATAAATTGACGTTAATAATGTTAATAAATTAACGTTTTGAGATAAAAAAAAATACTTGAATTAAATTAACCGTTTTTTTAAGTTTACTTCAACGTATTTTAAAAAAGGGTCAGCTTTCTTTGTCATTTTTGTTTTATGTATAATTATTTCGAGTACCGAATATATTGTTGATTATATATGTCGAGGAATTTTGTTTTGTCAAGTAAAGTTTAACGAATATTGCGGCCCTTTATTTCTCTTTGTGCCAAATTGATGTGAGAGAGATCAAGATAGAAGAGAGTGAGAGAGGAAAGAGAGGTTTGTTCGTAGTGGGTTGGTAGACAGGGTTTCACAGGACGAAGAAGGCTGGGGTGGTTGGTGTAGAGGTGAATGAGAATAGGAAAGGGTGTTTGGGAAGGTGGTTGACGTTATTTTCTTTACTTGACATCCCTTTGTTCAGTAACGTGATTAAAGTATTTTATACTTATGAAGTTAATTAATGTCATTAAAAAAAATTCAAAATATTTTCCATTTAAATTTTCTTTTCCTATATATATATATATATATATATATATATATATATATATATATATATATATATATATATAGATATATATTAATAAATATATCGCTCCGTCTATTTCGACAATATCATTTTTTTCAATGTTTGGAATTATTACAAAAAAATTTTAAAACACTAGGAAATAATTCATTTATATTCATCGTTTTTCTATGATTATTAAATTGAGGTAAAAAATAACTATTAAATTGAAATTGATTTGTTTACTATTATTTCTTTCGTTTCATAATTTTTCGATTAAAAATTTTAACGATAACTTGTAATTAAATGTTACTATATGTAATTTCAAACTTTTCCTATCAAATTAACAGTTTCATTTCAATAAAATGATATGTGGTTGATTTTAATTTAGTTTCTAAATTATTATACTAAAATTATGTCTATTATTCATCATAGATATTAAATTTTGTAAATGAAATAAATTTTCAATAGAGCAACTAAAACTTATTCATATGGTTGAAGGCATTATGTGGATTATCTAACTATATAGATTGAAACTGTTTCATTATTCAATATTGCTTTGTCCGCGTTTAATACTTAATTATCATTATTTTTCCAATGAAAGCAATGAGCTTATTTAATTTTTATTTTCTACATAGTTAATTTCATTCTAATGCGGGAGAATTTTTAATTATAAATAAAATAATTTTTAATGTCTCTTTTATATTGTAGTTGAACGGAAAATGATAATATTTCTAAAGTTTTAAACTGATAAATTGTCTTCAAAAATTAAAGAGTTATTAAATTTATAGAAACTCATTTTCAATTTTATCAAATTAATATTGGGTGCCAGTTTTATGGAGTTGTAGTTTTTTCGCGTATTTTTGAGAACAATGGTTTTCCAAAACATTTTTGTATGTCTTTTCAAGTTTGCATTCTATAATGTTACACCAGATAAATGTACAAAAATCGATATATCTGTAAAACAAATTGCGCTCACTCATCGATTGTTGTTGAAGAATTCCGATTCTGTATTTTCTCTGCTATTTTTCTTTTTGGATTCTTTTTTTTCAAAAATGTTCACAACACTATCACTTTTCACTTGTATCATATACACTATTTGGCACTGCAGGATCCTCCTATTGTAGACACGTAATCCCTCATCTTCTTCTTCTTCTATCCAATTTTGTAGCTGGGTTCTCTAAGCTCCATTTTCGATTCTCCATTTCTCGTCTTTCTGTATTTATATTCTTCACTATGAGTCAACTATTACTATCGTGATTCGACTTTTCAAAACTAACTCTTGACTTGTATCCAAGTACAATCGAACTGTCATTAAACGGACATATTTTGTGCCAATTGCCAGTTTGACCCAATTTGACACAGAATCGTTATCAAAAATTGCACTTTCCATTACATCCACTGTAATAGCGTCGAATACCTCATAAATCATTGTCTTGAATCCTTAATTCCTCCCATGCTTCTTACGGTTTCATTTCTCACTTATAGATCGACTGTTCCTTTATACATCCAATTTTCTCCATTTGCCGTCAAGTATTTCACAGACTTCCTCCTCAATATCGAGACATTTTGTCAATGTGCTTCCTGATTATGTTTGAGACATGAGTGATGAATAGACTCTAATTTTAACAACTTCCAGGATGGTGCTCCTCTCATATTGATTTTAGTTGCAGATAAGACTTCCGATTTTCATGGACACTCATTTAAACCTCTAATTGACAAAGTAGATAAAAACAATTTCCCCTGGGAGTTGAATTTTATAATTATTTATTTGATTACAAATTTGCCAGTAGTTAATTAATTGAATAAATTAATAAACGATGAACTAATTAAGTTTAATAAAAGTGAAAACATTAGTTAGTCAATTACATTGAACCTGTTATTATTAAACAGATCTAGTCATGAGTAAACTTAGTGTGGACATTGTAGAAATACTCTTTTATTTCATATACTAGCAAATGCTGGAATTCTTATCGGATAAATTTTTATTAGTTTTGATTTGAAGGAATTTAAAAATTAAAAAGCAGTATAAGTTCTTGAAATAAGTTTTTTTAATGCATGCGCAAGTATTATAAAATAATTGATGCCTGTGTTCAAAGTGTTTATCGAAAGCGACTTGACGATGTTAAGGGAACGTTAACCTCCACTCTGACCTCTGGCAGAAGCGATTTTCTCATGCGACCACTGATTCAATTTCAGGTGGAAGTCCATTAAGAAATAAATTTTATTGGCTTAGAGAGTTAAAAAGAATTTCCCTCTTCTAGGCATAGATATCAATTATCAATTATCATTTTTGCGTAAGTTGAAAATGTAACATAATATTATAACAATTAATTAAAAATTGAAAAGATTGCAAAAAAATGTATAATCGAGTATGATTATAAATTTCTGTTTCTATACGAGTGAATAAAAATTATACCACACGTGAGATAAATTTTTTTTTTCAATATCACAAACTATTCGAAACTGTCTTTCGAATCAAAATGATCTGATATTGTGAGAGAGAGAAAAAAAAGGAGAAAGAGAGAAAGCGAGAGAAAAGAAAAATAAAGAGCAAAAGACGACCTAGGCTTTGGTACATGTTTTCCAAGTTCTTGTCAGAATAATAAAGAGAATGGAAGCTACTGTAAATGTGTATGTTGAATTCATGTGTGAGTACACTCACAATCATACAAGAGCATTCCCCCTACAGTATAAAGCTCGTATATAAATGTCGAGAAGTGGTTTTTCAACGCTTTATGTCCCATTTTCCATTTTTCATTTCTTTCTCAGTGTGATTTCCGTTTTCTATTACTATAAGATTTTGATATCCAATAAAAAAAGATCTGGCATTTTTTTTTATTTGCTTCTAGTCAAATTAAAATATTACAAAAGTAATTTTTCTGCACCAACAAAATACGATCAAGTTACTATATATATATATATTCATTTTTACTGTTTATTTGGTATATAAAAGAATTGAATTCTGCGAGCGAATTGCATCAATGAATATGTAATTGATAAATAAACTCGTAGCAATAAAAAACTCATTATAATTGTGTAATAGCTTAATACATGCAAAACCAAGATTCCGCTTAAATATTTTAGAGGAAGCGAAGTATATGACGCAAATAATTAATTACTTTCCTCTTGCTGTTTCTCACCCACCCTTCCTCTTCTATATACGCTCTAACGATCGATGAAGCACCCGAGACCTTTTTTCCGCGATTCAATACAGTGTCTAAAAATAAGAAGACTATTAAGAAATATAATCAAGTGACTTCTCGTCTTTTAATGATCGTAAAGAAGAATAAGTATTTAAAAAAGCGCCTTTCAGATAAAACATTAATGCACTTTTCTCGTCTACTTTATATATATATATACAAAAGTAGTTTCTCCTTCAGAAAAAAATCATAATATTGTATATTTGCACTATGTAACACTATTAATATATATACTGATAGATTATACAAAAGCACGATTTTTACAAATTTCAAGAGTATAAATATACTAGTCATAAACTACACGCGAGCAAGAGCGCGTAAAATTTTCTTTTCCTTTCTTTCTATCAAAATTTGCTTCTCCAAATTTACTGAAAATTCTTAATTTCTTAAAAAATATAATTTTTCTCACGATCTTTCATTAAATGTAATTATTTGAACAACTCGAATAGTAAATGCCAAAATATTTCTAACAGCAACTTGAATTAATATTCAAAATTTATTTCAATAAAAGTTTGCAAAATATTCAATTGTTTCAATTTTTTAAAATTATTTTCGGAAATAGAAGTATTTTTAAAAAATTTTAGTTTCATTTTTTCAAGAAACTATTTTACGAAATTTGTGAATTAAATTTTTCAAAACTCTAATACTTACTGTTCAACACAAATTTATAAATTTATTCATATTTATTTTTTCCCAGTAATTAAAATTTTAAATAATTTCAATGAAAAACCTCGCATGAAATATAATTATTTCTAAAATTTGCAACTCTAATTCATCGAAAATTCTTTTTTTTTAGAATTTTTGACTAAAATTATTTAAAAAAAAACTTTAATAATTTCTATAGAAAAATAATGTTATTAATAATTGTTTAAAATAAAAATTTAAAGATTTTTAAACTTTTGCTTCTCTTAAATTTTCAAGGAATTTAATTTAAAAACCTTTTAAAATTTAATTAATTCCTAGAATTCCTGTTATAACGGTTTAAATATTTAATTATTTCTTTTTATTTTAACTGAAATTTTTGTTAAATCAATTCCTATGAGAATTCAACCTTGAGAATTAAATTATTTAAATAGAATAATTTTTGTAAGTTCATAAAATATAATTAAAAAATTAAATTAATCCATTTGTTTACAATTCAATTTTACGTGAAATTTCGATAATTAGAAAATTTAAACTAAATTATTTATTAATATTATTACTAATTGTTTTTTAATTAATAATCATCACTATTTCTTTAAAAAAAATGTTTGTTAATACTTTTTTTAGCTATATTTTATTTTAATATTAGTTGTAAATAATTAATTTCTAGCAGAAAGTAACTAATGTTTAGAAAATAAATGATTAAATAAAAAAATAGTCAGATTCTTTAACTTTAACAATTTTTTTTGTAAATTTTCTGTAATTAATTGTTGAAGTGAATTTTACTAATAATTAGATTAAGATTTTAAAAGATTTTAATTTGAAACCTTTTTTAAATTCAATTATTTCTAAAAATTCAGGCTATATAATGCTTTTCATATTCAATTATTATCTATAATTTTAAGTAAAATTTATTTTTAAATAAATTTTTATTTGAAAATTCTACGAGAAATTGTTTTTAATTTTAAATACAAAAATAAATAATTTATTGAATAAATGAATGATTCTTAAAACTAAACTCTCATATAGAATTTTACCAACAAATTTTTAATAATCAAATTCTTTTGCCGAATTTTAATACAATTTTTTAAAAATAATTACATTTTCGAGATATTCGATTAAAATTGTATGAAAAATAATACAAAAAAATCGGATAATTAGAAATAAAACTGCGCACAAAATGATCGAAAACTAATTTCTTGGATAAATAAATATATATATTATAATTGAAGGAAGTTGAATCTAACTCCTTAAGATAGAAGATATCTGAAAGTATACTCGTTATAATCACACAAGACAAAATTTATATATACATACGTATGCCTGCACGAGACTTTTATATATACATATACACACGTTCTATTTTGCTGCATGCATCTCAAGTAGACAAGTAGACTTGAATCTGAGGCCAGGGTGAGGCTCAGTTTATTCAAGAGATTTCTGTCGGAAATTCTGACAGAGGAGTTTTCAAAAGTTACATCTTTTTTTCTGAAATAACGCCGTATGCATAATTTTTTAAAAACACGTTCGAAAAAAAATAATTTCTCTGCAATCTAGAAGAAAACGGTTCAAAGCGGATTATGGTTTAGTTCGTAAAACGTTTTTCATTCGCTTTTTCATTTAATTTGATTTTAATCGTTTTAACTTTACCTTTAAAGGATACTTGTCGAAAATTTAATATGTAGAAGAAATTTTTAGTTAATTAAAATAAATATTATGGATGCGTGATATATCAAAATCGGAGTATGGTAATAATTTTTTACCCTTCATATTGTAGACAACGAATGATAAATATAAAGTTTCTCACGGAAATTTGCTTTGAATGCAAAGTTTGTTAATTGGATGCTTATTATTAATTCAGTCATTTGATGAATGCTTTTGGTCGCTATCGCTCGAAACTTCGGAACTGAGTAGTTGATGTGAATTTGCCAATCGGAGTTGTGAACGATTCCGGAACAGATTGCTGTACGTGAGCACATTCTCAATCTCGTTTAAAACTTAATGCGACTCAAAGTATATATTTCGAGTATTATATGGTATCGAAAATATACTATATATCATTTATTTTCATGTTGTGTCTAATTTCCTCAGTAAACTTTGCGTGTTCAATAATTCTAATTATGAGCATTTTCTTTTAAATGTTGTAATTTTCATTTGTTTCCTATTTCTCGAAATTTGTAAAATTTTGTAGTTGACACAATAATTTTAATTTTTGATTATTTCAAATTTAAAATAGTTTTAAAACTTGCAACTACAACTTTATTAAAATGCATAATTTTCTAACATTTGTAATTAAAATTATTCGCCACTTCGATTATTTTTAATCATTTAAAAAGAAATGATAAAATATATGAAAGCATTTATTTTTAATTTATAACTAAAAAATTTAACGCGAATTCAATTATTTTTAATCATTTTATAAAAATTTATTGATAATTCAATTATTCATAAATAAAACATCAATTAACATGGTTTAAAATTTAATTACTGTTAAACTCTGAAAAAAATTCAAGATTTTATTTTTAATTTATAACTAAAAATTTAAACTAAATTCAATTATTTTTTATTCTTTCAGAAAAGTTCCTTGAAAATTCAATTATTTTTAACTGAAATTATTAATGATTAAAATTTTTTTTTTCGAGAAGTTAATTGAAATTTAAATTATTTGGACAAATTAAATTAAAATACGTTTAAAGCTCAATTAATGTTAAAAATCTGAAAAAATTAAAGTTTTTTTAAAATTTATAACAGTTAAAGTTACTTGCTAATTAAATTTTTTTTTTAATCTTGGGAATGTTCTTTAAAAATTCAATAATTTAAAAAAAATCGAATTAAAGTTTTTAAATATTTAAGATTTTATTTTCAATTATTATTAATAAAACTTTAATTAATTTTATTTTATCATTATAAAAAATACAAAATAAAAATAAATTAGAACTTCGTATTTTGTTTCGAAATGATTTTTTAACTTTTATTTATACTAAAATTTTATATTAAATTCTTCGTAAACTTTACATTTTTATAGACGTCAGCAAAGTTCACAGCGTAATCAACGATTCAAAAGAAAAAATATTTTTTCATTTAAATTTCGGTTTTAATCAAAAAATTTAATAATAGTTTTTAATCAAGAACTTTAAAAAAGAAAATTCCTAATTTCTAATAAAAAAATGTTGATATGTATTATCTAAAAACATATTATATCAAAATATTTTTTCTTGAAATAATTTATTAGAAAAACGTTATAAACAATTTAACTTTTATTGTTAATATTTTTAAACATACCTTTAATATTTCACTGTTTTTCACTGTTTCTTAATTAATAATGTTACATATCTAGATTTAAATTCTTGTTACTTTGTTGTTTTGTTTCTTTTTAGTTATTTTTTCATATACATATTTCTTGTTTCTTTCCATTTATTTTTTTTCGATAAAAATTACTTGAGAAAAATTAAAATTCACATACGTATGAGAAGGATTAAAATAATTTTTTTTTAATATACGAGATAATTTTAATCGTATAATGTTTGCCGTTGCACGGAAGTTGCAATTCAAATTTACATGTTATGTTAATTGCTCTCTAGTCGGTGGTAGTTTGAAATGGCAATCGATATTTCCAAACGAATATTTATTGCTATTCGTGTTGATTTAACGTTCAATAAAATAACGTGTTGTTCTCATTATTTGAAATCTTCAATGACCACATATTTTATATAGACAATTGTATAGCACTGAAATTATTATGGGTCGTTGCTTTTAGTTCACCCTGTAGTTTCAGAAAGCATATATACTATTGCCCCATCCAACGCCACTGCGTGCTCCAGGGTTTAATCTAACAATGATTTATGCCATTCAGGGTCTCTCAAAATCATCCAACTTTCCCAATTCAGGGATAAAAATTTATTTTAATATTAAAAATACCAAAACATTTTAGTTACAATTTCAAAAAAAAAAAAAAAAAAATTAATTAATTTTTCATTTCATTAATTCGTTCTATTATACACGTGAAACTCTCAAGTTTGAAATGTAATTTGCGAATTAATTATAATAAACGTTGATGAGATGCGCATGGTAAATGTTTGTATAATTACGAGTTTGAAAATTCATTAACTTCTCTCAATGTTTTGAAATATATATTATTAGTATTATTATTATTATTATTATTATTATGTAAATTGTGTAAATGCGAGGGAAAATTTGTTTTAGAATATAAAATATAATTTTTACGATTAATCTGGCATTTTACTTTGAACTTTCGTTCCATTTATTCATAAAATAAAATTCCCGCGTCTATATAAAATCCAAAGCTTTTGCATGCTGGTGGTTTCTGTAATTAAATTTCCCTGAATAATATACGAAATTAATGCTTTCCCATTATCGCATATTTTATTATAAATATTCACTCTTCCGTGTTTTTTTTTATTTTTTTCCATTCCATTATGAAAATTAATGAGATCAAGATTAATTATACATTTTTTTTATTAAATATTCGTTTAAAATTTGTATTTATAAGCTCAATATCCGTTTAATATATTGAAGTTATTTTTGCAGAATAATTGAAAATGAATTTAATAAAAAACAAAACTTGCTTTTGAATAGAATAAAGAGGTAACAATAACAAAATATTTAAAATATTTTAATAACATATTATTATTAATTAATGTTATTATTAATAATAATATTTAGTTAAAATTATTATCTTATAATTTATTATTATTAATTTTACATTATTAAGTTATTAATGACAATTATTTCGATGAAAAAGTCATTAATGGCACTATTGCTTAAACCGAACTTTTCAAAATCAATTTATTTACTGTACAAATTAACTTCATGAATGAAAAATTGAAATCCCTTTACTATTAATTGTCAAACTCTCTCTAAATTTGATTTAAAATAATTATAGAATTACGAACATCTTGAGATGATAAGCCGCTTTTCTCCACCTGCGAACGCCAAGGTCGCCGCTAGACGGCAATTCAGTTGATAAAATCAGATTTCTCGCCACCTGGTGGCGACCTTAGCGTTCTCAAGTGTAGACATTCATTTTATCCCTCAAAAACTTTTTTCTAATAATTAATATTTTATTGACGAAAATTTTATGAATGTTTTGATACTATTTTTTATTTCTAAATTCAGCACGTGGCATGAAATTAAATAATATGTTTATTAAATCTTATTTATTATACTTAATTAATTTTGTTTTTAAACTTGATATAGGGTTCCCCTCATCTTTATGTATCCATTTTTAGTATGACCATTTCGAAACATTGCTGTGATCGGACCCTTAATATTTGGCTTGCTTACATGTGATAGTGAACTGATAGGTTATCGATGTGTTGAGGACAAGAGTAAATTGCCATAGCAACGACAGAACACATTTTCATTTTGATTTACTAACACATTGATACGGATTTACACAAATGTGTAGAAAGACTTTATTTGTTTGTGTGTAAAACAATCACGTTGCGATGTTCCGAAAACAGTGAAAACTACAAATTGATAGCGTGTCTGTGTTCATTTATATATACATATATATATACAAGCTCATACACCTTTATGTAAAATATATATGTATATACATTAACTTCATTCGTTCGATATTCACTTACTTTTCCATTACTATTTTTCAAAGTAAAACAAATTTGTACTTTGTACAAATATTAGTTTAACATTTCGAAATGTTTATTTTTTACTAGTTTTACATACGGTTACTTGCCGTTATTATTATTTAAAAATAATACTACCGCAAGTAAAATATAATAATTATTTTTGCTAATTATATAGTTATCAAAAAAATTCGTATTTAATTTAATTTATATTTATATTAAATTTAAATATTTTTACATATTTATTTCCACAGATTTTTTTTTCTTTTTTTATAATTAATAATTATAATTCTTTATTACTTTTTCACAACTTTAAAACTGAATCAGTGGAATTTCACTGAAAATCATTTAAAATTGATTTAAATTTCAATCATTTTTATAACTGATTCTCAGTCAAATTTCACTGATTCAGTATTAGAGAGTATATATTTCTTACTGTTATTTTATTTTGTCATTATAATTATAAATATTAAATAAAATCAAGCAAAACTAATTCCTGATGAAAATTATTTCATATGAATATTTTCAAAAAATTTTATTTTTAAAATTTCAGTAAAAATGAAAAAGAAGTCGTAATTTCCGAGTATTGATTATTTAAAATAAGTAAGTAAATAAATACACAGTAAAAGAAAAATTAATAAATAAAAATAATATAAATATTAATAAATATTAAATAATAATCTATGAATAAAAGAATGAAATAAAACTTTAAGAAGT
This sequence comes from Leptopilina myrica (nomen nudum), assembly GCA_032872475.1. NCBI lineage: Eukaryota > Metazoa > Arthropoda > Insecta > Hymenoptera > Figitidae > Leptopilina > Leptopilina myrica (nomen nudum). The sequence goes on along the minus strand of CM065460.1, from coordinate 29,687,113 downwards.
AATAAAAAAGTTATAAGTTTAAAAATTTGTATTATTTATTTATTATAAATTTTGAATTGTCTATTATTTTATACTGAATTATTCCATTATTCAACAATATTTGTTGGATGAAAACTAATTATTATTATATAATTAGTATTTTTAATTAAAATATGCGATAAAATAGAGAGATTTTTTTTAGTCAATTTAAAATTTTAATTTTAATTTTATTATTATATAAATCAGTTTCAGTCGCGCTTTTATTAAAATTCTAAAAAGGTTGATTTAACGTGTGCGTCAGACTTACTGGGAAGTAGGTTAACTGAATTTGTAATATTCCCAAGGAAATTCATTATAAGTTACAACCAAATTACTTTTAAAAAAACTGTTCAACTATATATGTAAATATGTTTATGTTAAATAGAAAAAAAACAAATCCAATTGTTCTTATCAAAATTTTTTTGCTTTAAAATTGAATTTTCAATTATTAGATTAAAAACTTGAGAGTAAAATATTTTCCAAGATGAACAAACTAATCTAAAAATTATTATAATTTTCAGAAATAAAAGTAAAATTAAAAACTAATTGAAGGAATAAATAAACAAATGAAAACCAATAAATGAATAAATTAATAATTATTATGCTCATCATATATAATTAATATTTATTATTATTTTAAGTTATTAATTAATTTTTTTTTATTTTTTAAAATTAATATTAATTAAGATGAGAAAAAAATTAGAACAAGAGAGAGAGAGAGAGAAGCTTTGTAATTTTTTTTCACCATTATTCTCATCCTATTATTTATATTCTCGATATTATAAACTATTTTTATTTTTTTTCCTATTTTTTTTACATTTTATCCTAGAACTAAAGTGTTATAAAGAATTTTTTTTGACTATATACATATATATTTTTCTGCTTTATGATTTTATGAGCTCCTCCTTAAATATCATTTAATTTCTCTGCACCTTTCGTCTACAATTATTAATGAGGGGAGGATTTCAACTTTGAAGTTCTTCTTGGTAGTGAAACCAGACAGAAGAAGGGCAATGTGGAAGGGGTTTTCATGTTTGAAAAGATACAAGGGAGAGAAATGCAAGACAAAAAAAGACAAAAAAAAATGAGAAAAGAAAAAAAAAGAAGTGAGGAATCATAAAGTATAACACGTTCAGTAATGAGTTATAAATTGATTTATTTTATTGAAACATTTGAAAAACTTTTGTAATTTATTTCCATTCCAAGAAATGTTGCGTTGATAATGATAACTTAATAATATGAACTATACATAGTGCAAAAAATTAATAATTAATTAATCAAGTGTTAATGACAAATTTTGTTTATTAATGAAACTTTTCTAAAGAAAAAATATATTTAGTAGAACCATAATAATATTAATGATATAAATATAAAGAAATTAAAAATATAATATTTAATAATTATCTTTTTTTTAATCTTTAAAAAAAATATTGAAAAGCAATGCTCCTTTTAATTTGATTTTTATCTTTATATTTATTTATAAAAATAAAAAAGGATAAATTGCTTTTTAATAATGTTGATTGTAAAAAATTATTATTTTTGAATTTTATCATAATTAACCTTTTTCTTTATTAAATATTAAAAAACGAATAAATAAAATCTGAATGTATTAAAAATCCACGTGACTCGAAAGAAATTAATGTACTGAAAATATTTACAAATAATAAAAAGGAGAATATTTGAAATAAAAAATAAAATTAATTTCAGATGTTTCTTTTTTTTATTATTGTAAAAAATGTTCTTAATACGCTTCGTTGGTCTTTTTTCGTCGATTCTCTCCCTTCTTCATTCAAAGGGGTCGAGTCAGATTTCACTTCCCTAATTGCATGTTTGAAAGCAAGTCTGAATTTTGCTTTTATTCTGCTTTTAAACGGAAAAAAATATATATTGTGATACTTGCAATTTTTGAAATAATATTTATTTCTTGTACTTTTTAAAAAAATAATTACTTAGCGAACATTTTAATTAAAAAAAATATTATTATTTATATTTCATCATCATAATATTAGTTTGATTTTATATTCATTTAATAGTAATAATTTTATTATCATAGTATAATAAAATTTATTTAATTAAATAATTTAAAAAATTTTTTAATCATTTTTATTCAATTTTTATCTTTGAGTATTAATTTTATTATTCTTTTTCTTCTTGCGTAATAAAATTTATTAAATTATTTTTAAATTGAAATAATTATTGTAGAATTGTTTTAGAATTATTTTTGTTATTGTCCTCACAGTTGAGAGATTACTTCTAAAAAAAATGCATTTTCGAATGTTAATTAAGTAGATAAACCACACAGCTTTAAATAAAGGAACGCTTGAATTAGTTTTATAAAAGCTAAAGAGACCATACTTTTTAAAGAGCTTAAAAATTTATTGCCTAGAGAGCTAGTAAATCCGAGTATTTCAAGCGGAAATTGAATTCATGATCCTCAGCTCGCGCGCATGTTAATAATAAATCAATTGATTTGACCTGCGCTCTGGCTTATAACAATACCAATGTATACATATATGTATTAAATTTTATGGCAAATGAAAATGACACGATGACATTTATTGTAATATATAATTAAATACTAATCAAAAAATTTTGTCAATATCAATCCATTAGAGACAAAAAAAAAATTCACTCATTCAATAAATTAATTTTCTCCAACTTCATTCCACTCTCTATCATTTTTTCCCCTCTTTTTTTCCCTCTGTATTTCCAATTACGATCAAGAGATATTTATGGTTTTAATTTAATTTTCAATTTATACTTTTTGTTATTTTTTAAAATTAAACAATTGTTTGATGTTTTTTTTAATCAATGGATTTATTTTCAATTTCCTTTCAAATTTTATTTGTTTTCGTTTTGAAATTCTATATTATATTGATGGAAAATATTTTTATTTGTTATTTTAATTCCAAGAGAAATTAATATCATACGAGAAAATAATGTAAAAAAAACAACGTTTTGAAAAAGGAGATAAATTATTTCGAAAAATTGAAAACAAATTTTAACTCACTATTGGGAATTTCTCTCCTTCGATTATTAGATCGCTTCTCTGAAAACTACCGGCAGGCATCCTTTGGTTCTGACGTCTCCGCTTGAGATCTCCTCTTATCAATTTTGAACAGCTCTGGCTATTACCATCCTCCAAAGGATTGATAAATATATTCTCTGAAATACACAATTTTGTTATTTTTCTGTCCAAATTTCCAGAATATTTTACACCATTTTATATTCAAAATAATATTCCAGATTATTTTTTTTTGAGCGAGAAAATAAAAGGAAAAATTGTAAATTTCGCGCAACAACATTTATACAATATATCAAAAAAACCTTTATTTCTATTTTGGCGTTGACATAAAACTGAGCTTTCTAACCTCAAAATTGTGTCAAAACTATAATTCATCATAACAAATTTCTAATAAATACTCCCATTAACGTTTTCTTTACAAAGAGCACAATTTTGACACTAATAATAATTAAAATCGATACGATTATTCCACTAATAATAAAAGTTGCAATAAATCGATAAAAATCAATATTTTTTAATGTCCATAGTCCGCGCGGTCCGCGCAGTGAAAGAATGACAAAAACAAACAAATATACTTATCCGGTTTTAGTACATAAATAGAACGTAAAGTCACTCCCGGAATTCAATTTCAAACACTAAAGTGTTAAATATTATGAATATTATTGAAAATTATTGGAAAAACAATAAAATTTGAGTGTTGACAATTTGAGAGTATGCGGTAATGAGGCGGAAAACCGCCGGGTGTTAATAACCTCAATTCAAGCAATAATGAAATATCGGTATCATTGCAACATAATCTCACAATTTTCTTGGCACGTGTTAACAAAATATTAATCAAAATCTACTTCCGATATTAAATTTTACTAATGAACAATTGAACGTAGTTAAAATACATGTAAATTAAAGAAATTTTTGCTAAAATGATACGAGTGAAAAATTTTGTTCAATCTCGCACTCCATGAATATTTGCAATATTTCACCTATGTAAATTGAATTTGTTTCCTATACAAATCTTTATAGATTTTGATTTTTTAATTACTGTTTGATGATTAGTTTTAACTTTAAACAAATGTTTCAAACATTTTAAATAAAAGTCTAAGTAATGAATTCCTATCGAACGTAAATTAGTTTACCGCAAAGAATTAATGAAGTAAATTTACATGCATTATAAGAGTGAAAGAAATTAAACTGGAGAGGGCAGTAGTTGTCAACAATAAACAATCATAATTGAGGTTATGTGTCTTTGTTTTCTTTTTATACGCACACGTGCTGTGTTGTTATTAACCGAGTGTAAAAAAATTAGTTATTAATAATTATTTTTATCTACATTAATATAATCAGACTTAATTTGTAAATACTAAATGAAATGTACCTTTTTTTCTTGCAGGATGAAGTGCTGACGATATCGGAGAAGGTTGTCGTTCGTGTTCACGACCTTGTGACTTGGTTGGCACCTTCTTTAGAATGGTCTTGGGGAAGGGAAGTGTCGTATCCACCAACTCCATTGAGTTCACCCGAAAACACACCGACAAATCACGATGTTGGTCAACCTCAAGTTTTGACGGATCCAGGTATCGATTTCACGGACGTTGACAAACAACAACAGGAATATGAGAGCAATCACAATCCAATAAAACAATTTGATGCCAGTTTACAAACAAAAGTTATTGTACTCTCATATCCGAGATATTGTCGATATCGATCGCTTCTTCGAAGGCTCGAAGGATCGGAACCATCATGGCTATGGACATCGATAGCGGCAGCGGTGGGTGGCTTCACGGCTACGCCTGGTACAAGGATCCTTTTTTGCAGAGATACGTTCGACTATCCTGACCTTGAAACACATGAACTACTTTGCAATCACTTAGGTAACTTCTAACCTGCTCTGAATTACTAAACGAGAAAGAGAGATCCCTTCAACTCTCAAAGGAAAATGTGCACAAAATTGCTGCTAATATTCATTTTATTTTTATTATTGTTTACTTATTTTATTTACTGTTTGTACTCGCACCTCTAAAGTGTTTAAATTTATAGTGTTTTATTTTAACATATAACATGATAATTATCTGAATATTAATTATTTAGATAATTAAATGTAAATGTGAGTAAATATTAATTTTCCACTTGTTTTCAGCTCCAAAATTAAAAGGAAGGCCTCGAAGAAAACGGAAAAAGCGGAGTGTCTCACCAGGTGAATCCAGCAATGAAAGTGAAGCATCGGTTGCTTCGTCAGTAGTTGCATCGACGTCCAAAGTCTCTTCCTCAAACTCCTTGATCAGTAGATCATCTTCCTCGGGAGTTCGTCGTAGCGAACGGAAAATGAGCGTCGAGGAGAAAAAGTTTTTGTCAGACGTCGACAAATTCATGAATTCACGAGGCACACCTGTAGGAAAGATGCCCTTATTGGGCTATAGGCAAAGTTAGTCTCGTCAAATTATTATTTTACTCATTACATTTAAAATCCATCTAATTAAATTATTTTAGCTATCTTTATTTAATTATTCCAATTTTTCTATTCAATTATTTGGATATTTCTATTTTATTTTTATTTATTTATTTATGTATTTTCTCAAATTATTTAGAATCTTGTTAATTCTCAAGATTTAATGAATAATTTTACTTAAATATTATTTACCGTTATTATTTAAATTTTATAGTTGATAAATTTCACGTATTAATTCGAATTTTTCTTCTACAGTTGATCTATTCCTTTTTTATACAAAAGTACAAACTTTGGGTGGTTATGACTCTGTGAGTACTGGCCGTCTTTGGAAGTCCATTTATGATGATATTGGTGGTAATACCGCGTCTACAAGCGCTGCAACAATTACAAGAAGGCATTATGAAAGGTAACAAAATACGTAAAAGAAATTGTTTTTCCAAAAGGAAAAGTGTTTGGATGAAAAAGATTTACATTTTGAATTAAAGACAAATATTTATGATAAATTGAGTGAAAAATTAATTTTTAAATTAGAAATATTTTAAGAATTGCATGTGATTCATTTATGGGTTTATTTGACAGGTTATTGTTGCCATACGAAAGATATCAAAGGGGCGAGGAGTCAAAAATCAGGCCAGCTCATGGAAGGCGAACGAAAACAAGTAGTTCGTCAGAGGAGGCAATCGAAGTGAAAGATGAGCCTGAGGATTCATATTCACGAGAGCCGTCACCTCCTAGTGGAACACCTAATTCTACGACTGTCACTCCTTCATTGCAGTCGATTTTGTCGACATCGGTAAATTTCAAGAGACTCTCTAATATAAATTTTTGTTAAATATGAAAAAATAGAGAATGTTTAATAATAATTTGTGAGTGGGATTGGAAGTTAATTTGCTTTTGTATTTTTAGGCTCTTCTACCTGGCGAGAAGCCGCGAATGGAGAGTGGGAAGACGTCATCGTTACGAAGTGTGAGAGTGAAGCCTGATCGATTAAAATCTCTAAATACAATAATTGCTAATGCGCCGTCTGCCAGCCAACTGCCAAGTCCACCACCTTCCTCGACCACGTCGTCGTCAACTCCAAATAGTACGCCGTCGACGACGCCAACCGGTGGCAGTCAAAGTGTTTTAGAGAGGCAGCTCAATAGTCCGTTAATGTCTCAACAAGTGCCGCCACCGAGTTCACCGCCCGGTCTACCTGTCAGCGCTGTCACGTCGAATGCGTCAACCGTCGTCACACTGACACCGCCGCCTGAAAAGGATATCAAGGAAATCAAATTGGATCCAAAACAAACCACCCTGCTGGCTCAGGGCAAGGAAAATATTCCCCTCTTCGATGAGAAGCCAATTTTCCTGGAAAAGCCAATAGTAGTACCGCCACGATCGCCCGAAGTGATAGATCTCGAGAACGAAAGCGATTCCAGTAGGGACAAAATTATAATTCCCAGTTTCAAGAGGCAAAAACTGGAAATATTACGCGAAGGCGGACTAGAAGTGACAGCGGTCGATTCGCGACCGAGTGTCATTCAGCCGAATTCAACAACGCCTTCGCCCACTAATGTCAAGTCTGAAGAAAAACCCCTCGTTTCCTTATCGCAAATCACGGCGCCATCGATACCGAAACTCATCTCCGTCACGGTGACACCCGACATTGGTCACATACTTCCGTCATCTCAGGAGAACCACAATCATCACAATCATCACCACCACCAACAACAACAACAACAACAACAACAACAACAGCAGCAACAACAGCAACAGCATCATGTCAAGCATCAAACACCAACGAAACAATCCGCAAATCACAATTCAAATAGTACCTCGCCCGTCAGTCGTGTCATCAACCTTGGGAACTCGAACGCAGCCCTAATGCAACTCTACGCGAATGCAAACGTTGCCATCTCGAATACAACATCAACAACAACGACGACAACCACGCAATCGTCGAATCACCGATTCGTGGCGCCTGTCATCGCAAACGGACGTGTCGTCCCTCCCAGGGTCACGCAATCCCGATCGATATTCGCACACAACGAGAAAACGGTCTACGGTAATCCCAAGGACATTCTCACCACCCAAAAATATCTACCTCCAGTCGTTGCCGTTCAAACAACACCGCCTCCACCATCGCCGTCGCCATCGCCAAGAAACGAGTGCCTACCCACCGGCGTTCTCGATCTCACCCAAAAGCAACAACCAACCTTCTTCAGGCCTAGCTTAGAAATCGTTCGCGTTCCCGTTGTGCCCCGACCAAATCCCGTTGATTACGACACAAGAAACGCGCACAACAAATCATCGTCATCGCCGCGAAAGGAGCAATTTCCAAATTATCCCACTCTCCTCGACAGTCGAACTATGGCCTCAAACAATCTCGAAATAACACTCGTTAATCCAAAAAAACAGCATTCCAATTCACCCCTACCAAGTCCAACCGCAAGGAATTGCATGCCAATCCAGAGGAGACAATTAAACGGCAAATATCCAGTGAGAACCGAACCCGTCTCACCCTACACGCCACGTAAACCAGTAATACCGAATGTACCGAATTTAAGTCAATTAAATTCCTCAACATCAAGATCGTCGAACAATAACACCACTACAACTCAAATATCATCCATCGACAAGAGAAAAACACCGGATTTACATCGTCGCATCAGCGAAGGTGATAAAAATCAGCAAATTATCGACAAACACGGTGGCAATGATTCTTCAACAACACGTAGGCACAGTGTACCAAATCCACCAACGGGTTTCGTTCCAAATATGACGCAAAATAATGCATCATTTCTCGCACAATTGCCGAATAATCCGGGTAAATTCCTTCCTATGATTGATCCAATTTATTATCCGGCATTGTACAATGGTTTCTTTCCACCGCCAATGTCAACGGCAACAACTGCTCCTTTTCTATCGCCTGAATTTAACGCTTATTACAAGGAACTACTGGCATCCTCTTCACAATCAAGACTGGGGATCGCGGGACAGCCACCAACTGTTCCAACGTCCAAGTAGATGGCGGATCTCAATTTTTAGGATTATCAATCGACGATTGAACGGGTCATCGTGTGATGATGTTGATAAATGATAAATACCTTTTTAAAAAAAAAAAGAAAAAAAAATGTCGAGGTTCGAACTCTCGCTGTGTAGCTATTTTTTAGGGCAAAAATGTTGGAATTTTCTTCTCCCACGATTGGGTTTCGAAAAGAAGAATCATTTAGTTTGATGGCGCATGATTTTGTGTCGAAATTTTAAATTATCGTTTAATGTTGAAAGTGTATTTTTTGGAAATTTCAGTTTTCGAATTAAAAAACTTTTAATTGAGTCTTTCAAATTAAAAAAAGAATGTTTGAATTTTCAAAATGAATACAATTTCGAGTTGTCAAATTAAGAAACAAAAATGTTAATTGACAATTTAAGAAACTAAAAATTGGATTTTCAAATTGTGACACAAAGATTTTGTTTGCTAATTTTTCGTTTCTAAATTAATATTACTTTGAAATTAAGTTTTAATCCAAGAATTTTTGTCTTTAACGTCAAATTATTTTAGGAATAAAACTTTTGAGACAATTAAATTGAAAGAAATAAAAGTAAACTGAATTTAAATTAAATTAAATGAATTTAAATGAACTAAATTAAATCAAAATTCTATGAAACATTTAATTAAATAAAATTAACAATACGTATGAGTTAATTAAACGCGAATATTTTTGTATTTCTAAATCCCATGAAAATTTTTCACTTAAAACACTATTTTTGGATAAAGTATTAAAAAATGTTCTATTTTTAAGTAAATAAACGCAATTTATTTTTCACTTCGAGTTAATAATGCTAGTAAATGAAATTATTTCATTTAATTATGAATTTAATTGTATTATTATTATTATTATTATGCATTTAAATTATATTATTAGATATTACGAATGATATTATGAACGTAATAATTGAGAAGTTGGATGCTTTAAGAGAATACGGGCCATTTACTTAATATTGTTACGTATCCTCTTATAACATCCAACACCTCAATTGTAATTTATTAATTTTTAAATTATTCCAAATTCTAAAAAACAACAATTTGATAGTTTAATTCTCAAAAAAAATACACACAAAATTTCGATACTACTTCATGCGTCTCTATTTAGTTTTTTGGAACGAATGTGAACACTGTTAAAATGATTTCATTGTTCATAAATGAATGATTTCATTTTTCGTGAATGAAATTCATGTTCCGTTTGTTTTTCGTTTGTTTATTAACGAAAATCTACTCATCTGCTGATTACAAGAGATTCTCGGAGTTTATTTTTTCGAATATTAATTTCAAAATTATTGTTTATTATAAAATAATTGGAAGAAAATTGAAGACCAAGTTTTCTTTTCTAACAAAAAGTGTCTTACAATTTATACAGTTTAACTCACAGGTTTTTTTTTTGCTTCATTTTCAATACAAGTTCATCCGTCCGTGAGGAGAATAAGAAAAGAAATCAATTTTTTATCCAGATGAGACTGATTTTGATTTTTAACTAATAAAATGAATTAATTAATAAGTGAAAATTAATTATGAATTAATAGTTAATATTTAATCGGGGATTTTAATTAATCACGGAATGATTAATTAATCATGGATAATAAATGGTTAATTATTAATGTTAAAATTAAAAATAATAAAATTTATTTGTTAATAATGGTTAATTATCAGTATTAATTAATAATTATTAGTTAATAATCTCAATAATTACCAATAATAAATGTTTTTCATTCTTTATTGAATTTTTTGCGATTTTCTTCCATTGTCTTTGATTTTTTCCTTCTTCTGCTCTTTTTTTATTTAATTTCTTTTCGTTTTTGTTTATTTTGTTTGTGAGAGAATCTCTTGTAAGTGGACTAATTCGAAAAGCAATGGGGCGAGATTTTCCACTGCAATCCTGTGATAAGAAGCCACAAATGCATCGAATATCAGATATAAGATTATTTAGACAATGATCGTTAAAAATTTTTGAATTGTGAAAAGTAAGGGTAGATAAATGATTTTAGAAAACTTACAAATTAAGATTGTAAACATTAAGGTGATGCATTTGTGGCGTATTTTGAGAAAAAAAACTTAAAAACCCTAGATTACTTTGGTCACCCTTAGAATTTTCAATATTTATTGAAATTTTTAATGTGGAATATAGAACTTAATTTGTGATCATTTAAATTTTTGGTTAAATTTTCTTTTCAATTAATTAGTAAATTAATTAATATATCAAAAAATAAATTAATGAATCAATACGTAAAGTAATAAATAAATTAATAAGTCAATAAATTAATAATTTAATTTTCGATATTCTCGATTTGGAAACTTCGTTCAATGGAATTTAAAAGAAACGAGAAAAAGGGATATTTATTTTTCAGTAGCATTTAAATTTTATTTCTGAAATAATTTAGTTTTAAGCTTCAAGGATTCTTGTATAAAATTGTAAATTAATCACAATTTAAGTTTTACGTTCCACTTGAAAAAAAACGGGTGATGTTTCTCGACTATTTTTGCGCTATTGAAATCTATATGCGACGATAAAAAAAACTTAAATTATTTATTTCCTTGTAAAAAAAAGAAAAAAGTGACCCTAGTACTCCAGGATCTCAAAGCGAAGTATAATTTTAGACCGCCAGATTTTTTCCAACACAATGTGATATATACATAAATATATAAATGAATCTGTATATGCGAGAGGATGACCGACGAAATAGCCGGAAGTAGAATGAGTTTTTGTTTTGCTGTTTAACAGTAAATTTACTATAATTATTTTTTTTTAATGGCGAGACTCGCGTAAATCCAGAATTAATTAAACACAAGCAAACAAAACGAAAAAAAAGAAAATTAAAAAAAAATGAAAATCACACGTAAATACCGATCATTAGTCAGTTCATTAATGCACGCATAAGATGTAATAGACGCGAAATTGTATATATTGTACATACATAATCACGTGCTAGTTAACTGCAAACATTATCTTTAAATAATTACTTTTAGTAAGCGATTTGTCGTACACGAGTTTTCTAGTTGGATTTTAGGAACGGGCCGTACTAAAAAAAAGAAGAAAAAAAAAACAAAACGTTTCTCAAAGTGCGATCTCGCGATTTATTTTTTAGCTGAGACCTTCGAAAAAAGCCTTCGTTGAGCAAGAAAAAGTAAAAAGCGCTTATCATTTCTGTGAAAAAACGATTTCGAGTTGCTTCCTTGTAAAATGAGTCAGTGTACTTTTCAATTTATGAAAGTATCGACTATTTAATTTTAATTATTATATTTTAATTTTGTTTTCAAATTTTGTTTTTTTGTTTTATTTTTTTGTTTTATACAACCTTGTCAGTTCTTTGAAATTATATTAATTTTTCATAGTTCGAATTGACAAATTTTCGTTAAAAAACAAAAGTTTCTTTTCTTTTACCATTTTATCGAATTTCTATTTTATTTTTTCATTTTTCTTTTTCTGAAAATAATTCAGTATTCATTTTTTTCTTCAAATAATATATTTTATTTGAACAGATTCTTTGGATTTCTCTTTTAAGTTATTTTTGTTTTGGATCTGCAAAAAAAAGGGATTTCAAAGAATTGATACTTATGGCTCAAGAGAAAATTAATAATTGTTCCTATATTTTTTTTATCGCACACGACGAATAAAAGATAGTCTTTATATATATAAAAAAAACAAAATGTTCTAAATTTCGACAAAATGCTCGTGTATCCATGTTAAATTGTAGACATGTTAATAGGACATGTTCGTTTTTAGGATGTTCTTGATCAAAAATAAAAATACGGGGCAATTCAAAACTATTCATTATCTAAGACTTTCGCGAGCGAGTACGGTCGAATTGGACCACAATAGAAAATTGAAATTTATTAATACAAAAGTCTTTCAAGAATGCATCTAAAAAAAGTTTCTGAGATTTAAAGAAGGAAAAGAAAATAATTCTTACGAGACTGGAATGATAAAAGCGCAATAATTTTTTTTTATAAATACTCCATTGGCATCTTTGTTTCCTTAAGATAGAGAAAAAATATTTTCGATAAAGAATACTGTTAATTATTTTGTTAAATTTTCCGAAAATTCAATGTTCAATTTTGTAAGATTTTTGTAAAGAATTTCCAAAGGCAAAAAAAAGAATTGGATTTTTAAAAAATAAGTGTAAATTGTGTACGAAATTTTAGAAAATAAATTGGAAAATAAAAATTTAGAAAAGTACATAGTTAAGTTAAATTTTTAGAGAATAAAAAATGTAAATATAAATTAAGGAAAACATTTTCGAATTTAAATTTTTAATGTAAAGAGAAGTGAGGGGAAAAATGTACAAAATTAAAAAATTTCTGAAAAATTTTGGAAATTTTTTCAAAAAACTTACAATTTTTTAAAAATTGTTTACTGTAATAAAGAATGGAGTATGATATTTGAGTGGAAAAAAATTTTTTTTATCTACACAAAAGCGAAGTTTGTAAGAAATTGTTTTCGATACGAAATAATAAAAATTGTATTTTTTTTTAATGAGATGTCAATGGAGAGGTATGTAACGGCTCGAAAGAAATGTAAAGTATTTTTTGCATTTTCTCAAAAAGAATGTACGACTCTTTTTTGAAAATGCAAAAAACGAAATGTTACATGCGCACGTGTAAAAAGAAGGCGAGTATGTAACTGTCATAGATAAAAGATGAGAAAAAAATGTTTTTTTGGCGCAAAGAAAGAGAGCAGCAGCTAAAGAATAAAAAATGCTGGTTGGAAAATATAAGTTCTCATTTTTTCTATTAAAAAAAAACTGGGCTTAAAAACGTGCCATAGACGAAAAGAGTCGAAAATCGAAAATTTAGCGCGTTTTTCAAAAAAGGGGTTTCATTCTTTTTAATAATATAATTATTTACCTATTTTTTCCGTCTTTACTCATTATCATAAAATCATTATCCATATAAAGCAAGGAGGTTTAAAAAAAATAAGTTACTGATAAAAGTGCAAATCCCAAAGTGGAATATTTTGTGTAATATTTTTTTTTGTTCTGTTAATATGCAGCGTTGTTTTTTTAAATGTCGAATATATTTTAGAGTGAGAGTTCAAAATATAAATAATAGGAAAAAAAAATATGAATGCGAGTGTGTAAATGAGATCGAATGACTTTTTTTTCTTGCGATATAATAAGAGGAGGATGCTTGTGAGTACAAAAAATGAAGAAATAATGAAAATGATTCTTTATTCGTTTCAATTTTTTCTCTTTTTCTCGTTTTGCGAGTTATCTTCCTCTCTCTTAATCTTTACGTTTTTTCTTCTCTTTTTTCTTTATTTTCTGTTTCTTCCTTTTTTATTATTTTTTATTTGTTTTCTATTTTTCTTTTCTTTTCCCACTTTTTTTTGTCTTCTTCTCTTTTTTGTTTTCTATTGTTCCATTCTCCTATATTTAAACATTTTTTTCTCTACTTTTTCTTCTATTTCATTCGTTTTCTTTTTTCTCTTTTTCAATTTTTCTACTTAATTTGTTTTTTACCATTTTCTATTTTTTTCTCTGTTTCCTCTTCTTTTTCTAAAAATTAATTTTCGTGATTTTATGAAAATTTGTTTTTTTTCACTTTTCAAAAATAATTGCTGCGGATTATTCTTACAAAACCGTAATTAAAAAATGAAGAAGAAGAATATGAAACCATGCCAACGGAGAATTTTTCGTAGGATTTTTCTCAGGAAGAAAGAAGAAATGAAGAAAATCGTTTTACTTCAGTTCTATTCGCTATCGGTTGAAGAAAAAAAAAGAATTTTGATGAAATAAAACAAAAAAATGTTATATCTCGAACGTAAATTACATACATCGTGCGGGGTCTAGAATAATCACGCATCTGAACGACTTTCATATACAGAAGAGTTATACAATTACAATCGTAATTTGCTCAAGGCAATCGTACGCTCCAGGCTTCAATTACTCACTATTATATTACTTCCATATTTGCTATTTGTGTCAGAATTATTATTTGAATATTCTTCTTTTATTTATTTTTCACTTCTCACATGTATGTGAATCTTTTTTCTTTTGGTATTCTTCAATTGTCAAATTAAAATAATTAATTAAATTAAATTAAATTAAATTAAAAACTTTTCAGTGAAGAAAAAAGGAACTTTTTTCTTTATTTTTAAATTGATTTTTAATTTTGCTTACGTTACTTAATTTTTTTTATTTGTTAAATGAATTGCTTCGTTTATTAAATTAATTATTGATTAACTTCTTTAATAATTAAATAAATTATAAATCAGCTTCTGTATTTATTATACAAATTATCATTTGAAAATCTTTTTGATTGAGATACAAAAGTTCAAAAAAAGTTCTAGTCCGAAAAAATGATTATAATATATAAAAAATCATCAATTTCTAAATAAACTGTTCTAAATTTTTTTAATTATTTGAGCCATTTTATTTATCTTGAAATATTATTTTATCACTTTGATTTCTAAATTTAATTAAATTTAAGTTGTACTCAAAATTTATTAAGAAATATTTATTTACATGAAATTTGATTTTTGTATTGCGGTTCCCACTTTTTTTGTTTTATTCTTTGTTTCATTTTGTAGAAAAATTTTTGGAAGAAATAACTTTTCAGAACTTTTGGTACTGGATCTTTTTTTGGAAACTTTTGACTACCTACCATCTTTTCATCAATTTTTTTGTTGTAAAAATTAAAATTTTGTTTTCATTTTATTTTTGGATAAGTAGAAACATTTTTTTATTAATTAAACATTTTTCCTTTTGCTATTGCAGAGATTTAAAATTCTGTTTTTATTTTATTGTCTCATAAATATAACATTTTCTCTATTTATCAAATAACAAAAATAAAAAAATTTATTACATAAATTATTAATTAAAAATTATTTCATCTTTGCTTCTTTTTTTTGCTATATAAGATTTAAAATTATGTTTTTATTTTATTTGCGCATAAAAACAAAAGTTTCTTTATTCATTAAATAAAAAAAATAAATTTATTATATAAATTATTAATTAAAAATCTTTTCTTCTTCTTCGTCTTCTTATATATTTAATTTTTTTTTCTGCAGTAAGATTTAAAATTCTGTTTTCATTTTATTTTCGCATAAATATAGAAATAATAATTGAGGAATAAATTTCTTGGTTGGAGATTTTGTTTTTTATTTGTTTGCTTTTTATTATTTTTTTAAATTTAAATTAAGAGACGCTTCCTATTGGCTGAGAGGGTTGGATAAAAAAAAGCAAGAAAATAGGAAGAGTGGAATGTACGGCCATGTGCCGCGAAATTTAAAATCGCTTTAACGGCGGCTATAAACGATAAACCTGTTTAACCAGTTCAGCGGGCGCGTTTTGCCTTGCAAAATCGTTCTTGTTCCTTCATTTTTTCATTTCGTTTCACTTTTTTTTCGCTGACTTGAACAGGCAAGACATTTCAAGAGGATCTGGTTAAGATGAGCCGCAATTGACATTTTGTCAATCATCGCACATTATTTCTAAATGCATTCTTCTTTTTCTTATATATATTAAAATTATACATAATTATTCAATCAAAGAAAATTCTATCTTTTTGAAGAAAAAAAATTATTATCATTACCAATTAGATATTTTAATAATAAAAAATGCTTAATTCTCTATATTTTGGTGCAAATAATTTTTTCTTCTTTCCAATTACTTTTCTTTTTTTCGAAGTAAGCAAACAGGTAAAAGTAAGTAACCAAGTAAATAAATGAAGTAAGTAAATAATAAGTAAATAAATTTAAAAATAAAGTAAATAAAAAATAAATATTTTAATAAACAAATTGGAAATTTAGGAAGGTAATTAAGAAAATAAACTAAAAACAAATGAATAAATAAATAAATTCGAAATTAAAAAGGATTCGTTTACCAATTTAAATTAGTAAGATTTTTTACTAATTTTTAGTAGTTTTTTTACTAATTGCTAGTAGAAAATTACTAATTCAATTATTAGGTCGTATTTTTTACTATTTCAAATTAGTAAATTTTCTCCTAATAATTAGTAAAAAAACTACTAAAAATTAGTAAAAATAGTTACTAATTCAATTGGTAAACGAATCCGCACTATTTCATTAGTAGAAAACTACTAATTCAGATTTAGAGAGTAGAAGTTAAAGAAAGTAATTAAGTAAATAAATAATTAAGTTAATTGTAAATTATAAATGATAATAGTAAGTAAGTAAGTGAAGAGGTAAACAGATAAATAAATTAGTAATTACACGAAAAAAAACCTTTAACTGGAATAGCGATAACTTTCGCTGAAATAGCGAAAGTATTCGCTGCAATAACTAAAAAATTCGCTAATATAGTGAAATTTGTAGTTGTTCCAGGTGAAGATTTTTTTTCGTGTAATGAAGGTAAAATAGGATAAATAAGTAATTAAATAAACATAAAAGGGAACTAAGTGAATAAATAATCAAGTGAATAAAAAATATTATAAATTGCAAATAAAATATTAAAAAAATGAAATTTCTGAAGAAAATATCGTTGAAAATTGGACGTTTATATAGAGGGAATTTTCAAATGAGTTGGAGAAGTAATCACGTGACTACACCTTTGGTCTCTTCCGTTCAGTGCTGAGTTCTCACGAGAACTTCACCCACATCGACCTACACCCCCAAACCCCGCATCAAAACTTGCCTCTTTCCATTTATCCCCTCCTCTCTATACATATATATATTTCCTAACAACTTGTGTTTTCAGACCTTCCTTTGCAACTTGAGGTGCCATACTTTCCCAGAGCATCGAGGATCAATTCAAATATGTCACATTTTCAACAAAAAAAAATCCTCTCAAATCAAAATTATTCAGAAAAAAATTATTTTTTTGCGATTAATAATAAATATTCAATAAAAGTAGCTTATAATTTATTGAAATTATAAGTAAATAAATAATTATGTTATATAATTATTTATACCTAATTATTTATTTCATTATAATTTATTTAATTAAAATTAATAATTTTGAAATTATTTATACCTAATTATTTTTTATTTTGTTCAAATAATAATTACTTCATATCAATTAGTTTATCAAATTAATTTAGGCTTTTTGTAAATTATCAATAGATTTTTAATTAGCAGTTAAAATAGTATTATATACATTTATATATACATTACAATTTAATGGTCGTAAATTTATAATAATATACTTAAAGTATATATAATGAGCAAATCATGTTATTTATTGCTTCAATGGGAGCAAACACATTAATTAGATGATAAGAATTAAAAACGAAAAATTAGCTGCAATAAGTATATGCATACATTGATGCATATATATGCTTCTTGCAATTATATATATATATATATATATTTGAAAAGGCTGGCTCGTTGACCCCGGATTGAGGGTTATCGAGACAGACAGATATTATCAAAACAGAGGACCTACAAATTGGCAGTGCATTCAATATATATATATATATATTAAAGAGTGCATATTTAATTGTTTTTTTTATAAATATTAAAAAAACAAATTTTTATCATTTATTTTTTGACATTTTTGATTAGTACATGTGAATATTTTATGTATAATATCATTTGTCTGATAAATAAAACAAAAATAATATTCTACATTCCTGTTTTTAATTATAATAATTAAATGCATTTTTTCAAAATTGATATTTTAAACGTTCATTTTTTATTAGATTATAAACTAATTATAAACGTACAATTTATATTATTTTTCATTAATTTATTTTATCTATTTTATTTATTATTGAAATAAATAAAATAGATAGATAGATAGATAGATAGATTTACCTACCTTATTTTATTAATATTTTACTTACTTATTTGATTTTTACTTTAATTATTAAATTTTAATTATCTTATAATTCAATTATATTTATTTTATTTATTTGATATTTATTATTTATTTAATTTATATATTTTCAAATTTTTTTAAAAATTTTAATTACACTGAGAAAACGATTTATTTGATTTAAATATATTTTGTTTAAATGATACCTAAAATATCTTTGCTATACAGTCAAACATATTTAAGTTTAATTCAAACATATTTTCTGGTTCACTTTAAAAGATTGTATATTGAAATAAAACATAAATTGTGGTTGATTTTTAATTATTTATAATCATCTTTTTAGTTTAAATTAAACATAAAATTTTTTAATTTATTTTTTATTTAAATCAATACAGAAAATATGTTTGAATTAAATATAATTATTCGAACAAATAATATTTTTGAATCAAAGCAGTAGTTTTTTTATATATTGGGATTAAGCTTACAAACTAATTTTAATTAAACAAAATGGCTTATAAAATTATTTTTCTTTTTAAATTAATTATAATGTTTTCTCAGTGTAGTTTATAACAATTTACAAAATATTTAATTAAAAAATAAAAAAAGCAATTAAACTATAAACGAAATTAAAAATATTATAGTTTAAATTAGTATGTGTGAGTTCAATTTACATAAATTTTTATTTATATTATTTGTCAAAATTATTTGTAAATACTGTTTGAAGCGACTAATTAATTAATTAAATTAAAATTATTTGCATTTATTTATTAATATTGAGAACACTGCTTATCAATGTTCTCTCAATGTTGTCGATGTTACTGAAATACTGCTGGAATGTTCCCAATAACATTATGTGCGACTGGGGCAATTTTATTGTAGATTTTATAATTCATTTAATATTAATAATCTTAATAATTTAATAATAAAACATGTAATTCAGTGGTTAATTTCATAATAAAACAATTAATTCAGCGGTTAACTTAATAATAATTTAAAAATTAAACAATTAATTAAGCAATTTAATAATGTCTAATTTGTTTTCAAATATTTAAAAAAAATTTGAATTTGATTGGATAACTCGTGGACAATAGAAAACGTTTCAAATTTGTCCAACATTTAGGCGCCAAAATCCTTCTCCCTCCCCTCCACTTTTGATGGCGGCCATATTGTTTTTTTTGGCAAAGTAGAATCGGAAGACGCTGATCAACGTTCCTGATTATTTCCGAAATAAATCGGGACATCTTCATCAAATTCTTCACCTGGATCACGAAACACCTGTTTGGTAATATGAATTTCCATGATTTATTCCATTTTTTGTAGGATTCATTCAATTGTTAACATTATTTCGACAATTCTTTATCTTCAGCGCCTGGCGTCGATTTCCCCTTGTACAACGAGTCTATTTTTCACTATAAATATATACAATTTTTATACTATTTCATGTTTTTTCCCTCAAAAATTGTTCGTTAAAGGTAATTTCATTTGATCTTTAATATAATATTTATGCGTTTCCATTATAGAGAACAGTGAAAATTTTGTCTAACTAAACCAAGCGTTTCTGACAAAATACGCAAGTCGACAATTTTTTTCTCCTATTTTTTGAAAATTTACGGGCTATTTGAAATTTTTAATTGTAAATTTGTTATTAGTTGAGAATCGTGAAAAACCAATGTCACATAACAAATAAAGATGTTTTTTTCTGTGAAAATACGGAAAATACCTATTTCACCATTTTTGAGGTTATGTGTGCTTTTTGTCACATGCAGCCTCAGTTTAGCGCATAATATTTTTATACTTTTCGTTCGACACTTGGAAATATGTATTTATTAATTTTAGTGTCGAAATCGAATTTCCAGACCAATTCGTAAACATATTTATAATTAATCGGATTCTCGATGCATTACGCATTCTGATTCCTGTATACGAATCGATCAAAAATATATTGATTTTTTCGTCGCCAGACCAAATTGTTTATTATCTTGATTAATTATTGCAAAAAATTGTTTTCAACGGAAAAATATTACAACCTTGCATAGTAAGTAAATTTTTATTGAAAATAAATATTTTTTTTGCGAATTGGAAAAATCTTTTAATTTTTAAGGTTGTACTTTTTTTTATTAATAATTATTATATTCAATATTTTATGGACAATGAGTTTTAATTTGTCATACGCACATTTAGATTTTCGGTGTTAAAATTTCTAAATAATTTGTGTGTTTCTCCAGAAAATAAATTGGAGGATGGAAAATTCTTGGGAGGATGTCAATATAACTCGTCGGATTGTCAAAATTGATGAGTAGTTTTATCAGTACAAAGTCAAAGTGAAGAATGCTGGCGGAAGCAACAGAGTGGAATTTAGGACCCGGGAGAAACATCCTATCGTGAGATTTTTTCATTATAACCTTAATATAGAAAAATTAATATTATAATCAGTAGAGAATAATGAATTACAATATATCAGGAAATTAGAAATAAAAAATCTAAAAAATGATAACAAAACCAAAGTATAATAATAAATTCAGCAGGTAATTAAAGAAAATATCTTTTTACGTTTCTCAACTTTTCATTTTTTTCTTGGCTGGTCTTTTGTCTTTATTTTCAAAAATAATTTTTAACAAGTATTTTCTTATTATTATTTCTAAATTTGCAAAGTTAAAAGAAAATTTTATATTTTTCCAGAATCGTGAATAATAAGTGGTAACGTGAAAAGAATTTTAATTCGACATGTATAAAATGATTTTTTAAAACTTCAATTTTTACGATCACTTTTAGTCAGGGAAATAAAAAATTTTTCCAACACTCTCAATATTGCGAATTATTTTTTTAATGCAAATTTTTTATGATTCACCAATTTTTACATTTACATAAAAGAAATATTTTCAAAAATTACTATTTGCAATAAAAAATCAAAATTTTAATTTAGGGTCACTATAAATCTGAATCAGTGAAAATGTTGACTGATTTTAATCAGTGGCCCAGTTTTCTTTAATTCATCAGTGAAATTTCACTGACAATCAGTGGTTTTTACTGATTCTCAGTGAAATTCTACTGATGAATTAAAGAAAACTGGGCCACCATGAGAGCAAATCATGAGGATTTTTGATGATTTTAGCAATTTTAAAAATATTTTGTGAATTTGTTCCTTTATATGCATGGAATAAGAATGTATAAAAATTTTTTCAAAATTTTCAAAATTTGTTCAGTTATGTCTTTTTCAAAATTTTTATCGTTTTTTTTAAAAAGGCACGTAACTTTTTTTCTTGTTGACCGATTAAGATAAACTTTTTTGGAAAATATTCATAATAAAAAGTATACTTTCAAGAAAAAAATAAAAGAAAAAAAAAATTTTTTTTTGCCCGAAAAAAATTTGAAAAAAATTTTTGAATTCAATTTTTAGAAAAAATATACCTTCGATTTGAAATTTTATTTTTTGTAAATATTGTCAATAAAGTAAAGAATACTTCCTATAAATTTAATTATGGGACAACAATAACTTTACGAGAAAAAAAATAAAATGTCCAGTGCGGCGCGTCGGGACGTGTGCAGTATTTGCTTATAGCCGCGCAAGTTTTGTTTTAAATCTTTTTACAGGTCATACTTTCTTGCTAAAATGATTTTTTTTCTAAATTTTGTAATTAAAATTAAAATTAAAAATTGATTTCTCGAGCGTTATTTTTGAATTTTTGAATAAAAACTTTTTTAAATAACAATAAGTATTACAATAATGATGACATATTTTTTTGGCTTTATTGATTAAGAAAATTAATCAAAAATCTTATTAAAAAAGTATTGGATTTACAAAGAAATAGAAAATTATTTAGTTAAATATTATTTAAACAATTAAAAGTAATTATTATCATCATGAAGTGTACTTAGAGCTAGAAATTTATAGTTTTTTATATATTTTGCATTGAATTGTATTTTGAAAATTGAAGTGTAAAATAAAAACTAAAAATTTATTTGTTAAACATTATTTACACAATTTATTTTAGTTTTTTAATTTACTAAAGTTAAAACAAGAAATTCTTAGTTTTTCTTAATTGTGAAAAAATCAATTGCAATCCCTATTTTTTAATTAAATCTACTGCATTAGTTTATCCTTATTTTTCGTACTGAGATGATAGTCAACATTTTTTCTAACAATACAAAAAGCACAAAAAACTATAATGTTTAAAACTTAAAATTGTTAACCCTATTAAAAAAGATTTAATTATTATTTTTTTTCACTTTCAATTAAAAAAAGGTGTCGCTTTATGTTTTGCTAATGCAGTAGATTAAAATAAAAAATAGGGATTGCAATTAATTTTTTCACAATTAAGATAAACTAAGAATTTCTTGTTTTAACTGTAGTAAATTAAAAAACTAAAATTAATTGTGTAAATAATGTTTAACTTATAAATTTTTATAATAACTAATACGAACGAGTGATAAAATCATATTACCTTATAAATTTTTAGTTTTTATTTTATACTTCAATTTTCAAAATACAATTCAATGCAAAATATAGAAAAAAACTATAAATTTCTAGCTCTAAGTACACTTCATGATGATAATAATTACTTTTAATTGTTTAAATAATATTTAACTAAATAATCATTATTTTAATACTTATTG
Source organism: Leptopilina myrica (nomen nudum) (assembly GCA_032872475.1). NCBI lineage: Eukaryota > Metazoa > Arthropoda > Insecta > Hymenoptera > Figitidae > Leptopilina > Leptopilina myrica (nomen nudum). The sequence continues at coordinate 29,664,260 of CM065460.1, read as the reverse complement.
TTATTTAAAAAAGTTTTTATTCAAAAATTCAAAAATAACGCTCAGAAATCAATTTTTAATTTTAATTTTAATTACAAAATTTAGAAAAAAAATCATTTTAGCAAGAAAGTATGACCTTTAAAAAGATTTAAAACAAAACTTGCGCGGCTATAAGCAAATACTGCACACGTCCCGACGCGCCGCACTGGACATTTTATTTTTTTTCTCGTAAAGTTATTGTTGTCCCATAATTAAATTTATAGGAAGTATTCTTTACCTTATTGACAATATTTACAAAAAATAAAATTTCAAATCGAAGGTATATTTTTTCTAAAAATTGAATTCAAAAATTTTTTTCAAATTTTTTTCGGGCAAAAAAAATTTTTTTTTTCTTTTATTTTTTTCTTGAAAGTATACTTTTTATTATGAATATTTTCCAAAAAAGTTTATCTTAATCGGTCAACAAGAAAAAAAGTTACGTGCCTTTTTAAAAAAAACGATAAAAATTTTGAAAAAGACATAACTGAACAAATTTTGAAAATTTTGAAAAAATTTTTATACATTCTTATTCCATGCATATAAAGGAACAAATTCACAAAATATTTTTAAAATTGCTAAAATCATCAAAAATCCTCATGATCACTTGGCTTGGAATTGCTCATCAGTGAAATTGTCACTGATTCAGATTTAAAGTGAATGGATTTAATTAGGAATTTTAAAGGACCTCCGTTATTGAGAAATTTTAATAATTCAAATTCTCCTGAAATAAGTTAAATTTTTTAATACACATTCAATTAATTACTATAAGAGCCAAAATAAAGATCAATGTGAATTAGAATATAGATTACACATAGGTATTCTAAAAAAAGAAATTCAAAAAAGTCAGACAAAGTACTGGAAAAATTAAATTTTTAGAATCCATAAGAAAATTCTGAACTTTTGTTTTTTTTGTTTGCCTCATAACGAGTAAACTATGAAATCACCACGAGTTCTAATACAAAAAAAACTAAACTCGCAATTTTTTTCTATTTCTGACAATAATTTTGTTTACATAATTCAAATTAATTCTTAAAGAAATATCATAAAATTAATACTTATAAATTATTTAATGAGTAATTTCACTAAAATATTTCAAAATTAATTCTACTTTAAAAGAGTTGCGTTTGAAATTTTTAGAAATAGATGAACGTCGAAAGGTTTCAAATTGAAATTTTAGAAAATTAAAATTTTCAATTAATTTAATTATAAAAAACTTTATTTTACTAAATTACTTATTAAATTTAAAGAAAGTTTTCGATGAGTTTTTTAAAAAAAATATCCTTATCTATGTTAATAAATTTTTCTAAAAAATGAGTAGAATTTGCTCTTTAAATTTTTTTGAAAAAATTTCCAAAAATTTTCTTACAGTGTGTAAACATTGAAGAATTTCCGTGTAATCGAAATTTCGTAAAATTGAATTTTAAACAAATATATTTGATAATTCTCAAACAACTTTTTCAGAAATTATTAAAAATATTTAATTAAGAGAAAAAATTTTAGTTAAAAATACTAGAAAATAATAATTAAAATTGAAATGATGAAAATAATTTTAAAAAAGTAAGTTACAGTAACAATATTCTTAATATAAAAAAATGATAATGCTTTTATAAACTGTGCGATTTTAAAAAGGTTTGAAAATCTGAATTCCTGTGGAAAAATAATAATTAAATATTTATTTAGAAAAGAATAACTTTATGATTAATGAAATTTGTAAATAAATATAACAGAACATTTTTTTCCTTTATTTTTTAAACACGTTTGAATTGTGTTTAAGCAATTGTAATTAAGAAGTAAAAATTATGAAAATAATTCCTTATGAAAATTGAGTATTTTCATAAACCATTATGCTAAAATGGATACATTTCCTATTTCTTAATCACATGTATTTTTTAAACAATTAACAATTTTATATTATTAATAAATAAATAAAAATGCAATTTAGAATATTATAGAAATTATGTAGATTTTTCTGACAAAATTCAGGCGAAAATCAACTCTTGATCTTGAAAATCCAATTGAAAGCGTGAAGTTTTTAACAAAACAAAAGAAAATCTTATTTATTCATTTGCAATTTTATCTTTTTCTTCCAGGATCAAGAGTCGATTTTCGCCTGCATTTTGTCAGAAAAATTTACATAACTTTTATAACATTGGAGGTTACTGATTTTTCTTTTTTTAAAATTAATCCTTGGAGTTTTGCGCATCAATACATCGTAATTTAATCTTTCAAAAACATTAATAACATTTTTCAATTTGTAATTGTTTAATAATAATAATAATAATAATTGTTAATAATAATTTTAAAAAATGTATTTTTTAGCAATCGATTTATTTCATCTTTAGAGTATAGATTTTAGGCCTTAATTAAAAGAAAAGTTCACTTAATTATCTTTATTTGTTTTAAAGCAATAAGAAAACGAAAATAAAATGATACGAAATTTCAACACCTGATTACTTCTAAAATAATTTTTTTTTGAAAAATATTGTATTAGGGTGTAAAAATGTAGAGTTGTATATCTACCGAAAATAATAAATATTTACTTACAATGAAAAATAATTGTCTTCCATTGAGAATTGGACCCTTTAATATTGTTTCTCTGATAATGACAAACATTTTTATTTTTTTATTTAAAAAAAATCTTTATTTCATTAAAATTCAATCCCGAATTATTATTTTCATTACTACAACCATTGTTTACATGATTCTTTATGTTTTTTATTATTATAGATTATGTAAATGCAATATTATAAATAAAAAACCAAACGGTCCGGTTTGCCCCATGGGGGGTCCGCCGGTTTACCCCAGGGGGTGGGGCAAACCGGACCGTTTGCAAAATTTTTTTAAGTTAATACAGCAACTAAACAATAAAAGATGAAGTATAGGTAACTCTAGGAAAAAGTTGCGCAATTAAATGATCTTTCAAACAAGCCTTCGAAAAATGAAATCGGCTGATTCGTTTAGTCACAAGAGTCAAAAAAACCGTTAGGGGGTCCGGTTTGCCCCACTCTACCCCAATAATTGATGATTTACTTTAATTTCAAATTAAAATCTTTGAAATTTTTTTTCCAGAATCTTAAAAAAAGTACAGCGAAAATTTGTTTAGTGTTTTTTCATTCAATTTCGTCAGGCTATTCAAAAGTTATTCAATTATTATTTAAAAACTTTTTTGTTTATAAAATTTTTTTATAAACATAGTATAAACAATTTTTTTGTTTCTTTATGCTAAGTTTTTTCCAAAAAAAATCAAATGATTTGGTTAAAATGGAAAAGAGATATAACAATTTTAAAATTTTTCCAAAATTTTGACATCTCAAAAACTATTAAATATTTTGACGTAATATTTAGTGAAAATATTTTTTTTATGTGTAGATTAAAATTCCTAAGTGCAATTGGTTTACTTACTCCAAAAAAACTAAAATCTGAAAAAAAATCGCACATTTCTCTATTTATTAAAAGTCTAAAAAATTAAATAGAATTTAAGACAAAATTGAAAAGATTAGAAAAATATAATTAACTATATTTGGATAAATAACTAAATTTTGTATTTCAGGAAAAATTTTTCAAATCACCGGGAGGATGTTATTAAGCAAGCCTGTCAAAAATTGATAGACAGCAATCTTAAATCGAGATGTTGGAATCAAATATGCTGACGGTATGTTCAGGGTAAAATTTTGGATTTAAAAAAAATATCTCTTGGTGAGTCATTATTAATATATTTAAAAACTAATTTTTACTAATTTTCTATTTCTAATAAAAGCCAAATTTCAAAGAATTTTTTTTTTATACATTTTTGTAATTTTTACCATTTTTTTTATTTTTTATTCTGAAAATAATTAAATACACCCAATCACGATAATTAGTGAAATCGAAGAATTGCAATTTTTTTTACTATAGTAAATCAGTTTTTCTGTTTTTCAACGTGAGGGAAATCTAGCAGTTTTTTTAAAGATTGATTTCAACGAACATGAATGATATCCGCGTGTGGAATGGAAAAAAAGGAAGTTAGTCTCTCTCTCTCTCTCTTTCTCTCTCGCGTATATATGTGTTCGAGGTTACGAGAGTCTCCTCGCGGGACATATAGAATGATGTCCCGGCCAGCCGTCGTGACCCCCGACCCCCTGGAGTACGATCCTGGGGGTAGGAGGTGAACCTTATTGATTTTTAGGGTGACACTGGAGTGCTGAGTCCCCGACTTTGAAACGGCGCGAGAAAAAAAGTGCCCTGCACGTGAGGCGTTCGCGAAAAAAAATTAACCAACTTCTCTTCTCTCTTTCTTGATTTCCTCACTGGAATATCGATTTAGAAATTAATTGTTTGCATTTTTTTTAGTTATAGTCAAGAAGTAAATGGTGTTTTCTAATCGGTATTTTCAACTCGAGTAGAAATCAGGGTTGTATTTCTCTTTTTTCTCCATTTGTTTTCAAAGTCCTTTTTCACTTAAAAGTCTGTGCTACAGTGACGGAAAACAAAGTGCGAGGTGCACTGCTCTGTGGTTGGGGGTGCAGTTCCTGTTCAGGACCGTACTTGAGAGGGGTTCCTGTTACTATTACCCAGGTTTCTATAACAATTTATCAAAATCGATTTTTGATCTCTACTCTGCTGTAACGATTTATTAGTACTTTGGTCATTTCTGAAATTCTTTTCTCTCATTGGTGCATTTGGAGTAATTGTAATTTATTTTTTTCAGAGAGTTATTCCTTTTTTTGGGGTAAATTTCGAGGGGGAATTATTTTAAGTTTTGTCGAATGAAGTTTGAAGAGAATTGTTTAAAGCGGGGGTTTTTTTTATTTGTATTTTTTTTCCAAGAGTCGGAGGATCAGTGAGTATAGTAAAACTAGTCTTTCTCGTAAAAATCGCAGACTGGCGCAAGGGAGCGAAGCGGTAGCGGTTTGCACGTAGCACACAAAGTGTACGGTGGTAGAACGGCTGGAACGTGTTTCTCGTCCAACTTTTCTTGGCCTTCTCCGCACTGATATTTCTCGAGTTGAATAATTTCTTGCTTCGAGCGCATCGACCTCGTCGAAAATTGACGTCGCGTAAAGCACCGGCATGCAACAGGCGACACGACGTTGCCAAAGTTTCCTTTTGATTAATCCATCGACTCTCGGCCACGCAACAACCCTTTTTATACCTTCAACCCTTTTCGCTCTCCCTCTCGATCGGTTTCTTGAAAAAAAAGAGGAGAAAGAAAATTCGAATCTTTCTTCTGTTTGTAAACAAAATATTTCTTTTTGTCGATTTTTTTGTGGGGAAAATTGATAACTTAGTGATCGAAATGATTTTCATGTGTAAACATTAGTGCCGGGATGATAAAATAACTTTTTTTTGTGTTTGCAATAATTTTCCCTCGAAAACAGTAACGAGTGGGAATATTACCGAGAATATTGCGTCAACTTGCGGGAAAATTGACATTTATGTAAATGAGACTAATCATTAATACATGATACAATATTTAACTTTCCATTTTTTAAAATATTCAATATTTTAACTCCTATACTTTTTTTTACTGAGTGTTTTAAAATAATTTCTGTTTTATGTTTCTGAAAAGGGGTTTATGATTTAACTCGAAATGTTGGACTTTTAAAGAATAAAAAGTTACATTGTTGTCCGAATGTGTTATTATTATTATTATTAGTTAATTAAAATTGAATAAATTTGATTAATTTAGGACTACTTTGGTCAATTTGAAATTAACTCACATTCGATTTAAAGTAAATGACGAAATAAATTTAAAATAAAAATAAAAAAAATAAAAAATATATAATAATTAATTTCCATGTAACAATATTATTCTTCACAGTCCCGAAGAGTTACATTATTGCCAAAATGCATCGGTGTTAATACATTGGCCATAATCTATTAGGAAAATAATGTTTAGCCCCCTTCGTTTTGAGTCAGTAGATTTTTATTCCCTAGCTTTTTACAATATTCCCTAAGTAAATTAAACTTAATTTTTTCATTTCTTCTTTTTTTTCTACTAATTTAAAAGAACGAATTTAAATTTTAAATACAAAAGTTCTTTGTATTTTTTTGTACTTTTTATTTTTAATTTAAAATATTGTGTAATAAAAATGAAATTGAATATTTCGCGGCAAAAGAAATCTTCTCGGTAATATTCTCAACAAAATTTTCAATAGAAGTTGTCTAATAAAAAAAGGAAGGAAAATAAATAAATAATGAAGGATCTTTACGTGTGAGGTGTCTTTTCCGGTGGACAGGGTGCGTTTTACATAGTTTACAAAAGGGGGGGTGGTGGTGTGTGAGGAGGTCAGGGCGGTGGAGGCATGCAACGGCGAATCCGCTAAAAATGGCAGCGCTCGTCGGTGGCTACACGCCATGGAATAACAATTGTTGCCGGCGACCGAGAAAGAGATCCAGTTGACAGTCGGGCGTGGATGGTCTCTGAACACGTGGTGTGTGATGTTGTCTGAAAATTGAGATTCTCGACAATGTTTAATGGGTTGGGGTGTTGGCGCCCATTTTACGCTCCTGGCGCACGTGTGTACGTGTGTTGTTCCGAGTCGCGTGACGAGTGCGTGTGAGTGAAAATTGTGTGTGAAAAAAAGGGACAGAAAGAGAAAAAGAGTTAAATCGCATCGCAAAACGACGAAGAGTTTTTTTTGTATTGAGAAAGAGAGAGAAAGATAGTTATGTGTCTTTGTCACAATGAGCGACCTTTCCCTGACGATTAGTGATCGAATTGTTCTATTTACTTAATAATTGGATTGTTCATTTAAAATTTGCCCCTCCCACTCCAAAAAAAAGGAAGAAGTTTATTTTTCAAAGAAAAAGTGTGTGCGTGTGTGTGTGTTCCCACTGGATTATTCAAGACAAAAGGTAATTTCTGCTTTTTTGCTAATTATCGTTCTGTTTGTTCTTTTCCTAACAATTATATACGAGGGATTAATTAAATGAAACTGGGTGAAATTCCGAAAATAGTTTTCGTGTATTTATGTAGGAATTGTTTTTTTCCATATTGAAAAATTTTGTCTTGCTACGCTCCTGAGTGGACGTTGTGTCGACTTCAGTGGTGTTTATTCGCGCTTGCCTTCGTCTATCTCACTCCATTCACTCGTGTGTTTGAGATGTCGTGAAATTGGTGAAATTTTTTTCAATGTGACGGAGAAATGCATTAAATTGGTGCAATGTTAGTGTGGTGCTTGTGCTTGGATGAGAATGCGCGTTTGGATTTTCCTTTCACGGTGATGAGAATTTGCCAGAAAGAGGTGAAATTTGTGTGAGATTAGCCGGTAACGCGTCATTTGCGGGGGGGAAGCAGTGTAGTCTTCTCCGTTTGCTCTGTGTTGAAAGAAAAAAAAACGATTGTCGTTTTCGCCTTACGATTGACACTGAAAAACTATAGTGTAAAGATCGATGGGAAATTGTCTAAAGTGAATGTGAATAAGAAATTGAAATTGAATAACTTGCTAAGTTGTGAATCGCGTGATTAATTATAGGTTATGTCGCCGGTACATAACCTCAATTTGTGTGGCAACAAAAAAAATTTTTTATCGTGTTTGTTAAACAATTTTAGGTGTTAAACTACATTTGAATTTAGAAAAAAAATCGTTTTGCGAAAATTTTGTTTTTGTGTCTGTGTGAGAGATTTTATTTGGAAAAAGAAAACGGTGACCCAAAAATTGGAATGATTTCGTGGAGATGAAGGCGAATGGAACAAACAATGGTGATTAGCTTCTCTAGTGAATGATTTCTATTGTTGTGAACCTTGTTTTTTCAAATCTGTGTTAATTTTTCCATCTGGTAGCTCCAGACCACATAACCTTTTTTAAGTTTAATTTGATACGTTTGATACCAAGAGTTTCTTGATAGCACGATTCAATTAAAATCTTTATTTACAGTGAATAAAATGTTTCTAAATCAATGGGTAATTTATATTTTTTTCCCACGATTTGAAAAGTTGATTTTGATAATTTTTGACTGAAACATTGGAGAAAGTTAGAACACTGATTTACTTTATTATTAAATTGAAAAATTTATTTGTAAATAATTTTACAAATTTACATTAATGAATAATGAATAAGGTTTATTTTATAAATAGGATCATTGTGTAACAGAGAATGTTTTATTTATTTTATTTTTTTGGAAGGAACCTATTTGGTAACGAGTGATTTAATGAGATGAATTAATTTTAGGTTGTAACCGCCTGAATCCGCCTCTGGCCGCTACCACCACGCTGGAGGACCCAGGAACCCCTGCCTCTTGGAAGGGCCCACCGCCTGGCTCGGAGGCATCACCCTATACTCCCAACGCTGGCGGAGGACCCACGCCAGGCCCTTATAATAATTCCGGAGGACCCCAGAATAATGCAGGAGGTTTCCAAGGACCGAGTCCTTTTGCCGGCGGAGCTGGAAGTCCTGCAGGTGCGCCTCCTTATCAAGGTCCTCCGCCAGGATCGGCAACACCACAATATACCGTGTCGCCAGCTCCAAGTGGATCATCAACACCTGGTCCGGGACCACCGCCCAATTCTGGTGGTTTCCCACCGCCACCAAATAATTCTGGACCACCATTCAATGGGCCCGGTCCAAATCCATTTGGCTCGCCAACTGGAGCTCCGCAATTTGTCAGTCGACCTGGATCATCGGGACCGCCTTTTGTTCCACCTGGCGGTGGTAATCCACATTTTCCATCACCTGGTCAACCGTTTGGTGCGCCTCAATATGGAATGCCTCCTGGCAGTCCATACGGTCCTGGGGGCCATCCGATGGGAGGACCAATGGGACCCGGTCACCCTGCGATGATGGGTCCTGGCGGCGGTGTCGACAGAATCGACCAGGGGTGAGTGTTTCTCAAGTGCTGCTATTACACACCTACACTTTTTTCCGTTTTAAAAAGAAGAAACGGAAGCAGAAACAATTTGAACAATTTGAAAAACGGTAAAAATGGTAAAATTTAAAATCAATGAATGAAGAACCGGTAAAGATGATAAATCTAAAAGTCAGTAAAAATGCTAAATAAGAAAAGGGTGGAAATGATAAATTAAAGAAAGAATAAATGATTTGTCAAAATTACATATGGTTGATGTGAATAAAATTTGAATTAAAAGTTTAACTTTAAAAACAGGAAAATACAACTTTTATTCACTATTGAGAGACAATTTTTTGATAAAGAACAAAAAACTAAAAGTAAAGAAACAATCTGTAGCTCATTATTTAGATCTAGATTCTCAACGGAAAAATTTAACTGAATCGACTGCATTAACGCTAATATTATACAATTATTAACCGACTCCCTACAGTTTATAAAAATGGTTAATATTAAAATTTTTACACTAGTAGAATATTATTTTACTACTTGAGAGAATTAAAGCAAATTAATGCAGACAATATACAATTATTAATCATAAAGAAAGAAAAACGAAAAGTAATTTTCTACCCCAAGAGGAAAATAAAAAAATATTTGTTTATACAAACTGTTAATATACAAATTTTTACACATGTAAAATATTATTTTACTATCGATAAAACTACAGTAAATTAACGCAGATAGTATACAATTATTAACCAAAAGAAAGCAAAACTTTTTTTCCTAAGTTTATAAAAACAAGATCCACAAGTTCTAAACATTCAAAGAAACAAAATAATAATAATAAATAGTAAACAATTGGATTTATAATTTACCAAATTCAATAAAAATTAAATACTTGGATTTTTCATTTAGAAATTTCGTAAATTATTTTATTGTAATGACGCAAAACTATTGTAATAAAAGTTTAATTTGAAAAGGAAATAAATTTTGTTCATTTGAACGTTAAAAATTTAAGGATTGTATAAAAACTAGTAATATTTAAATCCCCTCTGCCCATATTTTACAATAGTAAATTTATCACTATTAATTACTATTTAATAAATAGTATTAAGTTTTAAATTTAAAATTTCGCTAGTAATAAAAGCGAATACGTGTCATTGAACTGTTGCCTTAATTTTTAATTACTTTTTCAAAAGTTGGAGAAAATTCAATGATTTTTCTCTATGTAAAACGAGATATGGTCATTTATTTTTTACCGCATAGGTAATATTTAATTATTTTTGTCTTAATTTAGCGCTCTTCTCGGAAATTTAAATTATTTTCTTTTTTTATTAATTTCTATTCACTATTGACCTCCTAGATTAAAAATATATTCGTCCCTCTCTTATGAGTAGCAAAAAAATTGTCTGTGAGCAAGGGTTTTATTATAGACATTGATATTTTTAGAGTTAAAAATATTCTGTCTGTTTGACTTTTGTAGTTGATTATTTATTTATTCAATTAATGAATAATTTGGATAATAAATTATTTAGTTAACAAGTATTTTAGTTAATAAATTATTTATTTTTTAAAATAGTTAAGTTAAAAAATAGTTAATAAATAGTTTAGTTAATAGATTATTTAATTAATAGAATGTTTAGTAAAATTATTTTGTTAAATGATTTAGTAACTATATACTAAAATATTTAATCGAATAATTTTGTTACTAAATTACCTAGTATAATAGATAATAATTGTAATTATTTACACTATTATTTAGCTAAATAATTTAGTCACTAAATTATTCTGTTAATAAATTATTTAGCTACTTAATTATCTAGTTAATAAACTGCTCAGTGAATAAGTTATTTGGTCAATAAATTCCTCGCTATAGGGAAAATTGTAATTTTTTTCGTAAAAAAGCAGATTTTTTTCCACCAACTTTGATTATAGGAGAGTGTAATTACGTATAATTGAGATTAGAAAAAAAGTAGAGTAGAGAATATTTTTATTGGTGTAACGTTAAATATTATATTTCTTTATTTACATTGTGATTGTTCTTTAAAATTTGAACTTTGGTGAATTTCGTAAATTTTTGTTCTCCTTTTTGATAAAGAAAAAGAGAGCGCGTGCGCGCAGTTTGTCGATGTCGAAAAGGTCGTTTCTGAGTTTCTGAGAGTAGTGTTGTTCACTCTGTCACGCATTACCAAACAAACTAGGTTAGATTACTAAAGGCCAATGAATCGTACATCTTCTTTGTTTCTTCTTGTCAAATATCGACATTAGGATAACAATTATTATTCAACGATAACAAACAAAAGTATTTTTTTCTTGTGGGAAAATATTATAAGAAAGTAAATTGATATTTTGAAATTATTTACACTAGTTGATAACATATTTTTATTTTTTCGAAAATTTTGTGTTTTTTTGACAAAATATTTAAATCGATTGGTAGGAGGATTATTATTACTATTAGTAGTTACTATTTATTTTTAAAGTTTTCCATATTTTGTTTCATTGTTATTTAATTGCATTCCACATTCATTCCATATTCAAAAAATGAATGTAATATATTTTTTTTAATTAGCATTATATTAGAAATATTCTTTTTATTCTATGGCAATAGTATTCCATTGTAACTTTTAAAAATATTGTTATCAATTTTCTTTGAAAATTCTTATTCTGACAGAAAAAAATAATTATGTTCCAATCATTAATAGTATTCCATTTAGAAATAATTATTCTACCAAATAATTAAGAGTGTTCCACATGAAAATTAATATTCCAGCGAATAAACAAAATAATTAATAGTATTCCTCTGAAAAAACCAATATTTCACCAGAAAAGTTTAAAGCAATCTTCGTTAATAATAATATTCCCTAAAAAGGGTTCCTAAAAAATAGTATTCCCTTGAATAACTAATAAATTGTTATAAAAAAGTATTTCAACCGTAATACTTAAATTATTATTCGCTCTTTGGAATTTTTAAACATTGAAATTAGAAAATAATTAACTTTCCTCTCTTCATATTTGAAATCCCTTCGTAATATTCCCTCCGCAGAAATATTTGAAATTATTTATACTTTTAAAATTGAAATAATTTCTAGGTATACATTTTTGCTAAATTGTGTAGGCACGTATCTCAACATTGTTGATTATAATGATGCTAATGACGCTGATTATATGCCTATATATATACGATAGTCAACAATGTGTTTAATACCGCACGATATATAGACAATGTCTATACATTTAAAAGCAAATATAGAATAAATTTTTTTAAATATGAATATGCGTCTTGTCTATAATTTCTCTCTTGCATTATTAACCGTTGGTGGCTGTGCGCTGAGGAAAGAGATAGTATTGATTTTTACCGATATTTAACCGTGGAATTATCCCCTCTTACCCTACCCTGACTCCTTCCTTTTCCTCCCCCCTTGCCCTTTCTATTCCCCCCCCCATCGTTGTCTCCTGACTTCGACCACCCTATCACTGACTAACGCAGGATCCCGAAGACCTGCAAGAAAGAAATCTGAATAAGTGACTCATGACAGGACTTTAACTATCAGATTCTTTATCTTTTCAACTAATTTTTATAAATATGATAAGTTTACATAGACTGGGAAAATTTCGCTCATCTCTTTTTTTTTTCTCTTTTCAAATGTTTACAATTATAATTATAATTATAAATATTTTTATTATTCAATATTTGAAAAATATAATGGCTTATATAATTCATTGTACTTGGTAGTTTAATTAACTCTGTTTACAAATAATGACAATTTATTCAAAAAACAATTAATAAATAATAAGCAAAATAAAATAAAGAAAAAATAATAACTAATAAATGAATAAATTTTTATTTTGAATTTAATTAAAGCAAAATATTTACATAATTTATTATTTTTAGTATAGTTATTAAATAATTTAGTAAATAAATTATTTAGTTAATATGTAGTTTAATTAGTAAATAATTTACTCATAAATATTTTAGTTGCCAAATTATTTAGTTAATAATTATTTAATTCAATTATTAAATGATTTAATTCACATATTATTCGGTTAATAAGGAATTTAGTTACTAAATTATTTAACTCACACATAGTTTAGCTAATAAGAAGTTTAGTTGTTTTCAGTAAAAAAACAATTAACAATTTTGTTAGTTACAAATTTTAGACTTGAAACTATCTACTGGCTAAATGTTTACTCTTTCAAATTAAAAAAAAGCAAATTTTTGCAAAATGAGTTTAATGAATTAATATTTAAATTAAAACTAAATTAACCAAACAAGCAATATACTTTTTGGTTCAAGTTTGACAGCCTGCATTTTGTAAGAAAAAAATTACGCGTTAATGCCTTTAAGTAATTCTTATAGTATAGTAAATGACCATTAAAAAAAGCCTGAGGTGATTAAAAAGGGTTCATTATTTTAGAAGTTATTCAAATTTTTGTAAAACATTGAAAATTACGATTTTTTTGAAAATATCTAATTAAAATATTGGCCAAACGACTTCTGAAATATCTTATTCTTTTCAAAATTTTATCATCTTTCAAAAAATAATCTAAAACAAATTTTATTTTACATAAATATTAAGTTTTAAAACGTTTTTCATTCGACTGAAAATGGATGGTTTCTTAATTTTGACCGGTAGTGTAGTGAAACTGTTTAATTTTAATTAGTGACTTTTTGCTTTTGAATTAATATATTTTACCAATAAATTAGTAGAAATTATTTCTTGGTAAAATTTGCTAATTTTAAATTTAGAAAACAAATATTAATAATAATTAATTAAACACTCTCTAAATCTGAATTAGTTAAAAATTATCATTAATAATTAGTAAATTTGAGATTGTCTTTCTGCTTCACTAATTAGTAATAAAATTATTAATTATTATCAAATAAGTAATTACAAAAATAGTTTAATTTTACATTTTGAATTATAAACAATTTCAGTTATTTAGACCAAACTTAAAATTAAATTTAACTTATAGTTATTATTAACTATTTCATTAGTAAAATATTATTCTCTAAACCTGTATTAGCAAAATGTTTATCTCTAATTTAAAGTAGTAAAATTTTTTACTTATTAGTGAACCTTTTTACTAATGAATTTTATAGTAGTGACAACTAATAATTTCTCTAAGTGTGAGGCAATTTGGTGAATTGGTAGTTAATTAGAAGGAGCATTTAATTAGCTCAATTAGTTAGCAGGTAAACAATGTGAATGGAATGTTTTATTTTTGAAATTTGAATTGAATTTTGATTAGTTGTTTTTTGTTGTGGTTAGCAAAGACACAAACCCGGCACATTTACCGGTGGCGACATCAAACGTTGCTTTATGAAACCGTTAGTATTGTGGGACACTACCTTGGCAATTCTTTTACGCGCGAGATATTATCACGGATCGCTAATCGGGCAAGGAACCTCCACTTCGGAGAAATAAAGCCCCAAGTAGAAGGAAAGGGAGGAACATTTAATTTATAGGAGCGAGACTAGCAACCCGTGTGCTCCTTATATACTAAAATTCAAAAGTTCTTCGAGAAAGTTTACGATGCCGTCTAGTCGGCGCGGCGCGTTTCCTCCTACCCTTCTTTTATATATATATATATATATATATATATTTCTCTTATTTCTCTCGCTCAAGCTCTCCTACCTTAAGTCCCCTTATCTCTTCGTCCTTGTTTCGTCGCGTCTCCCCCTTTTTCATTTGCTTTATTTTTCATTCTTCTCTGAAGCTTCCCACCACTACAACTTTACGCATTTCTCGCTTACGTCATTTTTCGAATAAACTACAAACGGAAATGCGTACACATACTTGAGCTTTTTTTAACATTTTTTTCCCTCTTTTTTTTTATTCTTTGAAATATATTATTTATGTTTCTAGGAAATTTAGTGTCGTCAATCAAAGTAGAAATACTTTTTCTTGGAAAAAATATTTGCAGGGTGGCCACCCAACCGGGAGAACCGGGAGAACCGGGAAAAACCCGGGAGAAAAATCAATCGGGAGAAAACCGGGAAAAAGTCGGGACAGAAATTTAAATCGGGAAAAAACCGGGACTAAAATTTTACATTTAAAGATTTCAGAAAATTAAAGTTAAAGGGAAAAGTTTTACTCAATAAAATTTTCTGATAAGTTTATTTACAGATTTCATTCAAATTTTTCATAAAACATCAATAACTTCTTTTTTAAATAAATATTTAATTATTATTTTTCTATAAGAATTAAAAATCATCAAAAGATTCAAATTCAAACATTTTGAAATTTAACTACTTATAAAAAATTGTTATAAAACATGAAGAAATCGATCACTCCGAGTCGAAGACTCGGAGCAATCGATGTCTTCATGTTTTATAATAATTAAAGATGATCGAGTGAGAAAATCACTATTTTATATTATAAGATTTTATAAAAAATATTAGAAAATAATTGAATTTCTAGGATAATTTTATTTATTTATAAAGATAATTAAAATTCTTTGCAAATAATTAAATTTCAGAGAAGAATTTTATTATTTATAATGATAATTGAAATTTGGAACAGATTTGTTTTAAAATTGTTTAAAAGTTATTGAATATTGGAGAAGAATTTTGATATTTTTAAAAATAGTTGAAATTGTGAGGAGAATTTTTAAAAAATTTTGAAAATAAGTGAATTTCTGCGAAGAATTTTATTACTTTTGAAAATAAATAAATTTCTAGGATGAATTTTATTATTTACAAATATAATTACAAATGTACAGAAATAAATCATTGAAATTCTGACAAGAATTTTATTAAAATTCTTTGAAAATAATTGAATTACAGAGAAGAATTTTATTATTTATAAAGGTAATTGAAGTTTCGAACAGATTTTTTTTCAAAATGTTTAAAAGTAATTGAATTTTGAAGAAGAATTTTGATATTTACAAAGATAATTGAAATTTTGAAAATTTAAAAAAAGTTTTGAAAATAATTGAATTTCTGCTAAGTATGTTATCTGAACTTTTGAAAATAATTAAATTTCCATGATGAAATTTCTTATTTTTTGAAGATAATGGTAATTTGACGAGAAATTAAAAACAATTTGAAAATAATTGAAATTCTGCGGAGTATTTTATTACTTTTGAAAATAATTGAATTTCCATGATGAATTTTATTATTTATAACATTTTGACGAGAAATTTAAATAAAGTTTTTGAATGTAATTGAACGTTTGCGAAGAATTTTATTATTTTTGAAAATAAATTAATTTCAGAGAAGAATTTTATTATTTATAATGATAATTGAAATTATGACAGGCATTTTATTGAATTTTTTTAAATAATCGAATTTTGGAAAAGAATTTTATTATTTATAAAAATAATTGAAATTTTGAACAGCATTAAAAAAAATGTTAAAAATACCTAATTAAAATTTTGCCATGCATTAATTTTATTAAATTTTATTAAATATTATTCCAGATTGTTTGATGTTAAAGTATATGTGTTAGCGAGAAATGTGATTTTTTACAATTTTGTGTTTCCTTTTCGGCGTTTTTTTTTTAAAATTTCATTCGACTTTTTTCCGACTTTTTCGGAAATTTTATGCGACTTTTCGTGACTTTTGTTGTGAATTTATGCGACTAAAGATACTTTTTTCAGTTTTAAAGACGATCCGAGCCCTGTTTTTAGTGTTTTTGGCCGAATTTATATCATTTACAACTACATATTACATAAAGGTAATGTTCTGCTCACAGTAAAATTATAATTAAAAACCGGGAGAAACAGCTCATTTTCACCGGGAGGACCGGGAGAAAACCAGGAGACGAAAAATTTAAAAATAGTGGCCACCCTGATTTGGAAATTTTAAACGTGTGTTTATTGTTTTGTTTGTTTATTAAATTCAGAAGTAGGTTTGAAAAAATTTAGACAAGTTGTATTGTAAATATTCCGATGATTTATTGTTTCTTCTTTTCTTGTTTATTTATTAATTTTAATATATTAAAACGTTGTGCAACAATTTTTTACTTTTGAAACATTGAAGGTAAACCAAATTTTCGGGAATTGGTTGCAAAATACATTTGCTAAATGAAAATTTATACATGATGTTTGTTTTTTGATTTATTTTGGTTTTAACAAAATTTTATATAGCGGAGGGAAAAAGTTAATAAATAATCATTTTTACTAATTTCGTAGAAAAATCATAAATTTTGAGCTATTTTGCACATTTTTAGCAATTTTTACTATTTTCGGAGTAAAAGTTGCTACGTTTGGACTAATTTTTACATTACAACTTAGGAAAATTTACTCAGAAATTAGTAAAATACTCAAAGTATAAATGGACAGGAATTCCAGACAGTTTTGGTTTTACTTTCTGAATAGTAAAAGTTTCTTTTTTATTTCTCTTCGTAAATAAATTAATAATGTAACATTTATTTTATTTTTGATAGTAAAATCTAAATTGTTTAGAATTTCTGCAACAATTTTTACTATTTTTGAAATAATTCTTTTTTAAGTACATAAAAGATTAAATTTATTTGAAAAATATTCGCAGAGAAAATTTTTATTTTTTAACTAAATTTATTAAGTTAGGGAAAAATGGAATACTCAGGGGAAAATTTTACAATTTGTTTAAGTTAAAAAAATGAAAATTTATTTAATACAAGTATACGATTTTATTTGAACCAAGAAAAATTTATTTGAAACAAGAAAAATTTTTTAGAAACTAGTCAAAAATAAATTGAAAAGGCTTTGAATAAAAAATATATCTTTTTTCTGGGTATTAGTAAACTTTATTTTGTAAATTGTGGTAAAATTTACTTTAGGAACAGTAAAATTTACTTTCGAAAAGAAACAGTAAAATTTATTTTCGAATTATTACTTTGGAAATATAATTTTTTTAAAATTTAATGTTTAATATGGAAGTTAAAAATTTAATTTTGAAAGAAGCAAAATTTATTTTGGAACTAGTAAAAAATTTTTTTTTTAAAAAGAAATGTTTTACTTTGAAAATAGTAAAAATTGCTTTGGAAACAGTAAAGTTTAATATGAAAATATAAAATTTACATTGAAAATAGTAAAATATATTTTCAGAGAAAATTAAATTTACTCCGGAAATAGTAAAAATTAACACAAAAGTCAACAGTTTTTTTTACTGCAGTTTAAATTGGCAATAAGGAAATATTTTGTTTGTCTATGATCATTAAATGCTTCACTAAATAATTGAATAAGGAAAGGTTTAAAATAACTTGAATTTATCAATTTATTGTCATTTGAAAATTGTAAATTTATTTTTTCCTTGTGCGATATAAGAAAGAAAGAGAGGGGTTTGGGAATTAATGAATTAAAAACTTGGAGGTTTTCATGGTCCTTATTGTTATTATTGTATCTTGACGAAGGATAATAGACTACCATAAACAGTTTAATCTTAATGTCTCTAGGGAGTCTTAACAAGTTTTAACCCGGATAAGATGCATTTAACACCTTGACCATAAAGGTAAACTAAACGAGAGAATTGTTACTTAAACGACAGTAAAGTTATTCGTTATGAGCCCACGTGTTTGTAAAGCTAATTTCTATCGTTATTCACTTGAGAAGATCTTAGGGGAAATAATTTCTTTATGATCTCATCTTAATTTCTTTTCATCTGTTTTTATTACTTCTTCTTCTCATTCTTTTTATATTCTTAATTTTTGATGAGAAAACGAAGGGAAACATTGTCTTTCTTTTTTTTTGTATTTGTGGTTTTTTTTGTTTCCTTGCTTCTTTTTTGTTATAAATTTTTATTATTTTCATGATTTCAAATTTAAATTTTTTAGCTCGTAAAGAAATTTTTTTAATTATCGAATTTAAAAATAGATTTTTTTTCAAAAACTTATAAAAGTAAAACTAAAAATATTTAATATCCATCATTTGCAAAACGGGATTATTTTGCGTATCGTTGCTACGCGCAATTTGTATACAGAAAATATATTGAGAGAAAGAGAGAAAAAACAGAGAAAGAGTGAGATGAGTTGTTTTACGATGAAATTCCCAGAGAAGTTTAACATGTGTATATATGCATATAAGACTCTCATGGCACATAATATGCACAAA
Source organism: Leptopilina myrica (nomen nudum) (assembly GCA_032872475.1). Classification (NCBI taxonomy): domain Eukaryota; kingdom Metazoa; phylum Arthropoda; class Insecta; order Hymenoptera; family Figitidae; genus Leptopilina; species Leptopilina myrica (nomen nudum). The sequence continues at coordinate 29,645,441 of CM065460.1, read as the reverse complement.
GTTGTATATATATATATGAAAGCCTATCGTCTAAAGTGTCTACTGTTGCGCATGTTCATTATTAACGGCGCGTAAATCAAATGTCTTCTAATGGGAAGTAAAAATGCTTCAAAGACGGCCATTTCACATCGGGGTGGTCGTCATTTCCTACAGAATTTACCAGTCATTTTCCTTTCCATCCAATATAATATTCTGAGAAACTGATGATCATATACTTTTAATACAAGCACAAAATTCTTGAACTTGACTCTCTTCCATATATCCCCTCCATGTCGTTTTCTAGGATCATTTTCATATTAACATTTATATTATCGCGGAGAATTTTTCCTCTCTCTTTAGCTCGTCGTTCATTTGTGTAATTTTATTATTTTTCTAAAACTTCGATAGTTGTCATTAGTCGTCAGAAGGTTAAGGATATAATTAAGATTTTTAATTTTTGTAAAAAAAAACGCCGAAAATTCGTTGGGAAGTGAACTGGTTCATTTGTTTCAGAACTAGACTCGTAATTTCAGGGATCTGGGTTCGATTCTTCGCGACTGGAACTCTTAGTCATTAGTTTCTAAATTTCCAATTTTCTTTTCAATTGTTTAACAAACAATTTTTAAACAATTCTTCACAATAATTCAATTACTTTCACTAATAATAACATTTTTCATGAAAATTAAATTATTAACAAAATTTGTGGATAAAATTCTAAGCAAGAATTCAATTACTTTCATAAATGATAAAACTTTTATAAATATTTAAATAATTATAAAATTTCTTTCATGAAGAATAAAATTCGTTGCAGGAATTCAAATTATTAGCAGGATAAGGAAGATTTTAAAAAGAAATACAAATTAGAAGAAGTAAAAAAAAATATTGTTGTTCATTTGAACGTTCGAAACATTAGGAACATGCTACTTTTTGAAAATTACACTGTAACATTTTATAGCTGAAATGATGTTACATTCAGCCATAAAATTACAGAGCTTTGAATTTTTCTTTCTTTAAGATATGCAAAAGGTTTTAATTAACGCTAACAGTGTATAAAAAGTGGCTGCATTAATGCATTATAATATTAGTGATAGATTTGACAGTAAAACCGACAATTAGTGCGTAATAAATGTAATCGTAAACCGCAGCCTAACTGTTAGAATAAGAAGGACCAGTTTTCGTGTATATATAGTAGAGCGGCATCAGCCTCTTTAGTGTCAGATTAAAGGGGTCTTTTGCACGGAAATTTTCTGCGGTATCCACTAATTGGTGACTTCACCAAGGTGCACTTCTTCGGAATTCACTATATACTAGCTCTCTTCAAGACCACTTTTTTATCCCCAACTGTTTTCTTCTTTTTTTCTCTCGCTATTTTTGCCTTTTCTCTCTCTCTCTCTCTCTCTTTTCGCTTGTCTTCATATCGTTCGTGACACATTTCTATACGAGCTGTAGAAAATAAGATAAAAGTAACTTCTACTATTGGATGGAATGAACCACATTTTTCCTTTGATAATTTCCAGAACTTGGGACAATAATAGTTGTTAGTTGTGCGCGTGTCTTATTATTGTGAAACGTTGTTTTTTTTTTTTTTTTTGGTATTCTGATGTGGATTCGATTTGTACTAGTATTTCAGTTTTGATAAGTACGAGAAAAAGAGTTGTTATTTGAGAAGTGTTGATTTTTTTGTATTGAAATTTAAAAATTAGAATTATTTGAAAATTTTTAGATTTGTGAAGATAAAATTGTCGTTCGTCGCAGAAAAGTGAAGTTTTCCGCACTGTTTTTAGGACTCTGCTGCATATGGTGAACAAATCTATAGTTTTTCGCACTGCTTTTAGTAAAGTTGTTTTAAAAAATAGTAAAATATTACTATTTGAATCAGTGTCTGTCTTTCTACTATCAAAGTAGTTATTTTTAACTAATTTACATTTGAACAGTATAACACGGAGAAAAAAGTTATACTGCCTAAAGCAGGTTGAAACTAACTATACATTATGCGAAAATTTTATAGAGTGGTCACTAGAAATTAAAAAATTTTTTATTTACTTTTGAAAGATATTAAAAACCTGCCTAATAATATATTGATTATTTTAATAATAATAATTTCAACTCTTCTTTTTTTGCTGTCATTATTTAGGATGTAAATTTATTATGTATTATTAAAATTGAAAAACAATTTTTTTTTTAAATTAAAAATTTTCAAAATCTATACGATTGATTGTCCAGAATCATAAAAAAGTCTATACAATATTAGGCAACGAAAAATAATAAAAAATGTGGAAGTTGTTGAATCTTGTAAATATAAATATTATTATTATAAATATTTTATTTGAATAAAATAAATTGTATTTGAATCAAATATTTCAGTATGTATTTGAAGCGAATACTATTTAATTGATTCAAATAAAAATTATTTGATTTAAGTAAATATTTATTTGATAATAGTCAAATAATCGGTTATTTGAATCAAATAAATTTTTTTTTCAGTGTGCATACGGTTGATTGTTTAGAATCACGAAATAAGTATATGGAAAAAGTCGGTAGTGAAAATTAATAAAAATTACGAGAGTAGTAGTTTAAATTTTCATTTTTCGAAAATTTTGATATTTATTTAAAAAATTATTAATTATTTTTTTAATTTTTCGAAGCAATAAAATCTATAAAAATTTAGATGAATTGAGGTTGCATAAAGTGCTCAATAAAGTTCGATTTATGAAACCTTGAAAAAACCGAGAAATGGGCGTGAATTTTATCCACGAGTTTTGGTGGCCACTCTTTTTTAGTTAATTTAGTTAAGACTTCTGCCATTCTTCCTGAAGTACTAGAAAGATATTCTATTTTTTTTAAAAGCAACTATAAAATGCAATCGTACAAAAGAAATGTAAGTATTATATGTACTATAATACCTTTAAGAGAGCGCCCCACGTGACTGGAACTATCGTCTTCAATCGCTATTTATCTAATTTCCACGTGGTTCCTATCATCACGTCTTGGACAACGCGTTTACGCAGAGGGGATGGAGTCTGGTTGCAAGTAGAAGGGTAAGAGAGGGCTTTAAGAAGGGGGTTGTGGTGGAAAGGGGGGAGGGGGGGTTGTGGCGATACTCACTTGTTGCTTGCTCGACTAATTGCCAAGTAATTGGCCCCGTACCCCTGGCCGTATAAAGTTTGCTTCATTGTCTTTAATAACGCCCTGACCTGCGCTAATGGTCTCACGTCTCATTCGTCTTTCTCTCTCTCTAATGTATCAGAACGAGAGAGTAAGCAGCACGTTTTCGAGGGTTTCATCCCAACATCTTAAACGAGTCCTTTCAACAATCATCCCTCAAAACCAAAACTTGACACAAATATCTCTCTCTCTTTCTCTCCTTCCCTCTCGCTTTCACTGACTTTCTTTCTCTACAAAAAAAAATGACCCAATTTATCTAACTTTCAGTTAACTTTAACTGTCAGATAGCCATAAAAGAAATATCATACGATAAATTTATCGGTGACTGCGGATCAAGTGGGGCTTACTTGAAAAAATAGCAGACCTAACCTAGTTCAATATGAAACGACAATGGGAAAGGAAATTATTGATGGGTGTCGAGACGAGTCTCGAAGTGACTTTAAGGTTTTAGCGAAGAAATGTTTTTTCTAACAGATGGATTTAAACTACTACATTTTTTAAGTGTGTTGCGGAAGAAAAGTGAGTCCTTCTAGACGAGCGGGAGGAAATGTTTTTGCTTTGCCTCTCGGTTTTGTTATTAGCGGAAAGAAAATGGTACATTATCCACCAGTCTCTAAATTTGAATTAGTAAAAATGTTTACTAATTAGAATTAGCGACTAACTTGTTGCTTTTGAATTAGTAAATTTTACTAAATAAATTATTAAAAATTACTATTTATTTATACAATTTACTAATTCAAAGGTAAAAAGTCAGTAACTACTTTAAATTTGTAAATATTATTATGAATTCGATTTTAGAGAGCAAGATTGAAAATAAGATGACTTAGTAGTTTTAAACTTTTTTCCAGAAATCTTAGTTAAAAAATACTATGAAAAGGAATAAAGTAAAAATTTTGAACTTATAAAAGTTAGTGAATAACTTTGTATAAAAATTAAGATTTTGAATTCATTAAATTCGAAACGACGTTGAAGTCCACAACGTTTATAAACGAAATAAAATTATTTACTAAATAAAAAGAATAAAGCAGCAATACTGCCATAAAAATATTTAGAAAAAATAGATTGATGTTTATGTTATCATAATAATTATTACATAAATAGATATTAAATTAAAAATAATTTTGGAATAAATTAAACAAATTTTTTTCGTTGATCAACGTTGTGGACTTCAACATTGTAATTGGTAATTTGAATTGATAACTTACTTTTTCTTTTTTAAATAGTAATTTTCTAATGGTTAATATGTATTTATTAGTAATTTAGTGGATTTATTAATAAATTATAATTTTTACTAATTTCTTAGTAAAATTAACTAATTGAAAATTAAAAAGTCTGTCTCTAATTCAAAGTAGTAAACATTTTTACTAATTCAAATTTTGAGAGTTATTTTCTGCTATTAATTCAGTTTCAGTAATAATTTAACTATTTTACTATCATAATCAGTGAAACTTTTTGCTAATTGCTTCCTCATACTGAGGAAGTATTGTAATACCAAAATTTTTCAGGTTCGATTTTTTAACATATCTTTATGTTATTTGACCTCAGGAGTTCAAAAATGACATTTACAAAATGTTCATGAAATAAACACAACAAGATTTACGAAAACGAATTAAATAAGTAGAATTATTACTAAATCATTTAGTGGACGACTTTTCACCATTTCATTAGTAACTTTCTATACTAATTCAGATTTAGAGAGTGAAATAAAAAAAATCGAAGGGATAAGGAAACAATGCGACTTTTACCAATTGTAGTTTATACACCGCTGATAAATTTCCAAAAGCTAAACAAACAAAATTGTAGTAAACAATAGCCAGCATCCACAAAACGCCTAAAGGAGGGTGCAGAGCGCGACTGCTAGCTTCAGTCGGCTAACATTTTTTCACTTTTATTAACAATTCAACATTTTTGTTACATTTAAAAAAAAAATTAATTTCAGAAAAACTTGTTGGCCAATTTCAATGATTCAACCGGCATTATTTTTGTCTTGAATCCAACTTTAATTTAAAATTATTTTGTTTAAAGATATTGAATTTTAATGAACAAAAAAATTGTTTATTTATAAAAAATTTGTAAAATATCTTATCAATGAAATTTTAATTTTAAGAAAACTACTTATTCTTTAAACCTTATTAAACAATATTCCACAGAGGAGAAAAAAATGTCACGCACTCATGGACCAAAATATATTTAATAGAAATGTCTCTAAAGTTTTGAACCTACACTCTCTAAGTTAGAATTAGTTATTAATTTCCATTTTTGATTTTTATTACAATCAGTAATTTATGAATTATTTAATAATTTTAATTTTTATGAAAAAAAGTATTTCACTAATTTTTGAAAGTTTACAAATTTTCGAATTTATTTGGTTTTTTGTTGTTTAATTTTTGGATTTAATTATTTGTAGAATTTGTTGAAAGAAATTTACGAAAACATGATAAAATGGAAAAATTGTTTTTTTGAATTTCCTTATTTTGATCAATTGTGGAAAATGTCTTTGACTTCTTTTTCGAGAAATGAGCCCCAGCAGCTTTTGAATCGCTGTGTACCATCGCAACTATCCCGAGAGGGGTTGGAGGGGGAGGGAGATGTGTAGGAGAGTAGTAGGTGGTTGGTAGTAGGTGGAAAAGGGGGTTGGAGCTGCGGCGGGCGTTTTTCAAATAATTACATCGGGCTGTGGTAGTGGTGGTGGTGGGTTACCATAGCAACCGCGGTCTTCTACAGACGAACCAACTGAGCGACTCGTCTCGTACCTCGAACACTCTCGAACCAGTCTGAAAGGGTTGCCTGAATCAAATCTACATTACTTGTATCTATTCTCTTTCATCTAATCAGTATTTAATGAGTAGCTAATTGTAAAATTTACAAATTAATTGAATCAACGAAAATTTTCACTAATATATATTTTTTTCTTCTTGGTTTTTATCATGGAGATGTGAATATATTTTCACATTCGATTTTTATTTCCCCTTTTTCTCTTTTAATTCTCTCCGTTTCATAAATTCTCCTTGAGCGCTATATTCAGTGGCAGAGGGCGTTAATTAATTTTTGAAATGAATTTTTTCAAAAAATGTGATTATAAAAAATATTCGTATATAATAATAAATTAGTTGGGTATTATATTTTTATGGTTATTATATTTTGAAATTTGTTTCGTTGAGCAATGGTGTAATTGGATATAGGAATATTTTCGGTTTTTATTTCGTGGAGAAAATGAGTAAAGTAATTTTTATTACTTTTATATTAATAAACTGAACTGTTAGGGTGTTCTGCGCATTTTTTATGGATATTTTTACTATTTCCTGGAGTCAATTTCGCTATTTATATATTTTTAAAATATATTTTAAATATGATTACCACTCTCTAATTTTAAAATCTGAATCAGTTAATTCTAATTAGAATTAGTGACTAATTAATATATTAATTAGTAGCATTATATTGTTTTCTAAATTTTAATTAGTAAAAATGTATACTAGTTTAAATGAGTTATTGATTTTTTGCTTTTGAATTAGTAAAATTTACTAATGCATTAGTAGGAATTGCAATTTATTGTTAATATTTAACAATTCAAAAGCAAAAATTCAGTCATTAATTCGAATTAGTCAATATTTTTATTATTTCAAATTTAGAGGGTGAGAAGTAAATACAAGTTATTAAAATATCAGTTATTTTTCATTGATTGACCAATTTTAGAGTAACTTTTTTTTAGTTACCTTTCTCTGCAAATTTAAATTTGTATTAAAGTTTTCTAATTTGAATTAGTGCCTTTGATTTTGAATTAGTAAATTTTACTGATAAACAATAATTCTTACTAATTTATTAGTAAAATAACAATTAAAAAGTAGAAAGCCAGTCAATGATTCAAATTAGTATTAACATTTTCACTATTTTAAATTTAGAGAGCTGATTGTCAGTCAGTGATCTCAAAGTCTGAATCAGTAAATTTTAACTGATTTGAATTTGAGACCGACTGTTTTGTTTTAAATCAGTTAAAAAATTACTGATTTATCAGTAGGTAGATAACATTTTTTACTTATAAATCAATAAATTTATAAAGCTAAAACTAGCACCGAATTATCAAATTCACTTAATTTTTCAAAATTTTATGCTGGATTTAAAGAAAAAAAAATTGTAACTACAATTTAATTTGCAAAATTGAGTGGGGGCTGATAATTGGGTGCCATAGTTTTTACCTTCAATATAATTCAGAGTTAGAGTTTCAGACTTCACTTCGTAAGTAGTAAGTTACTTTGTTACTTTTATTTGTGTTAAAATTCTACAGCTATGATGGCCATTTATATCTGCTAATCAGTTTTAATTTTACTGATTTCAGTAAGTCGTCCAGTAGTAATGATTCAAAATTTTACCTGACAATCAGTGGCTAACTTTTTGTTTTTGAATCAGCGGAAAATATCTGGTTTTCAGTGAAAATATAACGGATTGTCAGTCAAATGTTTTCAGTAAAACTGAAAAATTAGTTAAATTTGACTAATTAAATCAGTTAAATAAAGTCTACTGAACAATTAGTTACTTTTAATTAACAATCAATTATTTTTAACTAAATGTCAGTAGAAATATTACTATTTGAATTAGAGACTGATTTTTTGCTTCTAAATTAGTTATTTGATTTAAATTCAGAGAGATCATAGCGAAATAGCAATTTTGACTAAATATATTAATTTTATATCTAGTTAAATAGTAATCGCAACCAACACTCTAAATCTGAATCAGTGCAAATTTCACTGATGAATTCAATAAAACTCGTCCTCTGAATTGAAATCAGTGAGATTTTCGATGATTTAGATTTAGAGTGAATCACTTCTTACAGTTCAGTTAAATTTCATTGATTGGCGTGTGGAACTTCACTGATTAAAATTTATTTTCTAATATAAATTAGTAATAGAAAACTACTAATTATCAGTCAAACCTTGAATAAACCGGTCCTAATAATTATAATTATAATTATAATTTTATTTTTAAAATATAAAGTCCCTACTCTTAAAGTTTTAAATCAATTGTTTGCTTCTAAAAATTATATTATTCTATTATTATTCAATAGTTATAATTATTGAACTTCTCTTAAATTTTTATAATTTCAAATTTCTGAATGTTCAAATATATGATATTTATCATTTCTTAAGAAAATTTAATGTTTATTACTTATTAAGTAAATAATTAATTATCACTGCTTTTTTTAAATTGTAATAAAATTCTTTACAGGAATTAAACTATTTTCATAAATATTATTCTTTGGAATGATGATTTCAATTATTTTTGTAAAAATAGTAAAATTCTTTGCAGAAATTCAATTATTATTAATAGAATTGTCATAAAATTGAAAAAGAAAATTTCCAATTATAATTATAAAAAACAAGATTATTTTTAAAAAATTGAAAAAATTATTTTCCAAATTTTCAACTAAAATTATTATTTATTTATGTTCGAAATCAAATTTAAATTTTATGAGAAAAGAAAACACCCTGCTAATTGTTAGTAAGCAACTAGTTTAAGTGTCATTTGTCTAATTATGTATAAAAAGAATTGCTAAAATTTTTGGTTCTAATTTTCAAATCACTTAATATTAGAGTTTAGATTTTTCATCAGTTAGTCATTTTTAACTAAAATTGAATCGGTGCTGTGGAATTGATGAAAAGTGACTAATTCAAAATTAGAGAGTAGAGTGGAAAAGAGTAGCATGGCATTAAATATTCATAGGATTCTATATATGCATAATCAAGTGAAAGTATTTTTCTGTTTCTCGCAGTTTCTCACGATTTTTGTAAACATTTTTTCTTTTTTAGTTCGCAACGACTTTTGTTGAAGGTTTTCTTATACATATACATGCATGATGAGGATTTCTTTTTAGATAACCACTATCTTGAAGATACGGAAATTAGGTCAGGACAATTACAGTTGCGTAAATGTCGTGATATTTCTCATGCGAATGTCGTTCAACTTGCGTGTGTGTGGTTTAGTCCAAGGTATATATTGAAAATTTCTCAGCGAGTAAAAAATTTAAGATAAATATTAAGAGAAAAATTTGAAAGGAAATTTTTATTGGCAATGAATGTGAGAGAATTGTTTTTTAGTATATTTAGTGTGATGTGGATCACATCATATCTCGTGTATACGTGCAGAGATGTGAAGTTGTATATTGACATGCTCTTCTCAGGAAGAAACTTATCTAAAACTTCTATACTTAACGTAACCTAACGCATAAAGGGTCAAGTAGCACTCGCGAAGTGGTGGGGTCAGTTCGTCACCCGACCACCTGTGGAAGCTGTTTGGTGGCTTAGGAAATTCATAAAATCTGGCTTTTGGGAGAGAGGAAAAATTGCTTCTTTTTGAGATTGGGTTGAGGCAGAGAAATTTAAAAGGCGTCAAGAAAAATTAAAGGAAAAAGTTCCTATATTAGTTTCAAATGCAATTTTTTAATTTTTGTTCATTTTTTCTCAAGGATATGAAAGTGAGACAAACAGTTTAGAAAAATTGTTGCAATGCAACAACGTTTTTTTTAATGTCAACAACAATTTTGAATAAAAAATGAGTTAACTTTTGTTAATTTTTTTTTATTAAAAATTGTTAGTGTAATTGTGGAAAAAGGGGATGAAATTTTTGATTACACGCATTTTTGACAGGTGATGATGAATAACGAGTTGTAACGTTAACCACGAAAGAATTCAAATACTCTGTTGACAATTATTTTCTATTTACACTTTTAGCGCTGAAAAACTTGATAGGAATATTTTTCTTTCTACGGTCCATTCATATATACGTGTTTCAAATTGACGACAAAGACTGGTTAGAGATCCATTGTCAAGTCGTTAAGTTTTGTCGTGCGACCACTTTTCATGCTATTCTCTTTATCCCTCTTGCTTCCTTTCTCTCAACTGTCTTTCGATTCATTTCTTTTGGTCTCGCTCGATTAGCCAGCACGTGGCGAGAAGTTTTGAATTTTTATACTGTATATAATATGTATAGGTGCCTTAAAAATATATTATTCTTGTTAGAAGTATTATTCATTCGCTCATCCTTTCTTTTGACTACTAATAAAACTTGCTATTTTCTTTTGAAACTAGTTTAAAAATTAAAATTAGTAGTTTCTTGTTTCAAAAAAGTTTAAATTTTAAAAGTAGTTTATAGTTTTGTAGTAGCAGGATTCGTACTCATCTACTATAACTTACTACTTTTAAAAACCTGGACGTTAAAAAAAATGTTGTGTCAAAATTTTATTCATTTTCTTCTTTCATTTGTAGGTTTCCAGTTGTGATTATCAGTAATAGTTAAATTTCAAAAAAGATTAACAATGAAATTATTTAAAATATTTTCATTCCTGTGGAAAAGTACATAGTTATTAAAATATTTATTTTTAAAAATGTATTAAAAATTCAAATTAATTATTAAAAAAAAGCTATTTTAACAACTGTCAAAGTGAAAAAAGTTCATGAAAATTATGTTAAATTGCAATATAATATTATATTGAATTGTTAACCCTCCGTCACACAACTTGGAAAAAATTACGACTTTACACACGTTTAGTAGAGGGAATCCCTCACCACATTGTAAAATATAAGCGACATTACAACATAAACAAAGGAATCAAGAAAAATTTAATTTTAACACAAACTTACAAATATGTAGTAAATTATTCTAAATTATAAAAATAATAAAATTAATTTTCGGTCTCAAAAATAATAATTAATTACACGAATGCACATCTTCGAAGGAATCACACTTTACATGTAAAAATAATGTAACATTAACAAATAAGCAAAAAAATCATAAAATAATTTATTTTAATTATATTTATAATATAATTTTGCCATTAACCAACAGTGGAACAAAAAATGTTTTGAAAACTTGATTTTTTTATTCAACACATAACCTCACTTTTTCTAGCTTTGAAGCTTCATAATTAAATATTAATTATGTTTAAACTAAATGTTTTTTTAGAAATGTGTCGAGGAGTAAATTGTCTAAAGGTATAGAAACTGATTTTATTTTGCACTGAGGAAAACAAAAGTTATTTTAAAAATAATGAAACCGTAGAGGGAATCCCTCCCAAGGTGTGTGACGGAGGGTTAACATAATGATATAGAATTGGAAAAAATATTTAGAATTTACGGAAAAGCCAACAATTTTTAACTTTCACCCCAAAACGGATCAGAATAGTGAAAAAATCTATTTTTGACAAACTTCAAAGTCAAGAAACTTAATGAAGACCACTCTAAATTTTAAAATAATGTATTAATAAATTGTTTATTTAGTGATACAGAATGGGAAAAAAATAATACTGACTTTCGGAAACCCCCACAATTTTCATCTTTTCTTTTAAAAAGCACCAAAAATTTTGCAATACCTATACGCTATTTTTGTCAGACTTCAAAGCATTTTTCGTTCGAGACTATAAGTACATTTATTAGGCGTCTCTTATCAGGCGTATGAGTATTAAATTGACACAGGTAAATTATATATTAAATGTTATAAAAATGAAATTTTTCTAAAGTTCACGCGAGATAACTAACTAATAAGAGATTGAAATACAAAGTTGCGTTTTTCTCTTGTTAAAACAAGATTGTATATGGAAGTCATAAAATAAATTCGATTGATTAAACTGTAATTCGTTTTGACAGGGCACAATCTATGTGCGGTCATTAAACAACTCTAAGTAACCATATCACGAAGCTAAAAATCGCTAAATCGATTTCCGCGCAGAGCAAATGAGAAACGATACCGTGATCGTGATTTCTAAAAGGGCGACACACCGACGAATTGGTTTTCGCGCGAGGTTTGTAATCTCTCCAGTTTTCCTGGCTTGACCTTTTAAGGGAGATCGTGTTTCTGATTAGAGGTTTTCATTTGCCATTTTTTCTCGCTGATAAAAAAGAATGTAAAATACCACTTTTATTACACTTCGCAGTTTTTTGTTGTTTCTGTATGTATAGCAGGAATCATAGTTTGTCATCTTATTCACCTTTTTTTCATCTATTTAAAGTTGTTATCTGTTTCATCTATTTTTCTTATTTGTATCTTATTTTTTCTTTTCGTCTATTTTTCTTTCAGTTTTTTTCACTTTGTTTCTGAAATTCTTTCTTTTCGCCTTTTTCACCTATTTGTCGTTTCTCTTTTTCTGTGAATCGATTAATATTTAAGATGCTTTAAATTTTTGTGTAGTATTAAAAAAAAAGAAAATGTTTGCGGATCATTTGAGGAGGAGAGAAAAAAGGGAAATTCCGTTTAAGTATTGATGTATACTGAAGTTGTCATTTTATTTTGTGGTCTTTGCTTCAGCTTCCGCAAGACTACCCGTATTCCATCTCCATTAGTCGAGGCATGCGACCGCGAAGTAGTTGGCTTTTTGTCACTCGTCCGCTACTTTGCTGCAACACACCTTGTGAATCATTAATTATAGTGCAACGCTGCTCCTTACAGTGTCTTCTGACTGCTTCATGGCAGATTACTATAAAATTTCATGCTGTGATTTTCTCGGTATCACATGTGTTCTTCCACTCATTAGGAATACGCGCAGTTAATATATTATTCCAAAAATGTACATTTTTCTCACATTTGGAAAAATTTTAATTCATCTTAATCCTTTGAGTTAATTTTTTTTTATTTGTATATTTTGGTAAATTTTTTTAGCTTTGTAACTCGTCTTATTTGTTGATTTTGGTATCCGATTTTTTGTATCTTTTTTGGACGTTTCTTTTCTTGTATACGAAAAGTATGATGGAGTCAAAAGTGAAATGCTCTGATTTTACACATTGAGGATAGGGTTGTTAGTGCCTCGTTAATTTATTAGACAGACTGACGGTTGGATGAACGGATGATTCCGCATACGTCACCGGGCACACCGCGATGTCACTCGGTTAATTGCCCCTTAATTGATCGTAATTAAGTTAACTTCCGTTACACGTGGGCGCAATTTGCGGGAATCAACCAAATGCGAGAAGTTTGATTTCAAGGCCCTTGTGCGGAGAAATATTTTTCTTTACTCCCTTTTCTAATCGAAATTAAAACTAATCATTGAGTTACATTTTTTATTACAGAAAATGTTAAAAGTATACAGTTTTCAGAATTTAGCCCTTTTTGAAGTTGACGAATTTGTATTATAATTCGAAATACGGAAGTGAAAGATTTCTTTGTGGTACATCAAAAAATGTGTCAGTCCTAGACCAATACTGATTGAATTGATGTCAAAGAGTAGAGTAGAGTAGTTTCACCTGTTGCCCCATGAATTTGACCTTCTATCGTTGAAAGGACATTCACGAGCGAATAAATTAGAATGTTTTTGACAGAAGTTGAGATCGTTGTCCTTCAGACTGACTCCTCCCACGACATCAAACCTGGAATATCTTTTTCCTTTGGCTCTTGAGAGAGGATCGATTTCAAGGGAGCGTCACGGTATCGAGTGTCTTTGAAATTGTAGATGACTTGCCTCAAGTCGAAAACCATTGTGTATGTATGTGCAAATTCGTTGACCTTCTCTTACGATTAAACAGAAGTTGAAATTAAAATTATTATATTGCTACCAAGTATGTATAGTTTTCATTCGTTTGACATTCTTCTTTAATATAATATAAGGTATTATTTTGTTATCGATTCAGTTAAATTTCTGTTTTATCGACTGGGAAGAAACTTTCGTTCTTTATTCGAGAAAGATCTTTCAATCTCTTTACGATCTCTATCTTTCATTTTCTTTATCAAATCTTTATTCAACTTTTCATCTCTATCAATGATGTTAGGTTGTTTTCTTTTTTTGGCGAAATTTTTCGCTTTGTGTTTTAAATCTAATTTTAAAACTCGGCTGTTGCTGAATATGTTATTATACTCTAAATCAGAGTTATTGAAATAGTATTAAGAAATAGTGGACTTTCAATAATTGTTCGTAATTTTTGTGGACGACTTTTTCCGATTTCGATTAGTAGAACAAGACGGATGAAGTTTATTGGTAACAGAAATGTGTTAACGCAGGGTTAAATATACATTAATATACAGATTTAAATGCAGACATTAATCCTAATTTAAGTAGAGATCTAAGGACACAAAATATAGATTTAGTTAAACATTTAAATCCAGATTTAAGTACTGACTTAAATTTTAAACATTGGTACAGATAAAAATATAGATTCAGATACAGATTTAAACACGGCCTCAAATATTGGTAAAGATAAAAATAGGAAAGGTTTAGATTTCGGTATGTATAATATAAATGCAGGTTTAGGTGCAATCATATGCACAGATTTTCATACTGATGATTGAAATACAGAATTAGCTCCAGATATAAGTGCGAAAAATATAGATTTAGGTACACATTTAAATGCAAATTTAAGTGCAGATTTCAATACAGGTTTAGGTACAGATTTAAGTACAATTGTAATACAAATAGTAAAAATTTTGACAGACTTAAATAACAACTTTGGCACTGATAAAAATACAGGTTCAGGTAGTGATTTTAATGCAAAATTAGGTAAACATCTAAATACCAAAGGTACAGATTTAGGTACAGATTCTAATACAAATTTTGATACCAATTTAAATCCAATAATTTCGGTATCTACATTGGATCTAAATAAAAAGGGAATTTAGGTACACTTCTAAATACAGATGTATTAGGTGCAGATATAAGTACAGATTTAAATACACACTGAGAAAATTGGATATTAAACTCTTAATATACTTGATATTAACAAAAGATGCTATTTCATAACACCTAGATGTTATGGTTTAATATCTTAAATGTTAATAGGTATAATTTACAAATTTGAGGTTATGTTGACTGTATTTGACTGTCACAGATATTGACCGTTAATATCTAGATATTAAAGCTCAATATCTATTTTTCTCAGTGCAGGCATACATGCATTTTTTGTACAGATTAGGTATAAAGAATTATTAATTCTGAAGAATTATTAATTATTATTCTGTATATAAATATACAGAATTAGGTACAGATTTAAATACGGATACAGATTTTGATACAAATGTAAATGCAGACATAAGTACAAATGGTCTGTATTTTTTTGGTACCAACTGAGAATAAATGGTTGGATTCTTAATTTTTACCGTTTCAAGGGCATAATGGTGGTGAAGTTGATGATTCTGTGTTGTTCTATTTATGCAAAATGGGTGTCCTTTAGAAGTAGGAGAGGGCTTTTTGTTTTAAAAGAGGAAACGAAATCAGTGGTAGAGTCACCAGACGGTAATTGGTACAAAAATGGTGATGAGGAGTCACATTTTATTTTTCCTCTCTGTGTAGTGAATATTCCATAGTCACGAGCTGTGGAATATAATAAAAATTCGTCCGGTTTCTCCCTGATTCCTCTCTTTCTCTTCTCATCTCTCTTTCTCTCTTGTTTCTATTTCTTTCTCTTTTTATCTCTCTTGTTTCTTTTTCTTTTTCTCCTTTTTCCCAGCACTGTCTCTTTTACTTCTCTCTGTCTATCGTAGATGTAGATGAGTTCTTCTCGGAAGCCACTAGGCGGAGACGAAACTTAGGAGGGCTCGATCCCGATGTAAACAGGGTCGAAACTTGGTCCGCAAGGCGCGACTAACAGTCACTTGCAGCAATATTATTGTCCATTCTTGTATAACACTTCAGGGAGTCGTTGGTTGAGCAACTGTTGTCCTGTTGTCTCTCTGTCTCTCTCCCTCCTCTTGGTTTCTTTTTTTTGTAAATGTTCTCTCTCTCTCTTTCTTTTTTCCTCCCTCTTTTGCCATTCCTCCTTGTTTTCTCCCTCCTCTTGGTTCTTCGCACACTCCGGTTTGTCCTGTTTGTTCGTTTGTACGATCGTTGGTTCGCTTTTACCATTGCAAAGGACCACAGCATCCAACGATGGAAGATTGCACGCTCTCTGGTCCCGAGTATCCTGCACTTGAAACGAAATTGCACAACTGAATGCAAAAATGAAAATAATTAAAAAAATATTTTTCTTTTTCGTATATTACAAACTGTGACATGTGTTTTTGTGTTTTTCTTCTTGGGGAATATCGCCTGTAATTGCTGCTCTTTTTCTCTCTATTCGATTGTCTCGAGATCTTCCATTTAGACTCTTCAAGATATTTTTTTATTTTGAGTCTTGTATTTGTATAAAAAAATTTTTGATTAAATTTTAATAAGATGAAGGAAACGAAAACATTCGGACAAATTAATTTAAAAAATTAGTATAATCTAATGTTTTAAATTAATTACTAAAATTTTACAATTTTTTTACTATAATTTCACGAAATGAATTATTAAAACTGTTTTATAGACTATTAATAAAACAGCTCTATTAACAATTCGTAAAATTTCACTATTTGTTAGTAAAATTATTAATAAATCATTTGGTGGAAGACTTTTCGTCAAAAAATTGTTTACTTAGAAAACCACAAATTTGATAGAAAAATATCTATTAATTGAAACAGTAAAGTTTCACTCTGTCTATTAATAAATTTAAAAATATTTTTTTAATAAATAATTTTTACTTCAATATTAATTAATTTTCTACTATTAATTAATTAATTAATTATTCAAAGTAATTAAAACAAAACTATTAATTTGTTTAAAAAAATAAAAAAAATAAAATTACACAGGCCTGCATGGTTTTTACATTTTTGATATCGAAGTTGTTTCACCACGTTGACGTCCACAACGTTTATCAACGAACAAATTATTCACTTAGTAAATTAATAAAAGATAACCCAGCAACATTGACATAAAAATATTTAGAAAAAAATTGATTGATGTTTGTGTTATGATAATAATTGTTATATAAATAAATATTAAAATGAAAATAATATTCGAATAGGTTGAACAAACTATTTTCGTTGATCAACGTTGTGGACTTCAACTTCGTGTTGTTTCTTAAGTCGTTTTGTCTGCTGAAAATGATCTCAGATCCCAAAATTGTCTCACGTCAGGATTTTGAAAAAGTGGAGGTAAAGAGCCCAGTCCACCAAATAAATTTGTAATAATTTTAACTATAGTACTTAGTGAAATTTTACTAATTTCTAATGTAATTGTACTCACTGTTAGTGGAATTCTATTAATCAATTAGTAAAACTCTAGTATAGTAATTAGTAAATTTTCGCTAATTGTTTGTAAAATTTTTATTAAATCCTTAGTGTATGACTTTTCGTCATTTCATTAGTAACTTTCTACTAACTCCACTGTAAAAATAAAGTGCTTACAACTTGAAACGTGTTTTTTCTCAAATTCAACTCATTTTTGTGCTTAAATTGAAAATATGACGATTTAGATTTAGAGATTTAGATTTAATTGCTAACTATCTAATTCACTAAATGAATTAGTGAAACTATTTTATTGACTATTAGTAAAATAGTCCTACTAATTGTTAGTAGAAGTCTACTAAGCAATTTTTAATTTGTGAAATTAGTAAAATTCTACTAACAAATTGTAAAATTTCTCTAGTTGTTAGTAAAATTATTACTAAATCATTTCGTGGATGATTTTTCGTCATTTTATTAGTAACCTTTTACTAATTCAAATTTCAAGTATCAATGATAATAATAATAATAATAATAATAATAATAACAATAATATAAATTAAATATTAATAGTAGTATTAATTAATATTGGTAAAATACTTGTTCCAAGTATATATGCATAATTTTGATATGCGACAAACACAATCGGGTTTAGTGATCAAAGATTTTTTTTGTTTTATTACTCGTGTAATATTTATTGACACCTGTCCAACAACTATGAAACACTTTAATTACCTTGTTGTCAAACATAAACAACACTTGTGAATTGAAATTTATCCTTTTTCTCTCATTGACATTGCTTTTAAAGTTTCTTGTGCATATACGTATATAATGGTAGAGGTAAAATAGTTTGCAATTTTCGAAAAAAAGAAAAAATTACACACATACACATTTGTATAAGTTTGATATCGCGTCGTCTCCTGCTCGTGGCTTTTGTCCTGTTTCTCGGGTCAAAGCGATTCGTCGCCAATAGATTTCACATCAGTTCATAGCTCGGTGGACAATACTTTCACTACACATACTTTTCGTCCTTCTCGTTTTCATCGTTTCTCCTCTCTCGTCCCTGTCCCTTTTACCAGCTTCCATCTCTCGACGCATGCAAACGTATATATATATATGTGTGTACCTGTGTTTATATCACATTATGTACGTTTGTATTTGTGGGTATTGGTGCTGTTTCTCTCTCTCTCTCTCTCTCTCTCTCTTCTATATATATACTCACATTATGATATCTGGTGTACTCACCTTGGATGTACTCGGTGGTAGAGAAAATAAGCGCGCGTCGTTGCCATGCTTTACGCGATTGGTGCGTATAGTCATGAAAAAGATGTATCGGTCAGCTATGTAATGAAACTTGAAAATTTTAATGCGGCCAATGATCTACTATTGTTCCATAACAAAAATGATTTTTCAATTTTTCCTTTGAATATTCCATATTTGTTGTATATTGCATTATTATGGTTGTTCGTTTGTTTGTTTGTTTTTCGTATGCTGATTTAATTTTTATAAATTCTACTATATTTTTAAATAGAGGAACTCCATCTTTCACAGTTCATTCTCTAAATCAGTTGAAAATGACGATCTGACAATCAGTATAAATAACAACTGATTGACAGTAAAAAACAAACTGTCGGAATATCAGACAAAAAATATAACAGAAAAATTAGATTTACTGCTTCCATTTCTTGAAACAGAAGGTTGCTTTTCTATGTATATATGGTATTTTAGAAATCTAGAAGTGAATGAGTAATGATATGTTCAGTTTTTGGTAGCGTTCATAAATCAGGGTAATAATAAGTGAATCGATTATGCTATACTCGATGAGTGGCTTGAATATTTATGCTGAGGTGTGTGAAGTAGATATAACTCTATTTGTTACCATTACCATTCGAGATGAATGAGAGATTTACATTGTATAATCTTCAAGAGTCTTTAAATTGACTTCCAACATTTTATTCTTTTTCTCTCGAATCATTCGCATATAAAATATGTATGTACATTTGAACCAACTTTCAGCCTTCTTCAATTCATTTTCTTTTTCTTCTAACATCCGTGAGTTTTACAGTGAAAACATTATTGTTGTTAAAGACGGACTGATTAATGTTCATAAAGTTGTGAATCATTTCAAATTTTGATTTAAAAAACGCATAAAAAGAGGGAAAACTAGCTTTTACTATTTACTATATGCTCTTAAAGTATATCTATAAACTATCCTGAAAAATTATTGTTTTCTAAAGTTATTCTATGTTTATTTTTGAAATCTAATTTTAGATACTGAAATATTTAAAAATTACTTATTCAATTTTAGAAGAATTGCGGTTACAATTTTTATAAGTACATCGATTTCAAAAGGTTTCAATTTAGAATTTTAGAAAATTTCTATTTTAAATTAATTTAATTAGAAATCTTAAGGTACGTAGATTTTTGAAAAATTTTAATAATTCAAATTCTTCTTAAATTAGTTAAATTTTTTAATATAATATTTAATTGACTATTCAAAATAATGGATTTACAGACGAATTTTAGTCAAAAACACTAAAAAAAAATTAAATTTTGAAGCAATTTCAAATGTATTTGTAGAAAATCAATTAATTTCAAAAATTTTGATAAAATTCTTGGCAAAATTTCATTTACTTTCAAAAACTTTCCTCTATTCAATAATTTTTATTATCTACTATACTTTAATAAAATTTCCCAAAAGAATTTAATTATTTAAAAAAAAAAATTTTATTCAATTACTTACTTTTAGAAATTGTAATAAAATATTTTGCAAAATTCAATTATTTTCAGGAGTTTCAATCAAATTCTTTAAAGAATTTAATTTTCAGAAATTTTAATAAAATGTTTTGCAAAATTCAATAATTTTCACGATTTTGTATAAAATTCTTTAAAGAAATTGAATTATTTTTAATACAATTTTATACAGTTAATTAAATTTCTCAAAAAATGAAATTATTCTTAAAAATTTTTATGAAGATTTGTAAAGAGGAGTGAATTTTTTATTTGAAAATTTGTTGATAAAATTTTTTCAAAAAGTTTAATTGAATTTTCATTCAATAATAATAATTATTATTTTTATTTTCTAATACATATATGAGCGATTCCACGTCAAGTGATCAAGGGGTCTTTTTGTGTAATGTTTATTTCAATAATTTTTTACTCTTAAACAATTAAACATACAAATTTGACAAAGTACATTTTGGAAAGGTTTTTTCATGCTCTTTCGATTGGAAATAAGCATTTAAAAAAAAAATTTTTTGACCCAAAAAAATCAAAATTAAAAATAAATTTCAATTTTTGAGGAAGATTGATACGATTTTTTTTTTTTAACGAAAGCTGAGGTTTTTTCCTAAAAGGACATATAAATGATAAAGTGGGACTAGAATGTTTAAACATTGAAAAAAAGAGTTTTCTACTCGCCGGAGCGCTCTAAACCCGGTTTTTAGCTCCGTTTTGGAGAAAATTCTTTTTTTCAATGTTTAAACATTCTAGTCCCACTTTATCATTAATATGTCCTTTTAGGAAAAAACCTCAGCTTTCGTTAAAAAAAAAAAATCGTATCAATCTTCCTCAAAAATTGAAATTTATTTTTAATTTTGATTTTTTTGGGTCAAAAAATTTTTTTTTTTAAATGCTTATTTCCAATCGAAAGAGCATGAAAAAACCTTTCCAAAATGTACTTTGTCAAATTTGTATATTTAATTGTTTAAGAGTAAATAATTATTGAAATAAGCATTGTACTGAAAAACCCAAAAATTTAACCCCCTCCCCCTCGGAAAATATTGGACTAGGTAAAAAAAATATTTTGACGAAAAATTACTATCTATGAGTACTACAAAAGCCCCAAGTTTTGCTACGATTGGAGAAAAATTTTTCTCCACCTTGATCACTTGACATGGAATCGCTCATATGTATAATTGAAGAATTTTTTAATAATCGAAATTTCACATAAAATTGAATTTTAAACAAATTAATTTGATAATTCTGAAAAAAAACTTTTTTAAAAATTATTAAAAAAAAAAAAAACTTGGAAAAATTCCGTTTATTAACCTGGAAAACCTGGAAAAGTCAGGGAATTTGAAAGGAGCAAAAGCTTGGCAACCCTGATCAGTCATTTTTCACTGATTGGACAATTAAAAAATTACTGAAAATTTCTGTCACGCATATTGAAAATTTCCAGTTATTATTTTTTAATTTGTTAATCAGTAAAAAATGACAGAAATTTCAAGCAGTCAAATTTCACTGATTTAGTTTTAGAGAGAAGAAAGGAAATTTAGTAAAAGTTACTAAAATGTATACTTTAAAAGTATAAACATTCGTTATAGTAAAATTAATTCCAGAAAATAGTATTTAGTAGGGGAGACCGGGGCGTAATGGATTTTTAAAAATATCGTAGAAAAAGTTATTTTGACGCTTGAAAGTAAATTTTTGAAATTTTTGATTTTTGTTATATCTTTGTCAAAATTACGAAGTTAAGCAACAAAAAGTGAAAAGTGATCCATTACGCCCCGGTCTCCCCTATACGTAGTCGGTAGTAGTTAAAATTCCAGGAAATTAATAAAGTTCTATTTTGTAAATAGGAAAGGTACTGCTAATTTGAACTATTTTCAGAAGAAATTTTACTGCAAAAATAGTAAAAATTGTCATATTTAGATTTTATTTTCTAAATTTGGTTTCTAAATATGGTTTTTGTTCCGCGTTGTTCGGAAGAAAAACAATAATTATTGGAAGCGTGTATAGCCCTATAGATTCAACCCTGATGTAATATATTTATGTAGCACAGAAGATAGTTGTACATAACCATTTGCGTATATAAGGTAGTGTTAGAGGGTTGTGGGAGGGAGTATATAAAGAGACGAAGGAGAGGACTATAGGAGATTGTTGGCGTCTGTAACGTACACAAATGCAGAAGGGACACACAAGAAACAGAGTTTAGCACGCTCATGAGCTTGCATACACACAAACGCACACAAACACGTCAAATGTAAATTGCATACTTGCACATTTATATACGCCTACACACAAGTACAGGTGCATTTGTCCATGATCTCTACGCTCGAACAGTGTCTCTCAGCATCAACATATACACACATAGCGACAAACGTATACATTTATAGACAAAAATATAGATGCACATTTGCACAGGTACATATTTACACATATAGAGATTTTCACATATACATTTCGCGGAATCCTTATATACACCCCCACTTTCTCTAAAAACCTACTATCAAGTCTTCCATAAACTCGAATCAAGATTTAAACGATATATGCTAATATCGGGTTTAGTATGCGCCACGGTGGCCCTGCATTATGAAGATTTTCAATTTTACGCGATCTCGAGACGAATAAATATTTACCAGGTATATACATGCGAGCCGCCACGGTTTAACCCTGTCGTGAACATGTCTCACTGTGACGAAGGTCTGTTGACACCTCTCGTCGGAATGCTTTTTTTTACTTCTTTTGTTTTTTCGGCTTCGTTGCCTTTGATATTTCTTTCTTTTTTTATAAGAAATTAAACACAAAATATATGTAGGATTTTTTGGAGAGAGAAAGAGGAAATTAATATTATGCATCTTGGAAATAGTTTGGTTGCGAATTGACCATTTGTTATTCTCGTAACATTCGATTGTTATTCTCGTCACATTCGCTTTATTCTTTAGGGCTATTTTTGTATATTAAAAAAAAGTCTCATGGCAGAGACGAAATTTTTGAATAGAGTCAGAATTTTAAATAATTTTAAATGGTGAAAATTTCTAATCTCTAAGTGTGGATTAGAATTCTGTAAATCTAAATTAATATTCTTTAGATCCGAATTAGTCACATTTGACTAATGACATAATCAAGATTTTTTTTCTAAATGAATTAGTCAGCGCATTGTCTGTTTCCTTGTCAAAAACTAGTATTTGTTAGTAAAAAACGACTGATTCATTTCTTAAGGATAATATTTCAATTACTAACGTTTGTTAAATTAATTTGTTGTCTTAATGAATAAATTAGTAGTTTTGTACTATTAATTCATAGTTTTTAACTAAAAATTAGTCAAAATATTTACTAATTCAGATATACAGAGTAATTCTTAGTTAATTTTTAAAATGACTAAGGAGCAACTCCTAAAAATTAGGAAATTACTATAAGTAAAATTTTACTAATTGTTAGAATTCTACTAATTTAGATTTAGAGAATAAATAAGTATTTACTAGAACTCTTTAAATTTGGAAATAGTTAAAAATGTTTTCTAATTTGAATTAGTGACCGACTATTTGCTTTTGAATTAATAAATTTTTTCTAAATAAATTGGTAGAAATTATTATTTATTGGTAAAATTTACCAATTGAAAAGCAAAAGCATATATCAGTCATTAATTCAAATTTTAAAACACTTTTTATTCATTCAATTTAAAACAAACAAATACTTATTCGGAAATAATCAAGTAATCGTTCATTATATATGTATGCAATCATTTTTTCTCCTCAGTTTATTAATTCTTATTAAAGGAATATAAAGGGATGAGAGGTTTTGAAGAGACTGCAGGAATTTTGTTGAATTTCCGCTTTATAAATTTATTATACATCCACTAGCAGAAGGAATTTTTTTTGCTAGTATTGACAATAATTCGATATCAGCATTCTATCATGAATCATAAGTTAATGTTGACAGTGGTCGCGACGTCAGCACTGGCAATGTGCCCGAGGAAATAATTTGATCAACGTTGCCAACTAGAGGAGTATTTTCGGCAAATTTTCCCAAGATAACGCAAGGTTGGTGATCTTACTTTGCCTCAATATACGAAAATGTTTCTTCTATTGTCAAAGGAGAGTAGGAATCAACCATTTTTTTCGACATACACGGAACCTAAATCTACTCTCTAAATTTGTATATTAGTAAACATAGTTATTAATTTTAATAAGTTACTGACTTTTTGCATCAAAAAATATTAAATTTTACTGATAAATTAGTAGAAATTACTGTTTATATGTAAAATTTATTAATTCAAGAGCAAAAAGTATATGTCACTAATTCAAATTAGTTAACATTTTTACTAATTCAAATTTAGAGAGTAAATCAGAAAATCAGTTAAATTTTATTAAACTGTTAATTATTAAATTAATAGTGTCCCTTTAAATATCGTGTTCATTTATCTTTTGAAATTATGCATCATTATTATTTATGTTATCTTGCTCTATATAGAAATGCATTCATTTTCTACGCGATGTCAGCAACTATGACGTAAAACTCGCAACAACAGTTGATATTAACCACACAGTACTTGATAGCTATACATAATCGGTGAATTCTTATCTCACATTAAAAAGACGCAGTGAAAAATTTTTATTTATAAACCTAATTGTTGGTTGAGGGCAAATGTATAGGATGTGTAATTATATTTGCAAGTTTATGTCATTCTCTTTAGATATACACTGCGTGTTATCAAAATTACTCTCTAAATTTGAATTAGTAAAAATATTCACTAATTTGAATTATAGTGACTGATTTTTTCTTTTGAATTAGTCAATTCTACTAATAAATTAGTAGAATTTATTTTCTATTATTCAAATTTACTAATTCAAAAGTAAAAAGTCAGTGACTAATTAAGATTAGTTAACATTTTTACTAATTCAAATTTAGTGAGTGTGATGTGTGGTTAACAAAATTATAATTTATAGTATTTCGTATTTGAAAAAAAATAAAAATTGAAAGTGTTGTCTCATTAGTATCAGTTTATAAACTAGGTTACAGATTTAAAAGCGATTTGATTGTTTCACTATATAAGTCTTGAAATATGACAGTGATTTTTAATCCATATATCAATGACGTTTTCCTCGAGACGTTGGCAGACCGCCTGTTGCGCATTTCACCAGCCCTGCGGCAGGGGCCTTCCTGCTCACCAAAGATCCACTTATGTCTCAAAAGCTACGTGCTTTCATGCATGATCCAAACCCCTTAGGCTCTGTCTATCTTTCGTATATTTTCCCATCAAACAATGACATCAAAAGTTAATTATTTTAAATTTCTCCGAGAAATCGAAACCAAACATTATTATTATTTTTCGTTTTGTTATTATTATTGTTCATGGAAGTTTACTCTCCAAATCTGAAATAGTTTTTTTACAAATAAATAAATAATGCGAATTCATTTACTACTTAACTTAGACAATTTTGGCTAATTTTTATTTGAAAAAAACAACTAATTTTCAGTAGAAAACTACTGTGTACTTCAATAGTACTCTATAAATCTTAATAAGGAAAAAATTACTAATTTCATAACAAAAAATCAATCACTGATTCGAATAGTAGTATTTTATTAATAAAATAGCAATGACTAATTATTAGTTAAATTTATTTTTAGGTTATGTTCAACTTCAATTTCTCTACTCGTATAAGTCGATCCATTACATAAATTAGAAGTTTTCTACTATATAGTAATTAGTAGATTACTACGATAAATGAGTCAAAACTAATACTAATTCAGTTAGTAAACGAATCCGCATTGTTTTGTTGACAAAAACCTACTCTCTAAAATTAATAAAAATGTTTACTAATTTAAATTAATGACTAACTTTTTACTTTGAAATTATCAAATTTTACTAGTAAATAGAAATTTCTAATAATTTATTAGCATAATTTACTAGTAAATAGTAATTTCTACGAATTTATTAGTAAAATTTATAATAATTTAAAAGCAAAAAGTCAGTCACTAATTCAAAGTTCAGTTAATATTTGTACTGATTCAAATGTAGGTATAAAGTAGTATTTCAGATTTAAAAAGAATATATAAATGTTTGTAAAGCTTTATTTTCGCCTTAGAAGCTTTTCATAATATCAAAAACTGAGAAAATGATCTTTTATTTAATGTATTCTCTTCACTTGTAATGTGACCTAGTGACAGGTTTAGGCTAAATATGATCCACTGTACAGTGTTAAATTATTTATAAGGGTAGGCACTGTTATTGGGTGTTTGCTTATAAGTGTATTTTCTCATAAAAATTTATTTAGCTTCTGCGTATAAAATATTTTTCTTGAGTTCTGAAAGGTTGTCTTGATCTTAAATTTTTATTTTTATTTCAATTTTTATATACAGAGTGAAAGACGAAAGTGATATTCTACACTCTAAATTTGAATTATGGAGGAAAGTGGTGAGATCTTATACTAATTCAGTTGGAATTTTTATTAAATTTTAGTGAAATGCTGTACCTACTGCGGCTTCAGGTATTTTTACTATAAAATTTCAATTAATTCGTAGTAAAATTTTTCAATACCATTTAGTATTTTAAAATTTGTTTCGTACTGAAGTTTTAAATGAAACTGCGAAGTTACCAACGTTGATTCAACGAAAAACTTAGAAAAGAAATTTTCTCAGGATACAAATTTTTCTTGTTTATTTTTAATCCAAGTAAACCCTCCAAACCTGAAAATAAAAAAAAGGTGGAAAAAGCAGTGAATTTAATTTTTTTTGTCGATTTTTTCCAAAAATCACAATATTTTAATTAAATTAATTAAAATCACGGCTTTCCCCGTCTTGGAATTTTTTTTAATGGCACACGACATTAGAATTAATAATTATTAAAAGAACAAATGACTACTGAGGCTAGGAAGTATAAATTCACTTAAAATTTCGTAATTTTTGGAAAAAATTCGACAAAAAAATAAAAATCACTTCTTTCTCCGACTTGGAATCACTTGTAATTTTTTTTAAATAGCGTGTAATATTAAAATAAACAATTATCAAAAGAAATAATTACTATCAAGGCGAGGTATTATTAATTTAATTGAAATTCTGGGATTTTTCAAAAATACGTGACAATAAAACGAAAATCACTGTTTTCCCTGATTTGGAACCTTTTGAAAATTTTTTAAATTAGTGTCTTATGTTAAAATAAACAATTATCAAAAGAAATAATTACTACCAAAGCGAGGTATTATGAATTTAAATGAAATTGCGTAATTTTCGGAAAAAATTCGACAAAAAAATTAAAAATCACTGTTTTTCCCACCTTTTTTTGTGTTAGGGTTTATTAAGTGACGATAAAACAGTTTCACTAATTCATTTAGTGATATAAATGACTAGTATTTAGTAAAATTCTACTAAAAAATTCGTAAAATTTTACTTACAATTTGTAATATTCTAATAATTTATTAGTAGAAAAGTTCGTGAAAACTACTAATGAGTAAAATTTTACTATTTCTTAGGAGAATTCTACTAATACATAATAATTAGAAAGTAGATGGTTTACTAGTAATATTTTAATAGGGTTGCTACGGTCAGGGAAAACCTTGAAACTACTTTTTTAAGTTAGTTTTAAATCTGTTCAAAAATTCAATTTTTTTCAAAAAAATTGTAATAAAATTTCACGAAAGATATAATAGATTTTATTTTTTAAGAAAGAGTTAAATTTTCAATCAAAAATGTTAATAAATGTTTACAGTATGATTATTAATTATAATTATTAAAAACATCGATATAATCAATAATTTTCTAGAAATTTTAATAAAATTTAATTACTAAATTTTTAATTTCAATTATTACTAAACACGATTATTTTTTAAATTTAAAATAAATTGTTGTTGAAATTCAATTACTTTGAAAATTATCAATTAAAATTATTATTGAAACTTCATTTTAAAAAAAAATTCGAATAAATTCTTCGCATGCATTAAACTATTTTTATAAATAATAAAATTTTTCGAAGCAATTGAATTATTCTCAAATTTTTTGATAAAATTCTTTGCAAGCATTTAATGATATTCAATACATTATTTTTAAAATTGGAAATATTTAAAAAGAAAAAAATTTTTTAAATGTTAGGAAACAAAAAAGCAAACAACTAACTAATTTGGTATGAGACTGAAGTCCACAAAGTTTTTAAAAACGAAAACAGAAAAATAATGGTACGGTATTTTTATTTTTGATTCTAAATCATGTTCTTTTTTAATAATTGTATCCTTAGTGACAATTAAATTTCTAAAAAATTAAAGTACATGACAATTAGAGAAGAATTTAATTTTAAAAAAAATTATTTTTTGATTTTTCGTTTTTAAAAACGTTGTGAACTTCAGCTTCGTATTTGGTCAGGGAATTTAAAAAAATGGTCTGGAAAACCTGGAAAAGTCAGGGAATTTTGAAATGCTGAATCCGTAGCAACCCTGTTCTAATGAATTAACTACATTTAAAGAGTTCTGATTTGTTCACCAATTCAGGTTTGTATATTCTACTAATTTTTAATTGAAAATTAATTTACTAGTTCTCTACAAAAAATTATTAAAATCTTTAGTAATAAATTAAGAGATCAGCACTTGCTTAATTAGTGGAAAGTTACTAATTCATATTTAGTGTGTACTAATTAGTATAGATTACTGCTATTAATTAAAATTGAGGAGAGAATAACTGGAGAATATCCATTGATAAAATACGTGAGACTTTATAGAATGCAGAATTTCTCTAATATTTATTCCGTGTTCTCATGTCAGGAGTCAAATGAAGGGGAAGTTAACCTATAACCTCGTTGTTTACCAGGACAAAAAAAGTGTGATGGTACGTGTGCATTGCGTTTGATCTTGTAAAGGAGCGTGGGTCGCGGGTCTGTCAGGCGCCACGAAGAATCTAACCTATTCCCTTTTCTCATCTGAAATGCCTCGTATAATCCGCGCACAACATCCTAGAGAGGACACACAACCGGAGCAGGAACAGAGAATCAGCAATGTAAAAGAGACAGTGCTGCTGTGTTGATATTCTATATCCTTCTTCAAAATATATAGATATAAAGCAAACCAAGACGCAATAGTTTTTTTTTCCTTCAATAGATGATTTTCGTGTCTCTTCTTTCACGCGCAGACGTCTTCTTCTTCTTCTTCTTCTCTTCTTTTTTTTTGTTTTTCATTCTTCTCGTTTTCTCCTCATTCGTCGACAAGAGCAAAATATCGTCAAAAGGTCGAGAAAACCATGAAGGTGGTGAAGGTTGTGGTAACCGGCGGCGGCACTATCGTCGCTGACTCAGCTTATGGCTGATCATTCGATCTGACTCTCCCTGTCTGCAAGCTATTCTGATGCATATTTTCTTCTTTTTTCCTCCCTCTCTTCCTCCCCCTCGACTGTAAATTTAATCTCTGATTAAAAGTTTTTAAATTTGATTTCAAACTATTTTTACCTATAGTTTTTTTCTCTCCTTTTTTTCAGAGAAAACTTCTTCTTTTGAAGAAATATTTGCCATCGATGAGAATATTAATTTCGATTTTTTGTTTTAGCGATTTTTAATAGGTTGAATTTCTACATCCACTGAAATGGTTTATTTGAATCAAATATACTTTTGTGAAATGTATATATTTGTCTTATACGACCTACTGATCTTTTTATTGGTCAGAAATAATATTTTATTTGATAGAAATAAATTTTTTTGGGGTAAAAATAAAATTCTAATTTGGTAAAAGTATATTTTTTGGGTGGGGATCATAAAATTTATATTTGAGGCAAATAAATTTTTATTTGGCTGCGAGACAAATGTAAACCTTCCCTCTGGGTGTATTTGGTCAAATTTTCTTTTTCACTGTCATAAATTTCTCAAGTTTCTACACTTAGAAAAATATTATTTAATCTTTAAATTTGAGTTAGTAGAAATAATTATTAATTTGAATTAGTGACTGATTTTTTGCTTTTGAACTAGTAAATTTTATTAATAAATTAATCAATTAGTGCAACAATAAATAGGTGTGATTTTTATTTAGTAAAAGTTTGGTGAAATAAGAATTTAAATCGACACATTTAATGATTTGAATAATATTGTGAATGGGATTAAACTTTATTCCTCTTCTTCAAATGTTATATCAGAGGGAACAAGTTTAGGTGATTAAAAGCATATTACAGCTGAAGATTCAGATATAAATCTTGATGAGAGAAAAATGAACTACTTAATCCTTACAGTTACATTTGTTGACACGTGAATCAGTCAAAATAAAAGTACACATTTATAACTTTATAAATGAATGTTAAGTATTTTTCTGTTCATTAAAAGGTGGGAAAAAATATGGAGTAATTGAATTTTATTTATTGGTAAATTAATGGTAAACTATTGGTAAATAAATAAATAAAGTATTGTCTGAAGTATGTGGAACGTCTGCGAAATGGTAAAAATTTTAAGATTATGAAGAATTTACAGAAACTGTTGGTTTTATCGTAAAAGTATAGTTTAATTTATTTTATTTTTCTGTTTGTTTACATGGTAAAATTTTAAGTACCTGGAAGATCTTTGCATTTTTATCAACCTTTAACTATTTCCGAAGTAAAATTAAGTAAAAATTAGTCAAATTTGCTTTGGATATGGTAGAAATTGTTACAAATTTCAAACATTTTATAGGTTTTACCACGAAAGTATAGTAAAAGTTATTTTTTATTTTTATATTAATTCCATATTAAAATTAATAATAACTATTTCCAATGTAAATTTATGTTAGAAGTCAGTAATATTCGCTTCGTTTATAGTAGAAATTGATACAAATTAAGAATATTTTAGTTTTTACTACGAAAGCGTGGTAAAACTTACAATAAAAACTTTCTTCGAGTATTTACAAAGTAAAACATAATTTTTTTAAGGCAACTTAAATTTTAAATTATTTTTGGTGGAAGCGTAAAGAATTCAATTTTCTACATTTTGAACATTTTAAAGTTATTTTTTGAATAAAAATTAGAATTTTTTGTTCAATAATAAATGATTTAAGTAACATAACTTGAAATATAAAAAATGTTTCTTATTGACAGAAAATTGTAATTTTTCTAAAAATGCAACTTTTAATCGTTTTAAATGTTTAAAATTTAATTCTTCGCCTTTCCACTAAGACGAATTTAAAATTTCATTTGTGTTTCTGTTTTAAATTACGAAATTATGAATTAGATTTAATAAAATTTTCTTTTGAAAATATTAAAAATTGTCAGAGATTTTAACTATTTTGGATTTTATTCGAATGGTATGGTAAATGTATAACTTCACTCCATTTGATCGATTATTTATAAAGTACAACCTAAATATTTTAGAAATCTTTACTCAATTTTATCAAGTTTTACTATTTTTGAATTAAATTTTGCAAAAGAAGTAAAATTTGTATGCACGAAAATATTTTACTGCGAAATAGTCTTTTTTTACGCTTAAATTAACTGTTTTCGACTAAAAATGAATAGTAATTTTCGTCTAAAAAATCAGTAATTTTCAACTATCAATCAGTAATTGTCGACTAAACATTTTAAGTTCTGTACCAACATTTAGTAGTTTTTTACTAAAAATTATCACATTTGTACTACTAATTAGTAATTTTTGACTGAAGATTGGTGGATTTCTTCTACTAAACGAAAGAAAAATTTTCTACTTACATTCAGTACACCGAAAAAAAAATATTCTTGTTTTAAGAGGACAATTCCTCTTCTAAAATCCTCTTACATTTTATTCTTAAATTAAGAATATTACTCTTCATTGGAGACTATTCCTCTACTTTTAATAGGAATTACTCTTAAGTGGAGAATAATCCTCTTAAAATAAGAAGGCGTTTTTTAATCCATACACTGTAAAAAATTTAGGGAGTTAACGGACTCTGGAGTTGGGAGTTAAATTTTTCGAGTTAAAAATGAACTCCAAAAGAGAGTTAATTTACTAACTCCCTTCATCAACACCCGTGCGAGTTATTTTTTCATGGGGAGTCAGCATTTGGGTGTTAAATTTTAACTCTTTTTATTTAACTCCCCTGGCATTAACTCCCCAATGGGTGCGACTTTTATAGAATCCCCTGGGGAGTTCAAATTTAACTCCCTTTTTTACAGTGTATACAAGAGGAAAATATGCATTGAAATAATAGGAATCCTCTTAAAACAAGAATATTTTTTTTTCGGTGTAGTTATCTGCTAACATTTAGTAGTTTTCTACTATCAGTTATTAGTTATCGACTACTCATTAGTAATCCTTGACTAAAAATTAACAGTTTTCTATACTATCAATTATTTGTTATCGAATACTAATGAATAAAAATTAGTAGTTTTCTACTAACATTTGATAATTTTCTACTGCCAATCATGAGTTTTCCAGTAACAATTAGTAACTTCGGACTAAAAGTAGTAAAAACACCGCAACTTTGGTTCACTTTATAAACGAATCGTTTCTTCTTCGTTATAGTTAAAAGTAACTAATTCTAATTTAGAACGTAGAAAGTTTATCTTTCACCATACATGTATAGTAAAAGTTACTCTACTCCCTTTTTCCCTGTGTAGAATGAGAGTTCATTAAATATTTATTTGTTTAGAAATTCCCTTAGTATTTAATACATGTTACTTCATGTTTAAATTTTCTCGAAGTTTCCATAATATATACATACTTATCTGTACATAGGAAAATTATTTCCAAAAAATATTTTCGTCTTTAGTTTTAAAAATTTAATTCCAAATCTCGAGGTTATAAAATAACTATATATAGATATATTAGCAATCTATTTTGTATGAATTTATTATGGTTGGACTATAATTAAATGCATTCATCGAGTTTTAATGCTTTCTGTGGATGCTGGAAAGGTACCGAAACCTCCACCTGTTCGTAGCCGAGATTCCCGTAGGATCTCCCGACGGGAGACCGCTACCAACCCCGGAGGATTAAACCCGGAGACCGTGCGGAAGATATTCCCGGCCGTTCGCTCGTACATTACCCCGCCATATCCTCCACTCTCCCTTCTCTCTCTCTCTCTCTCTCTCATTTTGCCCCCTCTTGTTCATTTTCGCTCTCTCTCCTTCTCTCTCCCTCACAGATTTTCTCTCTTCCTCTTTCTCCCTCTCATCCTCCCTCATTTTTCCACCCCTGACTTTCTTTCATTCTCTTTTTTCCCCGTTTTTTTTTCTTTTTCTCTCTCTTTTTTTTACTTTCTTTTTTTTCCCGCCTTTTTTCTCCGACAACCCCGATGACAATTCCATTGCTTCAAAGAGGTCGACGAGCTTCCGTCGCAACTGGGAGTTGCCACGGGCAACCCTGCCAACTGAGGGTGAAACTATTGTCCTCTGTTAAAGCAGAATGTTGGAGAGTGAGTGAGTCAGAGAGAGAGAGAGAGGGAGTTGGTAGTTGGTGGTGGATGGTAAGGGGTAGAGAAAGGGTGGCTATGCTCCAAGTATGAGAGGGGGTTTGTCGGAGTCGTGCGCACCCTGTGCTCTCTCTCTCTCTCTCTCTCTCCACACGACGGGGAAAAATTCAATCCGCCAGTTAAAGGGGATGTTGTACTTGAATCGTCATGGTGGTGGTGGTGATTAAAGGGAGATGAACAGAGTGAGAAAGGAGCGTTTCAAAGGGAGGAAGAGGTTACAAAATTACCAGTAACCTCGGATCTTTTCCACTACTCGTTTTCTTTCTCACGAAGCAAAAAGATGAATGGAACGTACGACTTGAAGATCATCCTCGCATATCAGCCGGATTTTAAAATTATCTTTTCCAAATGTTTTTAATTCTACACACGTTTCGACAAATTCTTTTCCAAAAATTTCGTGTTGGGGAAGTCTTTTCTGATTTTCGTTTCGCTTTTTTATTCCATTTGTTTCGAGTTTTTGGTTTGGTTTCCGTTTTCATTCCATTTGTTTTGGTTTTGAATTTTAACTTTGGTTTCAGTTTTGGTTTCTATTGGACATACTTTGAATTTTCGTTTCAATTTCGGTTGTTCATTCATTGGTTTTCGTTATAATAAGTGGTGAGAAATAATTTTTCATAATCTATATTAGGGATTAGGAATTCAGATTTCATGAGGCAAAATTTATTAGAGTTGAATTTTGAGCAACACATAAATGGCACGACAGCGAACCGTATCTTATCGCGTTCAAAGTTCCCCCCTTGGCCCTCTCCTTTGCACGTTCCCTTTCTCTTCCTCCTCTCCACCTCTTTCGTCTCGTCAAGGCTTCCTGATAAGAGCAATGCTCGTTGATAAAGTATAGTCGCTTAATATTATACACTTGCATAGTGAAGTAATTTACAACATCAGTTGTCAAAATTAGCAAATTTTTCCCCTCTAGTTTACTCCTTGTTAACTTTTAACATTTGCTGGTTAACATTTTTGACAAATTATTCTTCTTGTCGCAATTATTCTTCTTTTCATAGTTCTTGCAACTAAAAAAAAAGTATTGGTAATTTTTTAGATTATATTTTTTATTAATCCATTTTTGCTGGTAAATTTGTTACTAGTGAAATTTGACTTGTAAATTTGTTATTTGTGCATTTTTTACTGAAAAATTTTCTAACTAACTTTGTCAATTATATATTAATTAATTAATTTCTTATTAATAAATATTCGAAACTAATACTTTTCTACGAAATATGAACTCTTAGGTTTAGGTAATCCTGCAAGAAAATGGTATTTGGATTCGCGCCAACTATTTTCGGTGCACATCTAGTATAAGCTCTTATTGCTGACGTAGCAAAAGCAAAGCCAATCAGCATTTCTCAGCCGTTGGAGCCGCTTCTGCATAACACGATTTTAGAAAAGAAAAGAAAAGAAAAACTTCACTTACTCTGCATTTTGTTATAAACTCTCGAATATCTCAAAAATTGACTAAACATCTAGATTTTTAGTCCTATTAAAAAAAGTTTATTTTAATTTTCTAACAAAAGACCGAGGTTGATAAAATAAAAAACGGAGTTATCTAATCTTGGTCAAACAGAGTGATGATGAGAATAGAATTAGCTATTCATTGATGACGTAAGTTCTGTGGTTTCTTTCTCTTTTGAGATTACGGATAATCTATTATTGGTTGTTCATTAATGCGGGGATCACTGTTAGTTTGTTTGCTGGTGTGTCAAACGAATTGTAGAATGACACTGTTGAAAAGAGGAGGAAAAGGAGAAAAGAGAGAAAGAGACGGTAGGGAAAAGGGAAGAGAGGAGAAAAGAGGTTAAAAGAAGAGAGAAAGAGAAGAGAGGAAGAAAAAAGAAAACGGGAGAAAGAGAATGAGGAGAGAAAAAAAGTAAAGAGAGAAAAAACGAGGAAAAAAGAGAAAGAGAGAGAGAGAGAAAGAGCAGAAGGAAAAATGTAAAGAAAGAAAAAGAAAAGAGGAGAAAAAAAAGAAAAAAGGAAAAAGAAGAAGAAAAAGGAGAGAAGAGAAAAGGTGGAAAGAGAGGAGGATGTAAAAAAAAGGGGAGAAGAACCGAGGGGATGTGAGGCTAAAAAATATAAAGGTGGCGAGGGAGGCAGTGTATTTGAAATGTAGGCCTGCCACCTTTTCTCCCTTCTCTTCTCCTCATCTTCATTCCCATCCTTCTTCACCAACTCCAGCACCTTTTTCTCCTTCTTCGTCTCAAACTGCGACTCACTCCACGACACCCCACTCGAGCGAATTCAACCCCTTCCAACACTCACTCAGTCCTCTCTGCACTTCTGCGCCCATTGGCGCCAAACAAGCGCCTGCTTTAAGATATATATATATATATATATAAATACAACTCTTTTTTTTCTTTTTTTTTACTCTTTTATCCGTAATTTTTTGCATCTCAAAAAGTTAATAATTTCTGTTATGAAAAATTATTCATTGCAATAATTTGTGTACAAGATAAAAGTAATCGATCCAATAATTTCTGCAGAAAAAAGTGTTCGTTCTAATAATTTCTGTACGAAAAAGTATTTGTTCCAATACTTTTTGTAGGAAAAAGTATTTGTTTCAATAATTTTTATAGGAAAAAATATTCGTTACAATAGTTTCTGTCCGAAAATGTATTCGTTCGAATAAAATGAAATAGTATACTTATTCGAATAATTTCTTCAGAAAAAAGTATTTGTTCGGGTAGTTTTTGTAGGGAAAAGTATTAATATCGTTAATTTACATAGGAAGAAGTAATCGATTCACTAATTTCTTCAGGAAAAATTATTCAACTCGATGAAATGTAGCAGTTTTGTTACTTTTTAGCATACAAATTTCCATAGTTGGCACTAATTGAATCAAAAGGTTTCTGAAGTTATGGTTAATGATTAGTATTAGGCCGATCAAAAAATATTTATTAAAAAAATTTTCTAGATTCAATAACAGTTTCGATCCTTTTTTTGAATTGAACTTTCCCTAGTTGGCACTACTTGAATTTGGAGTTAACTCTATCGTTAACTTCAATGCTGAGCGTGGAAAACAATATTTTTTCGCTAAATCGAACAGTTTTTTTAGGTTTAAGGTTAAAAATATGCCATTAATATATATTTTTACTCTTTTTAGTTGAATGATAGAATCAAAATTAGTGACTTTTTCAACTCTAAAAGCACGAAATAATTATTTTCGATGCAGATTGTCAAGTCTTTCAGCAATGGGGATCATGACAGGTTATGTTGTTTCTGTTAAAGCCCTTGTTTAAGTTCTATTTCAAATAATAAGTTTCTAAAGTTAGCATCGACGCTGAGTATCAGGGCGAATAAAATAGTTTAGAAGAAAAAATTTCCTATATTTAATATCAGTTTTGTTTATTTTTTAAGCAGAAATTTCCCATAGTTGGCAGTAGTTAAACTGCGAGGTCCCTTCAATTAGAGTCAACGCTGAAAATTATTAAACTCTTACTTAAATGAAACAATCAAAATTATCGTGCTATTTTTAATAAAAAAAAAACTATTTCTTTCGAGATGAGAGTCGACCTGACTTATGGAACTTGATTTCGTTCTTTAACAGTAAGAATTGGACCCGTTATTCTCGTTTCCTATGAGGCCCGTATTGAAGTTTCAATAATTGTTTAATAATTTTTTATTTTTTCATAATAATAAAATTTATTAATAATTTTATAATAGTAGAAGTTTCAATATTAAGTCATTGAAGTTAGCGTCTGAATTTTACATCGACGCTAAGCGTCGAAAAACGTATTTTTTACGAAACCAAAAAGGATGAAACAATTTTTTTAAATTAACAAAACCCAGGCGGAAAAGTCGGACGAATGCCGGATCATCCAACCGTCAAGGATCCGCGCCGATTGATTTGGAGAGTTAATGTCGGTACAGGCAGTCTGTACCGATTCGGGTGTTAATGTCTGCTGGCGCGGTACAAATACGGGTCCGACCGCCGGATCAAAATTTATACTGTGTTGTAATGGCTGTGCGTCCGGCTCGGTACAGATTTGATGCCGCCGAACAACCGGCGTTGTACTGGCATTCGTCCGTCTGACAACCCGAGCGGTACAGACATTCTACCGACTGCGGACTAATATCATTTATGTTCTTATTAATAAGATTTCAATTAATAATAATATGCTAAGAATATGGCTATCGTCATTGTTTTTCTAAAACAATTTAATGTTTTCTAAAATAATTTTTTTTTAATTAACACATTATTCAGAATTTTCAGAAATAGATTTTTTACAATGCAAAAATTTAGCTATAGTCTTATTGTTTCAATAAAAATTAATAAAATAATAATTATAGTAATAAAATTTTTTAATCTATTATGTTGTAAAAAATTTTTGTAGGAGAATTGTTTAAAGTTTAAATATTAAAAAAAGAATTAACAATACAATAGAATATAAAATTTAATTTTAAAAATTAATGAATTTGAAAAATTGGTTTTAATTATATTTTTATTTATTAATTAACAAATAAATTAAAGAATTAAATTTTTTTGTTATAATCAAATTTTTTTAATATTTATAAATAATGTATACAGATAATTATTTATAAATATAAAAAAATAAATAATAAAAATAATAAATAAATATAATAATAATAATAGAATAATTAAAAAAATAAAAATTTTAAAATATTGTTTTAAAACACTAGATTTATTTACATAATATTCATAAAATGCTAAAATATTCCAAAGTATTTGTAAAAGTATTATTTATTGTTTGCTTCGTAGCGGTATTACATATCGACATTATTATGCTCAGATCCGCATGCGAGAGAATAGCGTAGTGGTTAGCGTGTTAGACTTCGGTGCTTCGATTAGGAATAGCTTGAGCTTCGTATCCCACTTGCGAGCGTTTAGAATTTTAATGTGTAAAAAAAATGTAGAATGTGTTAAAAATGCTGGAAATGATCTATAAATAAATATTAATTAACACGCACCATGCATAGTTAATTAAATATTTTTTATTTTATTTTTCAATAGAAAATATAATTTAGTCTGGCTAGACGGGCGAATGCCAGTAGAACGCCGGTCCGCTGAAGCGAGTCGTCTTTGAAAGAATATTTGGCCCGCCGCGGTTGCTAGAGCGGACGAATGCCGGTACAACGCCGGTTGTTCGGCGGCATCAAATTTGTACCGAGCCGGACGCGCAGCCACTACAACACATTGTCATGTTCCAGTAGAAAGCCTGCACCGATCCGGTTGTCTCGCGGACGAATGTCAGTACAGTCTTACCGACGTCTGTACAGGCGCGGTACGATGCCAGTGGTCAATTTCCGCCTGGGAAGCTTTAAATTTTTCAAAAGTTTTAAGTTTAAAAATTATTTGTAGAATAACTTATAGATAATAAATAGATAACAAAATAACTTATAGAAATCCCTATAGGCGATTGATGGAAGTGAAATTGGTGACATTTTTATTCTCGAAAAATCCCGAACATTAGGTTTCGATGCTTTGCGTCGACGCTAACTTCAAGGACATTGAATAATAGGACAATGGAGGTAATCTGTACTATGTCAAAGTATTTAGTTTGGAGCAACCAATTTTTTCTTGCTGTCATCAGTTTTCTCAGTATTAATAAATCTTAACTTTTGTTGAACTTTGAACAATATTCTATTAGTGACTTTTCTAGAAGAAATATTTCCCAAAACAAAGTATTAGTTTTATTTTTTTTGGGGTAATGAATAAATTTATCCCTGAATTTAGACACAAAAAGTTCATTTCAAATTTAAATGAATTGGTACAAAATAATGTGGATTAATTCCTAACTTAATTAAAGTTTTTTGTGTCAATTTGATTAAATTTGTTATTAAGTTTATACATTTTGGTCTCAATTCAATTTGTTATCAATTTGTTACAATCTGATATTAAATTGTTATAGTTTAGTATCAACTAGTTATACAATAACCAATTTCTTCTAATACGATATCAAGTTGTTACAATTTGGTGACAAATTATTCCGAATTGGTATAAAAATGTTATAATTTAGTAGCTTATAACCAACTTGGTATTAATTTGACCTACTTTGGTATCAAATTTATTACAATCTGGAACCTATCTAATTTGTAAAGTTTTGGTATCAATTTGATTGTATTTGGTCAAAATTTGTTTCAATTTGGTATCAAATTTGATACAATTTGTTATTAATTTGATAGCAATTTGTAACAATTTGGTTCAATTTTAGTATGAATTTGATTTAATTAGGCATCAACTAGAAATTTTAAAATAATTTGGCTTGTTTGGTAACATTTTAATATAATTTGTAACTATTTGATGTCAATTTGATTGAATTTGGTGACAATTTGTTACAATTTGGTATCAAATTTGATACAATTTATTATTAATTATTTAATTTCATTTATTTTAATTATTTCAATACAATTTGCCATATCAATTTGATCCAATCTAGCACCAATCCAATCTGTCCATATATACCACGTGGACATTTTTTCAATACTTTTCGACTCCCCCCCCCCTCGTGGACAATGGTGGATTTTGGACCGACCTACCCCTCCCTCCGATTGTCCGCGTGGACATTTTTTGGTGGGAAAATAATATTTTCGTAGATTCTAATAATTTGTAACTATAATTCAAAAATTTTTTTTATTTATTTAACAAACTTTTTTAAAATTACATAAAGATAAAATTGCATAAAATATTATTGAATATAGATAAATACTAT
The DNA here is from genome assembly GCA_032872475.1 of Leptopilina myrica (nomen nudum). Taxonomy (NCBI): domain Eukaryota; kingdom Metazoa; phylum Arthropoda; class Insecta; order Hymenoptera; family Figitidae; genus Leptopilina; species Leptopilina myrica (nomen nudum). The sequence continues at coordinate 29,605,543 of CM065460.1, read as the reverse complement.
CATTGATATTATCGAGAGAACTTTGGCAAGAATATCTTTAATTATTATTATACTACTAGAAATATTTAATCTCTTTGGTAACAAATCTCAAAAATGCTATAATCCAATAGTTTTAAACATTCAAGTAAACAAAAAGAGAAATTATTTTGAATTTTTAAGGCATTACTGTTATTTAGAAGTTGTCTAGCATTCCTTAATGCCAAATTTTCATGTTTCATCACAGATTTCATATTTGTACATTTACGGTAGAAATTTTTTGATTGAAATTTAAAAAAATGTTGCATTCTTTTTAAGGTTTAAAACTTTCGGATTATAAATATCCTCTAATCAAGAATCTAATAATAATGAAGAAAAGAGATAAAATTAAATGTTTTTTTGGACATTTGCATTGACCCCCCCCCCCTCCCACCCTCTTGGACTTTTGATGAATCGCAATTTGTTTCCTTCAAGAAAACAGTACCGAGACTTTAAGTGTCTTGACGAAAAAACTAAATTTATTGTTCTATTGACATTGTTAGGATATGAATTGTGCTACGAATTGACGTCACGAGAAAGTAGAAATCTGCCTCAACGTCTTCTCATGACGTCCTGCATGAAAACTATTAAAACGAGACTTTCGAAATGTAATGACGGTGTGGATCATCCAGTCCAGTTTCGTCCTCTCCCTTGATATCTGTCTCTCTTACACACTCTCTCATTCTTTCTCTTTCTCATACTCTATAGGTATAAAAGTCGTTCGAGAAAAAAAGTTTTCGCTCCAGTAGCAAATTTCACTTTGCTACTATTATATATATCCGACAGAAATAGTATAAAAACGCCCATTAAAATAAAATAATTGCTCGCTTTCACAAAAGCTTGTTCATCAAATCTGCTACAATGTTGGTTGGAATTAATTATTATTGATTGTTATAGATGATAATTTGTTTAACACTCCTCTAAATAGAATGATAGAGGTATAATAATAACTGGCTGCTACATTTTGCTATGCAAATATGTGGAATTAGAATTCGGAAATGTGTTCGGTTTAGTTGATTGAATTGTAAGGAGGACGAAGACTGTAATTTTATTGTTGATGATGAGTAAATTCTTTGCCTGCGGAGGAAAAAAATGAATGAAGCAACTTTTACTATACTTTTCTGATATAGAATACTTTAACTGTTTGGAATTTCTGATGCAGGCAACTTTTATAATTTTCGGATGGTAAATTTTTTACTATTAATTTATTCAATTTTTGATGAATTTTTATTGAAAATTTACTTTGAAATAATAAAAATTGAAAAAAATGGACTGAATTTCTTATAAAGTTTGGAAGTTTTACTTCGTAAAACAAGAAAAATTAAATTCGGTAACTTTTACTATACAAAGCCGACATTTACTTGTTTGGTTCTCCGCTAGAGTGTAACTTCTCACAAATGAGATGAACAGGAAGTAGTAAGAGTCGTGTCGAAAGAGCTAAAAGCACACTTACCTGGCGTAGAGGCAACTGTGATTAATCGTTCATTGTTTCACTTTTCTCTTTTTTTGCCAAACATCGCAACCTTTACCAGGTGTTTCCTAAAAATTAGGTTAAATTCTAAGTTTTCATTTTACTTTTTGACCTTCAAGTTTTTGAAAAAAGCTAATATTTTTTGCTTTCACAGAAAAGAAATATTTTTTTACGCCTGGCGTCAGAAAATGGAACTATTTTTACTTAGCGACGACGCTAACTTCAGAGATCTAAATTTTGCTAATTTAAATTTAGAGAGGAAATGGGATTGTAATTTACTCTCTAAAAAGACCTCTAGAGGTCAACGCTGAGTGTTGAAAACAATTTTTTTCGCGAATGACAATTCACTAAATTTTTAGAACAAAGTCGACGCTAAATTCAAAGACCTTAATTACGCTATTAATCAAAATTTAGCAAGAAAATGGAATTATTACTTGATGAATTTTTTTCGAACAATCTAGATAAAGGATTTTTGTGTATATGTGCGTGATTGAATTCTTTATTTGGTAGTGTGGCTATTTGTTGAACATGAGGCAATTAGTGGACAAAAGTATCAGTTACTAAAATCGCGATACAAAGTAGTGAAAATACAAGACGCTTGTAAGCATGCGCATTTGAACGTGTGCGGGGTGTATAGCCTTGCCAAGGTACCAAGAGGTCTCTCTCTCTCTCTCTCTGTCTCTCTCGTTTTCTCTCTTTTTCTTTCTCATGGAGAAAAATTACAGACTTGGAAGACGGGTCAGGAGGCTCGAAGATCATCGCCCCAGTTACGTCCTTCTTCCAAGCAACCTTCCATCGTTCCTCCTTCACCTCTTTCGAGTGCCTCCTGACTTGTGTTGTAGTTTCGTCGTCCTCACGATCGTCCAAGTCGCGCAGGGAGACGAGTTACTTCTCAAGTCCTCAGTTCTCCTCCAGCCTTAGGCAAAAATTATACCCGAAGGGAGAAAAAGGGTTTTGGAAAAAAAGGCCCAAGAAGCAAGAAATATTTTTCGGTGAGACAAGAAAAGAAAACAGAAATGAAAGCGGTTTTTTTAAGTTAGCGTCGACACTTGGAGTCGAAAACTGTTTCTTTGGAGGATTCGAGAAAAAAATCACTTTTTCTTTACCTGAACCTAAAATCTTTGAAAAAGTTGTTAAATTTATTCAGTTTTATATAATGAAAACTTTTTTCTAGCTTAGAGTCGATATTAAGCGTCGAAAACTATTTCTTGGGATTTTTAGTTTTGAAAATGTCACTAATTTCATTTGTTTCATTCGTCACTAATAAATAGTAATTTCTACTAATTTGTTAGTAAAATTTACTAATTCAAAACCAAAAAGTCAGTCACTAATTCAACAGAATTGTTAAATGTTTTCAGTTTTATTAAAAGAAAATTTTTTTGCTCTTAGCGTCAACCCTAAGCGTCGAAAACTATTTTTTGCAGTTTTTATAGATGAAAATACCACTAATTTTACTTCTTTCTTTCACGTTGGTAGTTAAATATTTTTTGAAAAAGTTTTTTCATTCTTTTCAGTTTCGTAAAAAAATATATTTGTCGACACTAAGAGTCAAAAACTATTTTCTAGGATTTTTAGAGATGAAAACGTCAGTAATTTCATCTTTTTTACTCGCCTAAGAAGTTAAAAATCTTTTCAGACTAGTTTTTAACCTAAAATCTTTGAAAAAGTTTTATATTTTTCGGTTTTTGTGAGAAAAATTCTTTTCGTCGATCAGCGACGACGATAACTTCAAGGATTTGAATATTCAACTGATTAAACTTAGAAACTTTGAGACAATGGAAAGGAAATCAGGGTTACTACGGTCAGGGAAAACCTTGAAAACCTGGAATTGTCAGGGAATTTTTTCTCGATCAGGGAAAACTTGGAAATGTCAGGGAATTTTAAAGAATATTTATTTCAAAAATTAATTTGACGTATCTGAATCGCGAAAATTTCAATTTTTCATTTTTATTCTCATTTCTCATTTTAAACAACTTCATTATATTATTTTTTCAAGTTAGATTTAAATCTGTTCAAAAATTCAATTATTTTCAACACAATTGTAATAAAATTTCACGAAAGAAATAATTGTTTTTAATTTTTAAGAAAGAGTTAAATTTTCCAGCAAAAATTTTAATAAATGTTTACAGTATGATTATTAATTATAATTATTAAAAACATCGACATAATCAATAATTTTCTAGAAGTTTTAATAAAATTCAATTATTAAATTTTTAATTTCAATTATTATGAAACACGATTATTTTAGAAATTTAAAATAAATTGTTGTTGAAATTTAATTATTTTAAAAATTATCAATTAAAATAATTAATGGAACTTCATTAAAAAAAAGTTTAAACAAATTCTTCGAAGAATTTAATTAGGATTATCAACCATTTTAATGAAATTCTTCGCATGCATTAAATTATTTTTATAAATAATAAAATTCTTCGAAGCAATTGAATTATCAAATTTTTTGATAAAATTCTTTGCAAGCATTCAATGATGTTCAATACATTAATTTTAAAATTGAAAATATTTAAAAAGAAAAATTTTTTAAAAATTTTAGTAAACAAAAAAGCAAAAAACAACTAACTGATTTGGTCAGAAAATTAAAAAAAAATGGTCTGGAAACCTGGAAAAGTCAGGGAATTTTGAAATGCTGAATTCGTATAGCAACCCTGGAAATATTTTTTAACGTCTAGTGTCGACTAGAAAATAGAATTATTGTTATTTAGCGATAACGCTAACTTCAGAGATCTGTATAATTTTTACAGTTTTATGGAAAGAAAATTTTTGTTTGACGCTTAGCCGTCGACGCTAACTTTAAGAGTCTGAAAGAAAAAAACGGAAAAGAAAACAAAAAGAGACGAGAAAGAAGGAAAAGAGATAGAAAAGAATGAAATAGACAAAAAAATGTAAAGAAACAAGAAAAGAAAAAAGAAAGGAATAGACAAGAAAAAAAGAGAAAAGGGAAAAGAAAAAGACGAAAAATAGAAGAAGGAAAAAAGTATATGTACAAGAGAGCGAAACTGTGGAAGAGAGACGCTAGAGAGACACACGCGGCAAACAATGGCAGCGCGTGCACAGACTCTCTGGTGCTTCTCCTCTCACCCCTTTTTTTGTCGTTTTTCTCTCTCTCTCTCTCTCTCTCTCTCTCCTTCTTGTTTTGTGTCCCCCTCAAAACTCTTCTCATCTCACTCTTTTATCTCTATTTCTGTCTTTTTTATTTGTCCGTCTCACTTGTGCGCACTGGGTAGAGAAATATGTAGCTCGAGAGGTACCGGCCGGAGAAATGGAGAAGTTCGGGTAGGTGAAGGGGAAAGAGGAAGGGTGGAACAGGTTCCTGCCAGTGGTGGGTGGCTTTGGTGGGGAGGAGAAAAGTGCGAGAGGGGTTTGGGTGCGGAGGGAATTGCGGGTGGAAGGGAAGAACTGGAATCCTGAGTAGCAACGGCGTAGCCAAGCTTAAAGTGATAGATCACTGTTTCGTGAAAAGATCACCTCTCCAATGCTTTTGATATCAATGTGTGGACACTAACCTCGAGAGAAAAAAAATGAGAGAGAAAGAAAGAAAAGAATTACCCAGACTTAACCTTCATTCAAGAAAAAAAAATTTATTTTACGATCATCTTTTTTTTTGGTCAAGGAGATTGTCCTAATTTGGGGGCATTTTTTCTTTATTTCTTTATTTTCATGTTTGTATTTGAATATAGTGGGGAAATATTTCGGCGATTTTTTGGAGTTTTGATCATTTTTTGGGGAGTAGGAAAGTTTTAATGGTTTTTAAAGCGAATGTGAATGAAGTTAGCGTCGTTGGTGGGGGCTGGGTAGTTTGAGTTGTAGTAGCGTTCGAGTAGGTACAGAAGGTGCTCTAAAATATTGCAGGAATGAAATTGATTTTATTTATTTCTACATTTTCTATTTTTCATTTTTCTGCACTACTTTTATTTATTGTATTTTCTATTTTTGCAATGCTCTTTTCAATTTTTGTCTCACTAAGCGAGGGATTTTATTTGGTTTAAATATAATTCGTATTGCGCTTCAAAAATAGGTACCTCAGGAGCAACGAATTTCAGGTTATGTTTGTAATTTTTAACTTGAAAATACGCATTGCGCATTGACTCTCAATGTAAACCAGTGATGTTTTAGTCTTTGTTAAATGTGTAAAATAATTATTAAAAAATGGTTTTAGTTTTAAATTCAACACAGAAACTTTTAATTTAGGTAAAAATATGACAAACAACCTTAAAATTATTTGTTTCTTTCGTACCATTTTTCGAAGCGTGTCACATTTATTTGAGTTGAAGAAAAGTTTTTTTTGTCTCCAAGTCTACTGAACAATTTATATTTGTTCCAAATAAAAATGCCGTTCAACTCAAGTACAATTTTCATTTCAACCAAATAAAATTCGTTTCAAAATTTATTTGTATATAGAAAATTTTTACTTGAAATCAATAAAATTTGTCTAAAAATTCATTTATTTTAATAAATTTTATGTGAAAAAAAATTTAAACCAAATTATTCAGTTGAATACGATCAAATTTGTTCAAAGAAATATTATTCAAAGCAAATAAAATTTTTTAAAATAAATTTTCTTTAAAGTAAATAAAATTTATTTATAACAAATTAAATTTGTTTCATAATTTATTTAAAACAAATAAAATTTAATTAAAACAAAAAATTAGCTAGATTCTGAGTAAAATATACATTTTTTGAGTGTAAACTTTTTTAAGTTTATATGTAGGTAAAAAGTTTACAATTGTTTATACTACTCGGATTTTGTATCAATATTTTTGTTGTTTTAACATTTAACTTTTTGCTTTTGATTTTTTGAATCTTGTATTTTTTTTAATAAATTGTTTAATGAAATTATTTACAAAATTTACTAATATTATGAAAAGGCATTTGTTTTAAACAATTGTAAATAACTTTTTTACAAACCGTTTAAAGAAATTTGTAAGAAAAATATAAATTTTCATAAATATAAATAAATCAATTTTTTCTGTTTGTTTTGTTCAAGCAATTTATTATAAAATAACTGAAAATAATATTGTAAATTTATTTAAATAGTTTAAAATGTTATTTTTAATTTATTTCAATTTATTTACACGAGTTATTGAAACAATTTTAGAAAAAAGTCGTGTAACTAAAATAAATTTGCTACTGTAAGAGTAAAACTAAAAATACATAAATATAATTTTCAATAAAATGAGCGAATTTTTTTTACAAACTAGAAAAATTCATCTCAAAAAGAGAAAAAATGAGAAACAGAGTTCAAATGTAGAAATCAAATTTGTTCAAATCTTCAAATATATGAAAATGAGTGTATAAAGAAGTAGAGAGAATTTTTGAAAATAAATATGTAAAAGTTTTCGCAGGATAATCTCAAAATTTATTGCAATAAAAAGTTTCTGCAATGCATCACACAAGCAGTAAAAAGTAGACAACATTTTTCTGTTATATTCTTTTCACTCTAAAAGGATTTTTGACCGCAATTTTTTTTCTATTTTGATAAAATTTTTAGGATTTAAAAATCTATTTAAACCTTGTATTCTCGTCTTTCTTTTTTTTCCTTTACTCGTGTCAGCAATTTATTGTGAAAATTGTCGAGAAATAATTCGAATACTTTAACGTCTCTCAAAGTTCGTAATTGTCGTGATTTCTGTATTGCCATCAACGGATCTCTTCCGGAAGCCGCGGGCAGCTTCCGGAAACTCGTATTGAGGATGTACAAGTGTAAAGGGATTAGGCATTTGAAAGCAATACTTTGCCTCTGTGTGTACATATGTATCTATGTAGAGTTGTACGTACCTTCAAGTTTTTTGTTTTAATAACAATTCGAAAAGATGAATAAATAATTATTTTTTCATTTTTCTCAATCTTTTTCCGAAATATCTAAATTTTTTCAGAATTAAGAAATATTCAGAAATTCAACAAATTTCTTAAGGGCATGGCTAAGTCCATTCTCTTTAATAGTAGGAAAAACTTGAAGTTGGGGTGTGATTCTGTAAATTGACTTTCACTTTCGATTCCATTTTGATTTTGACTCTTATTTTGAATTTCGATTCGATTTTGACTTTGATTATGACTGACTCTGAATTTGATTTGCTTTCCTTTATTGATTTTACTTCCTTTTTTACTTTGAAAGTTAAAATCAAAGTCAACATTACTGTCAAAATGAAAATATAAGTCAAAGTTACAGTCATAGTAAAAATCAGAGTTAAAATCAAAAGTCAAATTACAAAATTTGGTCTTTTTTGATTTTCGAAAAATAAATTTTACTAATTCCAAAGTTGATTTTACTATTATTTTATTTATTTAGATGTAAACTTTACTATTTTCGAAGTAAATCTTAGTTTCAAATTTAGTAAAAAAAATATGCTTTGCTTATAATGTAAAATTTACTCTAGAAGTAAGAGTAAAATTAAATTACAGACAGTTTAGATAATTTTCCATTGTATATTATTCTAATAAGTTAATTTGAATTTTTTGCCTTTGAAACTTTGCTTTATAAATAGAATGACAAATTTTCTGAAAAGCAATCAAATTTTTTTTAATTGATAAATTTTACTTTTATTCTAGATAGTTGGTAAATTATTTGATTCATCATTGTTTTGACTCATGAGATGAATATAAATATATCGCACCTATCAGTTAATTTTACAGATTAAGATTCGTTAGATGTTTTGGAATTGATAACTGATTTCTCTGTTGAATACAAATACATTGCCAATTTAACACAGAATAAATTAAGTTAAAATTAATATATTAAATGTAAATATCTCATTGGCCAGAATTAAATTAAATTCATAACAATAATTAGTGACATTTTTTACTTTTGCTCTTATATTAATAATTAGTAATTTTAATAATTTGTATTAGATTTTTAGTCAATTTTTATTAACATTTTAGAAAAAAGAATTAGAAATACAAAAATTACATCTTATTATTAAAAGAATTATTATTTACTAACAATAAATATAACCATATTTTGGCGTTTGTTATAAAGTATTATTTTAAATATTTTTATTTTATTATTATATTATATTTTTATTTTTTATTATTTTATTATTTTTAATAAGTTAATAAACAAAATTTTACTTTTCATTTGTAAAATTTAATTTATGTATAAGCAAAAATATAAAAATCTGTTTATTTATAATGTTTCAATTAGTAAACATGTTTACTGATTTGAATTAGTGACCGACTTTTTGCATTTAAATTTGTAAACTTTACTAATTAATAGTAATTTCTTATAATTTATTAATAAAATGGACTAATTAATAGTAATTTCTAGTAAGTTATTAATAACATTTACGAAGTGTTAGTAATTTCTACTAATTTATTACTAACATTTATTAATCTGAAAGCAAGAATTAATCAATTAGTAAATAATAACTCATTAGTAGAACTAGAGAAAAATGAAAAATTATAAATAGTCATTAATTTGAGTAATATTTAATTATAATAGTCAAATTTGGTAAATTCACTTAGTTATCAAAACTTTTTGTCATTTTGATATAAACTAAAAGTTGCTTTAAGTTATAGTTAGTCATCATGTTATTGTCTCTAAATTACAATTAATAAAATTTTTTAGTAATTTGAATTAGTAAATTTTTCTCTCTTAATTTGAATCAGTTAAAAATCATGGTTTCAACTGTTAATCAGTAGCTGACGTTTGCTTTTCAATCTGTTAAAAATAACTGGTTTTCAGTAAAAAAACATAAAAATTAATTAAACTAGACTAATTGAATCAGTCAAAAAAATTTACTAAAACATCAGCTATTATTAACTAAGTGTCAGCAGTAATAATACTATTTGAATTAGTGACTGACTTTTTGTTTCTAAATAATTTTTAACTGATTTAAAATATTTAGAAAGTAATAATGAATAGTCATTCCTAATATTTTATTAGTAAAATTTACTAACAAATAGTAATTTCTAATAATTTATTACTAAGATTTTTACTAGAATTTTATTAGTAAAATTTACTAACGAATAGTAATTTCTAATGATTTAATAGTATTGAATGTTAATTCAAAAACCAAATTTTTAATTAGTAAACGAATTCGCACTCTTTGAAATTTAAAGAGTAGAATTTTAAACTTCATGCATATATTGATTTGAAAGCAACTGCGAGTGAAATTAATTAAATAAAATTCAAAAATTAAGAATTCAATTAAAAGAGGAGAAAATTGAGGATCCTCAAACTATATACACTCTATAACCATAAATGACGAAAATTAACACATTTACATAATATTGAAATATGTAAATTAGTTATACATCTCTATCTTGTCCAAATATCTTGAAAATCTCTCCAATCTAAAAAAGACTGTTTAATGAAATAATAATTAGAAATAAAAAAGTGTTAATCTAAAATTGAATAACACGTCTACATATATACATCTAAAATGACGAAATAGTTTGAAAGACTTTTTAAAGGGGCATTGTCCTTTCTTTCTCTCTCTCTCTCTCTCTCTCTCTATCTCTCCCACATCCTCAAGAGAGAACTATAAGATTGGAATGCGAGAAAGTTCAAATTGGAATCTCTTCTCCTTTTGTTACTATATCGATGCAAGTATAGTACATAGTGGATTTTGGAAGAGGAATTAATAGTACACTATACATTCATATTTCTTTGTTGATGTGCACAGTTTTCGGTTCATAAGGGGTAAATTTGATCGCACAGTTCCTCTCGATGTATTTAATCTGCACGCGGCTATGTATGGTCTTGGTTATTCATGGTGGTCGGGTGATGGGGTTCTGGGGGGGGGGTATGGTGTACCAGGAAGGGTGGTGTGGGGTGGGGGCGAGATATTGATCAAAACCTACCCTGGCACCAACTCCTCCCCATTCCACACCCCCTCTCTAGCCCGGCCGAGCGCAGCCAGTGATTCTCATTCGACGAATCATTTTTTTTCAATCTTACAATTTACATTTACACTCACATGTATTGTGTGTACAGTGTGACAATGTAATGAGTAACCATCAGACTGTGTGTGATACGTTAGTCACTCGAGTCATTGACATCTATTTTTTTAGAATAGAATTTTCTTTTTTTCAAAAAGAGTCTTACTGTTGTGGAGTGTAGCTTTATGTATTTTGAAAATTCAATATTTACACCCGAGAAACAGATTTATTATTTATTTGCGTTGTATAAAATATTTCTACCATAGAATACGCATAAAGATTTTTACTTGAAACAGTTAAAATTTTTTATTACAGAAACTATTAGCATTATTATTATTATTACTATTATTATTATATTTGGTTCAATAAAATATTGTTTTTGAATTTAATGAAACTTTTACTTGAAACAAAAAAATAATTTTCATTACGCGGTGCTAAAAAGGACACTTTTTACACCTTGTTACGAAATATACTATTTGTAGGCTCTAAGACAAATGTACCCTTATTTAACTTAAATTATGTTTGGTTCACATAAAATTTTATTTTGTTTAAAATTTTTAATAAATTTTATTGAAATAATGTATAATTTTAAACAAATAAATTTTACTTGTTACACATGAAATTTATTTAAACAAACCAATTTTTAAACACCTTTATTTCTTCAAGTAAAAATTGCTTTTAAATTGAATGAAAATTTTAATTAAAATAAATAATTTAGGCAAATATATAACGTGTATACTAAGACAAATAAACTTATTTAACTCAAATTTTGTTTGTTTCAAAAAAATGTTATTTCGTTTTTATACGAAAGAAAATTATTATTTAAAGAAAATTTTATTTCGTTGAAGTAAAATTTTATTTGTTTTGAAGAAAATTTTAATTGTTTCAAATAAATATATTTGATTCCAAGCAAGTTTTATTTCGTTCAAATAAATTTTATTTGTTACAGATAAAATTTATTTAAAGAAGTTTTTTCATGATAAAGTATATGGAGCGTTTTCATAGCTAGAAGAACTTTTGAATCACAGATTTTGTTTATACTTGGTTAATTTGTTGTGTTTAGGGTGCTTATAAAGTACACTCAAGGATTTTGCAAAATTTTAATTATTTTGCAAGATATTGTTAATTAAACTTTTTGGTCACTTCTTTTTAGGAATTTTTATCTTGTAAACTATTGGTCCTTGAAAAAAATGTTATAAATAAAAATTGGAGAAAATGTACTGCATTTTAATAATATTTTATTAACCACTTCACTGGCAGGGCGTTCCAAATGGCGTTCCACGCGCCGAGGCCCAGACTGGCAAAAACATATACGTATAATATTACCATTCATAATAATAAATAATAGTTATTTATATATGTTATATTTATATATATTATTAATAATTATATTATTATATTATAGAATTGTAATATAAATATCTTTTTTTAATAAAAATACATGTTTTATAGTGTAAAAATTGAAAAAAAGTGGAACGCCATTTGTTGAAAATTATTAAAAATAGCCGATTTGAACGTTCGGAAAAACGTTGAAAATCACAAAAACTAAAATTTTTGTTGTGATAATCTTGTTCCCTGATGTCTAAATTATAGAAATATTGCTTTACAATAGTTAAATGTGGTGTACACTCTTTAAAAAAAAGAGTTTTTTAGGAACGCCATTTCGGTGTTTTTGCCAGTCTGGGCCTCGGCGCGTGGAACGCCATTTGGAACGCCCTGCCAGTGAAGTGGTTAAAAAATAATTTTTTAAAGTTTTCGACAAATTTGTTTAAATAATTATTAATTTCTCGAAAATATCAAAAAACACATCTTTACAAATTGCGGTAAACTTTAAGGACATTCCAAGCTTTAATACAAATATTTTTTTATGAAATTTAGTTCATGAAAAAAAACAACTTTAAAAAATAATTGTTTAAAGAAATTTGTCCAAAAGTTTAAAAAATTATTTTTTAATAAAATATTATTAAACTTCAACACATTCTCTTCACTTTTTATCTAAAACATTTTTTTCTAAGACAAATAGTTTACAAGATACAAATTCCTGAAAAAAAGAGACCAAAAAGTTTAATGAACAATATCTTGCAAAATAATTAAAATTTTGCAAAATCCTTGAGTGACTTTATAAGCACCCTAAACACAATAAATTAACCAAGTATTAACAAAATCTGTGATTCAAAAGTTCTTCTATCTAACGCCCCATATATGGAGCACGTGACTACTGAATAATATAATCCTAATTATTAAATAAATAACTACTAAAAATAATAAAATTTTATTGATGTAATTAGTTACATAAAATTAAGTTATTTTGACCAAACCTAAAAGTAAATTTAACTAATACTTAGTAAAATATTACTATTTTTTTCTGTCAAATTAATTTCTAACTCATTTTAACTTAACTTTGAACATTTTTAACAAATTTAAACTTTTATAGTAGTCTCTGAGGCTAATATACTTTTATTTACATCAAATAAATTTTGTTTAGTTTAAATAAATTTGACTTTTGTGGAATAAAATTTTTATACAATGCAAATAATTAACAAATTATTATCAGTGTATTTAATTTTTGTTCTATATGTCGAAAAAAATTGTTATTTAAAACAAACAAATAACCTAGTTGGTTCTGAGACAAATTATTTGAACTCAAAATATATTTGGTTTAAATAAAAATTTTCTTTAGATATAAAATATATTTAATTGAAACATTTTTTTAATTGGCTACTTAGTTTTGGATTAAAAAAAAATTTGTTCTCAATGTCGACTCAGTGACAAATAGGGTAAGTCCGGGGGAGATGGCCATACGGGAGAGTTGGCCAGTTCAAATATTTTACAGAATTTCTAAAGAAATATCACTTATTATGGGGTATTCTTCAACCTTCTGTGATTCATATTAAATCTAAACAATAAATTGATGAAAAATAATAAAACTGTAAGTGTAATCCTTGTTTATTTTTTTTGCACGGGTCTAAAATAAGTTGAAAATTTTTGATTTCTTGTCACCATATTGTTATTTTTTAATATAATTTAAAATTTTTAAACTTAATGCGTAGTGCATAACCCACGCTTCGATATAAACAAAAAATGAAAGGGAAAATTATTTTATTTATTTAATATTTTTATGTTTACTTTTATCATTAATTATTGGGTATGATGGCCACTGATGACTTTTATTAAAATTTTTTGATGTTAATGTTATATACTTAAGAAATATTAATGAAAAACAAATTAAAAATGTCTGAGAATAAAATAATTGATCCAATAGACACCAGAGATGGAGATTTATTTGTAGGTTGACGCAAAAGTTACAATCAAACAACGTTAATTGAAGATTGGATTAAGTGCAATATTTGACATTTTTGGGTACATAAGAACTGTACTTAATGTCATGAAAAATGTTCAAAATACGACCAGAAAAAGAGGAAAGTAATGTGGACGATTAGAAATTAAATTTAAGTTAAAATTAAAAAATTATAGATAGTGGCCATCTCACCCGGACATTCCGGGAGAGATGGCCGAATGAACTTTTTCGAAAATGTAAATTTTAAGATTGTAGCTATGAAAATATTTTATTTTATGTTTCGTTTTTTTAAAGTGAAGTGTTCAATATTCAATTGCCAATAAAAGTTTAGACAAAAAACGCTTTTTCATAATTTTTACAGTACTTTGAAAAAACTATGGCCATCTACCCCGGACTTACCCTATACCTTTATTTGATTCAAGTAAATTATATATTTTATTGACGCAGTAAAACAATTCCTCTACATGTACATTATTTTTTTTCATTATCTTCATCACTATTGAAAAGAAATTGAAAATAAATAACTGAATAATTAATCAAACGTATATAATTAAACATTGTGCCATTTTAAACAATACATGAATTATTTCATTGACACTTTTGTATACATATATTATCCGCAATATATGTGTTCTACAATAATGAAATTGAAAAATACTATATATTTACGCGCAAGTACAAAATCTTGTCAGTTATTATATGTCAACGACAAATCACCATTGTCACTATATACATGGGATTTTATTATTGAAACGATATCTTTATCTGTCGACAATATGATTGTCCCAGTGTGTAATTATAGTTCACAAGATTATGAACAGGTGAACACAATTGTACATAATTATATTATCCAAGTCGACACGTGCGCAATTTCGTATTGTTCACATACATACATATATAGATATTTCTCATATAGAGATATATATATAGGTGAGCAGGGCAAATGTAGATAAAGTGTGTCTGTCACGGATTTGTTGGATGTCAAATTGCAATCACTCAATAAGACAAGATCTGTCACAGGCTATTCAAAACTTAAGCGCATACACGATAATATAAAATAGCGGAAAATTATTATTTTTCCGCTTGTTTGGCGAAAGTAGGGGAAAAAAGAAAAGCGAAGAAATTATTTATTTTGCAATAATCTACAGGGGGAAAAATTGTATTTGATTTAAATAAACCATGTCGATGAAAAAGAAAATTCTTTGATTCAAATAACTATCTGTCTATTATCAAATAAATCTTTATTTGAATCAAATAATTTTTATTTAAATGAAATAAATTTACGTCAATAACAATTTGAACCAATAACTTCCGTCTTTTATTTAAATGACACACACTTAGTTGATTTAAACACAAATTATTTGATTCAAGTGAATATTTATTTGATATTCATTGATTGAAAGAATTTTTTTTCTATATTCGTACAATTCAAAAATGTTAAATAACAATATTTTTTAATTCAGTTTAGCAACTTTTGAACTGAAAAAAATTTAGAATTCAAATGACCGATTATAATTAAACTGATTGTCAAATAAAATTTGTTTGATATAAATAAAATTTTCTTTGAATCAAATAAAATATATTTGGTTTAAATATAATATTTTTCTCTGGATGCAAATACACCTTTTTCTGAGTTAATTATTAATTTACTAGTATTAACTATTCTAATTATTATTAGGATCCATAATTTTTATTATGATTACAATTAATTTGTGAAATTGCTGATTTGATTGGCTCGAGGCTTTTTAGTTGATGCATTATAATAATAAAAATACCGTTGCTAGAGTCATTCTGGGGGATTAATGTGGTTCATGTGTACTCTGATAAAGAACTGAAAAATCAATGTTTACCAGGAAATTTTTACGATTGTGGTCGCACGCGCGCGTAAAAAGCGGACATTGAAGGTACATACATACCGGCATACCTGTACGCGCGTCACATACATAAAACTTACGTACTTTTCATCCAGTATATTGTGTATACTCTGCTGGCTTGTCGTTCACGTCATTGAACGATTTTACGCCGTTAGTCAGTTAAATAAATTTTATTTCATTGACAGTATCAGATTCCAATCGTTTCATATGTATATATATTTAATAAAATTCATACATACATTTGTATGTGAATGTGTATTTTACGTCAAATGTGTGTGTGTTTTTAAAAATTGTTATTAATTGTATTTTTTATTTTCTACAAAAATTTTGCCATAGAAAAATGTTATGTGAATCAAATATAATTGATTTGAGTTAAATAAAAGTATTTTTGTCTCAGAGGCAAATAAGGTTCTTTATTTGTTTTGAATAATCATTTTATTCGTCACAAATAAAACTTTTATTTTAGACCAAATAAAATTTTAGTTCATCTAAATAAAATGTATTTTTGAACCAAATAAAGTTTGATTTAATCCAAATAAAATGTATTGAAACCAGATAAAATGTTGTTTATTCTAAATAAAATTTATTTGAACCAAACAAATTTTATTTAATCTCAATAAAATTTATTTAAACCAAAGAAAAAATGCAGTTGGTCCTGAGTCAAATATATCTTGTTTCCGGGTGTAATTATATTATGGAGAATAGCTACATTTGTGTTCTACGAAAATAATTAATTGGCTTGATATTCTCGTATATTTCTCGATAGTTGATGAGATTATTATTTCTCATATAGCTGAAACTAGTAGTTATTTTTTAAATTCTCTACTTTTACATTGGCGTATATATTAATCATCGCGCTCAAGAATAAGCAGATATTGTCGTCGCTTTATTTTTATCCTCCTTCAACGAGGTGGTCTATCGGGATTTTATTTTTGACGCTTCAAAACTTAATATATAATAAATCTCTACGTATATATATATATATATATATATGAAAGATACATTTCAATAGAAAATTATCAATAAAAGGAAAAAAATACACAGTTTTTTATGAAATATAATCTGGAATAGAATACATTAAATGCTAGACGTAGATATATATTTTTCGTTATTATTGATTTGAAAATATTAAATTTATAATGAATGTGTGAAATTATTCCAAGTGGTATTAATTTGAAGCTCATTAGTACCAATTTTATACTTTTTGGTTTCAATTTCATAATTGTTGGTTTCAATTTTATGTTTGCTGGTATTAATTTGATGCTGTTTGATACCAATATCATAGTATCAGGTTTCAATTTGATGCTATTTGGTACCAATACCATCATGCGCAAATCTTTCACCCTAACATTTTTTTTCATTTATTTAAACATTTTAAAAGTAATATTTATTGTTAAATAAATAATATACAGTGTTCTAAATAATTTAATAACATTCGCTTGTCCCTAAGAAACAATGTACAGCTTTATAAATCACTTTATGTTAATTGAAACAAAAATGATTGGACGAATATATTCGGCTTTGTACGCAGGAGGGTTAATACAATTTGATGCATGTTGATACCAATTTAAAATTTTTGTTAGATACTTGTTTTTGTTACATTTATGTATTAATTTCATAATGGCTGGTACGAATTTTCTATACATTTTAGTATCATTTTCATATTTGTTGGTATTAATTTGATATTTTTGGTACCACTTTCATACTTGTTGGTAAAAATGTGATGATGCCTGGTACCAACTTTTTGGTATCAGTTTCATGTCAATTTTATTCTGTTTGGTAAGCCATTCAATGTTGTTTGGATACTTTTTGTACCAATTTAACGCTGTTGGGTATTAATTCGATGTTCTTAGGTATCAATTTGATGCCATTTGGTGTCAACTTGATAATATTTTTGGTATCAATTTGATACTATTTGTTGTCTATTTAATAGAACTTGCTACCAATTTTATATTATTTGGTATGGTACGTTTTGACACCAATTTCTCACTTGTTGGTGTGATTTCAATGCTGTTTGGTACCACATTGATACTTTGATACCAACTAAATACACCGAAAAAAAATTATTGTTTTAAGAGAACAATTCCTTTTCTACAAACCTCTTATACATTTTATTCTTAAATTAAGAATATTACTCTTCATTGAAGACTATTCCTCTACTTTTAAGAGGAATTACTCTTAAGTGGAGAATAATCCTCTTAAAATAAGAGGACGTTTTTTAAATCATATACAAGAGGAAAATATGCATTGAAATAAGAGGAATCCTCTTAAAACAAGAATATTTTTTTTTCGGTGTACCTATTAGGATCAGTTTGATGCCGTTTGTTATAAATTAGATGTTGTTTAGTCTCCAATGTAATACTATTTAATGTAAATTTAATATTTCTTGGTATAAATTTTCGTATTGTTTCGTACCAGGTCGATTCGTTACTAATTTCACACATTTTGGTTTCATTTCAAAATTTCAAGTAGTTTGTAATAAGTCTGCTTCCTTTCTGGTATTAATTTAAGATTTAAAAATTTAGTCTTTCGATTGAAACATTTAACAGCGTATATTACGTGTATCACTCTATTATATAGATCAGGAAATAAAAGATTGGAAGTTAGACTCTTGTAAAATTAACAGCGAGATAACTTGGAAGAACTGTGTTAACTCATCGTTGTTATTAATTTTCCTCTGGTGAAATAGACACTTATGGAGGTTAGATAAGGTACAAGAAACCCCGTAGTGTCGTCGATGGTTTTAATTACGAGCCAATTAATTAACACCGTTTTTATAAACCCCTTGCCGTGTTCGCAAACATCCCACGCGGGGCTATTAAAACCCACCACCCCCTCCACACTTCCTTTTATCAAACTTATCCCGCTAAAAGTACGTACTAACTCCCTGATATTAGTGTTGAATAGAAAATTATCTTCGATTTTAAGGTTTTTTTAATATTTTTTTCCAAATGTTTTGCTTTTCTTCACAATTACTTTTCTAACTATTCTATTAAATAATTTTCTAACTATTCTTATAATTACTGTTAATAATTATTTCTATGTAAATTATTTTCAATAACTATTTGCAATTATTATTTTTCGTGTAATACTCGAAATCAGTTTTCATGGGGCTTTTTTCTTTGGTTGGTGAGTGCATAAATCTAGAATTCATATTCGGTAGCTCTTAAAGTAGTCTTGTATTCCTGTCCTTTCGTACAAGATTACGTATCGCCAGTGACAGGGCAGTCTACTTAAAAGAAGAGTGTGGTACTTTCAAGAAGTGCTCTCTTAACTTTCGATAAATCAACCGCATTTGTCTGTTCACGTGCGCGTTGTGGATGATCATTTTACTGTTTAAAAACATAATATCTTGTTTTGTTAAAATTTTGGGCTAAATGTTTTGTTAAAATATGGACTTCGGTTAAGATTAAGAAACTAATTTTACGATCTAAAATTGGATAAATTTTATTTTTGGTCCTAGAATAGAGTAAAGTTGTAGATGATCAGAGTCAAATTGGTACCAAAAAAATATCAAATTTGCTACCAATTGAAATGTTGACTAATTAAAATTAGTTTTTTCCTTGCCTTTAATCAAAATACTATTTGAAATGAGTAAAATATACTAACTAACCTCTCTGTTTAGCAGAATATACTGTTTGCTCTGTACATCTTACTATCTTACTAAACAATGCAGTAAATGTCACTACCTGTACCGTTAGTCCAAAACTGACGATTCTATTTAGTAGGTTTAACTGTCATGTCGGTCGAATCAGCTACGCTCTTCTCTCCGCGTAGTTTTTCTAAAGATATCAAATTGAGACAAAAATCTATTAAAATAGTTGCGAAGCAACGTTTTAATACGTTTTTTTGTCTGAATTTGACATCCTTCGAAAAACTGTGATCCAATTCAGATTTAAAGATTGAAAACTTTGTTATAAATCATCTTTAATTAACCAACGTATTTCTTTGATTTATTCATCAAAAATTAAATTTTTTTTTAATGAAATTTTTTCCAACTATAAATGCTCGAGTGTGTGAAATATCCTGCCGAACAGGAAAGTTTTTGTTAGATTTTTAGAAGGGAAATTTTCTCTGTTTTAATTAAGGAAAGCAACTTGCAAAGGGCCTTGATGTCGAACGTTATACAGTGGAAAATATCGCTACCAGAGTTTCTTTTTCAGAGGGGGTAGGATGTTTTCAAGGATCTTGGTCCGTGAGTTCTCAACCCTGCTCCTTCACCACTCTTTCTCATCTCTGTCCATCTTTTTCTTTTTTTGTAGTATATCTCTTTCTCTGTCGTGTATACCCGCACACATAAACACACACACACACACAACTGAAGTGTTTGTGTGCCACAATACGCAACAGAGTTGAGAAGCTCGAAGTTAGGCTTCTTCTTCTTCTTCTTCTTTCTCCTCTTTTTCTCTCACTCGTTCTTACTCCTTTGCTTGAAGCAGGAACGAACAGTGAGTAAATGCTCTCTCTGGGGGTCAATGTACAGGCGCACGGCGTGACCGAAATCACACACACGCTCGTTGCAACCCGCTCGACTGTGACTTTGCCTTCGTCTTTATTTGGCCTCTAATTGTTCCAAATTTGATGACGACGACGACGACGATGATGACGACGTTGGTGTGCCCACTGACTCCTGGACGGTGTTATTCGTTGAAGGTCGCACTGGTTAAACTTTCAATGGAATTTTTCCCTCAATTCAGGTCACTGAAAAGTGAGCATCGAAGACTTTTTTTCATCTGATTAGGAAAATTTTACAATTTAGAGAAATTGTTTCCATCAGAATAGGAGGTTACTACAGATCAGGAAAGTCAGAGGTGTGAAATACTAGGAATCAAAAAAAAAAAAAAAAATTTACAAGCAAAACATGAAAATAAATAATTTTGAAACGAACTGAAAGTTGAAAGTTTGGAACACCTTATACGTGTGTGCGGAAAGATCTGTGTTCGAATCCTGACAACTGTGAAAATGAAATGACATTTTTTTGCTATGTTCCTTCTCACTTTATTCCATAAACAAATATTCCGAAATTTTAATCATTTCCTGGATAAAAATTGGTTATTTATAGTGGAAAAAAATTATTTGATTCTAAGAAACGATAGAAACTGATTATTAAATTATCCTTTCTTAAAAAAGACATTACGAGGAAAGGTCGAATATATGGAAAATTATCGAAATAGTAAATGAGCATTGATGAGGTGAAAAGTGAGAAGAGAGGGAACTCACATTTCCAAATGAAATATTAGTACCAGAAAAACTCACATTTACTTCAAATATGGTTATATTCAAATGTCGCTCTTTTGATTATGATTGGAGAAGCAATTATTATTTAAAAATTGAATTTTAATTTAACTTTAGAAAAATTGAATAGAAATTAAAGTAATTTTAAAAGTACTATATTAAATACCATTGGTATTTCTTCTTCTTAATACCATTGGTGTTGCAATTTTTATTTTGAATTTTAGTTAATTTGACTTTAGAAATAAAATAAAAATAATTTTAAAGAAAAATAAATCAATATCATTGATTCAAAGTTAGAGTGTAAAAATGTTTTGAATCTGATTTCTTTCCATACGTAAAATTGAAAACCCATTGCTAAATAATTTAAAAGCGATCATACGCATTAAGCAAGAAAGTAGGAAAATTCTGTAGATACTTTAGGCGCACCTTGCGAATAATTGCCCCTGCTCGCGTTTTTTTTGTCAAAACAACGAATGAGAATGAGAAACTTGAGCGGATAAAACAGGTGAGCAGAAACAGCAGCAGCAGCAGCAGTAACAGCAACAGCAAAAAAAGAGAAAGAATATCGGCCTAAAAATCACGGTGATTTGTCCTGCTCTTTCTAATTTACAATAGTGTGACTTTCCTCTCTCTCGGCGTCTCTTTGGCGACGAACATAACTAGGTAATACCACTGTCGAGGAAGATCCCACTTAAAGGTGGTGTCTTCGGACAATGCCGTTGGCTCCTTTAGATCAGGTTAGGTCGCAGTTATCTACCTGCGCGGGAGAAGACGAGAGAGAAAGAGAAAGAGAGAAAATTGTGGCTTGTGGTGGGATCCAGGCCCCTCGGGGAAGGGAGAAACGATGAGGGCCCCTGAGTGTCGCAGAGGCCAGATTAATGGTCCCAAAGAATTCTTATGGTAGCCTACTACGAATACGCGCGGTTCAAATCCACGCCACAGTAAATAGTATTATATACATAACGCGTCTTTAAGATTAGAGCATTAACACATTTCCCCCAATTAATTTCTATTATCGTGTCGTTATCTATTTAAAAACACTTTGGAATACTCTGAATTATAAGTAAAAATTAATAATTTGACGGGAAAAAGTTTCCATTGATAAATGGTTATTTAATTATTAATCATTTATAGATCTCCGACTCACGCGACGTATTCATTTTAATGACTTTTTTTTAAAATAAATTACGAGCGTCACTTGTATCCTTAAAAAACCACTAATGGTACTATTTCTTTAACAGAAGTTTTAAAAATCAATTTATTTACTGGAAAAATCAATTCGAAAACTAAAAATTGAGATAAAATCAGATCTTTGCCACTTGGTGGCAACCTTGGCGTTCTCAAGTGGAGAAATTAAAACACCATTTTATCCTTCAAAAACTTATTTCATAATTAATAAAATACAAAAAATGTTATTATGAGCACTTTTTGGTTGTGTTAAAATAATTGAAATTATTTTTGGTACTTTAACCACGTTGAAGTCCTCAACGTTTATCAACGAAAAAAAATTGTTCATTTACTAAATTAATAAAAGACATTGCAAAGTATTAAAAAAAATAGATTGCTATTTTTTCTAATAATTGTTATACACTGAGAAAACATTATTCTTGAATCAAAGAGAAAAATAATTTTATAAGTGATTTTGTTTAACTGAAATTAGTTTGTAATCTTAATTCCAATATATAGAAAACATCTACTGCTTTGATTCAAAAATATTTTTTGTTTAAATAATTATGTTTAATTCAAACATATTTTGTTTTGATTTAAACAAAAAATATGTTCGAAAATTTTAAGTTTGATTGAAACTTAAAAGTCGATTATAAATAATTTAAAATCAACCACAACTTATGTTTATAAATTAAATATAATATTTCTTTAAATGAATCAAAAAAGATGTTTCAAATAAACTTAAATATATTTGACTGTATAGCAAATAAGATATTTTAAATTTGATGTAAACAAAATATGTTTGAATCAAATAAATAGTTTTCTCAATGTACAATTAAATATTAAATTAAAAATAATATGCGAATAGGTTAAACAAATTTTTTTCGTTGTTCAACGTTGTGCATTAGTTATTTTATGTCATAATTTGGTTATTTTTGTGCTAAAAATTAGTTATCAAGGTTTCTACATGTAAGGGACTTATTTAAAGCAAACATATTTTTTTATTTATATTTTTATATAAAAATTCTATTTTGCACAAATAAAATTGCATTTTAACGAAATATAATTTACTTGAACCAATAATAATATTTATTTAAATCAGATAAAATTTATTTACATTAAATCTAATTTGTTTGAAGCAAATAATATTTATTTGAACCAAATAAAATTTATTTATATCAAGTGTAATTTTTTTGAACAAAATAAATTTAATTTAACTGAATAAAAAATGTTGATTAAATATTTTACTACAGAACTCTGAGTGAAATATATATCTTCTTTCTGGGTGTAGCAAAAATTACATATATTACAATTTTTTTTCCTCTCAAAGCTAATAGAGAAATCAGAGATTCATTGAATCATTTAGTTTGTTTGGATCATGAGGAACGTAACATCTTTCAACAGATGGAATTTTTGGACTCTTCGCGTTTGTATTGCTTCCGTTCAGGTACTACGGTTTTAAGCGGGACAATAACTTGGCGTCCTTACGCATTGTGAAATAAATTCCTAAGAAGTGAGTTCAGTTTGGCGTGTCTTCAAAATAGATTTCATATAGAATTTTTTCTCAATATTTGATTTTAGCAAGGACGAGGTCAGGAAAATAAAAAAAAATTGTTCTCGAGACTGTAATTATATAAAATACACCTTAAGGGGGGAAAATTTCATTTGAATTTAGTAAAGTGATTATGAAAAAGGATTCTCTCTCTCTCTCTCTCTCTCTCGATTTTTCGATCTTTACTATACAACTCGAATCTGTAGTCTTTCGAACACAAGTCTGGATTATAAGTTTACAAGTAGAAGTTGAAAGCAAATGATGGCGTCGAGTGGAGATTTAATGAGGAATGGTAAGAGTGGGGGTGGAGAGGGGGGAAGGAAAAAAATTATACTCGCGTACTACACACGTATCAGAGAAAAGTCTCTACTTTTCTCCAGCATCGATTTACTCTCGAGAGGGCTAAGAGATGGTTACCTCCACCGCATATTTGGTTTACCTGGAAAATTTTTTTTTTCCTTTTTAAATTTTTCTTTATATATTTATTGTAAAGAGAATGAGAGATAGAGGGAAAAATATCGCAAAACTTGTACCGAAAAATGTCTATATTTTGCCTTCTTGGCGCGCTTGCCTCTTGTCTCAAAAATTTACCTGCTTATTGACCTGAGTTTTACCATTTCAATCCTAATAATAGTAGTATTCGACCCAAACTTACCTGAATTTACTTTCCCCTATAGATATAAGTTTTGGTCGCGCGGTTAAAGTCTCGTCATCACTTTTGTATATATCACTTTTGAGCGAGCTTTTGAGTTTATTTGAAATTGTGTTTTCAACATTTATTTTCAATATTATATTGAAATGAAAAGTAAGTTTTGTTTAAGGGAAAAAGAGTGTTGCGAAGAAAATTAGTTATATGTATACATATATTTATATATTGTGTGCCATTTCCATTCGTCTGGTCTCTCCTACACAAAAACTACTTGACTTGCGATGTGGTTTGCCTACCTGATTTCTACTGCTTTGAATGTGTCAAAACATACAATTTGTCAACGAGATTTACTTTTCAACACTGTCTCTTTATACTGTGAATTATTACATTTTATCATATGCATTATTATTGGAGAGGAATTTGGTTTACTTTTAAGGATTTCTTATTTTTCGAGGTTACAATTTTGTGGAGAAAATTTTAATTTCAACTATACTTGGAACAATCAAATTTTGACATTCTCAAAGTTTTGAATATGCAAAAATGTAAAATGATATTTTTGTTACTCTATTTAACTCGTATTTTATTTGTAAATTTTGTTCTTAACTAAGTAAAAATGTTTAAAATCTAAATTAAAAATGAAGTAAATGTAAAATTTTTTATAAACATTTAAATAAATCAAAAACTAAATTTAGTAAATAAAAGGGAAAATATTTTTAATTTTATTTTGTTTTAAATTATTTTTAAGTCAATGAAATTGGTATTTGTTTCAAGTACTGAAATTATTGTTTTAGTGTAAATAAACAAGAATTTCTTTAAATTAATTTATCTCAATTAAAAAAAATGTTTTGGTTTTAAAAATTCTAAAATTTAACCTGAGGAAAATGTTTTATTTCCAAATAAATACAATACGATGGATTTTTAAAACTTATTTGTTAAAATTAACTTAAAAAATCGTTGTAGTCCTGATTTACGTTAATTATTCGATGTTAGATTTTCTTAAAATTTTAAATGTTCAAATAAATGAATATTTTTTTTCTATTTACATTTTTTGAAAAATTATTCTAATGAAATTATTGATAACAGAAATAAAAATAAAAAATTAAATTTTAGTAAATTCAAAGTTACACTAAGGTTTGTTATTTCGAAATAAATTTTAAAATATAAACCTCCTAAAATAGTGAAAGTTGGTATAAACCCTAGAAAATTTAGGTTTTACTAGAAAAATATAGTAAAAGTCGAAAAATACTAAATACTAGTGTAATTATGAAAAAGTACTAAATTTAGTAAACAAAATTTTTATATGTATAATAGGAATAAAGAAACTAAATTGTATAAATAATTAGTGCAAATATTTATTAATTACAATTCGTAAAAGCAATTACTAATTATGATAAACGAAAATTTGTCCCAATAGTAATTAGTAAAAATTTTGATTAAATACAGTAAGTGAAAATTATTGTACTAAATATAATATAAGTAAAAATTTTTATTAATAGTTAATATTTTAACTAATTGCGATAAGCAAAATTTGTACTAATTACAATTAGTGACAATTTTGACTAATTACAACTAGTAAGATTTTTTATTAATTTCAATTAAATCGCACTTTTCGCATAAATTCTAATTTGGAAGGTACAAACTATTTCGCTAAGTTGGGAGAATTTGTTGTTTTGAGAAAAGAAGAAGAACTTCGAAGAAATAAAAGAATTGTATAATTTTCAACACGTATTTTATACATTAGGTATAGAGTATTTATTGCGAAATTCTCGTCTCATATATGAAAGGATAATCGTAACCGCACCTACGCGAAACTTTCCCCTGTACTACTTGTGCGTTCGGCGAAAAGAAACTATACTGCCATTGTACATGGATCTAAAAGTAACAAATTATGCCTTCCAGATAAAATTGTTTCGAAATATTTTTTTCTTCTTCTAGAAGACTAATTAAAAGTACTACAGTTTGCTGTTTTCTGAACAGACTATTATGTATATATACACATTTTTTTCGATCTATTAGAATCGAGATACACACTTGAATTTAAATTTTCATTTTGTTCGCCTGGTAAAAAGGATTACTTTTTGTAATTATTTTCTTTCCATTATTTTTATTATTTGTTATAATTTTTGTATTCATTGTTGTCAATTTTTATTATTTTTGTGTTCCTTTTATTATTACTATTTCTGTTTTTTTAAATTTTTTATTTAATCGAATATTGGTTTGATTCAACTAAAATTTAGCTTCAGATGACCAAATTTTTCCTTCAAGAGCACTGTTTATGAACTATTATTATGTGATGAATTAAAATTATCACAGTTTTTTTTAAGGATATCAAATTGAGATAAAAAATGAATAAAAAAGAAACGTTTTGAATTCAATTTTTGTCTCAATTTGATATTTTAGAAAAAATGTATATTTTTAATTGGAAAATAATTTTCGGTTGACTATGTAACATAATATGAGTAAAATAATTATGTTTATTAATTAAAATATATTTTTGTAAATAAATATTTGATAGATATTTGATACATATTTTAAACAATATGTATGTTTTAGATAACAAAAAATTAATGTAACGATTTTGTATTTAGGATAATCTAAAAGCAAGGTTTATACAACAATGTAGAGTATTTGATTGAAACATAATTTTTTTGCGTACATGTAGAGAGAGAGAGAGAGAGAGCAAGGACCATTAGCTTCGAAAAGAAAAAAATTTGTTGGCTAAATTAGACATCATATAAATGTCGAATGTTATGTTTCTCTTTCTCTCGTCACTTTTGTCTGCCCTACAGGGACTATGGTTGATGCCTAAAAGAAATAGGTTAACGTTTCACCCCTTGGGAGGAAGAAGAAGGCAAAACCGAAGGGTTAGGGTTTATAGTTTGTGTGTGATGCGTGGACGCGTCGGCCGTGTTCTTATATTTCGCCCTTCTCTCCTCACCTCCCTTCAGCACACAACCCATCGAAGTCGTGCGTGAATTCTCCCTTCCACGATGTGTGTATGTGTGAGAGAGAGATCCAGCGTCGTTTTTCCCTGCAGCCCCCTTTTGAGTCGTCGTCGTCGTCGTCGTCGCTTTATACAGAGGGGGCGATTGTAGCGCCACTAAACTCTCTTGGTCCGCAGTTATGCGACCGCTTCCGAAGAGCGTAGTCGTCCTCGTGAAGGTTGTTCCTCATACTACATAAAACTCGTGTTTTCTCAATTTATAGAAAAAAAAATCTTTTTCCCTAAAAAAGAATTAAATTTTCCCCGCAATCAACTTTTGTGCACACTGGTGGATTTGGTTTTTTTTTCTTTTTTTATTCTTTGGTGAAGAAGCTTTAGTTGGTGGTTTTTATTTTTGGAGCAATGCACTATTTGAGTGATAAGATATGTTGTTCAGGTTCACGTGTTTCGTTTCGTTATGGATTATGTGTTGGGCAAGTGCTTTGAAAAAGGGGAATGATGATAGTTTTTTAATTCATGTTTTATGATCGATGCAAGTCCTGGAGAGAAAGGGTGTAGGGACAATGGGCAAAAGATGTGATCGCGACAAAATACGTCGCGACAACGACGACGTGACAGCCACGTGCCCTCATCAGTTGGTTGTTGCCACTTGCTAGAAATTATACCCCTCGACAATCGATAAAACCTATATTGATCCAATTTTGCCATTTTGTGATACATTTTAAGTGAAGAAATAAGTGCAATATCTGTTGTTTTGTAAACGAATTCAGGCAGTGGGAAATGTGGTGGTCGAAACTTGTGTAGAAATTTAAAAAGTACTATTAAAAGTACTATTTGGTAGTAGGATTTAAATAGAGGTTCTTCATTTCATTTAGTCGAATTGAATACGAAGTTGGGTGTAATTTGGAGAAATGTAAAGCGGTATCAATTCTGCTGGGACTTGGTTTGTGATTGAAAGGTACTCTTCCGTCCGGTATTTGTGTAATAGGAAGAATTATTCCCGTTGTGGATTAAATGTTTCGTATAGTTTTAAGCCATCTACTTCCCTCTAGTGTTGTGCAAATTTTCAAAAATAGTGGAGATTAAGAATAGTGATTTTTGAAAAAAGTGTTGTGACACATCTGTTGAAACAGAATGCTTCGGTTTTTTGAAAACTAAGGACAGTTTTTGTAACTAAAGACAGTGGTGAAAGTCTTCTGATACAGATTGATCTAGGGATCTTTTGGAATACTAAAGGTCGTCTATTGGAAGGCTAGGAGGATTAGAGGTCCTCTACTGGAAGTCTAGGGTGATTAGAAGACGAGGGTCTTCTACAGGAAGATATTTTGTTTTTTCGGTCGAAAGAAAATACCCCGACGAGTGGAAGAAATAAAAAAGTGTGCTTAGTGAAAAACCGTGGTTTGAAGAGACGGGTGGCGTCGTGGAGGGGGGAGTAATGCCGGTGAGGGTGGCGCAACGCCCCCCAGGTGGAATAATCCACGCCGGTGCACCGGTAGCGCCAGGCTCACTAGTGGGCCCAGGAACATCAGGCCGTTGCCTCGGAGGACCCACGCCTGTTGGTTCTCCCCCATTGGGCCTGGGGGGTGCTAATACAAACGCACCAAATCCATTGCAAGCGATGGCATCAGCTGCCGCATCGCTGACACAATTGAACAATATGGCAAATGGGCCATTACCACCATTAGGCAGTGGACCAACGGGACCACCGAATTTACCGCCACCACAACCGGCCACAACGCCAACACACGGCGGTCCTCCAACACCTCATCAGGGAGTTAGTGGACCACATTTAAATGGTGCATCGCCCAGTCCCCATTCGATGCCACCCCACGGTATGATGAGTAGTTCACCGCACGCGGCACATCCTCATATGGGCGGTGGTGGACCATCGCCTCATCCTCATCATCCTGGACCACATATGGTCAGTTCACCGCATCATCCGGGTCCTCATATGGGTCCTGGTGGAATGATGGGTGGTCCCGGTATGCAGCCTCAAGGTGGACCTGGGATGTGTGCACCTGGTCCCGCTGGTCCAATGGGACCGCATCCTCATCCTCAAGGACCTGGAATTCCGGGTCAACCGCCCATGCCCAACGATCCATTCTACTGCACACCGTTTGGCTCGCCGTTCTATAGGTAAATCTCATCCCTTCTCTCTCTTGCGCACACACTCCAACACTATCCTCTCATTCTGTGGTTTTTGCCACTCAACATGATAGCTGAACCTGTGGGGAATGCAGGAAACCATGTGAAAGGTTGAAATATTTGACTTATTGGTCCTTTAAATACTGAGCTTTTGTCGTGAGAATTGATACTGTAATCGAGAAATTGTTGCTGTTGTTGTTGTTGATGACAAATGTTTATTTGTTTCGTTTGATTACAATTTTAAACGATTTTAATTTCAATCAAGTGAAATTCTTCATTTTCTTGTATCTTCTTATTGTATACTGGGAATGTACAATTTTATAATTTTGAGAAATATTGCTGTTTTAACTTGTAATTGATACGTTAATTTTCGATACACGAAAGGGGCGATTTAACCCTTCATAATCAAATTATTTGATAGAAGGTTGCAAGCATTGTTCTGAACAAGAAAGAATTTTTGTTTCAAATTTTTACAGAGAGGTTTATTATAGTTGGACTCTATGAAATTTGCTACAGAATATTAGTTGTATTTTTCAGTTTTTTGTCACTAATAATAGAAGCATTGATTAATAGTGATACAATCTAATAGTGTCAATAACATTAGTGCTACGAACTAATAGTGTCACTTACTTAATGCTACTAACCAATAGTATCCCTAACTTTAGTACCATTATTTAATAGTGACGAACATTTAGTATCCAAAATTGATTCTAATTTAATAGTTATTTTGACAATCTATTTGAGATAATCTACTTTAATAACTATTTGACAATTTTGTTTACAGTGCTTAGAGAAGAAGAGAAAAATTTATAGTACACTAATAAGCATACTTATTACTTATTCATTCTTTCTTTACCCAAATACATAGTTTACAACTCTGACCTATTAATAATTTGCAAGCAAATCTCGAATAGACCAAAAGTTTGATAAACCTCCAGATTGTTGAATTTTGAATTAAAAATAAATTACTTTTTGGATGTTGCCCATAAATATTTGTTAATCATTAAAAAACGATAAGCTATGGGAGATGCTTTAGATTCTGTGGATGATAACGAGCTCAAATGACACGCAGGGAACCTCATCATTAACCATTAGTTAGTTCGTCACATATCAAAACATTTTGTGATCTTTAAAGAGAACTTAAAAGTAATAATTGTAGGATGTTAAATGGTGTCATAATTGACACAATTTGGAAATATTATCTAAATAATATTGACCAAAAATGGGATTTTTTAAATCAAAATTTTTAACAATTATCTGTAAATAAATGAACTTTAATTTGTTTTGATTCGCAACTTTAAATTTTAATTTTGAATGAATTTAATCAGAAATTTTTGAATACTTAGATTTTAAAAAAGTTTTAATAGTTTAAATATTTTTGAAATTAGTTGAATTTTTTAATATCTACATCTACATCTACATCTACATCTACATCTACATCTACATCTACATCTACACTATATTAAAATGTTTCCAAGTCATTTTGTCGTCCAGCACACTTCGTATAACATCGTGAACCTTCGGTAAATGTCCATTTGACTAAAGCCAAAGTATATAATTATATTATATATTATATATATATATAATTTTAGTTATAAACAATTAAAAAATTGAAGTTTGGTGAAGCTATAGATGATTGCAGAAATTCAATTATTTTCAACGATTTTTTAAAAATTCTCTTAATTGAATTGTAAACAAATCAATTTTGGAAATTCTCGAAAACTTTTTCAAAAATTATTAAAAAGAATTTCAGTTATAAAATGATTTCCTATGGAAAATAATAATCATTTAATATTTATTTCAAAATTAAGTTATAAAAGTTGAATCATTTTTTTAAGGTCAGGGAGAGTGTCAAAATTTTGTCTGGAAATCAGGGAAAAGTAGGGGGAAAATCAAAATTAAATGTTTGTCACAATCCTGTTATACTATTTAACTTTCTTTCTAATTTAAAACTTTCTTTGTTAATAAAATAAAAACATTTATTCACTAAAAGAAGTTACTAAACTAATTTATAACTTTAGTTTTTGTCGGAATTTGGCAAAAATCACTAGAAAAAAGTTTTATTAATTAAAATTACTCAATAATTTTTTGGCTAAATTAAAATTTAGACAGAAAGCGAAATATTGTCCAAGACGAACTTTAATATGAACCAATTTATTTCTTTTTTTCTGCAATATTCTGCCAATCTCGTATAGAAAATTATATGAGGACTTATAAATCCCTTTTTTGGGGTTAAAAAGTTTTGTTACCTCCTTCAATTTGAAGATAACCGTTCGGGAAGTGCCTCTCTCGTTCGCTTCTTACACGAAACATGGTAACAGTATACGTTGAGAATCCGTTATCAGAGTGATGCGGCACTGTCGACCAGAATCCTATATGTATATGTATATAGATATGTATACATATGTATATAACTACATATAGAGTCAAACTCTAGAAATCTTTTCTGACAAAGTTAACTGATTCTCGTTGTGTGTTCGCCAAAAAAATGAAAAAGTATATAAACTCATCTTACGACCTTTCGAGTTATTCGAGTCAAGGACCGTTGGAGCAGTTGTCCCTGAAACTTTTGAATTCCTCTCATGTATCCCGAACCACTTTCAAGAATCTTTCATTCGTACGAGAGAAATTCTTTGCTTGTTCAACACAGTTTGAATTTGCAAATTATTATTCCCTTTTTCTTTCTGTTTCTCCTTCTATTTTACCCTGTTTGGTTTCATTGAGAAATATCGAATATTGGGAATATAAGAGAAAGAGGGATAAAACTCGTTTCTGTTTGGTTAAATTATCGATTTTGTTTGTTTTTATAAAATATTTAAGGTCTTGTTATATAGTCTTCTTTTAGTCTTCTTTTTATATAGTCTCCTTAGACCTCTGTAAAGTTAGTATTGACACCCAGAGTTGAAAACTACTTTTCGTTTGTTTTTAGTTATTTGAGAATATTAACAAATTCACAAGCTCAGTGAATTGAATTTGGCGTTTTCTCGCAAAAGAATCAAACCAATTTTTCTAAGATTTAGGTTTAAAAAAAATTCCCTGAAAAATAAATCAGCTTCTTATGCGAATAAAAGAAGAGAAATTAGTGACATTTTTATTTAAGTCTCTAAAAAATTAGAGATCATAAAAATGTAGCAAATTAAAGTAAATTAAAAATAGAATTCAGTTTATATTAATTAACAAAATCTCTAAATTTGATTATAAATAATTAAAGAATTACGAATATTGACGAACATCATGAGGTTCAATATGCAGACGCTTCTCTCCACCTGCGAACGCCAAGGTCACCGGTAGATGGCTGATCAAAAAAAACTAAACAATTTGTAAACAATTTGGAATTCAAATTATTTGATAGTTATTTTAAGAAGTCCAGTATAAATAAAAGCAGGAAAAATACTAAAATTTTGATCACAAAAAAAGCTAGTAAAAATACACAAAAATCCTTTTTACACTCGACGAGAGAGACCTAAAAATATTCCCTTCATTTGAATTTGTCCTTTTATTATTTTCATACTGAATTCATTTTGATAAAAGAAAATTAGTTCTAATTTTTCTAGTCTGTTACCTCAGTAAAGAATTTAGTACATTTTTGCAAAAATTTGTAAGTGTGGATAATTTTTTCAACTTTTTTTTAAATTTTTGATGCACATTTGATTGTTTAATTAAGAGAAAAAAGTAAAAAATGTGACATGCGACAAGTCTATTTCAAGAAAACGACGCCATGTCTATTTTGCACTTTTCGAGGTCATTTGTCAGGTGCGGCTTAAGTCCTCGAAAGCTTCCTTCGTTCAGGTGCTACGCAGGTGGGAGGGAGGAACTTAAACGCAGGTGTTCGTGGGATCAACAAAACGCAACTGACTTTAACTTACTGATTTCCTGGATATATTAGGTTCCTCAGAGAATTATTAATTTAGACATTTTTTTCTTCTTTTTAAATAATTTTCTCTCGCCAATGTATTTGTATTTTCATAATGTTCTTCAAGTTAGTGTCGAAAACTATTAACTGAGAATTTTTGAGAGAGAAAAGTGTCAGATTAATTTAATCACTAATCACTTTTTTTAATTGATACATTGTTTTTCTAAGGATATCAAATTGCGACAAAAAAAGAATCAAAAGTGGTTTTTAAGAAGCACTTTTAGAAAAGTATGTTTGAAACAGTTAAGTTAGCAATTCTTCGAGGAATACATTTTTAGGATGTACATAACAATTTTTTTTAGAAAAAATAATTGAGGAATAATGGTGCAAAATATTAATCGAGAAGATAGATACTTGTAATCTAATATTTATTATAATAAAATTTTGTTCACAAACAGCAAATAGTGTATGGAAGATATCGGAAGTAAGTCACTGCGGTCTTATCTTATCGTTGCTTTTTGTCAAGCAAAAGAAGACCTTGATCATTCTTAATAACTATTTTCAAGTATCCAACAACAAAAGATTCAAAATATAGTTTCATTTAGCAAACTCTCTTCATTTTGTTATAAACAATAATGTTTCGAGTATGAATATAATCTTTAATTTTCATTTTTTTACTAATTTTAAATAATTGACGTTTTCAATTATTCAATTTAATTGTAAAATTAAATTTTACTAACATAAAGTGCATTAAATTAAATTTAAAAACTAGATTAAATTATACAAAATTGTATTAAATATTAAATTAAATTTTTATGATTCTATAACTGAAAGATATAGTTTGATTCAATTAAACGATTATTATTTTTCTACTATCAAAATAATATTCTCTTAAATCAAGTTATTTTTATTGAAATCAGAAAAAAAATGTTTAAATAAACAGTTGTTAGAGAAAAAAATTGCATATGAAAATTAATTTCGTAAAAGGGAGCGTTCACAAATAATGTCACGCAATTTTTTGAAATTTTTACAAAATTTCATGCAATTTCACATGTGAAAAATATACATTGTTTCACGTTTAGTAGAGCCCCCCAAAAGTGAAACATCATTTATGAACGCTCTGAAATTTACAGAATCATTAAAAATAACTTTTAAGTTAATTAAAAATACAGAAAACTTGAAAATAATTCATTTTTGATGTTAATTAACTTTAAGAAATTAACAATAAAATAATTTTAAAAAATTATTAAAAAATTAATCTGTGTTATGAAAGAAAATAAATTGTAACAATATGGAGATCTTATTTCTTTTTTAAACTAGTTTTTTCACAATGTTTGAACACAATTCTGTGGATTAGATTTCCTTCTTTAAACTTCCTGCCTACTTATTTCCTGCGTGAATTACCGGTAAAAAGAGTAGATATGCGCGTTCAACTTTACTAAACGTTAACCTGCATTCACGTATCGTCTTCGTTCTATGTATAAATGTACGCACAGTATACACATATTGCTTGAAACTTGAGACCGTTTCTGGAAGATAATACTAAAGCACGTGCGTTAGCCTACATAATGCGTAATGCTCGTTGCATTTGATAAATTTAATTTTATCGAGAAAAGATTTTCTTTCTTTTGAATCATTATAAATATTGCGTTCATTTCAGATTAATGCCATTTTTTTCCTTTTGCATTCCTTCGCATTACTTATTTCATTCATCTTTTTAGAAGATAATTTTCATTAATTATTTCACTCAATTTTAGCAATAATGAATAATGACTTGTAATTTATAAAACAAATAAATTGAAAAAAATAGTTTCAAGAAAAGCAGAAACGATTATTGTATTCTTGTTATTGATAACCGAAAAATATTTGCCTTATGAACCAGAAAGAAATTACATTCTTGATGGTACATTTTATTGTGTACATGATTCAACATTAAACTAGAAATGTCGATGCAGGTGTCCAAGTAGACAGGTGTAATTTGGCAAATGTTTGTCCCAAATTATTAAAGTCTTGGCTTTTGAAATTTATGCACTTGGCTCTCGACTTGATTATTATTCATCTTAAGACGACCCCGCTAACCATAGAACATTTAAACCTCTCAACATACATTTTCGACTTGAAAATAAATTGTCCGCCTATGCATATACATATATATCTGTGCGTTTTGTAAATGGAGATTATTAGTTTATAAAGGATGAGAAATTTATCATAATATAATCTCATCTTTTTTGCTGTTTTGACAATTTAATAACTCGGCTAATCAACTTGTTATGGATAAGGCTGCATATTAAAATAAAAAATTTTTGTGAAGGTGGATCCAATTTTAATTCCACATAAATATTGCATCATAATCAGCTTATATTGGTTGATACTTTCCTTTTCTTTTTTATATTCTCAATTTTTTCTTTTCTTTATTTTTATTGACAGTCGAATCGCGATTCATGTTGGATCATAAAAATTTTTATGAGCCAAGTTACTTTGGTTCTTCTACAAGTGTCATTGACTGTCGTGGGAAAAAGTTTCGAGTTTATTGTGTTTTTTAATTAAAAAGTTACTTTTTGTTTTTGTAATTTTTGTATTTTGCTGACTTCTTCTTCTTCTCCTACTTCTTTCTATTCTTTTTTCTTTTACCTCTTTTTCCCTTCTTAGCTTCTTTATCTTTCTCTTCTTTTTCTTTAAATCAAATTTTATTACTTTTTTTAACTTATTTGTAACAAAATGCGACTTTCTACTTTTTTCCAC
The DNA here is from genome assembly GCA_032872475.1 of Leptopilina myrica (nomen nudum). Classification (NCBI taxonomy): domain Eukaryota; kingdom Metazoa; phylum Arthropoda; class Insecta; order Hymenoptera; family Figitidae; genus Leptopilina; species Leptopilina myrica (nomen nudum). The sequence continues at coordinate 29,569,706 of CM065460.1, read as the reverse complement.
ATATATTGCAACATATTATTTAAAATGACTTTTTTATGTCCCTTAAGTTATATGAATGAATGAATTAAGTCAATTAAAAGAGAATTTACCTTTACAAAGTATTGAAATTACTGGTCAAATACAATTTAATTGATTTAAATAAAAAGGATTTTATTTAAGAAAAAAATTTATTTCACATTAAGAAAAATGTTTTTGTTAATTTAAAGAAATCATTTACTTTTACTTTCTTCTTTCTTTAAAATTAAATTTTCTTTGATTCGGGGAAAATTTAATGAAAAATTACTTGTTTCTAAGAAAATTTACTTGATTAAAAACATTATTTGATTCAAAGATATTTTTTTAGGCAAAGAATTTATCTTTGAATCGAAGAAAATTAATTTCTATTCGAAGGAACAAGTTAAAGCAAATAATTTTTTTGAATCAACAGAAGGGAAAGAAATTTTCTTTGAATTAAAGAAACAAGTCAAAGCAGATGATTCCTTTAAATCATCAGAAATTTTTTCCTGATTGCAAAGAAAAAAATAAACAGTTTGGTATTTATATAAAAAATTAACATTTGGTATTATTTAAATGTATATCCTTTAATTTATAAATTAGAAAAAAGCAGGAAAAGAAAGGAATAAAGGAAAGGAATTTCTCAACGAATGATAATTAATAATAGTGATTTAGGTTCCCTGAATCCTGAGAGTTTCCAATACGTCTGTAATTAACTTAATTCACAACAGTGGCAAACCTGTCAGCGTAACATTTATTATTTGAATTACGTTAGATTACAAGTAAAATTAATTGCACCAGTTATTAATCCTTATTACTAGTCATTACACTTTTAAAGATCGTGTGTTTCGATAAGAATAAATTATTACAAGCATTCCAAGTCAATGGACTATTATAACATTATAGACTCTGATTATTTTTTTGTTTCCTATCAGTCAAATGAAAAACAAAAGACAATAATAATAAATAATAAAAACTCATTTTTTGAGATTTTTTCTTGAAGCCAATTTCACTATTTCGACGATAAATTTCATGATGAGAAATGTTGAGGAAATAAAATATTCTCCATACATGTAAATAATCTTCCGAGTCCCGTTTCTCGTTGAATTGCCTTTTACTTTCGCGAGGTAGACTTGTAACGTATTTGGGATCTCAGTTACTCTTTTTCCCCTCCCTCCCTCCTCTCTTTTCTTTCATTTTTTCTTCTCTATCTCTCTCTTTCTCTGTCTCTTTTCATTTCTGTTGAATACGAAACTTTCTCATTGAATTCAAATTATCAAGTAGCAGACTGTTCTTATCGCTCGCTTGTTTTATTAAAATTTTGATGATAGATAAATCAAACGCTAAACTATAAATAATAAAATTAGTGTTCCCTGTCCAAATGCAGCACGTGACCTCGTAGACCTTCGCCAAGTGTCTGTATATTCCGTAGAGAGTCGTGGGTTCAGCCGACCTACCTGCGGCTCGCGCTCTCTTGTAGTAGGGGAGTCAGTGGTCAGTGGTGCTCAATCATTAAATTTTTCCTTCTTCTTCTTCTTCTTTATCTTCTTCTTCTTCTCTTTCACCTTTAACAACTTTGTCCGTCTTTGAGAATCCTAATTAAATTTTTTGGTAACCGTGGGAAGACGCTCTTGTGATTCTTTCTTTCAAAAATACATAACTGTATATAATTTGACAAAAATTCACGAAAAAAGGAAAAAAAGAGTGTAGACAATTTTTTTTATTCTTTTTCATTCATAAAAAAAGGACGTTGGGTGTTTTTTTTTTAGTAATGAAAAAGGTAAGGAATTTCTTTCCACACTCTGTGAATAGGGATATTTTTTTACTGTATTTTTTATTTAGTGTTTTTTAATTCATTTTTTTTAATTAATATTTTTTAATTACTATTTTTTTAATTTTAAGTACTGTTTTTTAATTTTTTAATTAGTATTTCTTAATTAATACTTTTTAATTGCTATTTTCAAGTTAAGTTTTAATTCATATTTTTTACTTAATATTTTTAAATTAGGTACTATTTTCTATTTCATTATTACAGTAGAACCTCGATTATCCGAGGTAATGTGGGGAAGAGGTACCTCGGATAATCGAAAACTCGGATAACACGGAACCAATGAAAATTTCAAAATTTTAAATTATTTTTCAAGTGTTTAAAGTGTTAGAATAATATTAGATGACAAAAATGGACGAAATTTTAAATGGAATGATCACAAACAGTGGTTTTGTAAAATTTACTTTCCAAATTTAGTCGCTCGATCCGTTTTATCCGAGTTATTCCGCATTATCTGAGCATGTTTAGTGCCTCGGATAATCCGGAATCTCGGATAATCGAGGCTCGGATAACCGAGGTTCTACTGTAATATTCTTTTTGGTGATATTTTTTAATTCATTTTCTTTGACAGTGTATTTGAATTTTTTGGTTTTTTAAAAATGTGTTCAATTAATATTTTTAATTACTATTTTCTATTTTATTATTAATATTCTTTTTGATATTTTTTCATTCATTTTTTTACAGTGTGTTTGGATTTTTTGGTTTTTTAAATCTATGTGGTTATTATAGAAAAACCATAATTCTATTGTAATTCTATAGAATTGAGAAAATATTCTTGTTTGATTTAATAAATATTTGGATTGATTTCAACAATTTTTAGAAATTTTAATTTAAAATTTGAGAAGCAATTAAAACAATTTAACTAATTTTTACATTAAGATATATTTTTTGATTAATTAATTTAAATTTAACAATATTGACATCATTAAATTGAAAATTAATTTGTTATTTTTTGAATAAAGGTGGATCATTGTTAATTTTAATGTAATTGATAACATGTTTCATGAAATTTAATTGTTTATATGTTTATTTAACTATCAACCGGCTTATAAAGATGAAATCGCCCTTTCGTACAAAGTACTAATATTAAAGAAAGGACAAAACAGAATTATAATAAAATAATGAAATAGCTACGCTGTGTTATCAGAATTAAATAATACGTTCCGCAAAGCAGTAATAAATCGAGGAGTAATGTTTTCAAAAAAATTAAATCATAGGCAATTTTATTAGCTTCGCATCATATTCTTTCAAAAATGTTATATTATCACCATATTATGTCCTATGACATTTAACTTTAAAAGGATTTATTATGATTACATTTTGTTTTTAAAAAGTACCTACCTACGTACAATTTTTTACAATTCGGAAAAGAATTAATAAATGCTTAAAGAATATTAATTTTTCAATGTTTAATTCAAATTTTAATCTTGTTCAATGTAATTATGAATTTAATTATATTTCAATTATATTTAGTTTTAATTTTATTCTAATCTCATTTCATTATATTTTAATGTAACTTACTTAGATTTTGATTAATTAAATTTAAATTTTATTTTTAATTTTAATGTAAGTAATTGAATTTTATTTTAAACATAAAATTCAATTTCATTTAAATATAATTGAATCGAATTATAATAAAATTTAATTAAATTTTAGTGTAAATTTAATTAAACTTTCATGGAATTGAATTAAATTTTATTGCGATTTAATTTAATTTTTGAAATATAAATTCTTGGGAAGTGGTCCACGAATTTAGTTTAAAAAAATTTCTCTTTATCCGAAGAATTAAACACATTTTTAAGAATTAGGAAAAATAAATTAATAAAAAACCAGCTACTTAACTACTAATGAGTTATTTTCGAATAAAAATTGGTTATTTTTTAGTAATAATTAGTTATTTCTTATTAATAATGAGTTTCTAATATCTATTATTTTCCACTGATAATTATTTATTTTCAACTACTAATAATAATTACTTATTTTTTTACAAATAATAAGATTCTTTCGTCTAATAATTATTTATTTTCGTCTAATAATTAGTTTTTTCCTACTAATGATTTGTTATTTTGGGATAATTGCTTAAGCAAATAGTATGTCAAAATTTGTTTAACAATTAGTCATTTTTAATCATTAGTTAAAATTTAGAGAGGACTGATCATATTCTTTTTTGTCAGACAATATTTTTCTGAATTAAAAGAAAGATTTTTTGTCTTGATATAACAATTTGAATTTAATATATAATAATAACTAATTCGCTGTGTCATTTGAAAAATTATCGATAGAAACTTGGTACAAAAGAAGCACTTTCTTATTTCGTTAGAATATAACAATTCGCAACAAGTGATAATAATTATGTTTGTCGTAATGTGTATACATATAATTGACGATAAGACGATGGAGTTTACGTGATTTGATGATTTCATTGTCATTGACCGCTTATCTTGTTTGTTCACGCGAAAAAAGAAACAGAGAGAGAAAAGAAAGAAAGAAAGAGTGAAGGCCAAAAAAAATGTATCAACTTATGGAAATTATTTGTGTGTATTGATATAATAAAATATTTGAAGAAAATCAATAGAAAGGAGAACCACTTGTGATGTTCGTGTTGAAGTTGGCTCGCCTGGTCGGTCGCTTCGCGGGTCTCTCGTGGTCCGTGTTCTCAAGGCCGCCTCCTCTCGTCCCTCAACCTCTTCCTCCTTCTCTTTCTCTTCATCTTCACCGGTTCCACCTCTCCATCTCACCTTAACTCAACTCAGATGTACACTCGCTTCTCATCGATTGCTGCCCGCTTCTTCTTCTTCTTCTTCTCTTCATCTTCTTCTTTTACTTCTTCTTTTACTTCTTATTATTCTTGTTGTTATTATTATTTTTATTATTATTATTATCATTATTGTTATTATTCTTCACCTTCAACTCACGCTCCTTGACGATCCAACTAAATCGATAGTTATCGATTTTTCAAACAGAGATTCTTATCCCTTGGTACCGGAAGTCCGAACTAAACTTGCGGTGAAAAAAACTGTTATTTATAGGTTCGTTCTTCGCGAAACTCATATTATTTTTCTTTTTTTGTTGAGGAACTTTTTCCTTCTTGAGGTTCAAACTTCGATATTCTGTAGCTGACGCGGTATTCAACTTTGGTATTCACTGTTTGGAAAATATTTTTATTAAAATAATTATCGAAATAGCAGATTTTGTTCTTGAGGATCCTGAAGTTTGCGTCGACGCTGAGAGTAAAAAGAAGAATTTGTTTTTCCCAAAATGAAAAAGAAACAAATTATTATTTTGAAGGTTTTATTTTTATTTTATTTAAAAATATTTAAAACTGTTTCTAAATATTTTTTAACTCCTGAAATTATTGAAATTAGTTAAATTAGTGACATTTTTAACATTCTTGACGTTGACGTCGACATTCAGCGTCGAAAATTATTATTTGAGGATTTTAGAGATTAAAATGGAACTAATTTATTTCCCTAAGGAGTTAAAAAGTCTCCAGAATATATTTTTAAATAAAAACCATCGAAAAATTCTAGGTCAATTTCTGGGACGTTATTTTTATATCTTAAAACTCCACTCAGAGAAAAAGTTTATTTCACTTAACCAAACTGTTTAGTTAACCTATTTTATTTGTTACGATAAAACAATTTCGTTGATTTAAATAAAAATTTGGTTCATTCTAATAAATACGTAAAGTTTGTTTGGTTATCCAAAAGAAATTTTTTATTTTAAGGTGTTTGTTTCATTTTAAAAAATTAGTGTTTTGAATAGAGAATATTATTTAGTTGAATACAATTTGTTTGACACAACACACAAATTTGTTTGATTCAACCAAATCATTTTATTTGAGTCAAACAAAAATATTTGCTTGTCTAAAAAAGTACATGTGTGAATTTAAAAATGGCGATCTCACTTGTCTACAGTCCGCGTTCGCGTCAAAATTCTTTAGTTAAATCGGTAAATCGAAGAAACAAAATTAGAAGTGTCGGTTAAATAATGGCTATTGTAAGACTTATGGCATATTTAATTTGTACTAGTGAGAAGGAAATATCCAATAAGTTTTTGTCAAGTTTTCAGTTGGTTGTTTCGAGTAAACTTTTTTCAGAGTGCATGTATAAAAATCATATATAATATATTTAATGTAATATTTTTAATGTTTTTTATTATTAAGTAATTTTGTGTACATGAAGAAATAATTATATAATATTTTATTTAATTGTTATTTATTTCCCTCTAATAATAATGTTTGAATTTCCTAATTTAATATTTTCTAGTATACATATTATTGGTGAATTTATGATTTATTAAATATATATAATTTTAAAATATCAATAACTGTATAATAAATTATAAATTAACGAATAATATGTACTAGAAAATATTAAACTAGGAAATTCAAACATTATTACAGGAAAATAAATAACAAAATTAAGTAAACATAAATATTTATTTAAATGAACCAAATACGTTAACTAAAACTATTTATTTGAATCAAACAAATCATTTCTTTTAAAATAAACAAATTTTTTGGTTTTATAAAATAAAAATGTTTGGTTAAATGTAATAACCATTTGGTTAATACAAATAAACATATTGGAAGAAATTTTTTGGTTGAATCAAACAAACGTTTGGTTGACTGTATAGCAATGCATTTATTTGGTTGATTCAACCAAAATTTGGTTGTTTCGAACGAATTTTTTTCTGAGTGTCTAAATAATAGTTTTAAATAATGAGCGTCGACGCTAATTTTAGAAACGTAGTAAAAATGCTAAGAAAACGAAAAACTACAAATAAAAAATTGTTTAAATTGTAAAAAAAATTAATATTATTGTTTTAAAAAATTGTCTCTTTCGTAACATTCGCAAAAGTTCAATTCTAATAATATTTATACTCATATGCGGAATGAAAATGGGTGTGCTGAAAAATGTCAGAGCTCATTCAGAAAGAGATTTTTTTTCTCAAAAAGTTTTTTATATATATCTAGAAACAAAACACTTGACATGTTTGACATTTTCACATTCATTTTATAGATCAGAGAACTATGTACCGTGCTAATGTTTATAAACATTTATTATTTCATGATTTTTATGTGTCAGTAGAGAATAAAAAAAAGTGGAAAAAGAGGGGAAAAAATGCGAATGGTGTATTTTGATTCTAGAATTATATTATTTGTTTTTTGTGATAATAAAATCTACATAAATCTTTCATTAATTATTCCTGAGAGCGGAATAAAGAGTGGTTTATTGACAAATGATTAACGTCAGGAGAGAATATATCAGGCAATATCGATTAGTTTAAAGCTTTTTACTGTGTTTTTTTTTCGTTATTAGTTTTTCACTTTGTAACTTGGGTGCGAAAATTGTGTTATATTATTTTCTATTTGTCTTCTAAACACAGTTTTTCTAAGGATAGCAAAATTGAGACAAAATTTTGCAAGTTCTAAGTTTGGATTGTTTAGGTTCTCAAACGCTTTTGGAGTTCTCCGAGGTTCTGTAATTTTAGCTAAGGTGACCTAAAGTAAAAAGGATTGTACGATGTTGAAAAAAATATCAAAATGAATTTTTAGTTTTATTTTCAAAACGAGAGTGATTTTTCTGCATAAATATTGTATATTGTAGTAGAAGGTCATTTAGTTAGATTTGCTTGTTACAAGTTGAGAGTCAGTCCTAAAATCCACTGAACTGACACTTGGGAAATTGTCATTGAAATCAGTTGCTTTATTATAACTGAACAGATGCTGTAAACTTTAGTGGATAATTATGGCGATTTTAAGCGATGATAAATACTATCAATATTACTTTCAGCTTATTGTAGTTTCAGTCAGTTATAATACTTTCAATGGTATTTATAATTAATGGTAGTTCAAACAATTAGTTCTATTTTTATCCCGAAAAAATAGTAATTTTCTAATAAAATTTATCCATCGAGAATAGTAAAAGTCACGATAAATTCCAAAAAGCTTTTAAAATGTATTTGTACGCTATAATGAAAACGTGAATAAGTAAATGAAATAATTAAATTGCGTCTTAATTTTGACAGAAAGATAGTAATTCTTTTCAGTTACAAAGGAAACCGAATACTGATTAGTAAAACTGCGGACATCACCAATCATCATTGCTTCAAATTAGGTTCACCTTCAGACGCGCGGTTCGAAACCCTTCATTTGCCTTCTGCCGTTACGGTCAATTTGATTACATACCCAAACACCATAGATATTTCTCGGAAGCTCTTTCACTTTTGTTTTATTATTGTATGGCAATTCAATCAAAAAGCTCTTACTGGGAACACACAACATTATTTCAAGTTCAACAGGTCCAGTAATACTCTCACAATCAGAATCAATAATTTATTTAAATAACGGAATTATTTTTGGGTCTCTGAATTTAGCGTCGACAGTGGGATTTAAAGAGTATTTATTATTATTTGGGGTTAGATATTTTTGATATATAAATATAAAGTAACAAATACATATTGTTTGGTAATACGGATGTATTATTAATTAAATTTGTTTTTATTTGAATTTCGCGCCAATGCAGTTCTCGAAATTGCCGCCTAGATGGCATGAAAATTCGCTCGCAAGCGAAAGTGAGAAAAGCAGAAATAGTTGTAGCACCCAGGATAATAATAATTTCGATACAATTGAGACAGTTAAAAGAATTTATATTCATATTCACAGAACAATGGGAAGGAATGTTTGGACTATAAAAAATACAATCACCTGTGTGTATGAGTGCGTGAATAATATTTGCCAAGGATACGGAAAGGTTGGTTTGTCTCTCAGTGGGTGGGATTTATCGGGTCGGGCGAAGGGAAGATCGCCTTTTTCTTTGTGTCTTCGTCGTCGTCGTCGTCGTAGTTCGCGACGACTATATATGAATTCCCACGGGACGCAACGTGCCGATCCTCAACCAAGTTCCCACGTGTTTCCGACCACAAGTAAGCGCCGTTATGGCGCAGTCGCACGAGGGAGAAGTGAGGAGGAGAGCGCCTGGCATCCGCGAACTATGTTCCGGAAACCACGTGGGACGCGATCGACCTCGAGGTCGAGGGTGAGGGGAAGGACACTAAAAAAGAACTTACTTACTTAGTAAAACTTTCCATGGATCATTCACTTTCAACTTTGTATATATACATCTATAGTGACACGGTATGAAAATATTTCTCTTCATTCTTTTCAAATCTGCGCATATTTTCAGGATTTTGTATCAATTCTTCTCTATTGACACTACTGTTTTGAAAAAATATTGAAAAATTCTGGTTTTATTCATTTAAATGAGTCTCAATATTGTATTTGACATTGAAAACTTATGCACTTGCGAGAGAACTCTCATGCCATCTAGGCGGTAATTTCAAAAACTGTTTTGGCGCGAAATTCAAAAAGAGAAAAATTTAATTACTACTATATTATGATAGGTTAATAATTAATTGATTTATAAGTAGGAATAAATGAAAGGAATAATATTTCATTTCTAAAATCCTTATCTTAAAAAAATAGTTTTTAATGCTGAGCGTCGACGCTAATGTCATAGGAACCCTAATTAATTAATATTAATGCTATTTTTTAAATAAACACATTACCAGGGTTTCCACAGGTCAGGGGAACTAAAATTGGTCAAGAAAGTCAGGGATTTTTAGTAAAAGTACTGGAAAAAATCGAATTTAAAAAAATCATGAAAAAACTCTAAATTTTGATGTTTTTTTGTTTGCCTTTTAAACTATAAAAATAACCACAAATTTTAATACAAAACCTTGAATTTTTTCTATTTCAGACAATAATTTCTTTTTAAAAAACTTAATTTTAAAGAACTATCATAAAATTATGTAATGAATAATTTTTACAATTTTCATAAATACTAGATTGATAAAAGAATTTTAAATTAAAAATACTAAAAAAAATTCATTTTGGAAAAGTTACAAATAATTACAGAAATTCAATTATATTCAAAAATTAAAAAAAATTCTGGTATTTCAATTATATCTTTATAAATAATACAATTCTTCTTCGAAATTCAATTATTTTTAAAAACGTTAATAAAATTCTTGGCAAAATTTCTCAGGAATTCAATAATTTACAAAATTTTTTATGAATTTCTTCTAAATAAACCAATTATTTTCATAAATAATAAAATTTTCACAATTCTTGTTAAAATTTCACAGAATTTCAATAATTTATGAAATTTTTAATAAATTTCTTTGAAATAATTCAATTATTTTCATAAATAATAAAACTAACCGCAGGATTTTAATTAATTTTGGACACAATATTTTAATCAAATTCCTCGAAAAATGTAAATATTCTTAAAAATGTAATTATTCTTAAAATTTTTATTAAAATTTGTCAAAAGAATTCAATTATTTAAAAATTTGTTGATAAAATTCTTTTATGAGAGTTCAATTTTAACAAACATTCAATTATTCAATAAATTATTTATTTTTCAATTTCAATAATTGAATTTTACTAGAATTTTCGAATAAAAATTGATTAAAAAATGAAATTACCGAAGGATTTTATTAGGATTTTTGTAATTAATTCAATTTTTGTTGAAAAATTTCATGTTTTGTAATAATATTCTTATAAATTGTTGAGTTTCAAAAAGATTTGAATTTGAATGTTCTGAAGAATTTTAATTTCTGTGGAAAAGTAATAATTAGATACTTATTTAAAAATTTAGTTATTGATGTTTTTGAAGAATTTTACAATTAATGAAATTTTGTAAATAAATTTAATAGAACATTTCTTTGAGTATCTAATAATTTTTAGAGTGAATCAGAAGATTTTTTATGGCCAGGGAAAAAGTGAGAATTTTATCGGGAAATTAGGGAAAAGTCAGGGAAAAATAAAATTAAATATTTGTGGCAACCCTGATTATACTAATACCATTGCCTTATTTTTAAATCCCATTTGGTTATTCGATTTAATAATTGACAATATGAATAGCGTCTAATTTTTGAAAAATTGAATTAAAAATTGAAGAAAGTTGATAATTATTGTAAATTTGAAGGAGAGATATAATTGCAATGGTTGTTTAATAGTGCGGAATCATATATAACCGATTGATATACAGTGAATTGTGATTAATGATCGACCTGTCAATTACAATTACATTACAATCAATCTTTAAAATGAGAATTACTATTATCCGAGTTATTAAGTTCACATATAGGGTCATCGTCTTGTCAAACTATTTATAAAATTACAAATAATTTAAGTGGTTACCATTAATAATTTTCTTGATTCGCGATTTGATTAGTGTGTTTATTATTTTCAATCGAAAGGTTGAAAAATATTTCTAGATAGAGAAGTTATATTCTATATTATGAAGATATTTTTATACCACTTTTTTGCAATTTTATTTATTATTTTCTAAACTATTATTATTTTTTCTTCTACAGACAAAAAAAAATCTTCTCTTGAAGTTATAAAATTTTCTTTCATTATGGATGTTTTTTTCTATGATAGAATGTTTTTTCTATTGCAGAATTTGTTTTCTTTTATAGAATTATTATTATTATTTTTCTCGTTTTACTGTTTTACGATCGGCATTCTTTTTGATGTATTATTAAATATGTTTTCCACGTATTTTTGGCTTATCTGATAATAGACAGCGATCAATTGTATATGCGATCGCGATTTTCCGTTTCCTTGAAATCGTGAAATATGATATAATCCAAGTTCCCCGCGCTTTTTGCTGCGCGATCTCTCTCCCTCGCTCTACTGAAGCAATTTTCCACTCCGTTTATGTACCACGATTGATCACATTTTACAGGATTATTCAGTGTTTATGACTGATAGAAGTTTTATAAGTTTTCTTTTTTCAACTTTTGCTGATCGTTTTTCTGTATTAAAAGAAACTATATTATGTGTTACGACTCTTAGAATAGTGGGATTGGAAACTTTTTCTTAGAGCCATTGGTCGATTTTAGGTTTTTTTTCAACTTCTATTTTTTATTGTAAAATTTTATGATTTCTCTGGTGAAGAATATTTTTTTCCTGTGGAAAATAATTTAAATTTTTAGTAAAGATAATATTCTTTTATTTAGTGTTTTTCATATTATTAATTACACTATTTTTTGCTTTCAAAAACATTGAGTTGTCAGATTCGTTATACGAAGTGAGATGGCTCAGTGGGTTTACTGCTAGACTCCCAACAACAAGGGTTGCAGTTCGAGACTTCTCGCTTTTCCGAAGAAAATAAAATCATATTATTATTCATTTCTATTAATATTTATTTATTTATTCGAATATTAACGGGCAGAGCATATAAAGGCAATTTATATTTATTAATATTAATGAATAGTAAATAAAATTAATAACTACAATAATAATAATAACATTAAAAATTAAATAAAGTACGATGATAAATAATAAAAAGGACTTTAAAATTATTATCTTTCGTAATTTTTTGCTTGTAAAAATTAATATTTTTTGGAAGAATTCGAATTTTTTTGCAAAGAATAAAAAATAAATGGTTTTTTAGGACTTGCGGTATTATAGAAAGCCTTTTTCTCGTCAGGATTTGTCGTGGGCGAAAAATGCAGCAAGAGGAGACGGACGAAAATAATTCTAAGTAAAAATAGTTTGCTCTCGCTCCTTCCTTTGTCTTCGTGTGTATGTCTTACTTTCGTAATTTTGATTCTTGTCGGATAATCTAAAATTCGGATTGTTTGTAAATTTTGCAAACCTCACATTTCTCGTTTCTATTAATAAAGAAATAATCGAATAAACAAATAGAACTTGAACTATTTATAATAGGAGAAATTTTTTGCTTTTACTATTTTCATTGGAAAATTGGATTAAAAACATTTGGAATATTTTTTCTATTGGTGTTTTAAAAAGTTTTTTCTGTAGGAACTTTAATATTACGGGAAAAATAATTTTTTTTAAGCTTAGCGTCGAGGCTAACTTCAGAGACCTATTAAAAAATGAAATTAAAAATTTTGGGAATTAGTTACTAATTAGTTACTATTATTATTATTATTATTATTAGTTTTTATAGTATGATTTTTTCTGGTATTTCTTTTTTCTTCAGAATCTCTTCTACTGGAAAATAATTTTTTTACTGTATAATTATAATTTTCGGAGAAGTTTCTGTTCAAGTGATTGAAAATACATAAAGTTAGTGTAAAAAGTCCTTGTGTTTTTTGATATTTGTTTGGAACATTAGGTAAAGTTTTGAGTGAAAGCGCCTACGCCCTTTTAATCCGACATTCGCCCGATCGTGAACTTATAGTTGTCGGCAAAAGTTGTGCGCAGTTTCGCGCCAAGTTCCACTCAAGTCAGTGCCGTATGAATGAAACACTTTCCTCTTCGGTGTCCTTTCGTCTCTTATATATTGGTTTCTTTTATTTATTATTACTTTTTTAATTAATGTATATTATTTATTTAATTATTAATAATTAATAATGAAGATTTAATTGTTTATTATAATAATTATTTTTTTAAAATTGTTTTTAATTATTTTCACTTAGTTCCCAGAATATTGTAAAATATTACTAAATTAAATTATAAAAACATTTTTTATGTTTACTGTCATAAAATTTAAAAAATCGAGTTGCATTTCGACAGGTTTCACTGTTCTAAAAAAACCATATCTATCCATCAAGGGATATTAAAATTGCTTTTAAAATTTCTGTATACAGCAATTAAAATTGAAATGAAATTTGTAAATGTAATTTAAATTTTCTATGTCGCAGTATTTTGTCAAAGAGGATGCTTCAGGACCGTTTTTTAAAATTTTCTTTTATTTCTTTTTCTCTCACTTTTTTAAGGATGAAATATTGTCCACTCGAGAGAAATCAGTTCCCTTAACGAATACCAGTCATTTCTTCGACATGACGTTCTGACATTTAGTTGTTAATCATGCCCGAGATAAATGCGGTTAGTTACCACTCGATTTGTTTTATATATTCCTGGAACTTAATAGTGAATAGTTTTAAAATGAATTCTTGTTTGCTTCACAATATTGATGCGTGTGGATTTATTTTCTTCCTTTTTGTTCTTTTTATTTTTTGCAATTAACGAGCAGTTTTGACCTTCGTTTTGCTTCACTGGTGAGAATACGTATTTTTTTCTCTTATTGTTTCTTAAAACATTCTTGCAACTACTTTTTGAAGATATTTCTCTTTTATGTAGATCTCGGATTTTTTTTATTTTGTGTGGACTATTTTGAAAGCAAAAATTTAACTTTGTTCGATTTGTTTTAGGATAAAATGTGGTTTTTCGATTCTTTTCTCCTAATATTGCAACAAATAATTAGTTGACTATTATACTTATTAGTCAACTGTTAATTACTAAGCAGTCAACTATTAATTACCTATTATGGTAATTAATACTCAAATAATTAGTAATTAATATATATTTGTAATTATTACTAATTAATAATTAACTAATTAGTGTTGATGATGCTATTGTGGAGTGAAATTCTTGCCATCTAGCACATATTGATTGGATCTTAAATGGCTACTTTGTTAAGACCATTATACATTTATATTTAGTACTTAAGTACGAAGGGCTTTTTTGTAAGCCCGTTTATACGAATAAATAAATAAATTTGTAGTTATTATATTTATTATTATTAAAAATAATATTAATAATAAGACAGTAAAAATAGTTTCACATCAATAAATAGATTTTTATTGAATTTATATATACGGCCAATTATTATTTATGTGAAGGTGAAAAAAATACGTGTATATAGAGTTTATGTCGACACGAATGTGTTTCGTTATAATAAAACGTTAACAACAAAGTCGATGAAAACAATTTAACAGAAACTGACGTTTTTTACTGCCATCAATTAAAATATTATATAGGGAAAAAAATTTTCTTTGCTCAAAGGAATAATTAGCCGAAGCAACCACTCGTGACTTAAGTTATAAAGTACTAATCCTTTGCCTCCTGTGTGTCGATATAATGGTAACACCCATTTCCTAATCTCGTATATTTCCTTTGAATAGTCGAAAGTTATCATAAACTTTGTTAAGGGAATTTAAATTTATTCCAAGGTATTACAAGAAAAAAAAATTCTCGAAAAGAATGTTGTTAATATTGCAGTTTTGCCAACAAAAAAAATCAATCGTTTTTGTTGTAATATAGAGAAAATGTAACTTGAACAAGTAAACATTGGGACTTTTTTTAAGCAAAATATTCATCTGTTGTTTATTATTATTTATTTACTTATTCTATTTATGTTGATAATTTAATTATAATAATAATCATTATTATTAGAATTAAATTATTTTATTCTTTTTTTCCAAAATTTTTGCATTTTTTTGTTTGTTTTAACAAAAAAAAATTGGTTGTATAGAGTGTTGCGTTAACAGAATCTCAGTGTATAATTAGTTGTTGGCGCGTCGACGCATTGATCCGCTTGTTCAAAGAATAACGTACACGCGCCACTCGTCAGAAAACGAATAGTGACATAACCTTTTGTTTGACGATTAACCCCGTATGTCACACTTGTTCTTCTGTAAATTCACTTGACTTGTCATGCTCCTCATTCGTTCTTTCTCATTTTATCTAATTTTGTTAATTTTTTTTACAATTGTCGCTTTTTATTCGATAATTGTATTTGTTTTTTTAGGAGAGTGTTAATTATTTTTACTTATTAATCAATTTTACTAATGACTTTGTCTAAATTTGAATAAATTATATTAGCTAAATTTTTTGAAATTTTTACGACATTCTTTTATGCTTTTGTTTGTGAAATAAATAGTAAATAATTATTATTTGTTTTAATTGAAATTATTAGTCGTTAAAATTTTAATAATGAAATTGATAATTAATGTTTATTAATTAGAATATTTAGTGACAGACTTTTTTCTTTTAAATTAGTAAATTTTACTAATAAATTAGTTGAAATTACTATTAATTAGAAAAATGTATTAATCCATTGACTTATTCGGATTTATAGAATTTTTTTCCTTATTTATATTCCAGGCAGTTGAGATTGGAAATTTTTGTAATTAATTGTTATTATTTAGCGTAAAATAATTAGGACCTTTTTTTAGATAATGACTGTTTTCCAAGTTTAGAAAAATTGTGTTATATAAATTCTGTCATTAAATTTCAGTACATAGAAAAGTTGTTTCTCTCTTTAAGCTACTTTATTTATTTGTAAAAAATACTACTTTCATTGCAATCGAAAAAGAAGAAAAAATATAAAAAATCGTTTATATCGGTCCAATTAAAAATTATTTATGTAGCAGGTGGTTAACGTTATAATTGTCCTTATGTATCTGCTCTAGTTTTCTATATGAAATTCATTTCACAATTTCTTTTCTGATAAGTTTTTGAATATTTTAAACTCAAAACTCAATCAGCTGAAATTGACTGATAATTAGATAAACTAACTGACAATCAGTTAAAATGTACCGATTGTCCGTTAAAATTTAAGTAAATTTAACTTTGGTCTTAATTTTTAATTTCTTTTTAAATAATTGAATTTTGCACGGAGAAAAATATAAAATAACTTTTACTACTTTCAAAGTAAATTTTATTAATTTTTTCCAAATACGTTCTTTGACCGTAGTAAAATTTATTTCGAACATAGCAGAAGTTACTCTGAAAATAGTAAATGTTACCATAAATGTTTTACTATACGATAGTGGTAAAAGTTACTTTATATTTTTCTCCGTGTAATAAGAATTTCTAATAAAAATTTATTTAAATATGAGTTTTAGTTAAAAACACTAAAATGATTGAATTTTGGAGAAAAGTTACAAATAATTGCAGGAATTCAATTATTTTCGAAAAATAATGAAATTCTTCGCTGAAAATCAATTATATTAAATAATTTTTTAAATTCTAGTTAATATTTTAATAATCTTTATAAATAAGAAAATTATTTATCCAAAAATCAATTCTTTTTAAAATTTTTTTATAAATGTCATTATTCTTATAAATTGTATTAAAATTCACGACAAAAGAATTTAATTATTTAAAAATTGATGGTAAAATTCTTTATGAGAATTCAATTTGAATTAAATTGAAACTCTGAGTCGAAGACTGAACTTATATGATGAGTTATGGAAATGTTTATTTCTATGGAAAATTAATAATCATTTATTAATGTCTATTTAAAAAGGAATGTATATGATGTATAGCAAAAATATTTAAAGTTTGATTGAAACAAAATGTATTTGAATCAAATCAATGAATGTATCAATTGTTAGAGAAAATCGGACTATTTTTTAGATTCTGGAAAAAAGTTGAAGTTTTGCCTGTGAATTGGGGAAAAAGTTATAAGGGAAAAAGAAAATGAAGCGTGAATAAAAATAGAAATAATAGAGAAAATGAGAAGAACAGGTGTTGGAATTGCTCTAGCACAGCACAGGTGAAACCACGAGGAAGTAAGAATTTTCTTGAGAATCCCGCATCGTGTTATCCACGTGGTCGGAATAGCGGTGCGGCCTCCATTGAATTTAGATTAAAGCCCTTCTCTTGCGGTCACCATGCACCCCGGGGTACCGCAGTAACGTGGTGCATGAGTAGTTACACCCCACGCCCGACCAATCGACCCTCGACTCTACTCGACTCGACGTGTGCTGCGGTACAGCGTTGTTCCGTTCAGGAGTGGAGAGGTTTGCCTATATTTAGCTCGATAAAAATATCCATCGCGTCTCCCGCATGACGGCCTCCTGGCCCGTCATTCCCGATTTAAACTTATACCCCGCGCCCGCGCGCGCGCTCCCGAGACTTCAAAACCAACATCCAAGTCAACTTGGCTCGAGGTTTATATTGATTTTTGCTTCTATTTTCTTTCTTTTTCTTTTTTCATTTATTACATTATATTATATTATATTATATTATATCATGTTACGTAGACGACTAGGCTACTTTGCATATTTATGAACATGTGTACAAATAATGTTTCATGATAATGCATCCTGTTAGTACAAGTCACTCAGGCATCACACTACTCGACACCAATACACGCGAGACAATCAACAAGTATAACATAAACCAGTCTTTTCAGATTTATTCCTTGGGAGATTCATTTTTCCCCCTCTTTTTTCTTCGGTTCTTGTAATAAGGCCTTTTTGTCATTATCTTTTGTTTTTGTTTTTTTTGTCTGTGACATTTTTGTCATAACATTTGGCTATTCTTTTTTTCCTGTTTTTGTTTCTCTATTTTTATTTTGGAGTCGAGCATAAACTACGTAAGTCTTATTCTTGAAAAATTGTACAACCACCTCTTACACTTAAAGAAAATGTACATTAAATTTTGTAAAAGTATTTTACAATTTAGGAAAAAAGGTGCAACAAATCGAAATTTTCATATAAAAAATACTAAACTTTAAAAAAAATTATGTGGAATTTAGTATAATTATATCAAAGATCAAGAATTTTAATTCAATTTTAATATAACTTTACTAAATTCCACATAAATTTTTTTAATGTTTAGTATTTTCTATATCGAAATTTCTGATTTTACACCAGCTAAAGAGAATTCCTCTATTATTATTTATAAAAGAATTGAAAAAATTCTAATATGATTTAAAATTCAATAATAACAAAAATTAATTAAATTTTTTTGAATTGAAAATCATAATTTAATTTATAAAATTCATTTAACATTCTGAAACATAAAAATAAACGAAAAAATTAAATGAAATTATAAATAATCAGTAATAATAATAAAATAAAAAATTAATTTTTCTCAAAAAATTGAAATATTAAATATTAAAATAAGTACTTTTAAATTAGAGTAGAAAACTAATTTTTACGATAATATTTTTACATGCAAAAATTTAGAAAATTATTTTATCTCCATAAATTTTGTGTTATCAATATTGACTTTTTCAAAATATTAAAAGATAAAATTCTTGTTTCAAACAATTTTCTAATTTATGAAAATTTTGTCATTTTTAATCTAAAATAATTTTATCCTCGAAAAGAATATTACTAAAATTTTTGAAATTAATTAAATTGTATAAAAGAATTTTATTAAATATTAAAAAAAGATAATAATAATTTTCTTTGCTATTCTCCGTCTCGCACTCACGGATGTTTTCTTGTATAACTCGGCCCTGATTTTATTTGTCATTTCCCGTGAAGAAAAATATGCAACTGTTTCATTATTTTTTTTTCCTTTTGTTTTCATATTTGTGTTAATATGTTTAGGATCTGAAAGTGACATCTTACGTATATTCCGCGACTAGCGACTATTTTGCCACGTGGCCTCGACGCGTCCGTTGCATAATGATAACGTCGACAAAAGTTATTGTCGTTAAAAAAAAACCAAGAGACAAACATAAAAAAATGATAATAGTTACATATTGGAGTAAATGATTTTTCTTTATTGTTTTATTTTCCTTTTTTCTCTTTGACTCTCGAAAAAAATCGAATTTTTGACAGTTCTCCAAATTTCTTTTCTCTTCATCTTTGCAGAAATTTGGAAAATTAACCGGGATTTTTATACAAAACTGGAAATTTTTTCACCAAAATTAAAAAAAGTTTTATTTTCATTTTTTTTAAAATTAGGTACTTTTTATTTCAAATTTTATAGATATTTATACTCTTCTGAATATTCAAATAAATAATATTTATCATTTCTTAAGCAAATTTAATGTTTATTACTTGTTAAGAAAATAATTAATTATCACCGCTTCTTTTTTTTTAAATTGTAATAAAATTCTTCACCGAAAAATGTAGAAATTATAATGGTTTTATGGTGGCTGACGAAGATGTAAAACTGAAATGTAGTATCAATGAAAATAAACTCTTATCTATTCTTCTAAAAAAAAAAAAAATCTTCACCGAAATTAAATTATTTTCATAAATAATATCATTCTTTGGAAGAATTTCAATTACTTTTATAAATATTAAAATTCTTTGCAGAAATTTAATTATTATCAATATAATTGTAATAAACTTGAAAAATAAAATTTTCAATTATAATTATAAAAAGACAAGATTATTTTTAAAAAATTAAAAAAAATTATTTTCCAAATTTTCAATTAAAATTATTATTTATTTATGTTTGAAATCAAATTTAAATTTTAATTTTATGAGAAAAGAAAACCGGGAAAAATTTGGCCATAACCGGGAATTTTGTTGAATGAAAATAGTAGACACCCTGTTTGTATTAGTTGATTTTAAATTAATTACTTTGGAATTAATATCAATTCAAAAGTATTAAGTATTTATTAGTATTAAATTAATCACTTTTTACATTCTCTCATTTAAATTAAAAAAAAATTAGAGTGAATTAAATTGAGGGGGGAGGGATTCTTTTTTTGGGGGGAAAAATTGCCAAAAGAGTGGAAAATGTTTGGAAGTGGGAATAAAACGAGAAAGGCTGTTGTACACATAGGTGTCGGTATAGAAATGTATTCAGGGAAAACACGTGCCCTTGTTTTACTCCCAAGTTCTCGCATCTCGTCGAACGAGCGAAAAGGCTTGTGTTCTTGCCTTGCCTTAACGGATCATGCTTCACGCTTGTCACGCTTGTAACGTTGCTACTCACTCTTGGGATAATGTAAAACAGGAGATTGGAGGATGATCTGCCGAAGAGCTTGGCACGACTACCGATTTTTATGTCGCACTTAATCACTCGGAACATCGCGTCGTTGAATCTTTATTATTATGTCGCATATATGGACTGTAGTCGCACACGCACTGAATATCAATCATCAAATTATTAATACATTATTTATTAGGATTTCCACCTCTATATATAGATAGATACAACGTTTGTATATATGCGTCAAAATCTATATGGAAATTGTAGAATTGTCGTGGAAATGCATTTATATTTATGTAAATTAAAGAAAACATTCTTTTTTTTTTTTGTTATTCTCGACGAGCAAGATGCATCTCACACTTAAAGTGAGATTTATATTGTTTTGCCAGCAGCGTTCCGCACGCGCTCCGACATTCAATAATTATTATCTCGACGGTTAGTTGTCTCTTTATTCATGTAAACCTTGTGCGCTATTTGTTTCTAACGTTAAATCTTGATAATTGAGCCCATATATTTTCAACATATCCGTTAGATTGCTCGCACACTTGTTCATTATTCTCTCGCCAAGTATTTTTGTTTTTTTCAATTTTTATCTTTGTGTATTTTATTAGCATTGTTATTTTCAATTTAGAGATTACAGGACATTAGGTTTTTAATGCAGTTTCAACATTAGTAGCTAAAGACCTTAATTTTAGAGACACAAGACACAGTGGAATTAATCATCAAGTACGTTATCTTTGAGAAATATTTTATTGAACTTGTTTGAGAAGAATTTATTTAATGCTTTCGTAAAGAGGAAGTATTACCAATGAATAAAATGGAAGAAAAATTTGTGAACACTATTACTATTATTTTTTTTCTTGGTACAAGTTTAAAAGTAATGCAAAAATAATTATATGCCGGTACTTAAATATATTTCTGTGGTTCGATGTTTTTCGCATTGCTCGTAACGACACGGAAGTATATGAACAAATGTGAAAGTGAAACGTTTCGAAAGAAAGCAGAAGCACTTTTTTTTACAGTTCGAAAATGATCTCTTCATTGAATGCATTTATTGCCTTTCGAGTTAAAAAACATGTTATTCTTTATGTCTTGAGATGTTTTTTTTTATTTAGATGATGTAAGATTTTTCTGAGATGATACACTTTTTTTGTATCTTTCTGGAAAATTATTTTTTTCGAAGTCTAAACATTTTTTTTAGCGCAGAAATTTTTTTTCCTCTCAAAGAATATTTTTTTTATTGAGAAAACTTTTTTCCGCTTGATGTAAGCAATTGTATGCATAAAAGTGATGAAAAATGCGCAGAAATATATTGTGTATCAAGAACGAAAAGTAGCTTAAGCAAATGACAAAATCATTGAATCTACTAAAACCTACTATTTGTTTAAGATTTTAGCCACTAAAACCTAATATATTTCTGTTTTTTTAGATTTTCCACTACTTTAAATTCGCTAATACTAGAAATCAAAAAACTATTCTCAATAATTAAATTCCTTAAAAGGATTCAATTATTTTCATAAATAACAATAATTTTAACAAGAATTCAATTATTTTTAAAAATAATAATTTTTTCCTTATAAATTCATTTATTTTAAAACATTCTAATAAAATCATTTGCAAGAATTCAATTATTTTCATAAATAATGAAATGCTAGTAGAAATTGAAATATTAAAAAAAAATTTAATAAAAAACCACACAGACATTCAATTATTGTCAAAAAATTTTATAGAATTCTTTGTTTATACTTTTCGCAATTCAATGATTTTCAATATCAACTATTTTCATAAAATTTCCAAACAAATTTCTCGGAAATTCAATATTTATAATTGGAATTTGCATTAAATTCTTTCATGAATATAAAATTCGTTGCAGGAATATTCAGTTTATTAGCAGGATAAGAATGAAGTAAACATTTTTGATGAAAATTGGGAAAAAGTCAGGAAAATGAAATGCAGAATGGAATTTTTATCAGTTATGTGAAATGTGCCAAAAAGAATACTTTTGTCGCTTTATGTTTGCCTCAATGGTGTCTAAAAAGAGTGCTAAAAAGTGTACTTTTCCATACTATATGTGCCGCAATAGTGTCTGTACCTCAATAACAGTGTCAAAAAGATTACTTTTCTTCACTAAATGCAAGAAAGTATTTAAGTGAATCAAGGATTTCACTTAAGCTTTTTAGAATCAGAGATTATAAACACATGATTCATTGCGGATGCAGGAGGGAAAAAGCGATTGTATCATTCTCAGATTTCATCTCCTGATGCGTCTTTTTTTGCCTCCCGTTGTTGTTGTTGTTGTCGTCGTCGTCTTGATAGAAGCAAAACTGGTCGCGCTTAACCCTATGGAATTTCCGGCTGCCGATTAATAGAGTCGTACTGTAAAAGTGAGCAGGCCACACCGGGTGCAACGAGTCGCTTCTAAACTTGGCTTCCTTGCTTTCGTGCCATTCGTGTTTACACCCGCGTCTCACTAGAGTGAGATGGAGATATATATATATATATAGAGAGAGAGAAGAAAATGCTCGTCGCCTGGAAGGCGCTTATATTTTGTATAATAGCGCCGGGAGAGAATCGCGGCGTTGGCGTCGTCAACGACGACGACGACGACGACGACGGTGTTGTAAATAGAGTCATCTCTTTCTATCTTATATCAGAGAGAAAGAGTGAGTAAGAGAAGGAGAAGAATCAAGAGAGTACCAGAGAGAAAGAGAGCGAATTGGGGGAGTGAGTGGGAAACGAGGAGTGTGTAATGATGAGGAACTCGAAGTCAGTGCGAAAAAGAGAAGAGATAACGCGATAGAAGAGAGAGTTGGCTAATTTCGTCCTCGCACGTGCGTGCAATGGACTTTTCATGCTTACGCAACGTGACACATCATTCTAGTCGTGCGCGCATGCGCGTGCCATTGCCTCAATTTAATCTCCCTTCTTCCTTTCATTCTTTTTTTCTTTTTTTTCTTTTTTTTCTTTTTTTTCTCTCAAAAAATAATAAACAAAATCGACTCTAATTTATATCGAAATTCATTTCATTACATACTTAAATATGTATAACACATACCGATCTATATCTACCGAGCGATCCGTTTGATGAAAACCTATGTTTAAACCTATTTTATATGCACTATCCCTGAGCAAATCTCGTTCTATTATTCTCATGCTCCTCTAATTAGAACATTTACATGCTCACTTTATTCACGCTGCTTCTACTTTATTATTCTGTCGTCGGTACTTATGTTCTTTATTATATGTATATATATATACGTATATTTGGTGTAATTTTTGGTCGTTTAGTTCAAATTATAATAGAAAAGAATTTCTTTGTACCTCTCTCTCTCTCGCTCTCTCTTTCCTTCTGTAGGAAAATTTTGTTTTCTGTAAATATCCAGGACGAAAAGTCTTTTTTTTAAAAACAAACATAAAATGTTTTTTATAGATGAAAATTGCACTATAATATCATTTTCTTCATTTAGCTATGAAGTGAAAAAAATGTAGAGGATACTTTTTTAATCTGAAACATTTGAAATTATTGTTTTTTTAAAGATGCAAATTCGACTTATACTTTCAATTACTCCTGAAGAATTAAAAAATTTCCCGAATTTTTATCCTTTGGCAAAACCTTTGAATTAATTATAATTCTATGTAATAAATTTTTGACTCTTCTAGTTCTTGAAAACTATTTTTCTTCTCTATATATAAATTTTCCAGGGTGTCTACTAACCGGGAAATCCGGGAAAACCAGAAATTTAATTTAACCGCGATTTTTATACAAAACCGGGAATTTTATCACCAAAATTAAAAAAAGTTTTATTATTTTAATTTGTTTTTTAAAAAATTACTTTTTATTTCAATTTTTATAGATATTTATACTCTTCTCTAACTTTGAGTTAGTTAAAAAAAATTAATTTGATAGTAAAAGTCAGGCACTAATTCAAATAAATGATATTTATCATTTCTTTAGCAAATTTAATGTTTATTACTTATTAAGTAAATAATTAATTATCACTGCTTTTTTTTAATTGTAATAAAATTCTTCTCTGGAATTAAATTATTTTCATAAATAATATCATTCTTTGGAAGGATTTTAATTGTTTTTGTAAATAGTACAATTCTTTGTAGAAATTCAATTATTATCAATAGAATTGTAATAAACTTGAAAAAGAAAATTTCCAATTACCTATAGTTATAAAAAGACAAAATTATTTTTGAAAAATTGAAAAAATTATTTTCCAAATTTTTAATTATAATTATTATTTATTTATGTTCGAAATCAAATATAAATTTAAGTTTTATGAGAAAAAAAACCGGAAAAAAATTAGGCCATAACCGGAAAATAACCGGGAATTTTGTTGAATGATAATAGTAGACACCCTGATTTTCACATCTTGGTTTTCATATTCAATCGTACCGAATATTAATCAAGTACGTATTTGACACGTCAGTATAAAAGAATCTGCGTTTATATTCATGAAAAGATTCTTCTCCCATATCATTATTATTCGAAAATGATTTGGCAAAATTTCTCTTTTACAATAAGTATATACCTATGGAATAAAGTATACCTATAGACCTTTTATATACTCTTTCGCTTTATTTGTATATATACACACATTACACAAGATAAAGAAACTTGTAAAAACAAAAGTTTTGCGAAGATTTTGCAGAAGAAATTGAACGAGTCACGTTTTTCCCGCATTATATGGCCGTATATATAAGTATATAATTTAAAGAGAAAGAAAAAAGAACATAAGAGGTATGACGCGCACATGACGCTCTTTGAATCCAGTGACAATAAATGACGCGAAAAAGTTGCAAACGATCTGATCGGTATGGCATAAGTTGCGCGATTTATTCTCATCACAAGAGAGCCATCCATAGCAGCAGCAGCAGCAGCAGCAGCCGCAAGAGCCACGCGGAGCAAGCAATCATAATATACACAAGAGTAGTGTATATGTACGATTATGCAGCTTTGCATTTGGAGACCGGGGAGAGACCTTGTCCTCTTTAAGGCAATTAATGGCTCAATCAGGATCCGAGTGATTGAATCTTTATAAGGGCTTGGGCAATACGTGGCTGGACTCAATAATTCACAGAATGCGCACTTGTATGTGCCTGCATTTATTAACATGTGCCGACACACAACATACCTGTGTAATTAAGAATCACCTGTATGTGTAAAGAAACACTAATTTCATGTCATTATTTAATTCAATAATTTCAAATGCTCAAGTACGTACTTTGTTTTAGAAATGCAGTACTGTTGCCACAAGAATTTTTACAAGAATAAAACAAAAAGAGCCCATCATTAGTTTGATTGTTTCCTTGAGTTACTTCTGTTTGACTTCCTGTATGAGTGGACCCAGATGACACATTTACTCCCTTAATTTTTTACATCTAAGCTTTTTGATATTTTTTCTTGTTCCATATATTTTACAGCAAAGATAAACTGTAAAGAGAGAGGAGCACTAAAAATATAGTATTTGTTATAAGAATCTGTCTCTTCCAAAAAGTGATGCATCATTTTTGTTCCAAAACTGAATGGTGAGGAATAATTAATGCTGTTTTAATAGCGGATAATTTGATTATTAACCTTTCGGTTGACACTTTCTTTCTCTCGTATCGCGTCGGCAAATTTCTGAATCTCACAAAAGTGTTTGGCGTGATTTTATGACACTCAATTCGTCTCAGTAAATTCCGCATGACAAGTAGTTATACATACATTTAAGTTTAACTGAAAATGTCTTACTTCTCGTGAAACTAAAGTTCACCGTGACGAATGTATAATGCGTGCCCCCAGCAAGACAGACAGTAGTAGGCAATGTACATAGTTTTGCACTGCACACGCAGTGCGTGGCGGTCGCAGAGACAAGTGACGTTAATGTGCAATAAATTAACAGCCTCCCACACTGTCAACTTTCGTTCGTATTTTCCGTCTTCGATGCTGAATGACAAAAAATTCTACTAATAAGTCTTCTTTTTTTCTTACTTTGTTATTATTGTTTTCTTTTTCACTTCTTTTTTTTCTTCTCTTCTTTTTCTTGTCTTAATTTCATAATCTTAGAAAAACTGAGAAAAACCTGTCAAAAAAGAAGAGAAAAAAATTATATTGTCATCGAACGAAAGTTATAAATCTTAATTCTAATGTGCAACACTAATTGAGTCTATGAATAATTCATGAATCGAATAAATACCAACTACTGTATAAAGAGTTGTTGTAGAACAATAAATCATGTTATAGGAAAGTTGAATACTCCTTCCGTTTATTCTTGATAAAATATTTGCGAAAAACTCTTCACTTTTCTAAATATTAGAGAGTTGCGGACTTTGTACTCATATACTAACAAAACTTTTGTTGTTGTAAAATTAAAATTTTAATAAAATTCTTTCAGTACTTAAATTCAAATTCTTGATCAATTTTATTTATCTTTTGTGTATAATTAATTAGTCTAACTATTATTTATTTTGTATATTTAAATAATTGAATTTAATAGAGCTTTCTATAAAGAACTGAAATAGTTTGCATTTTTTAGAAATAACTGAATATTGAAAGATTTAATTTTTGAACATTTTAATTTGTTGAAAAATTCAATTATGTTTAAAAATTCTGTCCAATTTCGTACAGCAGAAATATTATTAATTCAATAGGGATTTTTTCTCAGTAGGCTACAATTGAAATGACCAAGAAAAATTTTGAAATCATCCTAAAATCATCTGCAAAGAAATATTTTTACAAAAATCCCTATCTCTGGGTGAATTTCATCCAAGATTGTTAAAACTTTTTTCATTTTTAATACTGAAAAACCTGTCGTAGGCATTAAAAATAGCTTTGACATTGAATTAAATTTTTATTTCTTATACATTAAAAACAAAAAAAAAAGAAGAATACATCTCTCTAAATAGAAAAATACGTTGATATACATTTAACTGAAAAACATTCTCAGTTTTATGGATCATAAAAGTGTCTCATAAAAAAATGGCAGAATCGTTTATGAGAAAGCAATAGTAGACATTTTTATTTAATAAATATATTCATAAACAAATTTTTTTTATCCTCTCTTTAGAGTCTTTAAAAGAATCCGTTGTTGGACTTTGCGATGTATGATGTAATTTGATTTCACGCATGAGAATGATGTGTTCATCGTTCAAGGATATATTAACTATTAGATGAGTTTTTCTAAAAAAAAAAATGTTTCAATTCAAATAAAATGTATATATAAATTTTTTTATGGGGGATGGATTTTGATAGATTTTTATTTTCACTGCATTTTCACATCTACAGTCGAACCTGTCGGAATGCATCTCTTAAAAATCTTTTTGTATTCGAAAATATCTAACAAAAATTATTTTCACTTAGTTCGGGAATATTGTAAAAATAAAAATTATACTAAATTAAATTATAAAACAATTTTTTAAGGATTGTTAACTGTAAGAAAATGTAAAAATCGAGTTGCATTTCGATAGGTTTCACTGTATACCAAGAAGTAAAAGTGAAAATGAAAATAAATATAAAATCTATCAAAGTGAAAATGTATACAAAATTAAAATTAAAATCTGTCAAGCTCTAAGTAAAAATAAAGATGAAATAAGAAATCTAATAAAATAAAAATTAAATAATATATCAAAGTGAGATTAAAAAAAAGAAATATCCCTATAAGAGAAAAATAGTATTAAAATTGAAATTTCTTTTTTTCTCCTTTCAATAATTTTCTTGTTGAGAATATGATTTTGCGTGTGTCCGCGCTGTAAAGCCACGTGTCGTGAACATTGTTACATGCGGGTTTTGGGAATCAATCAGAGGTAGATTGCGATCTCTCTCTCTCTCTCTCTCTCTCTCTCTGATTCTGTCTCACTCTCTCTCGGTGGACTAAATCACGTGGGCCGGTCGACTATAAGGGTGAGTTGCTTTTATCGAGGGGTTCGGTTGTATATAGCGAACCAGTATAATCTTCCAACCTATCATGTTGTCAGATGTCGCACGTTATAAATTATGCTTGTAATAATTTTACAGTTCATAATATTAATATATTCACTAATTGACTATAGTTTATGATGTTAAAATATTCATAAAACGATTACTTTCACTTATATCGCATTTTCGATTCGATGAATTTTTATTACAGGATGCAGGAAATTTTCCTTTTTTTATCATAAAAAATAACGATTGAATCATTTTAAAAATTTTGTCTCTTATTTTCGGTCATTTTTCTTAATTTCATACCATTGGAAAAAATCGTGATTTATTTATTTTATATTTAGTGAAGAAATTGTTTTAAAAAATTGAAGATAATCAAAATATCGAATTTAAAGTTGAAAACTGTTTATATTAATACAAAGACGCAACTCTCCACCTGCGAACACCAAGGCCACCGCTAGATGTCAACTCAGTTCTTTCTTAGAATTTTTCCGCCATCTGGTGGCAACTTTAGCATTCTCAAGTGGAGAAATTAAACCACTATTTTATTCTTTGAAAACTTTTCTGTAATTAAAAAAATGCAGAAAATGTTATTTTGAAACATTTAGTAATTATTAAATTATTTCTAAATTGAGTCTGAGGCGTGTATTTATTTACTAATAATGAAGTCTCCGTCATTTAGTTACTATTCTGCGATTTATCAAATAGCGTGATTAGTACATTGAGGGATTAATAGGACTAGTGGGAGGATGATTTTTGTTTGATTTCGGCACAAAGTGTAATAAGTTATGAGGAATGTTGTCATCGTATTGCGGTAATCGCTATACACTTTCTCGGGTATTATGACAAGAACGCGTGCAACACGCCTAAACACCTGTAACTATATTATAATATTATGTGCAATACAGTTCGCGTGCAGTGATGAGTGACTTTACTCAGCAACGGGCATTTGCCTTTTTTTATCAGTATAATATATGTAAAAAGTATTTACTGCTATTAATTATTAATTATTAATCGATAACACTTAATTATATTATGGGAATAAATAATAAATATTTAAATTGCTTGTTTACTAATTTCAATTAGTGACTGAATTTTTGCATTTGAATTAGTAAATTTTACTAATAAATAGTAATTTCTACTAATTTATTAACAAAATTTATTAATAAAATAATGTTGACTAATACATAGTACTTTTTACTAATTTATTAGCAAGAATGGCTAATAAAATAAATTTCATTAATAAATAGTAATTTCTACTAATTTATTAGTAAAATTTACTAATTCAAAAGCAAAAAGTCAGTCACTAATTCAAATTAATAAACATTTTTTACTAATTTTACAATTAGAAAGAATAATAATAATAACAGTAGTAATAATAATGATAAAAATAATTTTCATTAATATTTAAATAATAAGATAAAAATTATCCCTATAAATAAAAATACGTTCATATCTTTAACCAACGTGTTTGAAAATTTAAAATATCATTCTGCTCACATATGTTCAATTTTATTTCTGTGTATAACCCCGGAAATGTTTTAAATTTAAACCATCTGGTAGTATCGATTTTTTTCCAATCCTCGAACGATTTTTGATTTTACTATTATTATGATCAAAATTAACACTACTGTGAATTTTCTTACATAGTTAATTAAATTCAGACAATCAACAATTATTTAATTCAATCAAAAGTTTATTCCACTTAAATAGCAGACAAAAAAAATTTTTAATTGAAAATTAGAAAAAATTTTCTAAATAGTTTTCTAATTGAATTTTTAATTTTTCTGTAAATTTTTATTTTATTAATAATTTATTTTAAATAAATTTCATTCAAATTTTAATTCAATTTCCAAGTTTTATTGTATTTATAATTCAACTTTAGTTGAATCTTCAATAAAATTTTATTTTTATTATAAGCCCTATTCAAATTTTAATTTTGTTGTAATATAGATTCAATTTTATTAAAATATAAATATAATCTAAATTTGTAAACATTTAAAAATGTAATCAATTATTATTAATATTAGTACTTACTAAATTTGAATTAGTAAAAATCTTTACTAATTTGAATTAGTGACCGCACGG
The DNA here is from genome assembly GCA_032872475.1 of Leptopilina myrica (nomen nudum). NCBI lineage: Eukaryota > Metazoa > Arthropoda > Insecta > Hymenoptera > Figitidae > Leptopilina > Leptopilina myrica (nomen nudum). The sequence goes on along the minus strand of CM065460.1, from coordinate 29,539,430 downwards.
AAAAACTTTTTTCAAGAGTCATTACTAAATTTATTCAAGAACTCAGGATATGGGAAAAATTTAGAACTTGTTTAAGAAAAGTTCAATATTCATTAAAGAATTTTCAGGTGTTTTTCTAATGGCTTGGAAATTATTGTTCTTGACGCTGCGACTGAGTTGTTCAGTCACTGCGCGCTGAAAAAGTCTCGAACTATTTAAGAAAGAAGACGTAGCGTAACCAATAGGTATACAGCGCCACTTGGCTTTAAACGCTTTAAAACGATCTAAAACTAAAGTATCGTAACGCGTCCCTGCAGCCGAGTGGCATAAGGCGCTCCGATGTTGAGTCTCGAGGTCTCAAGTTCGACTACTCAGGCGGGCAAATTTTTTTCGCTAATTTTAAATTTTTCTATTCTTAAACCAGTTCAGGACTTTTTCAAAAAAATTCAATAAGTAGTCCAGAAATGTACTACAGTTATCCCCGAACAGCTTAAAATAATGTTTCAATCTATGGTTTTGTAGCATTTCTTGTTTTATTTCCATATCCTGAGTTCTTGAATAAGTTTAGTAATGACTCTTGAAAAAAGTTTTTCCGTGCGACTTGTTACTTTGGAATCAGTAAATTTTATTAATAAATATTAATGTTTAGTAAATTCTTAGTAAACTTAAGTGATTAGTACATTTGACTAATAAATAGTAAACTTTACTATTCAATACATTTTACTAACAAATTAGCAGAACTTACCATTTATTAGTAAAATTTCCTAATTTTGAAGCAAAAAGTCAGTCACTAATTTTGTAAATATTTTTACTAATTCAAATTAAGAGTCATTTTTGGTAAAAGATTACTTTATTCAATGGCTCAAATTTTCATTTATTAAAATTGCAGTGCAAATAGACAAAAAATTAGTAGCAATTTCTATCATTTCGAATGAGTGACAAAATTTTTCCCACTTCAAATTTAGAGAGGAAGAGACCCTTAATTATAATCGAAATGGGAAAAATGCATCATAAATATTGACGAAAAAATTTCAGTTATCGAATACGTAAGCAGAAAATTGAAAGAATACGGCTATATATATATATATATATATATATTTTTTTTATTTTGGAAGAAAGAAAAAATGTGTTTATAGCTTCCCTTTTTTTTGGACTACACATGTGGACATACGGACGTACAGAGGCACTCACATTAAGTCTCACACTCTTACACTCGCATATAGAGACGGGTTTTAGTTGAATTTGTGTCTATATATAAACTGAAAGGGGGGCTAGCATGACTCCCTGGCATTGATCGCAGTGCCACCCCATGAGCAACCCCTAATAACACCCTCTTTTCTCCCTCGAAGCCACCCCCGTCACCCCAACTGCGCCCTTTGCTAACCCAATCTGAGACCCCTGCAAGCAGTGGTTCTCAATTCATTTTGCCAGCTGTCCAGTCAGCTGATCGTGACTCGGAAACGGCACGGCACGGCGCGACGAGGCGCGTGTGACTGGTATCCGCGCCCATTAGCTTTGCAAACTAAACCCATTAACCCGAGCTTAATAACTATCACTGGTCCAGCTTGCTCGACCACTAACCCCCATCTAACGTATAAATTGCACTGATATACACATTCTCTGATTTTGGTTAGCCCGACCATTAAACTTTAGTTGTCTTTATTTTATCAAACATCTTTATTTGATAATGCCACTTGTAACTCATTCAATTCTTCTTCAATTCTTGCAATTGTCCTTTCCCGAGCATTATTAAGTCAATTTTCCTTTTCAATTTTTAAATTCATTAAAAAGAATTAATTTCAGGGTGTCTACTAACCGGGAAATTAAAAAAAGTTTTATTATTTTAATTTGTTTTTAAATAATTACTTTTTAATTCAATTTTTATAGATATGTAGGTATACTCTTCTCTAACTTTGAATTAGTTAAAAGAAATTAATTTGATAGTAAAAGTTAGGTACTAATTCAAACAGATTAGTTAAAAAATTTTTTAAAAATTATGGAGTTAATAGAAATTTTGTGAAATTCGACAGAAAATATGTAATTGAATTGGTTAAAGAATTTCTTTAGAAACTTTTTAACAAATAAAATTTCCAAAGTATTTTAATTTAATAATTAATTAATAATTGGATTTTATAGTCACATTTTAATGAATTCATGTTTCTTAGTGCGAAGATTAATAATTAAAATTTTTATTAGTTAATTTTAAAAAAAGCGATATGCACTTCATATTTTTTATTGAAATTTCTTTACATTTTTTTAAAATAATTTAATTCTTTGAAAGAATTTTAATTTAAATTTTTCGAAAATAATAAAGGGAAGTTATTGACCGTGATTATAATTTTTTTTTTAAATATAAAGTCCCTCTTAAAGTTTAAAATTAATTTTTTGCTTCTAAAAATAATAATATTTTCATAAATAATATCATTCTTTGGAAGAATTTCAATTACTTTTGTAAATATTAAAATTCTTTGCAGAAATTTAATTATTATCAATAGAATTGTAATAAACTTTAAAAATACAATTTCCAATTATAATTATAAAAAGACAAGATTATTTTTAAAAAATTGGAAAAATTATTTTCCAAATTTTCAATTAAAATTATTATTTATTTATGTTCGAAATCCAATTTAAATTTAAATTTTAGGAGAAAAGAAAACCGGGAATTTTGTTGAAAGGAAATAGTAGACACCCTGAATTTGATGCTGTCAAAAAGATTTAAATAATAATATTTTACTAATTAATTAATTACCTAATACTGTCTATATTTTATTATTAGTTAAATTTACTTTCGGTAAAAATAACGGAAATTTTTGCTAACGTTTTCGAATTAATTTTTTGTAATTATTTATTTAATAATAATTAGTAATTTTTTACTAATTGCTGAAGCAAAAAGTCACTCCCGATTTTACTTATAATTAGTCACCTTATAAATAATTGAATTTTTAAATAACTATTAACTATCTCAAGATTTATTTAAAATAATTGGTTTATGGATTTGAGTTAGAAATAGAATTTTTAGAAAACAATTGAATTAAATCAATTGTTTTTTAAAAATTCCTACTGTGAAAAAAAATTGAATTAATCCAATTGTTTTCTAAAAATTCTATTTCTAACTCAAATTCAATTATTTTAAATAAATCTTGAGATTAGCTATTTAAAAATTGCATTATTTAATCTTGAAAATTGACAAATTAATATTAATGTGGATCAAATCCAAAATTGATTAAAATTTTTTTATCAATTTGTCAATTTTCAAGAAAAGTGTAATTCAGTGTCAGGGAATAATGACAATTTGAATTGTTAGGTAGTAGAAATGAGTTTTTCGGTGAATGCCATAAAATTTCAAGTGCGATCTTGAACTTGGAGGGAAAATATCTTGTTAAGGAGTGTGTACGTGTATATTCAGAGTCGCAGACCATATCATGCGGCGGTTAAACGCATGGTAATTAACGTCAAAATGATATTACTTAACACGCTAGTTTCCCCGAGACACGAGAGAGTGTGTGTACATAAACATATCCGTGGCGACGCATTCAGTTAGTTAGATATTTGAAGACAGTGCGGGATTTACTAAGAAGGAAGTACAGCCGTGATTAATTGCAAACGTGTGCTGCTGCCCCTGTTTGCTCTTAAATAGAGAGAACTCGTCCCTTTTTGGGGATGAACTTCATTCATTTCTTTTAACACGCACAAAAAGTCATCATCTCTTTGTCCTTCTTTCTTATCGCCAATACAAAAAAATGCAATGTAAATTTATTGTTTTGTAAACAATACAAAAATACATATTTTCACTATATTTTTCGTACATGAAAAAAATTCTTCATCTGGGACAGCTACAAATTTCACTTCATTAGCGAAAAGTTTAGTTGCTGCAATTAATACTTTCACTACATTGAAAAGAAACTTATCGCTATTCCAGGTGAAGTTTTTGTTTCATTCATAAAATTGATTGAATAATAATAAAAACTAATAATTAATAGAATTCTACTGACCATAGTAAACTTTTACAAAGTTAAAAAAGTTTTACTTAAATTCAGAAAGCTTTACATGATGATAATAAAAATCAGCAATAATAAAATTCTGCTAATTAGTCAAATTTTACTGATTCACACAATAAAATTGAATTAAAGTTGAGAAAAGGGGAAACAGAAGTATTGTATTGTATAATCCAAAAAATAGTAAAGAAACAATAAAATATGAGAAATAAAAAAATATGTAATAGAAAAAATAATTAACCAAAAAATTAGTTTGAAGTGTCTCCTAATTTCGTGGATATTTGAATAATTTTTTTTATCACTAAAAATTGAGAGAGGGAGCAACAGAAATATTGAATAACACTGTTATAATATTGATAAAAGTATTATGCATTTAGTTGGGTAATTTATAACTATACATGCATCTAGTAAACTTTTTTCCACATTTCTATCTCTCTTGCTCTCGTGTGATAAATAGCTGGCAGATTAGGTTATCTTTGATTTGACTTACATCAGTGCCATTCATATATGTTAACGTCTGAGAGTAGATAAGTCTTCCCACGATTGAATCGTAATAGAAGACGAATCCATTGTTGGATTTGTGCTTCTGGGAGAATGAACAGCTAACAAGGTGTAAGGGTATTTCTCTCATTTATCGTTTTCTTTTAAGCTATCATATACACTATATCTTTCACCGCAGCGAATAAATATATATGTTAACGCCGATATATCGCAAAATCAAATTGAAAAAGCTTTTAACCTTTCACATTGTTTCTGCTTCCATATACAGTCGTTTATTTATAATTTAAATATTTTATTATACATAATTAATACTTTATTATTTATAATCTATATTAATAATTATTAGCTTATTTTTAATTATTCTTTAGCACTCTCTTAATAATAATTAACTTATTTTTTAATTTTTAATTAAATAACTAATTATTTATTTATACTCTTACAGTTTTTCGAAGGATATCAAATTGAGACGGGAAACGAATCTTTTGTCTCAATTTGATTACCCTTAAAAACACTGTGCTATTGATTAATAATTAATTTTTATTTATTTAGTAATTAAATAACTAAATATTAATTATTACTCTATTAGTTGTTAATAATTGTCCATTTCTGGGCCGATAGGCTGAAGTTTCAGTAAATAAATAATTATTTCATTTTATTAATTTCGACTCGGAGAGATGGTTAACCTCAGTTATATTTATAATATTTACCTACTATTATTACTGATTTTAAATTGTAGTTATTAATACAGTACTACTATTTTATTACAATTATTAATAATAGAATATTGTTAATTGATTATAAATAGATTATTGACAATTAAAAACAATAAGTGATTATTTTTGTAATCATTATTGAACTCTTATTATTATTAATACAGTATTATTATTTAATTGTATTTATCGTAATTCTACTATACGCATATTAATTGTAGTTATTAGTTCACACACAAACTGTATATATAATTATCATTATCGCCTCAACACTTGGCTTGCAAATTAAATATTAAAAACGATATTTTTCTAATTTTCCCTTTAACAATGTGTATTTATTAATTAAGTAAAATTATTGTGCAATTTAAAAGTATAGTACTTAAATTTCATGAATAATTCATGAATAAAGAAATCAATGGATGGAAAACATTTTTTTATCTTTGCCCCAAGTGAATGAAAGTTAAAAAGTTTAGAGTAAAGTTTAGAAAAGAAGTTGAATTTTTGTACAAATTCTTTTACTAAACTTCTTCCTACGTTTAGTAAATAGTTACTACTACTTTCTACTTTTCTATTTTCATTCATATTTTTGGAATAAATAATTATAATAACTAATTTATAAATAAATGCATCTTTGAAAATAAAACATTTGTAGGAAGTATAAAAGGAAAAAAAATCTTTTAATTAATAATAAATTTATAATAATAGTAAATACGATGAAGAAAATAATGAGAAGTAAATCAAAATGAAGGAGAAAAAAATTGACCAAGAAGTTTTGTTGGATAGAAGAAGTTTGAATAGCAAAAGAAAAAAAAAGAAAGAAAGAAAGGGAAAGTGGTAAAGAAAGTGTTAATATGTAAAAAGTGATATTGTGATATGATAAAGATTTGCCAGTCAAGTTGTGGGTTAATTTTAATTTAAATTTTATTGAAATATGCATGATACACGTGACACACACAAAACACATTGTACACAGCACCCTAACATGACCTCTCGGTCTGGTCTGACAGATCGTTGCCTGTCCCCAGGAGGCACACACCATTCATGAACCAACCGGACTACCGACTCTATGAGCTGAACAAGAGGTTACAGCAACGCACCGAGGTGAGTAAACTCAATAAATTTATTATTCATTTTACATTCTCCTGTGCACTAATATCTCGCATAATTCCAAAATTAATCATTTATACTCATTCTGTTTTATTTTCTAAATTTTTCTAATTATTTTTTTCTTTCAATAAATATATTTATTTATTTTCTTATTATGATTTACCTAAGTTTAAGTCAATTAAATCGTCTTAACATCAAATTCGAAAATAGTTTAATAGTTATTTGATTTAGACAAAAAATTAGTTGATTCAAGTAAATATTTGTTTAATAACAGTCAAGTAATCTGTTATTTGAATAAAATAACGAATAATAATTCTTTTTTAGTGTTAACATTATTATTTATTTAAAATTATTATTATCATAAAATTTGATGATTTCTTGGAAAAAAAAGTATCAATGTCAGCACAATTATTGGCAAAGTTCAGGGTTGATGTTTATGTATACAAGTGTAAATATATATGTACATATATGTATAGAAGCGTAATAAATATGCAGTCGAACCTGTTTAAGTGAGCGTGAAAAAGGGACTACCTACTCAAACAGACATCTCACTTATCCGGTAATACAACCATTGAAGATTTCTGATATAGAATATTGTTGAGAACTTGACAATATTTTCAGTCATTAAGCTCACGCCCCTCCCCCTTTCACCCCTTTTCAGGTTTAACTGCAGTCAAAATAAATAATATAAATAAGTACTATTTAAATAGAATTCTATATGGTTAAATGATATGATGAATTATATTTACTGAATATTATGGTTAATAATAAGTAATTATTGATATAAATCTTATTTCAATTTTTTACTTCAAGCAATTAGTAAATTTATTTATTTATTTAAGACATTACAAAATTTTAATTCAAGAGTAAATAATTTTCTCGAAAAAAATCATTTTTTATTAAATTTTACTAGAGGAGATAAACTAATTTTTCATGAAACTATTAAATAACTTTCAGAAGAATAATTTTTAACGGAATAATCATTTGTACTGCATAAATTAATAAAAATAGAATAGAAAAAAGTAAAAAAATTAATTTACAGTATAGATAAATAATATTGGCAGTAGGGTAGTAACTAGTTTTTAGTAGAAAAATAATTTTTAGCAGAGAATTAACTAATTATTGTCAATGATGGAGAAATAATTTTTAGCAGAATAATAATTTTTATTATAATAAATTCTCTAAATTTGAATTAGTAAAAATCTTTACTTATTTGAATTAATGGCTGACTCTTTGATTTTGAATTAGAAAAATTTTACTAATAAATTAGTGGAAGTAAATATTTATTAGTAAAATTAATTAATTTGAAAGCCAAAAATTAGACACTAACTCAAATTAGAATTAGAAAACATTTTTACTAATTAAAATTTAAAAGGAAAGCAAAATAAAATTTTAGTACAAAAATAGTTAATTTTTAGTAAAAACATTACTTTTAGCAAAGTAATAATTTTTATTATAAGAAGTGGAATAACATTTTTGTAAAAAAGAACTACTTCTCAGTAAAAAAATCATTTTTAGTAGAAAAATAGCTAATATTGAATAGAAAAATAATTTCTAGTAGCATTAGCATCTATTTATATAAATAAATTTTTGATGGAAATCTTGTTTAAAAACATGATTTATAAATTATAATTAAAAATTACATTTTAATCACTATAATTTGAAATTGTAATGTTTAAAATTACAATTTCGAATTATAACTAAGATTATATTTTAGAATTTTTATTTTGAATTATAATTTAATATATATAATTAAAAAATTTTAATTTTAGCGACTGTAATTTAAAAATGTGTTATATATTTATACTAATAAGTATAAAATGCAGCTTCACAGATCATTACTTGTTGATAATAAGACAAGGTTCCTTTTATGGGACACCACCACAAAGAACTTAATGTTAAATGGCACCAGTTTACTTTTTTTCGACCCTTATTTATATATATTATCGTGATTTTCTTTTCTTTTGTACGATGATTAATTTTCGCCAATTTAATTATATCAAGTCTGCAAATAACTAAATTTTGCCTCTGACGTTTATCGCAGAGAATATATGCAGACATATTATGTATATATATTATATGTATAAAAGAGCAATACTGATTTTTCTTTAAAAAAAATTTATTTTTGCTCTCGATGAAAAAAGAAATTAATAAAACAAATTTGATAGATTTTTCCATGAAAAAAATTATTATTCTACTAAAAATTATTTATTTCTCTACTTAAAATTAGTTATATTTTTAGTAAAGTTTTACTTCAGTTTTATTATAATAATGCTAAAAAATTTCTACTAAAGCTATAGTTATTTGTCCATTCATGATAATTATTTATTCTTGTATTAAATATTACAAATTTATTACTAATAATTAGTCATTTTCTACTAGCAATTAGTTATTTTTTTTACTACTAATTAGTTTTTTCAAACTAACAGTTAGTTATTGTTTACTACGAATTAATTATTTTCTATACCAACAATTAGTATTTTTTACTAATTTAGTTATTTTTAACTGATAATTAATAATGTTTGGACTACACTGAAAAAAAATTATTTAAGTCAAATAAACAATAAATTGAACAAATAATTTAATTATTTGAAGTAAATACCATTTAATTGAATCAAATAATAATTATTTGACTCAAGTGAATATTTATGTGAATCAAATAAAACTTATTTGATTCAAGTAAACATTTATTTTAATTAAATAAAAATGATTTGACTCAAGTAAATATTTAATTGGTAATAGTTGAGTAATCAGTTATTCGAATTAAATAATTTTTTTCAGTTTAATAATTAGTTATTTTTAACTAATTCAGATTAAGTGAGTTAATAAATCAATTTTATTGTACTAATTAAATTTTATCTTTAATCGAAATAAATTTAGATAGATCACCAAAGAAATATGAATCACTTCATAAGGAATATCATTCAATAATTATTGATCGACTAAAGAAGGAAAAAAGTACTAATTAAAAATTAGGCATAATTGGCAAAAGTAAAAAGAAGAGAGGCGTGTGAAGGAGTTAACGTGCTCCTACTTTATAACGCGTTCATGTTTCTTCCACCATTAATCTTCGTTCGAATGCACGTGACAAGCTGGACACATCCGACTAATGTTCTTTCGTGTTTTTCACATTACGTCCCGGCAATCAATCCTTTTCTCACTCATATACTTTGCGTATATATGATGACCAGTAGCTTCTTTTCTTCCATCCATACTTATTTAATTATTTTCCTATATCCTCTTCTCTATCGAAATCCAATTTTCAATCACTACTTCTATATTTATTATTCTTGATTTTCCTCTTTTGAAAAATAACAACAGAAAGTGTAGATTGAAATTTGGAGGGGAAAAAAGATAAAAGTATTGTCAATGTATAAATATAGTGAAACCATCAAAATTTTCGCATCGACCTCGACAACTTTGTAACGTTTTGCAAAGTTAGCTCGACGTGGCATGTCCACCAGCGATAAATCATTTTTGCTCCCTGACTATCGTCAGATCTCGACCGCTGTCAGCGTGCGTGTGCAAAGTTCAGCGTCATTTCTTCCACAGTTAACTTCAGGATTGAATTAATCGATCATGTAAACCTCGAGGATTTTTATTTTTCTTCAAAATATTTATTCACTGGAGAGACATTTTTTTTTTTTTTATTTTAAAGAAAAAATTTAGATAATGACAATTTTCCTAAAATTTTCGAAAATAAATATATCAAAATTGTCAAGTAATGAAAATTTAAACTACTCTTGTAATTTTTATTAACTTTTGATTGTCGACTTTTTTACATAGGAACTTATTTCGTAATTCGAAACTATCAATCGTATGGATTTAAAAAAGTTTTAATTTATTCAAAAAATAGAATTTTCAAAACGTCCGAAATTTTTTTTTTTTGAATTTTAAATGTATAGAAAAAATTTAGATCCTAAATAATGAGAGTAAGAAAATAGCCCCCTTTAACAACGAAATTATCAAAGGATTAAAATTTCACCGATTATTCCCCTTAAATTAATTCTAAATAAAAATGATTTACTTATGAAGTAAATATTTATTTGATAATACAAAAAGTAATAAGTTATTTTAGTCAATTTTTTGTTCAATTATAAATTTATAATTTAAAGAATTAGCTATTTAGAAAAAAGTATAAGTATATTATTTTAATTTATAATTTTATAATAAAGAATTAGCAATTTATGGAAAATTGGTAGTGGAAAAAACGAAGAATTAATTGTTAATTGAAATATTTATTTCAGTGTCAAGTAATGATTTTAATTAATTCTTATGTATTGTATTTAAAATAAATTTTAGTTTCGTTTTCTATTAGCATTGAATTAATATTGTCGTCTCATTTAATTCTTTTTGCAGTTAATTATAGTATCAATTACTTACAGTCACATTAATTATAATTTCAATTAACTATTATTATTAATGCAATTGATATATTGACTTCAATTAAAAGTATAAATAATTAAAAATCAATTTGTTGCAAGGAAATTAATTATAATTGAAACTAAAAATAGTTACTACTGCAGTTGATATAAAAAAAATTAATTGAATCTAAAATTAAATGAAACTAACATTTTTTTTTAAATTTACAGAATTAATTAAAAACTATAAGTAATTGAAAATTCAATTAATTGCAACTGAAATTAATTAAAACTAAAAATAATTGAATTTACAATTAATTGCAACAGAAATTAATTGAAATTAGAAATAATTAAATTTACAATTACTTGCAACAAAAGATAATATTGAATCTACAATTAATTATTTAAAAGTATGAAGAATTAATTTAAACAACAAATAATTGAAGTTTCAATCAATAGACACATTAATTAATTGCAATTGATGTTATTTTAAGCTGTAAATAATATTGAATTTGCAATTAATTGAAACTAAAAATACTTGAATCTGAAATTAATTGAAAATATTAATAATCAAATTTACAATTATTTGCAACAAAAAGTAATTGCCTCTTGAATTAATAGAAATTAGAAAATAAAATTATTTGAGACTATTTGTAAAACTAATTAAGACTACAATGAGTTAAAATTTCAATTAATTCCAACACAAAAGAGATTGCAATTTGAATTTAATAATGAAAATTATTATATGATTTTACTACATATTGTTAAAAAATATATATATAAAGTATAATTAATTTAAAGAAAATGGGAGAAACTGTAAAAAAATTAATCTTGATAAAAAGTTAACTATTAGTAGAAAAAACTATGTTATTGAAAATATATTTAGTATTAAAAAAATACTAGTGATAAATAACTATTTTTCCTTAAAAAAGACATTGCTAGGAAAGGTCGAATTTATCGAAAACTATCGAAATATATAGAAAATAGTTAGTTAAAAAAAATTAGTAGTGAAAAATTATTCATAGAAAAAACCTGTTAGTAAAAATACCTTTTACTGTAAAAAAAGCCTATTCAAAGAAAATTTTTTAGTAAAAAATAACTATTAGTAAAAAAGTTATTATAAAAAATAATTTAAATAAATACATATAGTATTTAAATTTAGAGTCCAAAAATAAAAAATTGGCAGTTTTTATTTTGTTTTCTATTTTTTGACTCTAAATTTGAATCTTCCTTCGAAAAATTTAAATTAGTCTAAATTACACCATTTTGTGGAATTCAAAAACTATAAAGAATCGACAAAAAACAAAAAGAAAAAACAAATATAATTGGCAAAATTTTGATAAAGAAAAAAATCGATTCAATCTTGAATTTAAATTGGCCATAATTTACTTTTCAGATTTTTTTTCCTTTTTTTGAAATTTTTCTTTTCTTTTTCTTCTTTTTTTTAAGTAAAATCGACTTGGAGAAAAAATTTTGTGTGCGTATATAATATAATGTATAGAAATTCAAGCATTTCAGAGTTTTAGGTCCGAACAGTCACGCGAAGAGAAGAATGACGAGTTTATTTTTTTCAGGCCAACCTTTTTCGATAGAAACAGCCAATCCGGTTTTAGAAGGTCTAAAATTCTAGATCTTTTGTATATATATATATATATATATATATATATATTGTCCAGCGAATACTTATTTCAAAACTAGTACATACAAAGGAGATGAATAAAAAAATGGAGGGAAATAATAATAATAATAGAATATTGAGAGAAAATTTACAAACAAATTATAGATATTTGTGTAATATATGTGACAAATTTCTCCTTTTTTTGTTTTAGAACGTGATCGCATATTAATCACACTGAAAAAAAATTTATTTGATTCAAATAAATATTTACTTAAATCAAATAATTTTTATTTAAATCAAATAAATTGTATTTGAACTAATTAGTTTCCAATATGAAGTAAATACTAAAAAAAGGTATTATTCAAATAACGAATTATTACCGAATAAATATTTACCTGAATCAAAGAATTTTTATTTGAATTGAAAATAAATTTTATTTGCATCAATAATTAATTTGTTGTAAATAACATTTAATTGATTTAAATAAAAATTATTTGACCAAAGTAAATATTTGTTTGATAATAGGCAAATAACCATTTATTTGAATCTACCCAAATTTTTTAGTTTATGGTTGAATTAATTTCGAAGAACGCAAAAATTTGATTTTGGAAAATTGGTTGCAAAAAATTACAAATTAACAGATTTTTTACAACTCTGATTTAATTTTAGAGTATAAATTATGAATATATTAAGGCGCAAAACTTTATTATTACAACATTTTCTGAAATATAATTCTGTATTCCTTTTGCCCTTGATGATAAGACCGGTTTATTCTCGAAGCATTCCAAGTTTCTAAAATAAAGTTGAATGTCGTTCGAATGTATATGAAAATGAAGATTGAAATATTTGAATAATGAAAGAATAGGAATTTGCAACTGGTCAACTTTGAAACATTGGACAAATATTTTAGTCGTCAAAGTCGAGGAAGCGTGAAAAAAATTTGTAATACAATTTACTAAAAAATGTACTGAAAATTTTAACTAATACTAATATTAGTAATAGTATTTTTCTAATAGTAAATTTTTAAAACTAGATATTTTTCACTATCAGTTATTTTATTACCAAATAGCATTTTTACTAATAGTTTTTTTTAATAACAGTTATTTTGCACTATAAATTTTTAATATCTTATAATGGAAATAAATTAGCCGACTGAATTCATCACTGATGTATAAACCACAATTCTCTAAAGTTTTATTGTTTTCATACTCCTCAAATTTCTTTCTATTTCACATTTACTCAAAAAAATCTATGAGAGGGTGCTGAGCACAACTGCTGGCTTCAATCGGCTAAATAAATTTTCTAAAACTACAATTTAAAACTTTTTGAAATTCAACTATTTAGAAAAATTGAAATCGCAACTTTAATAAAATTTAATAATTTTTGTAATATTTAAATAAAATGGTTGACAAAAAAATTGTTTACAAAGAAAAACAATTCTAGAAAAATTAAATCGTTTTAATATTATCAAAAACTGCTAGAAACAAAAATGATTAATTTTGTCCTAAATTTTCCGTTTTCCAAGAATATATCAAATTAAAGCAAAAAACGTATCTAAACGTTGCATCGTAACAATTCTTCCCTGATATTTCCCTGATTTTCTTGACCAACTCTCTAAATTTGAATGAGAAAAAATGCATAATAATTTTAATTAGTGACTTTTTAGTGTTTTTTAATTAATAATTTTACTAATAAATTACCGTCAAAATTAATGGTACATTTAAAAAATGAATATTTTTAAAATTTAGCGATTTTTAATATAATTTTTCGGACATAAGCTACTTCTAAACATTTATTAAAAGTAAACTTTGACTCAATTTACTGTAATCAACGCCAGAAAACGTGTATCTGACCATTACATTTTCTTAAATGAAAATCTTTTACGAAATAATTTTTGAATTTAGATTATTGAAATTAGTGTCAAATTTATGTGAAGACATAGTAGATTAAATTTTAAAAAAGAAATTGATTTTTCCGTTACATATGTCGTTTATATAAATAAGGTTTTTTACAAACTTCATTAACTTCCAGAAATCTCTTGCAACTAAATTAACTTTTTTCTTAAATTTTTTTGAATATTTTTATTTCTCAACTGTCATGTAATGTTCCTTGAATTTTTGGTAAAGCAATAGAAATGCGAAATACTTATAAAAATTTGTAGGTACAATAGAAATACAAAATATTTACAGAAATGTACAAATGTCCGAAGTAAGCCTCCTGTCCGGAGTTACCCTATTTGTCGGTAGTAGAAATTACGATTATTAAAAAATCTTCCCTAAATATTTTGTATTAGTAAAATTTATAAATTTAAAAGCAAATATCCCATTTTTGCTTTCGAAATAGTAAATCTTATTAATAAATAAGATGACTAAAGTCATTAGTGTTACGGTTTTTGTTACTAGTTACTACTAATAGTTCAGCATAGTAGTTACCACTAACAACTACTAGTATTTTTTTAAATTTTTTACTAGGGTAAGTGTACATATTACGGCGGCCGTCCCATTTGTCGATGTTGCCATGGTAATTACCAAAAATTTTGCCTAAAATGTTTAATTTATTTGTGGATATAATATTAATATATTATCTCTAATATTTATAACACTTAATAGGCATAATACTAATCATTTTTTGCATTTAAATTGTAATTCCACGTTTAAGTCAAAAACAGAATTTGTTGACTTGAAAAATGGTACGACCGACGACAATTGGTACGTTTACCCTATTAATAATTTACATAAAAAATAATTCACATAAAATTGAATTAAATTTAATGTTTTATTTTTAGGAACGATTTCGAAATATTTGGTAAAAAGAAAAATTTTGATCGTTCGACAGAGACTTTTTCAAGCTTTTTGTGAATCATTTCGTCAGTTTGAATAAAAAATGTTTATAGACCGACAAATGGAAAAAGAATGGTCATAATAGACTAAAGACAACGGTAGTTGTTTTCTCGCGGTATATAATAAACACAAGAAGAATGATAATTTGTATATAGTTATAGAGGAGAGATATATATTTTACAGTGATTGAGCTCTAATTATTGTATGACTAGTAATAATAATGACTGCTGCTGCTTGATGTGAAGTAATATTTTATTACTAACGATTTTCTCGACATAGGATATTATGAGCAAGGAGCATTAGTTGCTCTTGAGGTGGGTGTAGGTGGTCCGGTGAGCAAATAAAACCAAGGTAGAGTGAACGTATTCTAGCCTCTAGCTCAGCTAAGAGAGAGAAAGAGAGAGAAAGAGAGAAGGGCAATAAGGGCAAAAAGAATAGAAACACATACCGTCAGGCATAGGAATAAGTTGTAGAAAAAGAAGAAAATGGAAATAAAAAAATAGTAGTAGCAAAAGTAGTAAAAAAAGGAAAAGAAACAGAAAATGAAGAAGATGAAGAAGTAGAAGTATACTAGTGAGGAGGAATAAGTTGTATTTCCTGGCAGTGATGTACCTTGGGATGTATACTTTAGTTCCCCGTCACACACTCTCTTTCTCTCTCTCTCTCTCTCTCCATATTCAACGGTATAAACATTTTTTTTTCCTTTTTTTTAATGAAATTCTACATGAAAAAAATATGAAAAAGATGAAAATTCCTTGTAGATCCGCATGGAATCGATGAAACTGACACGTGCTTTCTCTTTAAACTTTCTTGTTGACTCTTATCGTAAAAAATGTTTCTTGTAGTTTCCAAAAGGATGCAGGTCTTGAAAAAATACAATTTTTTAAGATGTATTTTTTGAAAGTGCAATTTTTCCAATTTTTATTGATACATCTTGTAAAGAAAATACCATTTTTCGATTTTCATAGTTTGACATTTGAGTATTGTCGTTAAATTTAATTCAATTTGCGGCTACTTGTAGTATCAATTACTTTTAGTCAGTTTAGTTACTGTTTCAATTTTTAAATATCAAACATTAAAATAGTAACTACTGAAGTAGTATTATTAATTTCTAGTAATTATTGTCTTAATATTTGGTCGTGGCGATTTTTCGATTATATGTAGTTTCAAGTAATTAGTTTTCTTTCATTTTTTCTGAATTCTGCTCCTGTTAATTATTTCAATTCTCTTTAGGTTCAAGTAACAATAATTTCATTAGTTAATTAGTTTTCTTTCATTTATTCTGAATTCTACTCCTGTCAATTATTGATTCCTCATATAGAGGAAGTACTGTAATATCAAAATTTTTCGACTTCGATTTTTTGACATATCTTTATGTTATTTGACCTCAGGAGTTCAAAGATGACATTTTTTAAAAATGTCATTCCGTGTGTGTGTGTGTAAACATCACATTTTCATAAATATCTCCAAATTATAAAGAGCTTTTGAACTTAATTTTTTTTAAATTGTAGGTCTCATCTGCGGACATAAAATGAGAGTACTTTGCTACAGATTAATAAAGTTTAACTATATATTTTTTTTTATTTTTAATTTTCAAAAAAAACGTTTTCTGTCCATAACTTAAAAAATGTTAGGACACCTATGAATGTTTTTCTCTAATTTTGTAAAGTTTTTTTAGATGCATCTTTTGAGCCCTTAATGAACATTTTTCGTTCATGTTTACCAGAGATATTAAACTTTTAAAAATCTAAAATTTTGGAAAATAAGACTTTTTTGAAAATTTTGTTAAAAAATGAAGAAATAACTTTCAAACTATCATGATCATCTTGTAGAGCATTAAAAAACGCTTCGATTGACCTATTCTTGAAGCTTATTTGATTAGAAATAAAGAAGTTATTCATATTTTAAAAAACAAATTGTGATGGAAATTTAAAAAAAAAAATTAATCTGGAAGTAACTTTGAAATGAACACCAAAATTATAACAAAAATATCTTGGCAGCGGTTTTTCAATTCTCTTTAGGTTCAAGTAACAATAATTTCATGCAGGAAATCATTTAATTTTTATTTCAATTAATTTCGGTTGCGATTAAATTTTTGAAACAATTAATTGAAGTTTTAATTAGTTTTACATATAGTTCCAAATAATTTCAGTTTCAATTATTTTTTCTTATAATAAATTGTAAATTCGATTATTAATAGTTTCATTTAATTGGATATTGAAAATCTTAATATACTAGATATTAAGAAAAGATGGTATTTCATAACATCTAGATGTCATGGTTTAATATCTCAGAGGTTAACAGGTATAATCTACAAATTTGAGGTTAGGTTTGAACATGTCTTTTCCAATAGCTGTGGATATTAAATTTAAACATCTAAAATGTTTATGTATTTGACTGTCACAGATATTGACCGTTAATATCTAGATATTAAAGCTCAATATCTATTTTTCTCAGTGTAAAAGTTGTAGTTATTTCTAGTTAGTTGTTATATTTAAAAATTGTTGCTTACTAATAATTATTTTCCACTATATTTTCTTTCACTAATAGTTATCATTTTACTAATTAGTGAACCAAAAGTCAGTCTAAATTTTTTATTTTATCAACATTAATTATTTTTTTAAGATTAACTTCGCAAATTTTTGTAAATTTCATTTGGTTAGATAATTATTATATTTATGTTACTATTATTATTTTTTACTATAATATTTCTGATATTCATCCAATCGAAATGTTCATAAAGTTGAATTAATAATTGTTATGCCCTTATATAATTAATGAGTTACCTAATTTTCATTCTAACTCACTAAACAATCGGAGTTACTGAATTTCAAACTGAAATGCCACCGATGATTGAAAATCAGAGATTGTCGAAAATTCCCACTAATAACAATAATTAAATATAATAATAAAATTAATTATTTTATAAATATTTTATAAATTAAATATATAAATTAAACGATAAATATCACTAATAAAAGTGGAATTTCTCTCTATTAAAAACAGTGGGGTAGATGGGTATATTGGGGTAAAAATGTATCTAATATAATTTGTTCATTAAATACTTTTAATGTCTAGTATACCCAGAGGGGTAAATTATTACGTTGGGGAATAGAGGTAAAAAGTAAAATAGAATTTAAGTACACAAATTTTAAAATCAAGTGTGTGATTATAGCACAGTATTTATTTATTAATTATTTTTTAATAAAATAAATGTGTATTTTTTAGTTTCATAAAATTTGGTGTAGTCTTTTGCACCTTGTGGGGTAAAATTGTATTAAAAGTAGTTTTAACAGAATGTTTTGAAATCAAGTAGGTAACTATTGACATTATTTATCCATAAAATTTGAATTTAGTCCATTACACATAACGGGGTAAATTGCTACACTGGGGTAAAATGTACCAAATAGAATTTGAGCACAAAATTTCGAAATCAATATTCCTTCTTATTGTTTAATATACTCTTCAGTCACAGTATTAATAAAAAATTGTCGACAAAGAGAAAGAATGAACGGAATTTTTTTGACGTTTCCCAAAAAGGGGTTGAAAATTCATTGGAATTTGGAAAACCAAATTTTTTAATGGAGCAAAATAATTTTTTCTTCCTTTCTTCTTTGTTTTATTAAGTATAGACTTATTTAATGTATCGTTTCTTTTTTTGACCTGTGGTCCTTTTTACGTAACGCCAATTTTAAGGAGGATTGTTGACTACGGTTAGTGACGTCCCCACGACCACTTTCCATTCGACCCTCTCTCTCTCTCTCTCTCTCTCTCTGTCTCTCTCCCCGGTGTTTACACGATAATCCGCGGTGTTATAAGAACTTTGTAAGAAGTTGAGAACCTCCATGGGAGTCTGGGTAATAAAATGAGGACCCCTGCCCTCCCTCGGGGGTGGGGCCCCCTCGATAACCCATATTGTACCCCCCATCCTCCTCATACCCCTCTTACCGCCGCCCCTGGCCGTATATACTCGAGTTGACTGAACGAGTTTTGTCCAATGTAGTCAGACCAGAGGGAAATCTCACAATTTCAATATTAACAATAATTTTTATTATTAATTTTTCCAAATTGATGGGCTTGCGGGGCAGAATTTTCTCTTAATTTCCATATAAATTTTTTCAAAATTCATTATGTCATTATTTTTGAATAACATTTTTCGACAAAAAGCCAGAGGTGGAGCACGCTGACAATACTTCCGCAACGGCATATATACACGATCATATACCACCCCTAGTCTCCCCCCTCCCCCTAACAACAGTAGGGTGGTACAGTCCAAGCTAAAAATCATCCAACTTGACAAAGTACAGGTGATCGAGAAACTTTCATTTGGGGATATTTTTTATTTATTCACTAAAAAAATTATTATTATTTTTTTTTAAGTTTTCCATTTTTCCCGAATAATGACCTTTCATTTTTCAAGTTAAATTAATTTTTTTGTCATTTTTGATCATTTTTCCCCAAACTTTTTTTGGATATTTTGCTCTCTCTCTCTCTACTCTCGATTATTGTTTTTTGGTTTAAATTTTACATTTTTTTCTTTTAATTTGTAAATTTATTATTAAAAATATTTTTTGGAAAAATTATAAAAGCATTGAGAGAATAATTTCTAAATTTATAAAAACTCTTTAATAATTTAAATTCAAAATTATTTTTACTGGAAAATGGGAAAAAATTTATGAAAATAAATTTAACATCTGAAAAATGAATAAAATCTGAAAATAATTTTTTATTATGTAAATTATTCTAAATAATTCACAATAATAAATTGTTATAAAAATGTGACTAAAATTTATAAGAAATCGATTACACTGTAGAAGATCAATTCTATTTGATAATTTTTCTTCTCTATCGATGAAGATAAGAAAAATTTAGTTTTCTTGAAAATAAATTCAATTTTTATAACTTAAGTTTTAGTCATTATTTTATAATAATAACAAGCTAATGTTTCAACTATATTCTAATAGTTATAAAACTTTAACATACGATTTATAAAAAAAATCGGTTTCAATTTGCAATATAGAAAATAAATTCATTTTTATAATTTTTCCTCTGCCGCTGAAGATAAAAACACAGTTTTGTTAACAGCAAATTTGACTTTAAAAAATTAATTTATTCTAATTAATTATTTGCTTTATAATAATAATTACCTCACACTTATGAAAATTCAACTTAGAAACTTTATAAAAAATCGATTATATTAAGGAAAATAAAATAGTAAAATAAACAAAATACTTTTTGATAATATTTCTTATGCACTGAAAAAAAATTTATTTGATTTAAATAACCGATTATTTGGTTATTATCAAATAAATATTTACTTGAATCAAATAATTTGTATTTAAATCAAATAAATTGTATTTGAATTAATTATTTCAGTATTTTAATCAAATATTATTTAATTGATTCAAATAAAAATTATTTGATTCAAGTAAATATTTATTTAATAATAACCAAATAATCGGTTATTTGAATCAAATAATTTTTTTTTCAGTGTGTCAATGAAGTTGCAAAATAAGTAATGTTGTTAAAAATAAATTTCACTTACATAAAATTAATTTATAGTAATTAATTTATAATTTAGTTTATAATACTAATAATAATACTTCATATTTATAAAAATATACTTAAAAATACTTAAAAATTTTTAAAATCGATTATAATATAAATAAATTATAATTATAAGATTATTATATATATTGTAATATAATTATATTTTAAGATTATAAAAAATAAAATAAGAAAATAGAAAATAAAGGACTCCTTTTATTAAAATAAATTTCACTTATACAAAATATTTTATATTAAATATAATTAATAATTTATTTTTTAATAATAACTCTTATCTTCGAAATTAAACTTAGAAACAAAAATTTGATTATAATATAGAAAATAAAATAAAAAATTATTCTATTAGGTTACTTTTTTTTCTTTGTCGATGAAGATAAATGATAGTTTTGTAAAATAATTAATTAATAGAATAAATAAATGAAAATTTTAAAAACATAAATAAAAGAACAAACACAATCCTAAATAAAATCAATAAAATAAGGATAAGATATCGTAAAAGTAAATATACAATACAATAGAAAATATAACAGTTTAACAAACAAACAAAAAAAGTAGTTTTACAATTGGTTTTAATTTTCAAATTTTTGGAAATAAATTTTAAAGTACACTTTCATTTTGCCATCAACAATTATTGTGATTTAAACTTTTAATACAGCTATAGATGTAAAATTATATAAAATTAAAGAGCAAATGAATTATTCATTTGTTTTAAATAATATTATATACTGTCATTGAAATTTTAATTTATTTGCTTTTAAGAATTTTAATTTTTAATTTGAAGTAATAAATTTCGACTAATTTAATGAGATAATTTTTTTTTAATTTACTAGTGATGGAAAAGGAGATTTTTTCTTATTGCAAAAATATTTCAGTGTTAGTTTGTTTAAGATTGTTTATTAAAAAATAATAGTAAATTGCAGCATTAAATGTAAATAATTTTGGAAAATTGAATGGAAAATAACTTAAAAACCATATTAACTTTATTCGATGCTAAGTTGTGTAAATTTGAATTTTTTACAAATTTTTTGCGTCTGTTGTTTTGGAAATTGCAAATAAACGAAGATATTTTTTGTTATGTCTCTCAATTTTAATATTTTATTACAAAAAACATTTTTTTGATATTAAAAATTTTTCATGTTGCAAAATGTAATTTTCTCTGTGTGAATCTTCCTAAATTTTTAACTCACTTTTTTTCGTGTACATTTTTAATTTCACAAAATCCTTGTTTTTTTAAATTTTTTATTTTTATTTATTAAATCTTCCTGAATTATAAACTAATTAATTTGTTATATAGAAAGAGTATTTGTTTTTGCAAAATTTAATTTTTTTTATCGACTTTAACATTTTAATTTGTTTTTCAAATCTTAGTGATTTTCAATGAATAATTATTAATAAAATTTAATAATTAATAAAATTATTAATATAATAATGTTTAATAAAATAATATTTAATAGAATAATGTTTAATTGAATAATATTTAATACAATAACGTTTAATAGAATAATATTTAATTGAATAATATTTAACAGAATTTAGTGTATAATAGAATAATTATTAATCAATGGGGGAAGTAAATTACTAATTAGTGGTCTATTATTTTTACATGTTGAGTAAATATAATGAGTATTTAAGAGTAGTTTATTATTATTTAATGATTATATTTATATTCACGATTATTATATTAATTAAGGTGATATTATTTTTAAACTATTTTGATTATTATTAATAGTTTAATATTTAACGTTTTTTTTTAATTTTTCAAGAAAATGAGCAAAATTTTTGGTTTATTTATTTTAGTGTTAATTGTGCTCACTGTTTATGAGATAATTATATATTTATACGTTAAAAGATAATAACCCAAGGCGAGCGAAAATTATATTTTAGTAATTAGAAAATCGAATAATAAAATAAATTAAAATTCATTATCTCTTTTATTAGAAATTAGAAAATATGTTTTTATTTAATTAATTGTTTAAATAAAAATTGGTTTAATAAAAATCAGAATTTAAAAGTGGGGATGCAAAGGGAATAAAATTTAAAATAAAGGAAGATAATAAAATAAACAAATAATAAAAGTAATGAAATTCGAAAATAACAGAACAAAATTTGAAAGAGAAAATAATAATAAATATTATAAACAAAGAATAGAATTTAAAACGAAAACAACAATAAATTATTTTGTTATGAAAAAGCCCAAATACGACCAATAAAAAGAAATAGACGAAACATAAAATTGAATGAAAAGAACAAAAAAGAATGTGAAAAAAGGCTTTCGAATTATTGATTTTGATAGAAAGTCGTGAAATTATAAATGATATTTTGAATTTCGAAATGCAATTATCGTTTTGAATGCGCAATACTAAATTTTGAATTTTCTGACACATTGTGACATAGAAGCGTTTACGAAAATACAGAGTGTAATTATGCGTTTTCTAGCAGTTCTTTTGACGTTACAACCATACGATTTATGGAATCCATTGGGGCGCTTTTAGTACGAATGATGTAATAAAGGCAACGCGCAACACGTTTCCTTCTATTATCATGCGTTCATCGAACAGAGTGCAGATTGAATCAGAGTTCACTTTTTTCAAATTCTATCCCTATATGTATATATATTTGTTGGGACACTGTTTAATGAAAAGCTTTGAAAAGCAGGCCACACATTTGTTTGTAGCTTTTCCACAGGATTTTAATTAGATTCTTATCCGTTCTTTTTTTTTTGTTATTTTTTTATTTATCGGAAACGAAAAAAACAATTGTTGAATATTTTTTTTATTTTTGTCACACAAAAAAAATATTGCTGGGAATTTTTTTATTTGTTTATTCTATTTTTTATACAAAAGAATATTGGTTAATAATTTTTGTTTTTGTTTTTTAAAAAATCATTGATTCATTGTAAATTGATTTTATTTGCAAATGAAAGACGGTGATGAAATTTTAACAATTTTGGTTTGAATTTTTTTTTAGTGTTTAAAAATGTTTTTAATTTTTTATTAAATGAAATTTACAGACCTCACGTGACTGTTGATAATCTTAGACTATTTTTTCATCACAAACAAATATTTCGCTAGTATTTTTATAAATAATTGCTAACGACGCACGTATTTTATTATTTTGTGTCAAGTTTTGAAAAAAAATTATTGATTAATGGAAATTAATTATAATTTTTAAATATGTTAAAGTTTTTTGGTTTTTAATTAAAAAAAATAAATTATATCGACTTTGTAAATTATTTAATTAAAATACAAAGGTACTTAATTAAAAATTCAAATAATTAACAAATAAATATTTATTTGTACCAAATAATTTTTGTGAGACCAAATCCTTTTTTTAAATCAATTTTTTTGAGTCAAATAAATATTTCCTTGTTAACAAACGAGAATTAGTAAAGATTATTTTAATAAAAATTTAAAGTACAAAAATTTATATGGTAGAGAAAAAATGATAAAATTAAAAATAACAAAAATAGTAAAATTAAAAAATAACAAGAACATTAAAATTAAAAAATAAAATTATTATTTTTATTATTTTTACAATTTTTTATAATTCCTGTAACGTAATAAATATAGTTTTTAGTCCACTAAACAACTTTGCTCATTTGAAGGTTCAGAACTTGTGGATCATAAAAATGTTTGTATTTATTAAAAAAAAACATTAAAATAAAGTTTATTCATAATAAAGTCTGGACAGGAAAAAAATATATGTTGATTCAAGCTATGCACACATTTTTATTCCTTTTTTTTGTTCTTAAAATCATGGTAGAAATATAACTGTACAACATCTCGAATGGTCGTCTTTCTGCATTACATACGTGACAGAAATTCCAAATGGCAAGATTTTTGTTGAAGATACTGAAGCAATAACAACAAAGTTTATTAAAGTTTTTTTCTCAATTTCATAACTTTTTAACCCCCGAGAAATATTAAATTTACATATCATATATAGAAATAAATTGTGACTAGAAACAAATATATATAGCAGATGATTCTAGTAAAATATATAAATTTTCTTTTTTTCTCAATGTATATAAATATTTCTCATCATATTTTGTGATAAATATTTTTCCATCTTTCTAAAAAAAAGAAAGTAAAAAAAAATACTGGGTTTTTTTGTTGTTGAAAAAGTAGAAAAAATGGAGTAAATAGAAATATAGCTTTTTCTCAATTGAAAAATAATCCTACGATGTAGAAAGTTGTAGCAAAAAAAAATTTTTTTTTTAAAGAAAAAAAAAATTGTTGCTCCATAAAAGATAAAAGCGATTTTTTTCATCGAAGAAAAAAGGAGGAGCAAAAAAAAAGAATTCATAAACTTTCGGTTGGAAAAATTTTTTATCGAAAAAGAATTAGATTTTTCGATGTATAGGAATTTATTTCGTAGACTGTCAGATCGGCTTTTTTCTTTATGGAGCATTTTGTCCTCTTTTTATAATCATTATTAGGAAAACAAAATTGGAATGACGAAAGCGAATTTTTCCTCTTACTGTAATATCATTGTTTATTATAATCGTATAAATATTTTCTAATCATTATTAATTTGGAAATAGTTTTCCTAAAAGGTTTTTAGCTCTGTTAGAAATAAATAAAAACGAATATCGACTTAGAATAATTTCTTTTTAGTTGAACTAGAAAATCTGCCATTTAATTAAATTAAATTAAATTAAATTAAATTTAATTTAATTTAATTTAACTAATTAATAAGTCCGATTATTAATGAATTAGAAATTAATTATTAATTATTAAAGACGTCCTTATTGGATAAACTTCGTTTATTCGCAATTATTAATCATTTTGTGCGCAAAATTAAAGAAAATATTACGCGAGATTGTAAATGAAAGGAGATAAATTACAAACACCTGAAGAGTACATAGATATATAAACATACACGCGAAAAGATGCGTAATGAACTCGAAATTGACTTTTTGAAAATAAAAACACGCGAATGTTTGCGCTTAATTGTCAGATAAAGATAAAAGTGGAATTATGAATCAAAAGGTAAAGAAAGACAGATGATGGTGCGAGTGCACGTGAGATGAATAGCTCTCCCTCTCTTTCTCTCTCTCTCTCTCTCTTCTTGGGCCCACGATACAAGTTGTGTATACATATAACTATACATATAGGACCCCCTTTCTCCGTTCGTAACTGTTCGAAACGTGCGAAACCAGTTATTTAACTACAAGTCCCCACATTGCGGCTGTATGTGGGAACGACTGACTACCGGGAGGATGCGAATGCCTACCACTCATGGTGCCTACAAATCTCGCCACCTTGAAGCACCTTGGACCCTTTACTAAGTGGTCGAAAAAGAAAAAACGAAAAAAGAAGGAGAAAAAAAGAAAAATGCGAACGAAAATGGAAAAGAAACAAGAAAAAGACAAAAAGTTTAAGAAAAAAAGGTGGGAAAAGAAACTGAAAACAAAAAAAAAGCTACAGAAAAAGAAAAGACGAAGGAAAAGAAACGGAACGAAAAAATAAAGAAAATGAAGGAAAAGGCACAGAAAACGCAACAGGGTAAAGAAAAAAGAAGAATGTTAAGAAACAGAAAATGAAAAAAGAAAGCAAACAAAAATATAAACAGAAAATGAAAAAGAAGAGAAAAAAAAGACGTAGAAAAGAAGAAGGAAAATAAGAAGCAAAGAAGATATAAAGAAGAAAGTGCGCGCGAAAATAACACGAGGACAGGGCCTTGTAGCGAAATACATAATTGAATGAAAACGCGGTGAACAGCACCAAAAGGTAGTTCTTTCTAAAAGGGGGTGGGATAGGGTGGGTGGAATGCTATAATTTCAAGCCAGACAGTCATGCGTTATTCAACTCCGAGTACAACGCTCTCTCAAACCCTTTTCGTCCTTCATCGTGAGCAATGCTCTCTTTCGCTCTATATTTTCATTGTTTTTACCGATCATCCTTCTTCTTGTCATCACTTTCATTATTCGGACAACTCTCGTCTATTTAATTGATACTTTTTTCTACAATGAACCGAAATTAATTTTTATCAAAAATTCAATTCATCCAATTAAATTATTTACATTACCTAATCATTTTATTTTATCGCACACCATGAAAATAAATTCAAATAATCGAAAATTTGTGTTTTATAAAATAAATTCTATTTGACGAAGTTGAAGTTCACAACGTTTGTTTACTGCAATAAAATATTTTTTTAAATTTAATATTTTATTGTACAACAATTATTATCAAAACAACATAAACTTCAATCTTTTTGTTTAAATATTTCTGTGTCAATATTAATGCATTAATTTTAATTAATTTACTTAGTGAACAATTTTTTTTTCGTTGATCAACGTTGTGGACTTCAACTTGGTTATTTGGACCAATAAATTCAAGCATTTTATCTAAATCCTTCTATTTACTTGATTTAAATAAAAATTGTCTAATTCAAGTACATATTACTATATTTTATTTATATAAAGTAGGTATATTTTTTTCATAATTAAACTGAAAGTATTCGTTCGAATAAAAGTTATTTGATGTAAATAAACATTATTTTATTCAAGTAAATATTTATTTGATAATAGACAAAATACATAATAGACCAAATTTTATTTCAGTGTTGGTATGAAATTTTTATATGGACATTTTTCCATTTATAAAAGTAAAAATCTTCTATTTTTGTCTAACTATTTTTTGTTTAATGTTGCAGGAGAGCGATAACCTTTGGTGGGATGCATTTGCGACTGAATTTTTCGAAGAGGATGCAACTTTAACTCTTGCGTTTTGTTTGGAGGATGGACCGAAAAGATACTGTAAGTGTCATTATTTATTAAAAATTTATACATTGAAAAATTACAATTTTCTCTTTATTTAAAAAAATGTTTCAAATAATTTTTAATAAATATATTCGATTCAGTGTCAATTAGACTTTTTATTTGTTTTTTCAATAAAAATAATGTTTAATATAGAAGATGGAGATATTTATTGTTGATCAGAGTCAAATTATTGTCAAAGATATTTATTAATTGTCACAGAACTGATCAATATAATCGCGAAAGCTAGGATTAAAAATATTAATTCCATTGATCAGTTCTTTGACAATCAATAAACATCTTTGACAAAAATAATATTTAGTTTTTATTATTTGGTCTAAATAAAATTTTATTCAAATTCATTTTTCATTCATTTTATTCAAATAAAAGCCTTTATTTGTATAGAATGAAATTTTTTATTTTTAACCAAATAAATAATGTAGGCTCTGGGACAAATATACTTTTATTTAATTTGAAATAAATTACATAAATTTGGTTAAAATAAAATTTTCCTCTGGGTGTAAAAATTGATTTTGTTTCTTTTTTGCTTTTAGCTATAGGAAGAACATTAATACCAAGGTATTTTCGTTCGATATTTGAGGGTGGAGTGACGGAACTTTATTATAATATGAAGCATCCGAAGGAGTCGTTTCACAATACGAGTATAACATTAGACTGTGATCACTGCGTTATGGTCACGCATCATGCGAAACCAATGTTCACAAAGGTGAGACTCTTTCTTTTTTTTGTATTAATTTCCATTATCTTAATTAATTGGGGGGTGGATTCATTCATTATATTTGATTTCTAAGTACATAATTTTTATTTTTAGACGTGTAATTGATTTTCATTTTTTTTTCTTTAATTTCAGGAGAGGACAATGTGAAATTTTAACAAATCTAAATTTACTTTGTTGACAGGCATATAAATTTTTTTCTCTGGCATTTTTTTGGGAATTAAAAAATTATTTCATATTTAATACAGTTTTTTAGAAAATTATCTTTTTTCTGCAATTTAAGAATTTTTACCTTTTGTGAAAATTGAAATTTCTTTTTTAATTTTAAATTATTCTTTAGAATTTTTAAATAAATTTATTCAAACATGTAATCATTTTTAAAAGTAAATAATATGTTTATAGGGTCAGATGGGGTGAATAGAAATAATTATCTTTTACTAATATACTACAACAAAAATCAACTTTGATTTTTTCATTTTGCAAACTTTAATTTAAAATAGAAACAGTTGATTGTTGCGATTTAATTATACCCATATTTTTTACTACCCTTTAAAATTATTCCACGGAAGTGAAATATAAAATTTGAGAAAATTTCTTAATTTTTCATGTTTTTAAAATTACTTTCGAAAAATCAACTATTTTTTATGTAATTTTAATTACGATTTTTTGAAAATTTCATTTTTTCAGTATTATTGATTAAAATGTTTTAAGTTTAATTAATTTTTGAAACAGTCTTTAAAATTTTTTTCAAATAAATTCTTACCATAGAGTTCTTCAAGAATTCATTAAAATAATTACAAAAATAAGTGATAAAGTTATTGATTGTTTCTAAAAATGGAAACTTATGGATTTCTTTTATTTGAGAAAGAGAATTCATAGATTAGTTAAGATTTGCATTAATTAGATATTTTTAAAAATCTAATTTCCAATATTGAAATTAAAGGATTTACGTATATTGGTATTCAAATTTTTAAATTGTATTTTTTTCGAAATCGTAAGGTTTACGTATAAAATACGATTAAGAAAAGCAGAAAAAAATTTAAATGTATAAATGAAATAAAGTAATAAAATAAAAAAAATGTAGATGAAAAATATTAAATTAATTAAATACAACTTGTTCCACTACCATGTTTTTGTGTAATAAATTTTTATGTAAATTTTTATAATTTAACATAATTTTAGATTTTCAGTAATGTTGGAAAATAAATTGAAAATCCTAAACAAGGTAAATTTTGATGGGTTTAGTTTAAATTGAAATTTCACTCGTCCCTTTCCTTGAGTGACTGATCCATTCACTAATTTGAGTTTTAAATGTGAAATTATTTTTGGACGCGTAATTAATTTTCATTTTTCTCAACATTTTTTATTTATTACACGATTGTCAATTATTTTTTTCTCAATTTTAGTTTTATTAAAATTATTTTCTATTATTCTAAATTTTGTTTAGTGTATCAATTATTATTATATAAACTAATTTTTTGTTTTAGAATCAGAATTAAAATTCCTTTATTTTGTTTATCAACTGAAATACCATTTAATTGACTCCAAAAAATATTATTTGATTCAAATAAATATTTAATTGATAATAGTCAATTAATCGGTTATTTGAATCAAATAAATTTCTTTTCAGCGTATATTTATATTTTTATATTTCCATGTTTTCTATTTAATCTCATTTTTATTCAATGCTCTTTTTTGTTTCACGTTTAATTAATTGATTTTAGTTATCTTTTCTCATTTACATTTTTTTAATACTCGTTATTCTACTTTTAGGTGTGTACCGAGGGTAGGCTAGTTCTTGAATTTACTTATGACGATCTCATGAGGATAAAGTCGTGGCATATGACGGTGAGAGCACATCGGGAATTCGTACCTAGATCCATGGTTGGAATGCACTCGCAACAACAGGACCCGGCGTTATTAGATCAAATTAGTAAAAACATCACGAGGCAAGGGATAACCAATTCCACCCTCAATTACCTTAGGGTAAGATATTTACTATTCTTTTCTACATTTATTTTCATTTCCTGCGAGTCTGAATTTTTTTCTACAACTTCGAAACTACTTTTATAAATTTGACAAAAATAGAAAGAATAAAATCATAAACTTCATCGAAATTATTTTTCTAAATTGCAGAAAAAGAAATCAATTTTATTTTCTGAAATTTCATAAATTGAAACTTAAGAGAAAGGAGAACAAAGTGTTAATCTGAGAAATAATGTAACAGTGCTTTATGTGCAGAAAAAAACTATTGGAAATTTCATGAGAAGAAAATTTTCAAACGTAGTATCAGTTCTTTCACTTGATCTAGGCTTAAGTCGTGTTCATGTTTCGCGAAAGTAGAAAGAATCCGGGTTACGATCCAGCTTCTTTCGGTTCCAGAACGCTTTCTCTCTCCTCTCTCTTGTCTCGTGCCAATTTTTTTCTCTTCTTTTTATTTGAAAAATATCGAAGGGAAATTTAATTAATATTTTTTGTTCTTTTTTTCTTTTTTAGTTATGCGTGATTCTAGAACCAATGCAGGAGCTTATGTCGAGGCACAAAGCGTACGCATTGTCGCCAAGAGATTGCTTAAAGACAACCCTGTTCCAGAAGTGGCAGAGGATGGTTGCCCCGCCGGGTAAGAGAGGTAGACGGACAGTTGCTTTACATGAGAACCACCAGCCAGTGGAGCCAGTCAGCAAGCTGGTCTGCTACGGTTTACATTCAACGAAATTGATTTTCAAATAATTAACGATTTTTCAAAATTCGTGCAATTTTTTTTTCTTTTTTTCTCTCAATTTTTGTTCATTTCGTGCATTTACTTTGGTTCTCAACATTTCTCCACTTTCTCTATATAAAATATTCTCGGGTTTTTCAAATTTTTCCTCCAATTATTCAAAGTGGAAATAATTATTTTCTATTTTTTATTTCCTGTAAAATATCACCGATTTTCGAAATTATTCCCTCGATTACTCAAGGAGGAAACAATTTTTTTAATTTCCTTTTCTATTTTTTATTTTCTAGAAATATATCCGGTCTTTTGAAATTATTCCTCGATTTTTCAGAGAGGAACTATGTTTTTTCTATTGCTTTTTTCCATTTTTGATTTTCTATATTATATCCCGCTTTTTCAAATTAGTTCTTAACTTTTCGAAGAGAAAATAAGTATTTTCCATTTTTGATTTTCTATAAAATATCCTCTTTTTAAAATTATTTCTTGATTTTTCAAAGAGGTAATAATTATTTTCTATTTATGTTCTTTTCTACATTTCATTTTCTATAAAATATCTCTGATTCTCGAAATTACTCCACCAATTATTCGAAGAAGAATCATTGTTTTCCTAAAAAGTGAAATAATTATTTACTAAATTAAATTTTTTGAATTCAGTTTTTAATATATATTTTTCAAAATTATTTGTTGCGTTAGATTTTCTTTAAATTTATAAGAATTTCAACAATAACAAAGTCTTTCTTTCTTTTTTTCTTTTTCACCTTGATATTTTAACAAAAAAATGAATGAAGAATATAGCTTCAATTTTTATTTAAAAAATGTAATTTTTGTATGTATATAATTGAATTCATAAATAATTGTCAGAAAATTATTGAATTATTATTATTATTATCAATTGATTTATAGAAAGTTAAAATTGCAAATTCTAAAAAATAATAGAATTTTTAAAGAATTATTAGTAGACATTTTTAGAAATAATTACATTTCAAAATTCTGAAAAATTCAATTTGTCTAAGAATTTTATAGATATATTTTTTAAACTAATTGAATTCTTAGATATAAAATAATTTATTAAAAAATTTTCGTATGAACGGAATTTCTAAAAATATAATAATTGAAAATAATTAAATTTAAAAATCTATTTTAAGTGCAGTTTCTTCATCTTTGAAAATTTTTTATATTCTCAGAGAATTTTCACAAAATTATTAAAAATAATTAAATAATTCCTTTAGACGAGAATTTTAGACAAAAATTCTGGAACATAATTAAAATATTGACAGAGTTTAAGAATTTTTTAAAACTTAAAATAATTAAATATTTAAGTTTTAAATAATTTTAATAAAATTTATAAACAAGATTTTCTGGAACAATTTGAACTAACAATGTTTTTTGAATCTCAATTTTTGAATTGGAACATTTTTAAATAATCGAAATTTTATAAAATTAAACTTAAAACAATTAAAGTTTACACGAATTTGAAGTGAAATTTTAATTTTTTGATTTAATTGAATTAAAATAATTTTTAAAACAATAGAGATAGTTGATTAGTTGAATTTTTTAATAAATAATTGCAAAATTTTTTAACGATCTAAATTTTATAAAACTGAATTTAAAACAATTTAATTTAGTAGGTAGTATTTACAGTGATTCTTTCTTTTTCTTTGACTAATAAAATTCAGAAAGAAATTTCTCAAACAGAAAAAATAGACTAAAAATAAGTTATTTAAAAAAAAATTAGTTAGAAATTCTAGAAAATAATTGAATTTTAAAAAGTTGAAGTAGTAATTTTTAATTGAAATGTTCTTCAATTTTAGATGTAATTAGTAATTAAATGTCATAAATCTGTATTGTGATAAATTTTAGATTGTATAGAATTTTATTATAATTTTTAAAAAATGTGTTTTCCAAAATCAATTTTAATAAATGTTTAGAAAATAATTGAATTTTACTGAAATTTAGAATTAACGTTAATCTTCAACAAAACTTTTTTTTATTCGAATAGGAGAGAAAGTGAAAAACTTTTGTCAAAATTGGAGAATAGAAATAGAAATAGAAATAGAAAAGTAGAAAATAAAATTTCTGATAAAAAGACGACTTTTTTCATCCTTTGAATCGACTACATACGACATATTCTTTTTCTGCATCTTAAAGTTATTCCGAAGTCTGTAAAATGTAAAAATTTGCTTTTCTTTTAACTCGAGAGGAATTAGTTGTTGCTGACAAAGTTAAAGAACTGTTTTCTTGAAATTGTTTCGCAACCTATATTTATGTTATACTTTGTATAATCGACTGTACTCTTTTCTCGGTTATCCTTGGTTGAACACTTTTGAACCTTCTTATCTTACTTTGCAATCGTGCGTTATGCGCGCACACCGCGTTTCCGTTTCTTAGTCCATATTTTCCCTCCTCTTTCGCAGTTGAGCTGGTACCTACGACCGTATATCCTTTGCAAGGTCGGAGAAGCCTTGGAACCAAAGCGTGCGCGCAATATTATGCAATTTTTTTTATCTATTTTCTTTTTTGATGAGTAAAGCAAATAAAAAATGTCGTATATTTAATAATAATATCTATAGAGTTTTTGTTTTTTTGTTTAAAGAAAGATGTAAAGTATCTGTGCATTTGTCTGTCGCTGCATGAGTGCCTGTATGAACGTGTTACGTTCATACATTAGAGACCTTTGATACTGAGAAAGGTCCACAGCTGGGTAGTGAATATAGATTCAATTAGAGATGTTGCATACGCTTAGAAATACTAGGTGTGTGCACACGCGACACATTGTCTCATGTTTCGTTCTTTTTCTATTATTTCCAGAGTCCCAAAGACCAGCCAGCAAAAGGAGAAAGCGAAAAGGCAGCACGTCGGGTCCTGGGAATAACGCGCCTCCAGTTCCCAGTAAAAAACGATCCCCAGGTCCAAATTTCTCCCTAGCTTCTCAGGTTCGTTGGTATTTTTGGCATTTTATTTTCAATTTATTTATTTTTTTACTTGTGGGACAAAAGTTTGAATTTTCAATAAAGTAAAAATAAAATTTATAATTTAAAATAATTTTTAAGTTTTATTAACATTTTTAGTATGATAGACAAATTATATACGTATTATTTTACTTCTCGGACTAAAGTTTGAATTTTCAATGAATATTATTATAATTTATGATTTAAAATAATAATTTGTTCATATATTTTCATATTCAGAACAATATGAATATTGTATTCTTCATTCCTGGACCAAATTACAATAATTATTATTATTGTAATGTAAATCAGGAATTTATAATTTTAAATTATAATTTTTTATTTCATTGACAATTTCGAGATGATATAGAAATACTGTATTTTTCACTTCTGGATCAAAAGTTTGAATTTTCATTAAATATTAGTACAATAATACAGAATTTATAGTTTGAAATAATATTTTTTAATTTTACTTTTATCTCCGCATTAATCTGAATATTATATTTTCCATTTCTGGGCCAAAAGATTGAAATTTCAACAAATATTGTTATAGAATTTAATTTTGAACAATAATATTAAATATTATTGTTAATATTTCTTTGTTTAGTTTTATTATTATTTTACTTTAATTATATTTTAAATATTAATAATTTGCAATCGTGAAAGTCAGTGTATAATATTAAATTATGTGTCAATTTTCCATTAGGATGTGATGGTAGTGGGTGAACCATCGTTGATGGGTGGCGAATTTGGCGATGAGGATGAACGACTAATAACAAGGCTGGAGAATACACAATATGACGCGGCCAATAGTTTAGATCCTCATAGTCACGATACTCCTGGTGGACCACCTCCGCATCCGCACCAATTTCACTCTGAACCAACACCTGGCAATTCCTGGCCACCGGATCGTGGTCCAGGTCCTCCACAAGGAGGTCCCGGTAGTCAGGTAAATATTCTACTCATTACTATACTGTCTGATACTTTCTATCTTTTTTTTCTTTTGCCAATTGACAAAATTTTCTCTTCAATTTTATTATATATATAATTTTGGCTTTTTCTAAAATTATTATTTAGGCTTTTCTTTTGCTACTTTTAATTAAAAAAAACTTTCAAAAAAAAATAAAATAAAACGTTGCAGACTAGGAATAAATTTTCAAATTAAAATATCAGAGCTGGGAAATATTTTTGTCATTTTGAAATATAAGCCCATTATTGAGAGACATAACTTTCAAAATAACGTTACAGCTTGTACTTTGGGTTCGATATACCGAATGATTGCGAAATCTGATTCGTTGCTATACTAATGAGAAAATTATGATGCCGTTAGAATCAACCAATCAAGCTCTGTAATTATTCGATATCATCAAACAAACACTGATTTTACTTTATATTGTAAATGTTCGAATTATGAATTTGTGTTACAATTTATAGAATAATTCGAAGAGGAAAAATAATATTAAAAATAATATTAAATAATATAATAATAATAATAATAATAATACTAATATGTAAAATACCCATAGGTATAGTCAAGTCTGTCAAAAGTTATTTTTGTATAAGTTTTTCAATTTCATTAAATTTTCGAAATTTACAACTAAAAAGTTTTGGAATAATTGAAATTTTCTACTATTTTCTTGAAAATTTCCGAATTTTTAAAAATACAAGTATTATTATTTAAATGAACTCCTCGTAAAATGTAGTTCTTCTTTAATTTTTTTTAAATTCGTAGAAAGAATTTAATTAATTGAATTTCCGTAGAACATCCTAATATGAATTAATTTAAAAATGAATTTCAGTTAATAATTAAATATTAGAAGAGTTATTGTCTAGATTTTTGGAAATAATTAAATAACAGCAGATTTTTAAATTATATTGGAACATTTTTAATATCAAAAATGTAATAATATTTAAATATTTATATTAATAAATAATGAATTTATTATTATTTTCTAAAAAAATATTTAAGTTTTGAATAATTTTATTTTGAAAATTCCATAGAAAGTAATTGAATTTTGAAGGAATTACAATTTGAAATTTATAGGAATAGTTAAATTTCGAAATCTTTTTAATTAAAATTATTAAAAATTCGAGTTCTATGGAAAATAAATAAGATTAAATATTTGAATATTTATTTTTACAAAAATTATTAAACTTTTCAACAATTTAATTTAGAAATTAAGAAAAAAATTTATTTTCAAAAAATTGTAATTAAAATTTTTGAAGTCATTCAGGGAAAAATGTATACGAGAAATTCTCGTATAAAAATAAAGAAAATTTATTAAATTTCCAATTCGGAATTTTGACACATTTAATTACACATTTAATTGAAATAAATTTTAATGTATTCTAACTAAAAATTTTGAAAATAATTGAACTTTAGAAAAACATAGAATTGAAGTTATTACCCGGATAAGAAAAAAGGAATAAATTCTTAATGGAAATCAGGAAGAAGTGAGGGAAATATTGAATCAAATATTTGTGTATTGACTAAATGGAGTTTTATTCGTTGTAAAATTTAATTTTTCGATAGCTACTTTGTTTCAGTCTAGAAGCTAGTTTTCTTTGATAGTTTTCTAAAATTAAAAATCTAGTGCAAAGCCTATAATAGTATAAATGAGAGTAAATAGAAATAATACTATTACTGATGATGATAATAGTAATAAATGTCTATCCCCAGCAGAGTTAGTCCTCCACTTTTTCATAGTTTTATGTAATTTTTGATTTATTTTAGTTTTATTAACTTAATTTTCCAATAAAAATAATATTTTTTAGTTCTTGCTGAGCGTTGAGAGAAGGAAATAAAAGAAATAATTTTCTTTTAGGGAGTCCAAGGTTCTCAAGGCGGACAGGGTGCTGGAATACAGGGATCACAGGACACGAGTCAACAACAGCAAGACAAGAAGAGCCCCGCGGTGAGCCAGTGAGGCCAGGAGTCCCCGCGCCCCCCCACCAGGGGGCGTCGGGGGCGCAGGCCCAAAAATTTGGCTCCCTAGCGGGGCGAGAAAAACCTCCCCAATTCCTATTTGGCCAGCTCATCTTCCTCGGCTGCTCGATTGTCGCAGATCGGCGTTCTACCTCTCAATTGTCAACCTGCACTTTCTGGTCTTCGTTCAGAGCAGCACGCACAACTGGGTCATGTTTCTTCCATGGGGATGGATTCATTGGAGCTATTAGCAGCCCATCATCAGGCTCAGCAGCAGCAGCAACAACAACAACAGCGACAATTGTTAACAGCAGCGGATCATTCAGGAGCAACCGGATCAATGCCTACCGGTGGTTTACCACAACCACTTCAGCAAGCTCAATCGGGACAAACGCAAAATCAAGATCCACTACAGAGTATGGTACAGCAACTTGTCTGTTTGACGCAGCTGCAACAACTCCAGTTCCTTTTGACTCAGAGTGGTCACATGTGAATAAGAAGAAGACGAAAAAAAAAGATGAAGAAGAAGAAGTCTATATTTACCCCCAAAAAAATATTACAAAGAATAAACAGGAGTTTGGGAGTGTTTAGGCAATACATTTGTGCAGGATAAGTTAGTTTACAAAGGCTGAGGAAATCAGAAGATTAAAAAGTGCTCGATCCACTTGAACTCGCAAATGTTTTAAATCGATTTAGTGAAAAGAAAAGCAACGCGAAAGTGAGATCCAGCGTGTGATAAATCGAATGTAGGGAAGATAACAAGTATAAAAAAAGTGTGACTCTTGCACTAATAGAAACGCTAAGCCACGCGCGATAAAAAAAAATATGATCGACACTCGGCCGTGGATCTGTGAATGAATCTCTATCCGTCAACAGTATTGATATAATTAATAGAGTAAATGAATATAATACTTTAAGAGGTTTTTAGCGTAAGTACGTACTGTGCAAAACGTATGCAAGGAAAGAGACTTGAGAGAATGGATCCAAGATGACACAAGATTCAGGAGGTATGTGTGCTCGATTT
The DNA here is from genome assembly GCA_032872475.1 of Leptopilina myrica (nomen nudum). Taxonomy (NCBI): domain Eukaryota; kingdom Metazoa; phylum Arthropoda; class Insecta; order Hymenoptera; family Figitidae; genus Leptopilina; species Leptopilina myrica (nomen nudum). The sequence goes on along the minus strand of CM065460.1, from coordinate 29,501,638 downwards.
TTCAAGTTTTTTTTTACCCCCTTTTCGAAAGTGCAGAGCCGCTTTTATTTATTTATTTTTAATAAATAAGGCCGTACTGTCCATATGGACACATCCGTAAAAATTTTTCCTTTTATTTTTAATATTTAATGAAGCACAAGAGTTAAAACGTTTGTGAATGCTCGAGTGTGAATTTACGTTTACTATCATAATTTTATCACAAGTACGCACAAAAGTACTGCTGTTTTATGGAAAGCTCAATAGTGACAAGAAACACTTGACAATTTAATCTGTTGATTTTTAAAGGAAAACTTGATTGATTTCATTTCTTATTTTCGTATTTTGGAAATTTGTAAATATTTTTTTCATCGTCAATTTCTTTTTTATAATTTATAATATTCATTAAGTACGAATAAGGTCATTTTTAATACAATATTTAATTGTTATTACAATTATTTAATTGTCATTACTGCTATTTAATTGATAATACAATTGACAACTGATAATTGAATAAAATAATAATTAAACAATTGTCACCTTATGAATTTTGTAAATTATAGAAAACAAATTCAGAAGGGCATTTTGCAAAGAAGACAAATAGATTCTTAGTAATTCTCTTGTTAGACTGCAAAATTCTCAAATATTGCATTGTAACGACAGAAAATATCTCTTTGTCTTCTAAGAAATAAATATATTTCTTATATTGCATTTTTTTCATAAATCTTTTTCTGTTTCAATCAATTACTTTTTCTCCAAACTCGAAATTTATACTCAAAATTAATTAATTAATTTAAAGTGAGTCGAAGTTAACTAATTTAAGAAGAATTGAAATTAATTAACTTAGAATGAATTAAAAATTAAAAATGATGTTTATAAAAATCGAATGAAATTTACAAAAATCGAATAAAGAGATATAGCTAATAAAAAGCGAATGAAAATGAAAATTAAATATTAATTAAAGTATAATTAACTAAATTAAGATAAATCTAAATTTACTCACACCTTAGTAAGAAAATTTTCCTTTAATATTTATTTATTTGTTTAAAATTTAAGTAATTTAATTCTTTAGGCTTCAAAGATTCTCTTTTAGTTTTTTAATTTTAATTTTATATTTATATATATAAAAATAAATTTGTATAAATAAATATAAATATTTATGTAAAATAAAGTATTACCTATTAATCTTGTATAAAATTTATTTTCTAAAAATTCTAAAAATTGCGTAATTCATTTTTTATTAGCAATATTGTCTGTTTTATAAATTTTTGTAAATGTTTCATTGTTTCTTGTCACTCTTTTGCAAAAAAAAAATAAATGATGTGAAATAAATAAATTCGTAGGCAATTATCAATTCACGCATTTTGAAAGTGCGGATGTACAAATTTTCTACACGCTAATTGTAAACAATGGAAAATACACAGAAAAACAATACACATTTTTTACTCTCTTCTTCAGTAAATGAATCCGTGAAAAACATATAGATGACAAAACTTTTATTAAGAGAAAAATAAAATCACGACATCTTTTAATCGCCGTTTTAGACACTTTTCTGTCTGAAGTCAATCGAAAATATTTCTTGCAAATAATCTCACTTTTGTTTTACGGAGATTCGAATTATTTTGTTTTCTTTTTTGATTTTGAAATTAATTTCAAAGATTTTAATTTTTAATTTTTGAACAATTTTTTTTTTATGAAAAGGATTAAATTTTTGAAAATGTATTTTTTTAATTACGAAACGAGAAAGGTTTTATTTTTTAAATCGTTTGAATTGAATTGAATGTGAATTTACTTGAGTGTTTTTTAAAGATTATTCGGAATTTTTTGATTAGATTTTTATTTAAAGAAGGACATTTTTTTTTATTTCTGAATCATTATTTTCGTATTTTTCTTTCTTTACGATTTTCTCAATAAAGAGATTAATAATTCTTGTATTAACTCAATAGCAAAATATGATCATTTTATAATTTTGCAAACGAGTAATTTTAATTTAACGAACAATTCATTTTTTTCAAACAAACCGTTTTCATCATAATGGTTGAGATTTTGTACGGAAAAGTGTCTTTTAATTATGTATAAAGAAAGAGTATACACTATTCATAAAAAAAAGAATGAAACCAATGTAGTGTAATGAAACAAAGATGTATGAAAAAATAAAGAAAGATATGAAAAAAAGAAAACTACAGAGACACGAACATAACAAAAAAAAATTGCGAAAACGTATTGTGTGAGACTCGCAAAAATTTACACGTACATTAATCAAGCATTAGTTCAATAAGCCACGCGTGAAGCCAGTACAGTCCCACAGCGCGTGTGTATGAAAGAATAGCCGAAAAAAAATGTTTTATGCATGAATCTGAGTGTGTATAATGTGTGAGAAGAAGACGAAAAAAAAAATAAAACAAAAGTCTTGAATACAAGCATGCAGTGGGGATTTTTAGGATAAATGATTTATTGAAAAAATGTTGTATATTATTACCAATTATAATGACAACTATTATAATTAACTAATATACCCTAATAATGTGAATTGAATTTAAACGACAAAAAAATACATGAACGATAAGTAATAGGAAATTTTTAATTGTTAGCAAAGCACACGAAGTCGCCGTTTTAAAACAGACTCGGTCGAAATCGCATTAGCCAATCGATCCGCTCAAAGAAAAAAAATGAAAAAAATAATAATAATAATAATGAAAAAGGTTTAATATCGATGGAGGATGGAGCATGAAAAAAAATTAGCTAAAGAATATTAAAAAAGAAAATTACGACGAATAAAAGATGATGATAAAAAAAAGATACAGAAACGAAAAATATAAAGCGTAACAATAAAAAGTGCATTATCAACGTCGAATGACTCGTGCGCCTTGCACGCAAAAGAGTTGTTATAATTGGAACTACGTGATGGTTCGTAAATTATTGTAAATCATGAACAACAAGTTTCGTGCGCCGTCATCTATATTGTAAATAAATGAGTATAAATTATTGTTGCTGTGTTTTTTTCTTTATTTCATTTATTCGCTCATCCGTTCCGCTTCTCCCATTTTTTGTGAAGCACATCACGAGGAAATCATTAAAAAGACACAAAACACACAACCGTTGAATATGCACTTTTCCCGACAGCAAAAATTTTCATTCGTAACCGATTGACTCGCACTTTCTCGAATACAATCACTATTTAGAAAAATCGAAGTTTAAGTGAAAAAATTCATATTGTCTCAAAACATAAATGAAAATAAATCATAGTCACAAAAAAATAAATGAAAAAATCAGTCTCAACAAAGTGAATAGAAATTAAATGAGAAATATCAAAGTTAAAAAGATTAAATGAGAAAATATTAAAATTTTGAAAATTGAATAAGAAAGAAATACTTTATTAGAAAATAAATAAAATAAATTCCTCGTGAAGCTTTTTATGATGTTTGGTAACAAACGAACTAGCGATGAAGTTTGTCAATTAAAATCTTGAGAAATTTTAAAATTCTTTTCAATGAAGGAAAATCGAATGGAAGTAAAATTAATTGCAAGTAGAGAGATAATTGCATAATTATCAATATTAAATTATTTACTAAAAATATTTTATTTAAAATGAAATCATCGAAACAAATTTATTTAATATAATCGAAAATCTAGTTCTTTTCGTATCTGTAAACTATTTAAAAAAAACATAAGGCTTAAATATTTATTATACAATATTATTAATATTTATTAATTTGAGAAAAAAAAATTTTTTTTCCACTTTTGAACTCTTTTTCTTTTAATTAAATTTTTTGCATTTAGAATTGAATTTGCAATAGAATTGAAGAGAGGATTGAAACAGAAGCAAATAAGGTGCAATGCAATCGAAAATTTCTTTTTCGAAGAGTTTATATTATTTCTTCGTAAAATAAATATTTTTCTGAAGAAATGTAGTTTTTTTACATTTTCAAAAATTAGAACAAATGAAGAAAAAAGAGAATTGTGCAAGTATTTCTGGAATTTTTATAAGTATGCAGCAAACGGGATTTTTGAAATTTTCTGTAATTTTTAAAAATTGTAAAAATGCAAACATCAGTAGAAAATAATTTTTAAGATGCGAAACAACAAGAGAAACTACAGATCTCAAGTATCTCTCCGCTCAGGGATAAGCGCAGCTGGAATTTGCAATTTCCAATAATCGATACTTTAATGATCTCTCAATTATTGATTAGAGAAACAAAAATAAATTTTTTTCCGTATTTTTTCTTTTATTCGTTAAGTAAATTTCATTTTGTGCGCAAAAATTACAAAAAACATAAATCTATTTCTGAACTAAAAAGAAAACAAATTAGTAAAAATTAAATTACTAATATTTTTTTGCAAATTAGAGACAAAGTTGAAATATTTCTGCTGCAAAAAAATTTCCGAAAATAAAATAATAAAACTCATATCAAGTGCATCGACATGAAGACTATTATGTAAAACCTCGAAATTTTTCTAAAAAAAATTACAATTATTATATCGTCCAAAGAAAATTTTGAAATTTGATTTTTTCTGTATTTTTATACGACATTATTTTCCTCTCTCTGTCTCTCTCTCTTTTTTAAATATATATATATACATATATATATATATATATATATATATATATATATATATATATATATATATATATATATATATTGAAAAAAAGTGGAAGATTAATAAATGAATTATTGTAAAAAGTCTTCTCTTGTGTATAAATAGTTTGGGAATATAAATGTATAATAATTAAATCGTGTACAGTGGCTACATTTTCGGTATTGTTAGATTTATTTATTACGTAGTTATTATTTTCATTTTTAAAATAATTGTTATAAGCGCCTGAAAAATATGATCCAGTCTTTTTTTCCCTTTTTGTTTATAATAAATGGTGTCGGTTCGACTGCTAAAAAAAATCACTGGACCAGTCTCGGAATGCACGAATAGTGTATAAAAAAAATTAAATACTAGCTAATTAGGTGCGACTATTGTGCAAGGATACATTTACCTTTTTTTTATTTTTTAAATGGACATGAGCCAGCTCGGTATATTATATTAATATACATTCAAAGTTAGCTCATTGCCATTGACCAATAGTGTAATAAGAAAAATTGTCATCTAATTACATTTTTACGCACTTCCAAAAATTTTTATCCTTGTAATTTGTATCATAGCGACATGTGTTTTAAAAGTCCACCATTATATGTATGTAATCAAAATTGTAACTGAGAAAACGTTAATAAAAAAAACGATATTTCGAACGTTCAAATTGTTTCTTTTATTCAGAGAAAAAATTCTTATAGCCCATTGTTTTTCTTTACTTTTGATTCTTGCTTTATGAATATCGGAAATCGAGGGGATTTGACTCTTGTAGTACAAGCGCGCGCATTTAGTTACCCTACCGACCCAACCCTGTTTAATGGGACATCGGCATATAAACAACAATGTAAAATACGTCAAGTAATTTGCAACTAATTAGCATGTATCTTATCTAATTTTCTTAGTCTTGTGTGTTGAGCCTTATTTTTCAATGACTGGAAAAATATTTCGGTACGGGAAATTTTTACACTTTTATTTGGAGAAAAATTGGCTGAAAAGCAGCGCCACGTATAGTTTTAGGTTAAGTCATTTAAGTGCAAATCGGAATTAAGTTTCGTCGCGATTTGTCAAGTGCATGGGACTTTTTTTCTCGCATTCATAGAGAGTTGAATGTGACATTTTAATTGTTAATTAATTTTTGTATACATTAATCTGAATATTGTTGGTGATTTTTCGATAATTATTTCTATTGATAGTATTCGAATTATGCGAAAATGTGATGCGAAACTTGAAAGATGAGTTCTGAGGATATATACTTAATTAGTCATTTTTAACGTGATGGGATGAATTTTTTCTTATAATCACAATGTTATTTGTACATCTTTTGACTTGCTGCGATTAATTAATCGTACAATGGTAAGTTGCTGTGAATTTATTGAATTAGTTAATTTATTTTACCGATGTCAGTTATAACCTCAATTTTGACACTTAACGACATTAAATGCGCTTTTTATTTTCAACTTCGATAATTTCAGTTTTATTTACACTGGAAAATGTTACGTAAAGAAGATAATTTATTCAATTTTACAATACCACGCGCTTTTTCTGTAATTAGATTTCTTCATTTTCTTCTCGTTTTTATTATCTAAACAAAATTGTACAATTTTTCCTGGAAGGATTTTTATCGCTAATTTTTATCTCGATTATTTTAAATTATGTGCTAATTCTTTGTAATTTCATTTCCAGGGAGCAAATATATCACAATTGGAAAGAGATATCGGATCTGATCAATTTCCACCAAATGAACACTACTTTGGTTTGGTCAATGTACGAATTCAAATTTATTATTTCTAGAATTATTAATTGTTTTTATTTTATTTACTTTTAATTAAATAATATTTTTATTTATTAATTAAAATTATTAAATAACTAATATTGAAATTATGAAAATTTGAGTAATTAATGACAATGCGTTTCTTTTACAGTTTGGAAACACTTGTTACAGTAATTCTGTACTACAAGCTCTATACTTTTGTCGACCGTTTAGAGAAAAAGTATTAGAATACAAAGCTAGGAATAAACGAACCAAAGAAACATTGCTAACATGTTTAGCCGATCTTTTTTACAGTATCGCAACTCAAAAGAAAAAAGTCGGTTCCATAGCGCCTAAAAAATTCATTGCCAGATTGAGAAAAGAAAAGGGTAAATTTTACTTCTTTGAAAATCAATTTTACTTTATATTCAATTATGTTAATTAATTTACAATTGTTGCAATTGCAGAGGAGTTCGATAATTATATGCAACAAGATGCTCATGAATTTCTCAATTTTCTAATAAATCATATAAATGAAATTATTTTAGGTAAGTTGAGTTAGAAAATTATTTTTCATAATATAACTTTGTTAATTTTCTTATATCAACTATGTTGACATATTATTTATATTTGAATTTTATTGGATGAAATATTGTTTTTTTATAATTTACAAATTAGTTTTTGACTAAATAAATGTTCATTTAGAATATTTTTCTTTTTATTTTAGTAATTTTCAAAAAAATAGAGGACAAAAAAATATGTCGTTCGAAATAATTTGGAAATTATTCAGTACAATAAAATAAAATATATTCTATTGTATTTATTATAATTATTAAAGATTTTAAAACAAAAAAGAAATTGCTTTATTTTCAGCGGAAAGAAATCAAAGTAAACCGGCCGGAGGTAAAAGTGGGGCCGAAGATGCTGGAACACCACCGGAGCCAACTTGGGTTCACGAGATTTTTCAAGGAATTTTAACATCAGAAACTCGCTGCCTTAATTGTGAGACTGTTTCTAGTAAGGATGAGGATTTTTTCGACCTTCAAGTCGACGTTGATCAAAACACCTCAATTACTCATTGTCTAAAATGCTTCTCAAACACTGAGACGCTTTGCAGCGATAATAAATTCAAATGCGATAATTGTAGCAGTTACCAAGAAGCTCAGGTAATTTATTTTACTTTTAATTTAATTTAGTTTTTATTTTTATTCATTTTAAAAAAATTTTATTTATTAATTTTTATCAGGGTATAAAAATTGATTTTTGAAGAAGTTACAAATGACTGCAGAAATTCAATTACTTTCAAAAGTAACAAAATTCTTCGAAGAAATTCAATTATTTTTAAAAATTATAACAAGATTCTTTTTAAAGAATATCAATTATGTTCGAAAATTGGCCTGAATTGAATGATTTTCGATATCTACTATTTTAATAAAGTTTTCCAAAAGAATTGAATTATTTAAAACGAATTTTGATAAACATTTACTCAAACATTTAAATTATTTTTGTAAATAATAAAAATTTCATGTGAATTCAAATTTTTTAATTTTTTATCAATTTCTTTGAAATAATTCCACTATTTTCAATGCAATTTTCATTGAATTCCACGAAAAATTTAATTATTCTTTAAAATTTATTGAAAGAATTCAATTATTTAAAAATTTGTTCATTAAATAATTGAATTATTTTAGATTTGTTTAATAAAAATCGGTTTAAAAAGAAATTTCAGTTATAATTAAAAATAATAATTGAATATTAAAAGTATTATAAAATTTTATTCTTGAAAAATTTTGATTAAATTTTCTTTTTCAAAAATTATTAAAAATAATTGATTTTAAGAAGACGTTTAGCTAAAAATTTAAGAAAATAATTGAATGGAAATGTTAAAAATAAATTTGTAGAAGTTACAGTAACAAGATTCTTCTAATATAAAATAATGATTTTATAACTCGGTCAAACGAAAAATTATTGTTAAGTAATTATTAAATAAATTGAAATTTTGTAGAATTGAATTGAAAGTTGTTGGAAAATAATAGATAATTATTAAATAAATTGAGCATAATATAAATATTGAAGTAAATTAAATTTTTATTAGAATTTTAAAACAAAAAAAGGAATTTTCAATTAATTTTAATTTAATAACTATTGGTAATGGCAAATTAGATTTTTAAAATATTCCATGACTATTTTTCGAAGGTTATTGAATTTTTACAAACAAATGATTAAATTTTTTTTAAATATTCAAGAATTCGAATAAAAATAATTGAATTAGAGAAAGAGATAAAATTCTGTCTAGAAATCAGGGGAAAATTAGTTTTTGCGGCAACCTTGAGAATTTACTTTTTTATTTGTTTTTTATTTTTATACTTCTTCTATTATTTATTTTATTATTTATTTAAAGGAAGTTTAATAAAGTTTCTATGAATTTACTTATTAACTATTTTTTTTATTTAAAATTAGTAGTTCTTATGTTTTAAAATTAATTTCAATTTCGATTTTAAAGTAATTAAAAATTTTCTTCAACACAGAAACGTATGAGGGTGAAAAAGCTACCTATGATTTTGGCTTTGCATTTAAAGAGATTTAAATACGTCGAACAATATAATAGACATATTAAAGTCTCTCATCGAGTGGTATTTCCATTAGAACTTCGACTCTTCAACACGGTAAGTTAGCTTTCGTTTAATATTTAACAGTTTTATTATTAAAAAATTGTATTCTTTATTTTTTAATCTGATATTGTGTAATAAATATTTTTTTCTTCAAATTTTTAGAGTGATGATGCTGTTAATCCAGATCGATTATATGATTTAGTAGCTGTTGTGATACATTGTGGAAGTGGACCTAACAGAGGACACTATATTTCTATAGTCAAAAGTTATGGATTTTGGCTTCTTTTTGATGATGATATGGTCGATGTAAGTTTGTTTTAAAGAATAAATTATCAAATTCTGGCTTTACATTCATTTACATTTTGTCACTTGTTAATTTTTGTTTATTTTTTTTTATTCAAAAATTTATTAGTGTTTTTATTTAAGAATTTATTTAAGTTTTTTAAAAGTTTTATTAAATTCATAATGTTTCTAATTGCTTTTCGCAGAAAATTGACGCCTCAACGATTGAAGATTTTTATGGATTAACGTCTGACATTCAAAAAAGTTCAGAGACCGGTTACATTTTATTTTACCAGTCGAGGGATTGCAGTTGAGAATTTAAGGAGAAATAAATAATGGAGGTAAAATTTTTTTTAATCCAAAAAGAAGTGTGATGTGTAAGTATTCGATAAATGAAAAACGAAGGATTTTCATTTACTTATAAAAGAAAAGAAAAAATCTTGTACATTCAAGAAAATTATGAAAATCTGAAATTCCTTCTCTCGTTACGATAAATATACATAAATATATATATATATAAAAAACGATCGGCCATTATCGATACGAGAAAAAATAGGTTCGATTATAAAAAGGCTTTAGGTCGATTTTTCTAATTAATTGGATTCTATGAATCTAATAAGTTTTCTTTCTTTTTTTGCTAAAGAGCAATTTACATAATTTTATTATTAATTATTGAATAATCGTGTAAGTGTGTACAATTATTTTTTATTTCGCACCAGATGCCAAACATTTTTATGCAAGAAAACAAAAAAAAACTGTAGAAGTCGAGCAAATACAGTTCTATTTAATAATCCAATTTTAAATATTATATTCTCTAATGTGCATTTAGATACTATTCATTTTACACAAAGTATTTGCAAAGAAAAAGAAAAGAAAACAAAGAAAAAAAGAAGAAGAAGAAGAATTTTAAGTGACTGCAGAGATTTTAGTAGTTATATAAATGTTGTATGTACAAAACGTAATTGATAAAACAACCTTTTTGTTTTGCGATTGTTGAATATGTTGAGTTTTAAGAATAAAAGTCAAACAATTTTCTTGAATTTGTTTTGTTTAATGTTACGTAGAAATTCCTGAGTGATTTAATTTTTTTTAAATTTACTAGAAAGGTGATAATGAAAATTCTTTTATTAGAAAAAATTTTGTTTAATTACTGAATTATTTGAAAAAATGAAGTTTCTATGAATTTACTTATTAACTATTTTTTTTTATTTAAAATTAGTAGTTAATGAATTAATTATGAGACAGATCTTTGACCATTTTCTTGGTCTCCTTCAATTTTTTCACAAATACTCCCATCGCTGCTATTTTCGCTTTTACTATCTTCACTTTCATCGCTCACATCACTTTCTTCACTATCCTCACAGTCTTCCGAATTTTTTTCTCCATCCAATACTGAAAATAATTTTCACCATTTAAGAATAAAATTGAAATTTTTTTGAATAATTGCAAAATTATCATAAATAGCTAGAAACAAAAATAGTTCAATTACAACTTCTACTAAATAACTACAAATTTATTAATATTTATTTCTTTTTGAAAATATTAATGACAATTAACATGCGGTGCTATTTTAGAAAAATTAAATGATCTATTAAAAGATTCAATTAGACGTAAATAAAATAAATCAGTGATGAAATATCGTGAATTCTAGATAAAATTATGATTTATTTCCGGGTACGATCTACAGTCATCTTTAATTATTACACACACACTCAGAAACAATTGAATTTTATTAATTTTCTTAATTTTTTTCAGTTTATAGAAAGTGAATGAATGGAAAAATTTCAGAAAGATGATTTTACTACAAAAAGAACACGAAATTCTTGAGTAAATTTTTAGTGAAAGAAAAAGAAAAGCGATAATGATAAAAAAATGATAATTAAATAATTGAACGTACTATAATCCCAGGAAGTGACGGACTCGAAATAAGCAGTGACGAGAATGTCATTTTCGGGAAATTTCACCCGTCGATTATTTTTCTTCTTGCAAAAGGATATTGAACTCCGCAATAATTTGCCATCGATTAAAATAAATGGTGATGGCGGTGTCACGTCTTTTTTTGTTCCAAATCTTGGAAAATATAATTCATGCGAAATCACTCGCGGTGGAGGAAGAATTTCTTTCTCTTCGATTGACTTTTTTGTCTTTCGGGGATGAGTCGCTTTTTTGAAATTCATTTTTTTCTCTCATGACATTTTACAAAAGAAAGGAAGAAATTTTCTTTCTGTATCCAAAGTTCCTCTTGTTGATTTTTGAACTTTCTGTTCGTCTTCTTCGTCTTCTGTTTCTTCGATGTTTTTTTCGTGTATTGTAAATAATAATCTTGATATTATTTAATGAGGCAAGTTCTTCTTTAGTTGTGTACACTACTCGTTTCACAAATGCCATCATTGTCGCTTTTCGATGCAAGTGATTAAGAGCTCATGATCTAAGAATAGGGGTTAGTGACGAAGCTATCGACATCTAAAAGTAAAACTGACTCTTGAGAGTCGAATCAATGGAGTAGGCGACCCGATTTTTATTTTTCTTGTTATTTATTTTGTATATAGTGGCCTAGACTCTTCTTTTTTGACAACGTGAAAACAAAGGTTGAAAAACTTATGTATATTTATATACATAAGTTTTTCAATGAACGGAAATAGTTCCCTTATTTCAGGAAAAATGTGAATTTACTCGATTTCTAGATTTTATATCACAAATTCAATTTTTGTCGAACTTTTCAAAAATTGTTTTTTAAAATTTTTAATTTTTAAAGATTTACAATTTCTTTCTTTTCTAATTCCAATTTTGGATAAAAGACCTCCTTTTTTTACATCGTGCCAATTATTTTCTTTTTGGCTCGATTTCAAATATTTTCTTGACACTTCTTTCTATCGCTATTTTTTCTATGTGCCCCAAACCCACCTCAAATGTTCCCCTTTTATTTGCCCCAGAAAATTTTCACCATCTTGGCAAAAAGAAAAGAAAAGAGTATTCAGTTTCGAGAATTTTATTTTGACCGATAACAATTTATTTAGTAAAATTACAACATTTTTTCAGTTCTCTTTAGACTAATTGTAAGTTTGTTCAACATTTTAGATTTTTTTTTCATGTATTAAGTATCTAAACATTAAGAGATTTTTTTTTGTTTTTTCTAAAAAAAAGAAAGGGTGTCTCTCATTTTGGCAGTGTTTGCCATTTCTTTTTTATGCAGATTTGGTTTTTTTTTCCTCTTTCTCTCATGAAATATTTTTCTTCCCGTTCACAAAAAATCAGTCTCCGTAACATTTATAAAAATATTAAATTATCAATCAGAGACGAATATTCTGTTTTAATAAAGGAACACATGACATTGACGAAACAATCTGTACATATATAGTATTTGTATTATAATATTTATCATCTTTTTTTTGATATAAAAATATTTAATTGATTTTGTCATTCTTATTTTAATTCTGAAACAAAGTCTTATATTTTTAATTTATATTTGAAAAGAATTATACTTTAATCAATTTTTTTGTCTAATTTGGGTATTTTTCAAGTATAATTAAATTATTCATAATTAAATAATTTATAATTATTTATAATTACATTTATAACAAAATTTGTAAGGAAATTATGAATAATAAATTATTTTTAATAAAAGTATTTCTAATTGTTATAATGAAATAATAAAAATCTCTTTTAGAGTAATTTCAGTTTCTAATTATAAAAATGGGAAATTGAAATGTGAATTAAATAGTAAGGAAAATAAAAAAGAGCTTTTTCAGACAAAACGTGAAAAATAAGAGCCACCCTGAGTTAGGAACCTGGAAAAGATTTTTTTCTCTCTGTGTTATTTTTTGCTACTTAAACGACCAGATGGGAAACATCCAAGGTGTAAGCTGCCGGAGATAATCTGATATCATCAGAACGAGGTCTTTGGCGAATGTCGTTGTCACCTGGCCAGGCTCTTCCTGGACTTCGTAGCAAAATATTGGACCTTGAGACAGCATCCACCGCGAGACTCACAGTCACAGGATCATTGAGTCCATTACTCTGGATTTGACGTTGAGCCGCTATTGACGCTCTTAGCGATTTTCTCTTCTGAAAATCATTATTTTTTGGACTGAATTTTACAAATTCTTAATCTCAATTTTTAAATTAATTTAAAATTAATTTGAAATTATTAATTTTATACTCTATCGAATAGTGACAATTGTTTTTTCCAAAACTTTATTTCATAAGCTTTTTAAAAGTGTCGATTGTTTTCTCAAAAAATTTATTTTCAACTCTTTTGAAAAGAGACAAATTTTATTTTTTTAAAAATGTATTTTCTACTACTCTTTTTGAATGGTGACAAGAATATTGTTTTTCTAAAATTTATAATTTATTTTTTATTATAGATTTACCTCTATCTGGCCTCGCCATTTATCAGCAGCGTGTCTGGCTATTTCGAGTTTCTTCTGTTTTTTTATTTGGTGCTTTTTATAAGCCATTTCGATAATAATGAGCCCTATACCGCCCACGATTCCAGCTCCGACCAATATAAATACTCCGGCCATATTTTTTAAACCGAGAGTGTTGGGAGTTTTTTCAAGGGCATCGCATTGTTGCTGATAACCTTGCATAATCCATTTTAAATCGAGACTCTCCATGAAGCCGCCTATCAAAAATAGAATATTTAGTTTATTAATAATCTACATGGGGAAATTAATGATTAAAAAATTAATTTCTATCTAAGTTTTAAATAATTTTACAGGTAATTTTACTTATTTCAGGGTTGACACAAAAATATAATTTTGTTCTTTCCTAACTTTTGCCTGATTTCTAGACAAAATTTTGAATTTTTTCCTTTACTTTAAAGAATATTCTGATTCATTCTTAAAATTATTAGATACTCAAAATTATTTTTATCATTTAAATAAATGATAAACTCAAATTCTTCTTTAAATCAATTATTATTTTTAATAATATTTGGAAAAGTTTTCTGAGAACTTTTAAATTCATTTATTTAGAATTCAATTTACCTGAAATTTTAATTATTTGTAAATTATACAACTAAATATTATAATTTGGTTGACAGAATTTGTTAATTAAAAATAGGTAAACAAAATTTAGGTTTTTAACGATTTTTGTTTAAAACTTTTTTAAAATTAAATTATTTCTAACAATTCTAACAATTTTTAGAATTAAAGAAATTCTAAAAAAATAATTAATTGTTTAAAAGTTACAAATAATTGCAATTGTTAGAAATAATTTAATTTTAAAAAAGTTTTAAACAAAAATCGTTAAAAACCTTAATTTTGTTTACCTATTTTTAATCAACAAATTCTGTAAATCAATTATTTTTGATTAATTAAGTAATAAAGAATAATTCAATATATTATTACAAAATTCAACTTATTTCAACAGAATTAGAATTATAATTTTTCAAAAAAAAAATCGTTTTACAGGATTCTTAAAGAAAAATATAAAAAATTTATATTTTTAAAGATTTTAATTTCAAATTTTTTTTAATTTAATAATTTCTAAAAATCCATCCTATAATACTTCCAATATTTAATTATTATCAATAGTTATTATAATTTTTACTGTTATTCATTTTTAAATTAACAATATTTAATTGTTATGAAGAGTTATAATTTTTACTGTTATTCCTTTTTAAATTAACTTTTATGCTCAATTCTGTAAATAAAAAAATAAATAATTAAAAATTTTTTTTAAATTATAATAAAATTTTTAAGAATAATTGAATTTTTCGAAGGATTAATTACAAATTTTATTAAAAATAATTGAATGTTTTTGTAGAATTTTATCAAAGATTTTTTTTAATAATTGACTTGTTTTGGTAAATTTTATGAAAATAGTAGATATTAAAAACCATTGAGTTGCTAAAAGGTTTTGAAAATTATTTAAATTTTGTCAAGAATTTTGAATAGATTAGAAATAATTATTAAAAATAATTTTTAAAGAAATAATAAATAAGGAAAGTGGAAAATATTGATTAAAAAGAAAAGCTTGAAAGAAAATTTTTAAATATTTCAAATTAAAAATTAATTAACAACATGACAATTTAAAATGCATAATTAAAAATAATTATTTTTAATTATGCATTTTAAATTGTCAAATTGTTACTTAATTTTTAATAATTATTTAATAATTATTTTTAATTATGCATTTTAAAGTTTCAAACTGTTAATTAATTTTCAATTTAAAATATTTTTAAATTTTCTTTCAAGTTTTTCGTTTTTCAAATTGGGAAGTAGTTAACTTTCAATTTTTTTTTCTTTTTCAAAATTAAAAAGTAGGTTTTCTTTCAAATAAAAAGTATATTTGCTTTTTTAAAAATTGAGAAGAGCAGGGGAAATTCTCAAATTAGCTAATTTCGAAAAGGCATTTTTATATGATTCGATCTTGAGAATTCTTGTTCAATTTCCTTCTTATTATTGATCCTTACTTTCATGAAAATCCAATATAGCTAGAGTCACATGATCTGCCCACGGAGATCCTTTCTGCAAACCAATACCATAGCCAGACCTTCCGAACAATTCTCCGGCAGTGACCAATTCACAATCCTGAGCTGCCTCAAATTCCAATCGAGAACTGTCCCAGATAAACGCCATCAACTTACTGAAATCAATAAAATTTGCATTGTTATTGATTTTCCTGGCATTCTTTCTTTTTTTCATCCTGTATTTTGTATAAAAAAAAGGAATTTTTACTTTACAACCATTTTTCTTCGAAAAAGATTTAAAAAAAGACAATAAGTGTCCACAAACTTCTTTGAATTATGGAAAAAGTTGAGAACAATTTGCAGTTAAGAAAGGTAAGAATTAAAAGTTTGAAATTAATAATTAATAAATTAAAATTAAGAAATAAAAAATGAAAATTTAATTGAAATATTATATTTAATTTACAGACCCAACTTTAACATCGTGAATAGCGTCTTCGGCTGTATTGTAATTATTGGCTTCCATTGTTCGATACATGTTCGAAAGTTCCACTTGTCTTCTAAAGTACATGTCGACTGCGGATCCTTTCACAGTGGCGCATGTTAAATTTTCCATCGTGTTTCTAAGCTGTTGAAATACACCATGATAAATTATTGTTGTGCAAAACATAAATTTCATTTTGATGGAAAATGATGAGATTCGTTACGGGGAAAATACTATAAATTATTGGTTCGTAACTCTCCGTTGCGCACCAATAAAACATTTCATATGTATACCATGTGAAATTTTGGTCAGGTCACTGGACAACCAAATCCGGCTTTATCTCCCTGATTAATATAAATTACACTCGGTGATCTATTTGTGTGTTGGTTCACATATTTTTATTTATTTTTTTTTGTTTATTCCTCTCGTTTCAATTTAAATTGAACTTTAATATTTGAAATCGTGAATATACAAATTTTGTCACTCTGAATATGTTCAATTTTATTGATTAATTTCTTTTTTTTTACTTTAGAATTAAATTCTTTTTTTGACCCAGAAATTTAGTTGACAATTTTTCAAATAAGATAAGAGGAATTTTTCTTTTCTATTTTTTAATATCCTATGAAATGAAAAAATATTTGAGATATTTCTTCATCTTCTTCTTCTTCTTTTCTTCAAATTGGAAAAAATTTTTAATTTCAGAATTTAAAGAATGAAAAAGAATTGTTTTTTTGTGTAAAGAATATATTATATTTTTGGAAAAATAGAGACTTTTGAAAATAGAGTTCAGAAAATAAAGTTTCTCTTTGGGAAAAAAAATTTGACAAGTTTTAGTGAGGGAAAATATTTGAAAATGGAAATAATTTTTCGTTAAACTCACTCGAGCGTCGTTGATTCCACTTAATTTAGTTTTGGGTCGTTCCAAAACGAGGAAGGCTGCCAAGTTGGCAGTGTACGAAGCTACAATAATCATTGCAAATCCAGCCCAAACCATTCCCAAAACTCGAGCTGAGAAACTGCGGGGTGTACCTTAAGCAGGAACAATGCAATTCGAACAATTTAATTTTATATTTCTCATTTACATTTAATTTATTATTCTCTCCTCTTTAGGAGAGTTTTGATCCTTTTTATTATTATAATAATTAGTGAGACGAAATTCTCGAATGAATTTTTGAAAAATAAATTTAACAGTATATATTAGAAAATGTTATACTAATTAAAATTTTATATTTTATATTTATTATTAATAACAACAATAATAGTAATAATAAAATAATAATAATGATAGGAAAAAAATTGTACGAAAACGGTGCCAAAAAAATTCCAACAGCATTTTCTTTTCCATAGTGATAATAAAATCGTAAATTATTTCATATAAGTACATTTTTTAATATAATTAAATAAATTAATTTATTCTTAAGAATTATTTACTTTCATCAATAATTTTAAAATATAAACTTCTATAATTACACTTTTATTATTTTTTAAATTTATATTTTAATATTATATTTATTTTACTTTTATTTATTTTCCATTTAGTTTACTTCTAATTTTTGTATTTTATTAATTTTCTATTTTATTTACTTTCAGTTTTTTAATTCTATTTATTTTCAATTTCTGAAATTATAAACAATTTTTAGCAAATATGGAAATAGAAATAGAATTCAAAAAATAAAAAAAAAATTAAATATTTATCTGTATATAGAAAAATAAAAAGAATTTAAAAAATAAAAGTAAATGAAGTAGAAAATAAATAGAATTAAAAAATTGAAAGTAAAAGAAATTGAAAATAGTAAAATTAAAATTTTAGATAAATAATAAATTTGTAATTATATAAGTTTGTATTTTAAAATTATTAGAGATCGGAATATGCTATTAAATTTTTTGCTTTTTTCTATGTTTATTCGAGTGTTTGGAAACGATTTAACACTGTTTTTTCTACCTTCTCCAATTCCACTGTTAAGTAATACTCCCCAAGCGAACCAAATAGCACTGGATAAATTAAGGGCATCTTCTTCAGTTCCGTCCGTATTGGCTAATTTAAATCTTCCAAATGGAGAGAAACGATCTAAGAGATAAAGAACCAATGCCACAACGTGCACTGATACCATTACTAAAATCCACAATGTATTGCTGAATGGTTGCAAGAAAGATACCAAAGTCGATGACCTGGACGGCTGAAATATTTAAAAAAATTATTAAATTAATATTAAATTAATAAAATAATAATTATTAATTTTTTTTGTATTAAAACACTTTTTTAAACATTTTTACTCTGTCATTAAAAAATTACAAGTGCTACTTCAGTAAAAGATTGTTTATTATTCTTACTAATATTCATTTGTCTAGTTAATAAATGTATCAATTTATATTGCAACAATTATTATCCTGATTTTTGTTAGTATTAAATTTATTTGTTATTAATATATTATTCTTAAAAATAAATTAATTTATATTTATTTAATTTATTATTAATGCAAAATAGTTAGTGGTTTGTTTTTTAAAATTAAATTTGACACCAGATTTCAACTTTTAGCATAATTTATTTTTAAACTATTATATAGTGCAATGTTATTTTTTATTTTAAATTATTTTATAATTAGCGCTATTTTTTATGTAATTCTTTGTATCTTTTAACATTTCCATACTTGAATCAACTAGTTCTATTAACCTTGAATTTCCAGTTTTTAGTGGGTAAATAGAAACAGTCTCCTATTTTTAATTAAAGTTTGCAAAATGAAAAAAATCAAAGTTAATTTTTGTTTTATTATTAATAAGAGATAATTACAAATTTTAGTATGAATTTTTACTTTATTTTTTTCCAAATGCGAGTCAAAAAAGTGAAAGGGTAACTTTTTTGATTTTCAATTATTTCAAATATCGCATAAAACGTTACCCTGTTTCAAAAGAATATTTTTTTCAAAAAAAGCATTTAATTCCTAAATTCACAGTTTCCTGACATGTCCCAATGTAAAAATGAAAGTTACACTATATTTAAATATTATTTTCGAGCATTTAAATAAAAATTTACACTTGGATAATAATTTCAGATAGTTAAACTTTACAAAGATTTAAATCATTGTTACAATACTTTATATTTTATTTAAAAAATATTATCTTCAATTTTGTCTCTCGAATTCATTATCAGTTCCTGGTATCGTAAAAAACGTTAAAATTATTAAGATTTTTCATTACGATTAATTCACCATTTTTCACAGTGCTTTGTAAAGATTTACTAAATATATGATAACACTTGCATTTTAATTAACTTGCAGATCAAATCGCTATTTAATTAATCATTAATATAATCAGTATTAAAATAAAAGTAAAAATAATAAAATAATAGTGATCAAGTGTTTACTATGCGTGTTTATATTCATTTTAATATTTTTTGTGTTAAAATTAAAAAAAAAAACACTACGGAATAAATAAGTAGGCAAGTAATTCTGAAATCTGGTATTTTCATCAGGTAAGCAAAATAAAATTCCATAGCTCTTGTCTCTTTTTTTTTTTTTGCACAAATTAAAAACAAAATACCCTTTGTCGCTGATAAAAAAATTGCATAAAAGAGAAAAAATTAGCAAAAATACCTTCTTTTCAAGAATGGTAATTCCTTGATACTTGAAGGGTTTACTGAATTCAATAAATTCAGCACGTTCTGGATTAATTGTTAGGGGAGCCACAATCATATCAGCACGTTCATTAACAATCTCACCAATGAGACCGGTCCATTCCTTTTTCCCTCCAACTGTGTTTAATTGAATAAAATTTTGTTTTATTCCCTAATTACTAATTTGCTTGATATAGAGAGAAAATTGAATTTGACAATTAAATTATTTAACTCTTACGTGAGCTATTTCGAACTGAATAACTGCCAAACAATCCGTCCGGCGATAGAGCGAGACTATAAGTGAAATTTATCGTTTTCGATAATTCTTTCAATAAATCCATGCAGTATCCTTTACAGCAAAACATTCGATGATCTGAAATAGATAAAGGCAAATTGATTTTGTATTTTTTAGTCATAACAAATTTTTTTTTCTCGTATATTCGATGGTAAATTAATACACATTTATATTAATAAATATAAGTTTATATTAATAAATATGGAATCAATCTATTAATCTAAATAAATATTGAAAAAAATAATAAATAGTATTTTCCTTACTTTTAGCTAATTTTTTAATTTCGTTAAAAAATTTTAAAAAATAAAAATTTTAATTAATAAATATAAACGTATATTGATATTATAATAACAAAAAACGTTTATTAATAATATAAATACTATGAAAATATTTATATAATCTTATTATAATATAATTATTATAATTTTATTATTATTATATTATTTATTTAAAATAATATTGTAATAATATTGCATATAATAAAAATAATAAAATCATAATGAAATATAAAATTGTTTTTGAAAAATTGATTAAACTCTCACCCTTGCTGTCATCGACATTAAAATGAGGACATGGTATTTCATCAACTTGACAATCATTGTCAGTTGTTTCTCGTACATAGACAAACGGTTTTTCTTCAATTGTCAAAACTTTTAAATGCGTTGGAATCATAAATCCTTCTGGCTTTGTTCTCAAGTGTCCTGGCCAAATGATATTTGACTCATTTAGTTTCAATTTCATTTTACTGGCATTCTGTAGAAAAAGACATTTTTTTATTTTTAAATTTAATAATTTTAATTATTATATTATTAATTATCAATTTAATAATTGTTAATTTATTAATTTATAATTATTTATCACAATTATATTTAGAAATAAATTTTATCAATCATTTTAACGATAATATTTCATTGCAAATTTAAATGGTAGGTAATTAATTTTTAATGTAAATTATAATATTGTTGTATAAACTATAAAGAAGAAAATTTTACTGTTCTTTTGTAAGTTGAAATTTTATTCACTTCATTTTTTATTGCTGAATTTTATTTATCGTTCATATTTAATTTACACTCAGAAAAAATTTTTTTTCGTTCAAAAATAACTAGTCAATCAAAAAAATCTATTTGAATTAAACATATTTTATAACTGAATAAAACATAATTTTTCTTGAATTAAATTTCTTATATATTTAACCAAAATTATTATGTTTCATTCAAATATAATTTTTTGTTGACTCTATCACAAGGATAATTATGTTTGACTTAAATATATTGTTTTCTCAGTGTAGTTTTACTTTTGTAACTTTATTTACTTTCTACATTTATTTTATTTTTAATTTTATTTTTTTTCATTTCATTTTAATTTAAATTTTTTCATTTCATTTACTTTTTATTTTTTAAACTAAAAAACAATTTTTATTTACATTTAAATAGAAATACAATTCAGAAATGAAAAATAAATTAATGATAAAGAATAATAAATAAACAGAAAATAAGAAAAAGGAAGAATTTAAATTTAATGAATTGTAGAAAATAAATGGAATATTAAATTAAAAATATTTATTTTGTTTAATGTCAAAATTATTGTTTTCTACATTTTGTCCAAAACTTACGGCATTATAAAAGTATTGTCCAACAGAAACTTTTTTATTATTTCTCTGAATATTAACAATGTCATATTCGGCAAAAATTCTATCTCCATTATCGTCAAAAGCCACTCGTCCAGTTGCCCCATTTTCAAGGACTTGTCGTCTTATGTAACTAGAAAATTTTTTAGTGATTAGCAGTAAAAAAATTTTTTGTTATTATTATCTTCGAAAAATTATGTATTCATTTCGACTAATTATAATTATATAAATAACATAAATATATCAATCTCACTCAAAAAGTAGTTTTCCAGTTTCCCAAATTGATCCAGAATTATCACAGTCATGAGGTGCTTCAGTTATATTTTCTGTTTCATTCATATCTCTTAGCGCTGAAACCAGGACGTATCTATCCGAACAATTTCAATTAAAATAATTTTTATTAAAAAGAGATTATATTAATTTTCAAATGTATCATCAAACATCAAAAAAGGGATGAAAGTTTTCCATCAAATTAAAAGTCAGTTTTTAGGGGATTTTTTTTATGCTTTCCATATATATAGAGAGATATAAAATATTTCTAAAGGCATTTAGAAAATTGAAAAATTTTATTAAAGAAAAAAATTGCAGTTTTACTTCAGAAAGTTTCTTATTTGCTCTAAGAAAAGTATTTGTTATCTACTTTCCATTCATTTTAAAAATCTTTCCTTGATATTATTTAATATTATTATTTAATTTTATTCGGAAGTTATTAAAGAAATTTTATTAATACATTATTTACAGTAAATTTTATTAAAAATTTATTTAAAATAAGTTTTATTAATAAATTATTTATAATAAATTATATTATTATATATTATAATAAAATTTATTTACTTATGAATTACTTCAGATAAAATTTTATCAACTTTAATAATACCTAAATGAATGAAAAATAAATTTTATTTATATAAAAAGCCATATTCTGAAATAAAATTAAAAAGAAGTGAAAATTAAAAAAAAAATTAAATTTTTATCTTCCTTTAATTTCCATTTAATTAATTAAATTTATAAGCTTGAAACGTAAACGAACATGATTTCAAAATATTCCTTTTGCTGATAAAAAGTTAAAGTAATTAAAATTTGTTTGTAATTGTTAAATTTTTGAAAAAAATGTCCAAAAACAAAAAAATAAAAAAAATAAAGAAAAAAGAAAAATTCAAGTAATAAATGTAAAAAATATACATTAAAAAATATTCTCTCTAGGAAAAAAACGTACAAACTATCTTTGATATGAGTCTTTTCATCAGTAGCGTTGATTAGTTTGAGTCCCAGAAGACCTTCAGGCGCATTAGGAGTCTCCAAAGCTTGTTCAGTTACAATCCATACATATCCCGCTCCTGTCATGTTTAATGCCGCAGCATCTCTGAATATTACTGCAGCATCCTTTTTGCTAAAGATAATTAATCATATTTTGTATTAAATTTTCATGCTGAGAGAGAAAGAGGACCTTCTATTCTCCTTTGTATTTAAAACACTACATAGTTTTATTCCCTATTTTCAAATACATATTGTAAACTTTAATTAAATTTGTATATCATATTTTTTTAAAATAAAATATTATTATACATATATAAAAAAAATATAAAAAAAGTATATAAAATATTATTTGGAATTGTAAAGATTATTTTTTTCAGGAAATTTCAATTAAATTCGTAGATAAAATTTTTTTTAATTTCTAAAATAAAATGTTATTTGGAATTTTAAATATAATTTTCTTCGGTTTATTCACCTTGAATACATGAGGAAAACTCTCGCCTGGGCACTTTTCATGTAAATAAGTTGTTCGGTAAAACTTTCCAAACCGGGTTCGAATTCCATAACTGATTCAACCTTAAAAAAAAATTGCTTCTTTTAGGATCGAAATTTTTCCCTTTTGCGAAGATATTAGATAATTGGGTTTTAAATTTAAGAAATATTTTATATATTTTAGAGTAAAAATTGTAAAATCTTTTTCCTTAGAGTAAGAACTGAAGAACTTACAAAAAATTAAATTATTAAATTAAATTAAAAAATGAAATTTTCAATTATTAAATGTATAAATAAAATACTCCAAAATCGAAAATATTTTGCAAATATTATTTTAGTTAAAGAAAACTTTTGAAAAATATTCTTAAATTAAAAAAAAACATTCGAAAACTATCTTTAAATGGAAGAAAATAGTAGAAAAAATTCTGAAAATATTTTAAAATTAAAAAAACTGTTCTAAAATATTCTTAAATCAAAGAAAATATTTGGAAATTATTTTTAAATTACAGAAAATATTGTTAAATAAAAAAAAAATAGAAAAATACTCTTAAAGCAAACAGAATTTTCTGAAATTAAGTTTTAATTAAGAAAATATTTGAAAATTACTTTTAGATGAAGAAAATATAGTCGAATTTAATAAACGAAATTCAGTCTTACGTGAACTTTAATTTCAACATCGTCTTCGAGACTTTGAGACGTCGTTTGAAATCGACCAAGCAAAGCTCGACCATCTGTATCTGAGCTGTGTATGAATATCACTTTCATGTAGTTGAAATGTTTCAAAAGTTCTACCCAAACGTCTGCCTGATGAGAATATGGGGGCACAGTTCGCAGAAATGAAACGTGGATATTCTGTTTCGCAAATAATATTCATCGTGAAATTAAATTATATATTCTATTCTACTATAAATCATATGTATATATATTATATCACGAGTGTAATGTAATTTAAAATACATAAATAATCTACCGAAATTATTGTTGAAAATGCATTTATAATATTATTATTATTATTATTATTATTATCATCATTATTTTTACAATTGTTATTATATGTGGACGTCCACATGAAAAGGGCACATTTTGTTGATTCTAGTTTTTGAGATAATCGCAATTTAGTCATTTTTTAAACAAAACTCAATTTTTAAACACTTTTTAATTATCAATCTACATGTTTTAACAAGTCGAATTATGCAGTTTTTATTAATTTTGCTTCCTCATATAGAGGAAGTACTGTATTACCAAAATTTTTCAACTTCGATTTTTTAACATATCTTTATGTTATTTGACCTCAGGAGTTCAAAAATGACATTTTTTAAAAATGTCATTCCGTGTGTGTGTGTGTGTGTAAACATCACATTTTCATAAATATCTCCAAATTATGAAGAGCTTTTGAACTGAATTTTTTTTAATTGTAGGTCTCATCTGCGGACATAAAATGAGAGTACTTTGAGATAAATTAATAAAGTTTAACTATTTATTTTTTACATTTTTAATTTTTCAAAAAAACGTTTTTTGTCCATAACTTAAAAATAATGTTATAACACCGATGAATGTTTTTCTCTAATTTTTTAGAGTTTTTTTAGACGCACCTTTCGAGCCCAGAATGAACATTTTTCGTTCATATTCACCGGAGATATTAAACTTTTAAAAATCACAAATTTTGGAAAATAAGACTTTTTTAAAAATTTTGTTGAAAAATGTAGAAGTAACTTTGAAACTATCATGATCATCTTGTATAGCTTTAAAAAACGCTTCGATTGACCTATTTTTTTGAAGCTAATTCGATTAGAAATAAAGAAGTTATTGATATTTTAAAAAACAGAAATTTTGATGGAAATTTAAAAAAAAATTTTTAATGTGGAAGTAATTTTGAAAAGTTGAAAAATATCATTTTCCAAATCATTTCTAAAATTTTTAAAAATAAAATTCATCTTTAAGATGCCCTGGACTAAAAACAATTATTATTTGAATAACTACCCAGAAAAACTGGAGATATCAATGTTAAAATCTTTGTTTTCGTAGTCGTCAAAATAAAAATTTCAATGTTTCGTCAAGTTATTCATAATGATAACCGTTAAAAATGTTTAATTAAGTAATTAATTAATTTATTCTTAGATAGTGATAGAATAGTGATAAAATATACCCTTTTCATGTGAAGGTTATTGACATATAAATATTTTCCTATTTGATTATTATCAGATAATAATTTTTATATTTCATTACGAATATTAATTAGATTTTTATATAGTAGAAGACAATATTTTATAAAGATAATTTTTTTGTCAGAATATAAGTAGTATTAGTCGATTTTAGGTAGACATATATTTCTGATTATCACATATTAATATAGTTTTGCACATACTACTTTTTTAGTAATTAGTAAAATCCTTTATATTTAAACGCATTCCTTCCTTCACTCTAATTCTGAATTAGTAATTTTTTATTAATTAAAGATTGCGTATTTTTAGTGACAAAGTAAAAAGGATTTTGCTATATTTTCTAGTTAAACGTTAGTTTTGAATTTTGTGACAGAATATCTGACAATTAAAATATTAAAGTTTCACTTTTTAATTGATATTTTTCTAGCAAATTACTCTCTAAATTTAAATAAGTAAATTTTTTAAATAATTTGCAATTGTGACTGACTTTTTGCTTTTGAATTACTAAATTTTACAAATGAATAGTAATTTTGTAGGGGAGATTGGGGAATTGTGGACCACACTTTTTTTTAGCTCAATATCTTACACATAAATTTTTTTTTTAATTTAAAAATTTTTTGTTTCAATAGGAGGTGTAAACTAACATATATCATAGCCAGTTGCCCAAAATTATCACTTACCTTAAAGAAATTTCAGTTTTACCAAAGAGTGCAATTTTATGATTTTTAAAAATATTGGGGAATTGTGGGCCACTGCCTAAATTGAGTTCAAAATCAAAAATAACGATTAAAAATGTTTATTACATGGTTAGAAATATTAAAAATGTTTAATTGATAGTTTAAAATTCGAAAAGAAAAAGTAAGAATATGAAATTAATTGGAATCACAATTAATTAATTACAAATTTTTTAGTACACAGCTTTATCTTATGAATCGCAATGAAACGAATTGTTTTTGTTAAATTACTATAACTATGAGTTATTTAAATAATATTTGCAATTAAATCGCCAAGAACAAGTAATTAATACTACCCCTAAAAAAAGTGGCCCACAATTCCCCAAATGCTTCATTTTACAAAAAGCTTTGTATTATTTATTTTATTTTAATTTGATGCAAAGTTTTTTTTCGAGTTAAAGTAACAATCCGACACAATAATTAAAAAAATATTTTTCATAATTTATTCTTGAAAATCCTTGTAAAAACAATAAAAACATGAAGGTCCAAAATAAATATTTGAATTCAATTTTTCAGGTGACATTTCTTTACGGTTTATAGGTAATTATAAAGCGTTGTAAAGTAATGAAATGCTAATGAAAAATTTACTTTGGATGATCAAAATAAAATAAAAAAAAAATTGGATGATCAAACTTATAAATATTATTAAATAATTAAGGTGGCCCACAATTCCCAATCTTCCCTACTAATTTTTTAGTAAAATTCACAAATTAAAATTTTTTTTTCTGATAAAGAGTAATTTGTACTAATGTATTAGTAAAATTTATTAATTCAATTAGTGGAAAAAATTAGTTACTAACGAATTTACAAAAAATCGTTTATCAAACGATATAATATTAATTGTACTATAGCGATTAGTGACATTTTACTATTTGCTAATAGAATTTTACAAATTACTAAGTAGAAATGTTTTATTAATAGTTTATAACTTCGAAATATTGAATTCAGTAGTTCAAATTTGTTTTCGTCAAGTACTTTTTTTTATTAAAATAATATTTAGTAGTAATAAATAACACTTGTATAAATTTCCCTAAGCTTCCTTATCTAATAAGTTGAAGTTTGGTAGGTTTCTAGTAGAAAAAACTATTTATTGACATGAAAAATATAGAAAACTGGTTAAGCCTTTGCATTTGCAGTGACACTCAAATTTTGTTAAAAATTTGAAAAGGAAAATGTCCTATAGAGAACTTTTATTTGACAATTACTTTGATACAAAAAATTTAGATGTTTCAACAAATATGATTAGTAATCTGTTTTAAAGAATTAAACATAGTTTTATAAGGTAAATGTTTAAAAATTTTGTAAGGGTTCAATGAATGAAATAATTTTTGTAATCTAAATATTTTCATAGATTTGTTACTGAAATAAAAATAAAAAACAAATTAAACTTAGAAGCTATATAAATTATTTTTTAATATATGACGCAGGTAAAATTTACTAATAAATTACAGAATGTACTATTTATTAGTAAAAATTATTAATTCAAAAGCAAAAGTCAATCACAATTTTTAAAATTAGTAAACATTTTTACTAAAGTAAATTTAGAGAGTAGTAAATATTGTTTCACACGTAAAAAAACATTCAACTGGAACAGCTAAAACTTTCGCTGAAATAGCAAAAGTATTCGTTGCAATAACTAAAAATTTCGCTAATATAGTGAATTTTATAGTTGTTCCAGATGAAGATTTTTTCGTGCAGTGTCAAAATATAGTATAGAATCTAATGTCATACATTTTCTGATAAATCGTAATTTTTTAGTTAGTAAAATTTAGTAGAAAAGTCAGTTTTAGTAATATAATTATTTATATAATATAATAATATATAATAATAATAATATTATATAATTTATATAATTATATATTTATATATTCCTAATTTTTTCATTATAGTAAAGTTAATTTTAGTCACAGTTAGTAACTACAAAAATTTTTTACCATTCGATTTTTCGATTATTAATTTTTCCATTGGAAGTGAATTTTAGTCACAGTTAATAACTACAAAAATTTTTTATCGTTTGATTATTAGTAGTCAATACAGAGACTAATTCAGACATAATAAAATATTTTTCATTGCCAGTGGTTACAGTCATTTTTAATCAGACCGTAATTACTCAAATGTTAATATAATTTTGTGGTTTTAGTATTAAAAGTTGGCTTTCGTCAGACATAACAAATGTTTGTATTTTCGATATCTATACCCACAAAATATAGAAATTATTCAATTATTATTATTATTATTATTATTATCTATATTTCGACGTAAAACCAAAATTTGTTGAAATAAATTTAGTAATGGATTTTGAATAAATCCAACTACATTAATAAGTAAAATTTTTAGTTACAGTAATATAGAAAATTTTAAAGTTCCAACTTTCAAATTTAGGAAAAAAATGAATTAAAAGTGTTGCGGAAAAAAGTGTTGTTCTTGTTGTTTTGTTGCTGTTTTGATCTTATTAACGTTCTTTTAGTCAGATGAATCATTTTTCTTTTAATTTTCCTATACAACTTTGCCGTGAGTAGTTGAGGTCAATTTTAAACCGACAAATTTATTAATCTACAAATTCGTAATACCAGTACAAGTAGTAAAAGTCAATTTTAGTCGTACTATAGTTTTGTCGGTTATTTGATACATGATACTCTCTCGCCATTTTCCATCAATGTTAATTAAAGCCACATTAATTAATTGATGTGTTGAGTAATTATTTGATCTTTGAACTGCGAGTAAAGCGTCGTAAATCATCTCTATTAGGATTTCCCTGGTCTATTATTAATTATATACCCTATAGTAGTTGATTTTATTTTTTCACCTCAATCCCTAAACGTAAATTTGTCAAATTCTACTGGTAAATATTTACAGTGAAATTTTACTGATTTTAATAGTCATTTTACTTTCTGAATTTGAATTATTAAAAATGTTTTGTAATTTTTTCGCTACAAAATGTAAGTAAAATTATTTAACAATTAGTAAAATTTTACATATCTTCTAGTATGTTCTTAATCATTTGGTGAACGACTTTACTTGTAATGTTTTTACTAATTTTAACTAAAAAAATTACTAATTACTACTAGAAAATTTAAAACTAGAAAACTAAACTGTGGAAAACTATTACATCTGTAGAAGAAACTAGTAACAAGGCGTCTACTAATCGGGAAATACCCGGAAATTTAATTTGATCGAGAAAAACTACACTGTAAAAAAAAGGAGTTAAATTTGAACTCCCCAGGGGATTCTATAAAAGTCGCACTCATTGGGAAGTTAATGCTAGGGGAGTTAAATAAAGGGAGTTAAAATTTAACACCCAAATGCTAAATCCTCATGGAAAAAATAACTCACGCGGGTGTTGAATGAAGGGAGTTGGAAATTAACTCTCTTTTGGCGTTAATTTTTAACTCGAAAAATTTAACTCCCAACTCCTGAGTCCGTTAACTCCCTAATTTTTTAGAGTGTAAGAACAAGCCAGGAATTTTATACCAATATTTAAGTAATGTGGATTTGAACTTCCTTATATACAAAAATGATGAAATTATTACCACTTGTGAGAAAAAGAATTAATTTTTCAAATGTACATAGTGAATATTAAGTTGAAAAAAATGTTTAATAGCCTAATTAAATTATTTTATGATACACTCTAAAAAATTAGGGAGTTAACGGACTCGGGTGTTGGGAGTTAAATTTTTCGAGTTAAAAATCAACTCCAAAAGAGAGTTAATTTCTAACTCTCTTCATTCAACACCCGCGCGAGTTATTTTTTCCATGGGGAGTTAGCATTTGGGTGTTAAATTTTAACTCTCTTTATTTAACTCCCCTGGCATTAACTTTCCAATGGGTGCGACTTTTATAGAATCCCCTGGGGAGTTCAAATTTAATTCCCTTTTTTTACAGTGTAGACAACATTATGCCTCTAGTTCTAAATGATGAATGATTATATTTTAATTTTTTAATTTTTTTAACTTAAAATCTTATAGCCATTCTGATTGGAAAATATTAAGAAAAACTAAAGTGAAAACTTTTTTCACAAATTCAAAAAAATAAAAAAAATGCAAATTTTTAAATTTTTTGTCAAATTGATGTGACATTTTTTGTAGCAACTTTTTAATTTAAGTACAACTAATTTTCTCTATAAAAATGTAATACAAATAGTAAATCCGAATTTTTAATCCAAAATCATATTTTTGAATTCGACAAAATTTTTATTAATTTTTTTATTAAATATTGTTTAATTTTCTATAAAGTTATTATTGATATTGGTTGGTATTTTAAAAATTTAACTTATGTTTATTATATGTAGTTTATTAACAAGTTTAGAGTAATGAATTTAGTGTCTAATACAAATTTTGTAAAATCAATGAACGTGAGTTTGCAAACAATTTCTGTATTGATATATTAAGGTTCAAAATTTGAATTTTTTTCTTGAAGTTTAGAAATGTTTGAGTATGTTGTTGCTCTCCAAAATACTATACGTGCATTACGCAAAAACGGGTGAATCGATTCACGAGTTTTGATTAGTCTAATATTGAAAATCTTCACACGGAAACCCACCTAGAATCCTATATCAAAAACCATGTAAAATCCCACTTCTATAAAAGAAAACATGAATTCCCATATAAAATCTTATGGGAAATGTATGTGATGTAATGTGATCTACTTTCAGCCTGCAATATAGGTGGTATTTTAGATTTTAGAAGTCGTAACGCTAAATACTGTTCCCTTAATATGAATTAGTTAAAAATAGTATTTGGCAAAAAAAGTCATTTACGAATTCAAATAGTATAATATTTTTTCAAATGACATAAATGTTTAATGGTAACTCATTCTTAGTTTTTCCCAGTCAAATTGAATTCCCGATTGATAGACACCCTTTTTAAATATATTAGTAGAAACTAAAACCTGTCGAAGACGGTTACGACAGCTAGTAATTTTAATAAAATTAAAAAATCAAATTTTCAATTATCATTATAAAAAGACAAGGTTATTTAAAAAATTTTTTTTTAATTCTTTGTTTAATTCAATTTTTTTCCAAATTTGTAATTAAAATTATGGAAACATTATTTTCATCAAATTTAAATAAACTCGTCAAAAGAATTTAATTATTCATAAAAAGTCTAATAAAATTTTTTGAAACTATTTGTAAACTTTTTTATGTTTGAAATCAAATACATTTGAAAATTATAAAAAGAAAAATTTGAGAAAAATTATGACACAGCCCGGAAAAAAGGGGAATTTGCTTAAGCGAAAATATCTGAACACCCTGATTATTAAAAACAGGTACAAATATAATTTTATTATTACTTTGTTCCCATTTCCTTCGATAGAAACGCATTTTTTCATCATTTTAAGGGGGTAGTCTGGTGTTCGAGCCTGTTTTGAAAGAATATTTCAGGAATTTTTTTTTATAAAATTAAATATAATAACATCAAATCTTTTTACATCTTTTTATAATAATTATTATTATAAAATTGTTCACAAAAATTATTTTACTATTTTTAAGTTGATATTGTTATAGATATTTTCAGTTA
Source organism: Leptopilina myrica (nomen nudum) (assembly GCA_032872475.1). NCBI lineage: Eukaryota > Metazoa > Arthropoda > Insecta > Hymenoptera > Figitidae > Leptopilina > Leptopilina myrica (nomen nudum). The sequence continues at coordinate 29,469,851 of CM065460.1, read as the reverse complement.
ATGTTTATAACAAAAAAAAAGTAGGAGGGTGGTGCTAGTGATAACATCAGTTGGCGTCATCTAAATGAAAAAATCAAATTGATTATTGTTCTGTATGTCAGTGCCTATTGCCCGAACTAGAACGAACCAGTTTTTCTAATTAATAACAAAATGCCGGACTTTTAAACAAAAAAAGATTTAAAAATGACTGTCTTTTATTGACAAAAAGTTAAAAATAAAAAAAGTTATGATTCAAATTAAATTATTTTAGTTAGGGCCATAGCCATGGTTATATAGAGTAAGATGAAAAAAGAATATTAGCAATGGGTCGAATAGATTTTTTTAAATCACCTGCACCGATTCGTTTTTTTTGTTATAAACATTAACTGTAAATATCTTGAACAATATCAAGTTAAAAATATTGAAATAATTTTTAACAGTTTGTATAATAATAATAAAAAATGTAAAAAGATTTGATGTTACTATATTTTGTTTTATAATAAAAAAACACTTTAAAATATGCTTTCAAAACAGGCTCCAACACCAGACTACCCCCTCAACTAATGAAAATCGCTAATTAATTATTATTAATCGAAATAATATAATCACTATTAAAAGCAATAAAATGTTTATGATTATAGTGATTAAGTGTTTACTGTGCGTGTTTACAGTGATTTTAATATTTTTTGTGTTAAAATTAAAAAAAACTACACAATAAATAAGTAATTCTCAAATCTGATATTTTCATCAGGTAAGCAAAGTAAAATTCAATAGCCTTTGTCTCTTTTTTTGCATACATTAAAGTTAGAACTTACATGGAGAAAAATGGATTATACAATTAGAAATATAGAAAATAAGATCATACTGAATATAATCTGATTATTACCCTTTATAATATATTTACAACCTTTCAATGTTTTAGAATTATTTCTGGCATTCACAATAAATTATACATTTTATACTCCAAAATCGAATCAAATTATAATTTTAGATTATTACTATAGCAACATGTTTTTTCAAATTGTCATATTATGAGGTTAAAGTTGTTTTGAAAATTTTTTGTGATCGAACTTTTTTACATGTGCTGCTATTTTAATTTTCCAGGTTTGTAAATTTCTGATTATTTCATTTTTATAAATCTAAAAACAATTATAGCATTATGCATTTATTTACCATTAGCTTATTATTGATTATAACCATTTTTATTTTAAATATTACAAGAGAATATTATTTTTAACCTTTTCTTACACTCAGAGAAAAAGTTTATTTCACTTAACCAAACTGTTTAGTTAACCTATTTTATTTGTTACGATAAAACAATTTCGTTGATTTAAATAAAAATTTGGTTCATTCTAATAAATACGTAAAGTTTGTTTGGTTATCCAAAAGAAATTTTTTATTTGAAGGTGTTTGTTTCATTTTAAAAAATTAGTGTTTTGAATAGAGAATATTATTTAGTTGAATACAATTTGTTTGACACAACACACAAATTTGTTTGATTCAACCAAATCATTTTATTTGAGTCAAACAAAAATATTTGCTTGTCTAAAAAAGTACATGTGTGAATTTAAAAATGGCGATCTCACTTGTCTACAGTCCGCGTTCGCGTCAAAATTCTTTAGTTAAATCGGTAAATCGAAGAAACAAAATTAGAAGTGTCGGTTAAATAATGGCTATTGTAAGACTTATGGCATATTTAATTTGTACTAGTGAGAAGGAAATATCCAATAAGTTTTTGTCAAGTTTTCAGTTGGTTGTTTCGAGTAAACTTTTTTCAGAGTGCATGTATAAAAATCATATATAATATATTTAATGTAATATTTTTAATGTTTTTTATTATTAAGTAATTTTGTGTACATGAAGAAATAATTATATAATATTTTATTTAATAGTTATTTATTTTCCTCTAATAATAATGTTTGAATTTCCTAATTTAATATTTTCTAGCATACATATTATTGGTTAATTTATGATTTATTGAATATATATAATTTTAAAATATCAATAACTGTATAATAAATTATAAATTAACGAATAATATGTACTAGAAAATATTAAACTAGGAAATTCAAACATTATTACAGGAAAATAAATAACAAAATTAAGTAAACAAAAATATTTATTTAAATGAACCAAATACGTTAACTAAAACTATTTATTAGAATCAAACAAATCTTTTCTTTTAAAATAAACAAATTTTTTGGTTTTATAAAATAAAAATGTTTGGTTAAATGTAATAACCATTTGCTTAATACAAATAAACGTATTGGAAGAAATTTTTTGGTTGAATCAAACAAACGTTTGGTTGACTGTATAGCAATGCATTTATTTGGTTGATTCAACCAAAATTTGGTTGTTTCGAACGAATTTTTTTCTGAGTGTAAAAGTATTTTTATTTACTCACAAAGTATAAATTTTGTGTTTGGTAAGAATTTATTTGTTTGTAAATTTATTTATGATTAATTGATCAATTATTATTTAATTGATAACAATTTTAATAATAATTTTTTTAATAGTTTTGTAGATTTATAAAAATGAAATTACCAGAAATTTACGAATAAATAAATTTATGTTAAAAAAAATAAATTTAGTGATTGATGAATTAATATAATTAATAAATTATTAGCAACAACTAATTCAAACTTTTTTTTAAATTTTATTATTAGGCAATTAAATATTAAATTAATTTTTTAAATTTATGGGTTAGTTCTGATTTGTGAAAATTTTATTTATTTAAGATAACGTAAAGACCAATTATATTAATGCAAGTTTTATAATCTAAATTAACATGATTAATAATTTGAAAGTGGTAATACTTAGACATTCAATTTTATAATTCTGGTTAACTGTCCTATATACAATGTAAAAATATCATAAGAAGTATAATCTGGATTATATCACTTATAATCCTTTTTTCTCCATGTAGAAACTATTTTGAATTCATCCATATCTTAGGGAAAATTTGTTTTTTAAAAAACAACGTTGATCTTTACACTTTTTCATTCTATTTTTGGTTTTTAGTAGTAAATGTGTATTTGACTTAGACGTAATTATTAAAATGTTAAAATTTTCCAATTCCAGGCAGTAAAAGTCAATACCAGTCAGGCTAAAATCGTATTTTCTGTTGTTCGAACTTTTGTATTAGTGATGAATTTCAGTGAGCGTCAGACAAATTCTTGAAATTGGTGCAAGTTGTAAATGTACATTTTAATCAGACATGTCTTTAAATTCTAATTTCTCTTATATCTGTCAGTAGTAAATGTCAATTGGTTACGTATAAAACCTCTTATCCATACAATTTTTTTTTATTTTTTATTACATCCGGAACTTTTAAAGAACGTTCTTAAAACGTAAGGAGATTTTTGTGTCCACTGGGTTACGTATTGCTAGTACAAAATACTAATTCATGTCTATAGTAAGTTCGCACTTTATGAATTGTTTGAAACTACTATTTAACATTTAGAGAGCACAAAATAATTCAGTAGTAAAATTTGAATACTTAATTAGTAATTAGTAATTAGTATTTTCTACTAAAAGTTATAAGCTTCCTACTAATTCAAAAAGGGCAACCTTGTTCAAGTACATATATAAAAATTCAGGTAAATATTATAAAATTCGTATAAAAAATTACTTCTCAATGCAAAAACAAGCAGAAATAATTTTTTTTTGTTTTCAAAACTTGAACAGATTTTGCAAAAAAAAAAGTCAGAAAAACCAAATAGGGGATGTTAAATTTGAGAAAAAAAATTGATGACTTACTTTGTCCGAAAATGCTGAATCTCTAGACGATATACCAATTACTGGTATGTGATAGAAACCGCTTGTGTAAGACACTGCTGCGGGTGATAGATCACCTGTCAAAGGGTGTGATACTACCACTGCATAAACCCTTTGAGCGATTAATCGCTTACAGACATTTAGGGCTGTGCGGATTGGATTGGAATCCATTTCGATTACAGTGTGATAGTAAGTTACTCCTTTGTTCACATATTGAGAATCGAAGTTCAAATGCTAGAAATAATAGAATATTAAAAAACATTTATTTTTTCCTGTAGCCTTTTTCTACTTTTTTGTTTCACTTCAATATAGTAGGAGAGAGTGGGGCAAAATAGAGTACCCCTGTTTTTCCTTGATAGGTACTTTTCATCTTTTTATTCTCGATATATATCATTCATATATTAATAAGAAAATAATATTAAATATGAAGACACTATGAAAAAAAATGTTTTTTTAAAGCTATTCAACTTTTAACTTTTAAGCAAAAAAATATTAATATGAATATTTATTAAAATTAAAAGGCATATAACATTTTTTGGGTAAATGTATTTAATTTGTCAAGTAATTATTTCCAAAAAATCAGAATTTTATTGAAAGTTCTGCACTGAAATATCCTAGTCTCAAAATGAGTATCGTACGCTACTCATTTTGAGTTGTAACAAAAATGAGACTCTTAGGATTAAGAAAAGAAATTATTCAAATTTTTTTACCTTTCTCTCAATGCAATTTAACATTCTGTAAAATAATTAAAAAATTTGTTGTATAATAAATAAAGAAAATAAATAATTTTGTATTATCAACCAAAATTTTGTTACAAAACTTTAATTTTTTTTGGTATAAAAAATGAAAGAAGTTTGCGTGATCTTGATTTATCAATTATTATTACAAAATTATAAATTTTTTTTTTGAAAGAAGAAAAGAAAATTGTATAATTTCTCTTTCTCAATGACAATTATTTTGAAAATACATATTCAAATTTTTCATTAAAAATAGAGAAAAAAGGTTGCAGATTTTCTATTATATAAATTTTCATAATTTTTACCTCATTTTAAAACTTAGCACAACAAAGAAAAAGTGATTAATTATACCTAATTCTTTTAAAGTAATAAACATTTTTTACAGAATGAACAGCAAATAAAAATTAATATAAAAGAATGTGAGATATGTGCGGGCACATTTCAGGTCCATTATTATTAAGAAAATACTAAATAATTAGTTAATCTTTGTCAACTATTAAAAGAATACAAATGATAGTTAATTAAAGCTACACAATTTTTATTCTTATTTATTTTTGCAGTATTAAATTTAAAACAGAAATTACAGAATAAATAGTCAATTGATCCAAAACATTTATTATCACCTATCTCTAAAAAAATAAAAATTTTACTATAAATTATGTTTAAAAAATTAAGAAATTATTCCACTTTTTAAATCTTTTTTTAATAACAATTAACATTTTGTTAAATAGTTATCAAATTTTGTTATATAGAAATAAATAAAACAAACTACCTATACAAATTCTATCTGTCCGACAAAAGGTTTTTGACAACACTTATTTTTTAATAGAAAATAATGAAAGAAATTTTCATGATTTTAATTTGTTACCAGAAATTAAATTTAAAAGTTAAATATTTTTTATTGTAAATCGAATATCGAATTTTAAAAATTTTAGTAGGACTGGTAACTGGATGTAAGTTTCAGCTTCATCAAAATACTTAACTTTTAAAATACAATTTCTAAAATTAAGTGGGTGCTGATAACTGGGTGCCAGTTTTATCCTCATACATTCTGTAAATGTTTATAATTTGGACCTTATTTTAAAACTTGGTACAGCAGAGCAAAAAATTAAATAAAATCAATAGATTTTTAATTTAATAATTATTTTTTAGAATTATTAAAAAATAAATAAGAATTCAATGCAGCAAAAGATACACTGAAAGAAAAAATAGAAGGTCATTTTGAAATTCTTAAACAGAAATTCTTAAACATAACCAAATTCTTAAAATGCCGAAATCATTTCTTTCAGTGTACGAGCTAAAACGCGCGTAGTCATTCTGGGTATACATATTATTAAAAAATACTAAATAATTAATTCTTCTTATTTATTAATCAATATTTATTAAAAAAATAATATTTTGATTTTGTTAAAAAAATTGTGATAAATAATTAGAAATTATGTAAACAAAACTACAATGTTTGTAAAAACAATATGATTGTCAAAATTAATTACAAAATGGAAGTTTAAAAAAAAATTTTGATGGAGAAATATAAATAGTTCAAATTACTTTATTTTTTCTTCGATTTTAAATAAAGCTAGTAAAATATGAAATGTCTTTATATACATAAAAAAATAAAAACTAATTATGAAATACTCTAAAATATCCTGAGAAAAAGTCTGTTTCTTTAGTTTTTATTAGGTTTCATTTAGTTTTCATTCAGTTTTTAATTCGATTTCTATTGAGTATTTATTTAGTTTTCAATTTAGTATTAAATTATTCATTTATTCAGTTTTCAATTTAGCATTTGTTAAGTATTTTATTTAGTATTCATTCAGTTTTTTATCTGCACTGAAAAAAATTTTATTTGATTCAAATAACTGATTATTTGACTATTATCAAATAAATATTTACTTGAATCAAATAAATTGTATTTGAATCAAATATTTCAGTATTTGAAGCAAATACTATTTAATTGATTCAAATAAAAATTATTTGATTCAAGTAAATATGTATTTGATAATAGTCAAATAATCGGTTATTTGAATTAAATAAATTTTTTTTTCAGTGTGGGGTTCATTGAATTTTAATTCAGTCTTTCATTCATTATTTTATTTCACTATAAATTTTAAACTCTCTAAATTAGTTAAAAATAAACAAATTGCCAGTAAAACATTGACTAGTAAGTAATTTTTAGTCGAAAATTATCTAATTATTAATAAATAAATATTTAAAAAATCTGTGAAAATTGACAAATTGACCTAGTTCCCAAAAATTTTAGTTATTAGAAATATAACTAATTGAAATATTTTTCGGGTAAATCAGTGCCTGCGAACTAAAAAAATTGGTTTAATTTAAATAACCAATAAGTTGTTTTAATCAAATAATTTTTATTTAAATCAGATAAATTATGTTTGAATCAATAACTTCAGTATAAACGTTTAATTGAATTTGCTAAATTTTTTTGTCTCAATCTAATAATTATTTTAGGGAAAAATTCGTTAGGCTGAAAATTTTCTGTGGTAAATTTCTTGTCTTTGCAATAATATAATTAAATTTAAAGGATATGTTAGAAGGTAAATCTGATATAAAAGGAGACAGAGAGAAAGAGAAAGAGATAATTGTAAATAAGCCTTGAAACTGTCAAAAGCACTGATATTCGTTAAATTGAATTATTTCCAGCACTTTGGTTCAGTATAGAGTAAACAATTCTCCTAGTAGTTACGGACAGTTTCGGTCAGCCAATGGTCTGACTGGAAGTGACATTCGACTCCGGCTGACTAAACTTTCCCGCATCTACTGACACAATTGATTGATGATAAATTCATTTATAAAAACGGCACAAGTTTTTTCTTTCTTCATTCACAAAATACAAAAAAGAAAAAAAAAAACGAAAAAGCAAAACACAAAAAATTCAATTTATAAATATACAATTCTCACGTATTGAAAATAATCCACTTGGTTTTCTTTAAATGGATGTTCAAAGAAAGGAGATAGATAGAGAATATTTTTGAAAAAATATTCCATGTTTTGTATAGGAAAATATAATATAAGTTCTTTCAAAAAATTATTTTCCCCTATTATCATAATATTTCTCAAACCTAAGAGTACAAAGAAGAATTCTGATGCTCAGTTGAATCGATTTATTCGTTTGGTTCTCTATAAACAGCCGATTACAAAAACGTACCCCATTTTACCCCGCTCTCCTCTTTTTTTTTATTTTCTACAATTCCATTTTATTTCATCATTTTTTATTTATTATTTAAATTATATTCCTTTACTTTCTTTTATTTATTTATTTGATTTAGATTTACGTATTTTCATTTTCTAGTTATTCAATTAATTTTTAATTAATTTTTAATATGTAAAGTAATGAATTTATTTGAAACTAATACTTTTTCATGTGATGAGAATGTAAAAAATGGAATTAATTTATTCAGAAATGTAGGAAAAAATTTTTATTTTATATCATTCATTTACTTACGTCGATGGTGGTGTTGAAATGCTCCTCACTTTGTTTATTAGAAAGAACACCACCAATATTAAATCGACCGGGATTCACAAATGTTCGAGCAGCGAGTCCAGGATTAAAGGAGTCTTGCAAAAGCATTAAACAAATTAATGACACCACTCTCTTTCGTTGATCCATTGTTGATTTTTTTTAATCCCTACCTGAAAAAGAAAATTTGTTTCATTTTATAAAAAATTTCTATTTGATTATACACCTACTTTTTTTCTTTATCCAATTTTTGTTCAACAATTTTTTGTTTTTAATTATTTTAAGTGCAGTTTTATTAATTTTTTTAACAAAAATAGATTTTATATTTATATAATTATATAATTCGTAGTATGTAAATAAATAAAAGTCGTAGTAATTAACTAAAATTCGTAATTAAAAACCAAATTTCGTAATGAATACAATTTGTAATTAATAAAATTCGTATCAAATGACTAAAAGTCGTAGTGAATAAATAAAATTTGTAATTAATAAATTCAGCAGCAAATGAATAAAAGTTGGAGTGATTAAGTAAAATTTGTAATGAATTAACAACTGAAATACGTAAAAAATAAAATTTATAATAAATAAACGATAAGCCTACTTAATTTAAAATATAAGATTCCTAATAAATGAAATACTTAATTAATTTTTCGATTTTAAAATAAATAATAAATGTAACGAACAACCCTTTTTAACATTTTCAAAATAGAGAAATAGGTACAGAAACAAATGTAATCTTCTTTTGTATTGTATGACAATTTTTTTCTCAAATTCGATTTCCCATTTTCCATTCACTTCCTGTCGTATTCGAAACCAAAAAATTCTTTTTTTTCCATTTACATTTGAATCCATTGCCAATTGTTGTATATTCTCAAATTCTATAGTTTTGCCAAATAGATTCGTTCAATTTGAAGCTCTTCAATTTTTCTCCATGTTTGTATATTTTTCTTTTTAAAATTTCACATTTCCCTTTTGCCGCAATTCAAAATTGCTTCCGTAAATATTTAAGTTTCCTAAAAATTATCAATATATTATGTAGCTTTTAAAATTTCTTTTTTTAATTTTACATTGCCATTCGATGCTGATACGAATTTTCTTTCTCTATAAATAAATAATTTATTTGATTTCGGTTTAAATAATCTATAATAAATCTAAAATAAATAATCTCTATAATAAGTATTATTATTTTATTAATATTAAACATTTTTACTTTTGTTAAGAAAAATTTGTTTTCATTTACAAAAAATTGTATCAGTGGAAATTCTTTCCTGCATAATTTATAATTCAGAAATAATACAATAGAAATAATAGATAAAATAATATTAATAGTAGGAAGTAAATAATGTAATTGTTAATAATGAATAGTATTCAATATATAATAATAGTTAATAATAAAATTATAAAATAATATAAATACATAACGAAAAATTCAAAATTTTCTCTTTTTGATCCCTAAAACAGTTTTCTCTCATTTTTTCCAGTTTGAATTTTAAAAAAATAATAATGTTACACAGAAATATTAAATAATTTCTATTTTCCACAATCTTGTTTGAAAATTAGAATAAATGAATTTTTATTTACTTAAATATTTGTTTTGAAAAAATAAATATGCATACTTAATTAAAAATTAATTTTTTTCTGACAAAACGGTTTTTTAAATATTTTTTTAATTGAAATACATTTCTTTTCCTGTTTATATATATTTTTGTATTTTGTATACAAAATAAATAACATTTTTTTACAATTATAATTGAAACGAATTTTTTTCTTTTAAAATATTTACAGAAAAAATGAAATAAATATTTATTTGTAAATAGCTGAGAGTTAATTTTTTTTAATGAAACATTTTTTCTTTTGAAATGTTATATTGAATTAAATGAAATTTTGTTTTCTGTTTAAATATTTTTTTGTGCAAAATATAAAAATGTTTATAAAGAACTATTTTTATAAAATAAATATGTTTTTGCGGATGGAAAATAATTAATAATTGTTAGCATAACACACTTAGAGAAAAGATATATATTTGATTCAGAGCCACTAAAATTTGAATTTTGTTTCAAATAAATTTTATGTGGTTTAAATAAAATTTTTATTGTCTCAAAATATATTTTTTATTTATGCCGAATAAAATTTTTATTTAAGACAAATAAATAACCTAGTTAGCTCAGAGAGAAATATATACTGAAAAAGAGGTTTATTTGATTTAAATAACCGAAATAAATAAATTATTAATTAATTATTATTTATACCGAAACCAAATAAATTATTTAACTATTATCAACTAAATATTTACTTGAATCAAGTACTTTTTATTTGAGTTAATTAAATTGTATTTGGATCAATTATTTCAGTATTTAAATTAAAATAAATTCCTATTTAATTGACAAAAATAAAACTTACTTGATTGAAGTAAATATTTAATTGACTGAAATAAAAATTCTTTGATTCATGTAAATGTTTAATTGATAATAGTCAAATAAATGGGGTATTTGAATAAAATAAATTTTTTATTTAGTGTATTTTACTCAAATAAAATATATTTGGTGTAAATAAAATTTTTCCCTGGTTGCAGTTTTTGAATATTGTTAACTAATTAAACAGAAGTTTTTTTGCTTTAAAGATTTTCTCTAAAAAAAATAGTGAAATAAAAAAGAATTAATATTTACTTAATTGAGAATTAGTTTTTTTAAACAGTAGAATATTTCTAGCAATTTTATTCAATTTTATTATTGAAAAAATGATTTTATAATAATGGGAGTTTTATAGAAACAACATGGAGGAGACCGAGAAACTTTTTTCAAAAAATTTCTTATTATTGAAAAATGTAATTCTCTTTGCAAACTACATTTATTATAAATAATGGAATATTTTCCAAAAGAAAATAATGAAAACTGATTGTTGCTAATGTAATAAATAATGCAGTATCGGTAAATAAATAATTGTTACATTTACCTGTCATTGGAAATTATTTGGGTCAGTCAATTAAACCGACAAGCGCCTCCTATCGTTCGACTCAATAAATTTATAAATAAATTCATTAGCTTTTGAATAAAAACTTTATTCTCAATTGTCAATTGCAAATGAACAATTATCGAATAAATGTTTCTCAATTAGAAGAAAACTGACGAAAGCAAGAGAGAGAGAGAGAGAGAGAGAGAGAGAGAGAGAGAGAGAAACAGTAGTGACATATTTTGGAATTTCGATTTTCAAGGATTGCATCCATACAGACAGTGGTCTGTTTATATATATATATATGTATATATTGGAATGGAAATGTGAGTGTTGTTGTAAAAAGAGTGTAAATTGAGATGTGAAAACGTGGTAAATTTGAGGTTTCGACTTACCCCGACGATAATTTATTCACGACAGTCGGCTCAGTCGCAAAAGTGAAGCTTGTAGTCACATTTCCGTTTGGGAATGAGGCTTTGGATATATGCGAAACTAGATACAACACGTGAAACTACCTAAATACCGAATACCGAAATCGAACGAAAGTCATACCAGCTGTAGACCCGAGGACTCATTGATCCAGTCGGATGCTGCGCGCTCGCATCCTACACCCCACCTTTGACTTGTACTACTTGCTGGCTTTTCCATACACCCAAGATAACACTCGAAATTATCTCGAAAAGTATTTCGAAAATAAAAATTCCGTCCATTTTGGTTTTATCTGAAAAAAAAGTTTTCTCGTCAACTTTAATAGTCAAAATGAAAAAAGAAATTCAAAAATTCGTTGCAAAATACTGATTAAAGTAATCATCTTTATGAAGGTTATTATTTTTATAAAAAAAAGAGAGTTCATTAAAATAAAGAAACTAAATAAATATACTGAAAGATATTAATATTTTTAAATTAATTAGTATAGTTACTAAATTAACAAATTTTTTAATAATTATAACTACAAAAATTAATATTTAAATAATTAATATTAAAAAAAATATTAATAATTATATTAATAAAAAATAATTAATAATTATTTTCTTTTGACGAAAATAACAAAATAGTTAGTTACAAAATTTTCTATTACAAATTATTGTCAAATTATATAAGAATTTTATTCAAAAACATACCTATAAAAATTTTAATAGAAAAATATTATTTTTTTTAAATCGTTGATTAGAAACTCTGTGAACTTCACCAAAGTTAGTAAATATTCGTAAATATTTTTATTAACATAATTATATAGATATACTTATTAATATTTTAATACTAATACCAATAATTTCAATATGTTTGAAAAAAATACTAGTTAATTTACTCCAATAAAAATTTATTATTTGATTCAATTAAATGTTTAATTTATAATATATAGTATATAAAATATCAAATAAAAATAAAATAAATAATACCTATAAAAATTTTTTTTTATATATATATAAATAATATCTAATAAATTGTTATGCAGTGTAATATTTTATTAATTAAAATTCATTAATTCATCAAAAAAAAAATAAATTCAGAAATTAAAAGGAAGTAAAGTTCAAAAAGTTTATTAACGAAAAAAAAATAATTTAATTTACCAGAAGAAAAATAATACATTTTTTTACTTGGGCTTTTTTTTGAAAATAGTGACTCAAGAAACTTTTATAAAAATGTTTTTATACAAAATTTTACAACAATTTGCTGTGAAATTTTTTTTTTTAAATTGTCAATTATGAAAGTTGTAAATCTTGCGAAAGTAACATTAAAAACCTAATTGAGATCTAAATTAGAATAAGAAGGTTTTTATTACTAATACGATCTAGTTGCTTTCTACTAAAAGTTGGTAACATTTTTTCCATTTATTTATTTTAATTGGTAAATATCATAACAACTATTAATTTTTCTTTATTAAATACTTATTTCAATAACAATCTCTCGCAATTTGAATTAGTGGAAAATAAACCACTAATTCTGATTAGTAAGAATATTTACTAATTTTTAGTAAAATGTTACTATTTTGTTTCGTAATTTTATTTTTTTCTTCTTAAGTTATTTATCCGAAATTAAATTCAAAAACTAATATTCATTGAAAACAAATAATCTTTAAAAATTTTGATTTAAAGTTGTATTTATGAATAATAATTAAATAATTAAATAATTTATTATTAATTATTGTTATTATTATCAATAGTTTTAGTTTTATTATTATAATTATACTTATTAATAATAGTCAATATATCTAATTAATAATTAATATTAAAAAATTAACAACAATAATTATATTCATAAACATTAATTCTATAATAACTGTCTTTATGTTATAAAATTTCATTCTATTTTAATTTTATCATATTTTTCGAATTCGTTAACTATTTGCAAATTTATTATTATTATTATTATTATTATTATTATCATTATCATTATTATTATTCTCATATAGTAATGAAATTCAATTCGATTCTTGGGATCAAATTAGACAGAGTGGCTCTAAATAAATGGAATAATTTGATCCAGATATAACGATAATAATGATAAAACTAATTTGAAGTCTAATTAAGGATGACACAAATTATACGAAGACAACGATCAAAGTATTAATACATCGTCAGTTCAATTTTTTTCTTTCTAAAAAATATACGGAAGAAAGTAATTAATTTTTTTATTAAAAATATTATAATAAAATCAATTTTAAATTGGGTTTAAATAAATTATTTATTGAATTTAAATAAATGAATTATTATAATTAAAAGATCAAAATTTTAAAAAATATGGTATTATTTATCTTTTCCAATGAAATTTGTCTTCAGTAAAACTATTTTAATTTGAGACAGTTTATTAATGGTATAATATATGTTTTTAAAAAATTTTTTAGTTTAAATACAGTTTATAATATTTTATTATATGATAAATTTTATAAAAGTATTTTACAATTTTGGGAAAAAGTGCAACAAACCGAAATTTTGACATAGAAAATGCTAAACATTGAAAGAAAATGAAATTTAGTAAAGTAAATTTATCTAAAATTCTTATATTTGATATAATTATACTAAACTTTATATATATTTTTTTTAAATTTAGTATTTTTTGTATCAAAATTTCGTTTGTCGCATTTTTCCCCAAAATTGTAAAATACTTATATTAAACTAATTGTATTCAGTAAATAATAATAATAATTATAATAATAATTCAGATAATAGAATTTGGAGCTATATTAGTGCGGAAAATAGGTTAATTTAAATTAATAATTGACAAAATTTACATGTCGAGATTATGCAATCGGTTGAGATTATTTGTATTTGTATTTAGTTACAAATTCTTACTGGGTAGTTACAATCAAGTGTATAATCAATATTGTACCTACATTCATAAATCATTAAACTGACTTAATCAAGTTAAATTAAATAGAAATAAAATTTTTAAATATTTTTTCTCATTTTTTAAAAAATGTGAAAATAAAAAAAAATTTTTTTAAACTAATTTATACCAGCAGAGTAAATACGAATAATAGAAAACTGAGGTTTTTGCGTAAAGAAATTTACATGAAAGTAACAAGAAAATGTTATTGCATTTTTAAAAATGCTGGAAATAGTTTTTCCAATGCAAATTTACATAATACTGTTTACCTCGTATTCAATTGTTTTTTTTTCATTTCCACCAGTAGGAGAGAGTGTTGTGTGTATATCTGAATATCGAAAATTAATATTTTCTCGAAAATCTATTTATACTAAATAACAAGTTTTTTAATTTAGCTAATAATAATAATTATTATTATTATAGTTTCAGTATAAAAATTTCATTAAATTTGTTTGAATTTTATTTATTAATTAATATTTTTATTCTAATTACGTTATCAATTGATTTTATATTCTCTTCAATTAGTTTTATAATATATAAAATACAACTAAAACTATAATTAAAAAAACATTTATATTAATTGAATAAACGTAGGTAGTTTATTTGAAATTTTTCAATAAAATGTTTTTCTCGTTTAATATTGAAAAGGAAGAGAGAAAAAATTTTTTCCAGATGCATCACACAAAAAGTTTAAAACAATTAACAATTTTGATAATTGAGAGAGCAATATTCCATGCTTGGAGCAAAATATATATGTATATATACATATATATTTCGAAAATAGAATGAAAAGGGTGTGATAATTGCTTCATGCAGACGCTTCGATGGTGTTCTATGTTAACTAGAGAGCCGGAGATAATCCTTCTACGGAAATAATTATGATCTATTAAAAATAATGGGCTGTACTTGTCTCGTGAATTAAAACGTTGTCAATGTGAACATAAAATATTAATGCAGATAATTACAGGGAAATAATAAAATTCTGCTTTCTAAAAGTCATTACAGATATATATATCGAAGACAATAATTGAAGTCTACTTCTTTTTTTTAATTCTTCCCAGTTTTGTATAATAATGATAATAATGTTAAATATTAATTCCTTGTGTAATTAGATTATATTTTGTTATTAGAAACAATAATATTGAATTTCTAATTAAAACTTTTTATTATGATACACGTCACTTTAAAACTTTCATCCTATTAGAATATTATCGATAATTTTCATTTTCATCTATAATAAAACACACATTAATGTTTATTTTAGGTACTTTCAAAGAAAATTACTTTTAATTTTGTTTGGCTTTAGATTTTTATTTTATAATACCAACTTGTTGACAATAACCTCAAGTTTTAAAGTATTTTTTTTTAATTTTCTTTGCTTTTTAAATTTTAGTTAAAAATTTATTTAGAATATATTAATTTTACTTAATTACTTTCATTATATTTTTTACATTATTTATATTATTTATTCATTTAATCGAGGGGAGGGAAAATAAACAATGCACTTATTAAAAATTATATTAATTTAAAAAAAATTTTAATCAAAATAATAATTAATTTGTTATTAGTATAAGAAATAATATACTATATTTTTTATTATATACAGTATTAGAACATTTATTTAATCCTTCTCAATTTTAATTATAGTAAAAATGTTTCTTAATTTTTGAATTAGTGACTTACTTTTTCCTTATAAATTAGTAAACTTTAGTATTAAATAGTGAATTTACCAATTCAGTAATTCAGAAGCAAAAGTCAGCCACTAATTCAACAATGTAAAGAAATTTCAGAGAGTATAATTAAAAATTTTTTTCTTCTCATTAAATAATTTGATTAAAAATACTATTATTTTTGTTAAAACGGAAATATTTTTAAACTGTAACAAATTGAAATTTGTTTATAAATTAAAAGACCATAAGATTTAAAAGTCCTTTATAACATTTTGAATTTTATTTTGAATTTTATTTTGAATTTTATTTTAAATATTTCCACAAATGTTTTTATATGCATTTTTATATCGTATATATAGGTAGTGTAAAGTGCAGCATTTTTTTATTCTTCACTTTTATAGTCAATTTTTTTTATTAATATATATATATATTTTTTTTAAAAAGTGTGTAAATATTTAATGAAAAATAAAAAAAAATGCTTTCAAAACAGTCTTTTTAGAGAGTGCTGGAAGGTTTTGTCGGTCATTTTATGACTGAGAGAGACCAACACAATAGGTGCTTTTATTTTCCTTTGTTTTTTCTAAATTTATATCTCTCATGTTACACGATATACCTTCTCTATATTCTTTATCTTTATAACCTTGTTATTGGTAATTTCCAAGTTTTTCCTTGACACTAATGAAAGAAATGTGAATAGTTTTATTTTGTATATTTTTTTCTCTTTTTTTGGTAACATAATATATGTGTGTAGGTAGGTGAATATAAATTTGGGGAGAATTTTAATTGAGTCATTATGTAAATTGTTTAATTAAACGAGAAAAAAGAAGTATTTGAAAAAAAAATAAAAAATGTAAAATATTCAGTAATTATCTGACATTTTCATTAAATAGAGAATATCCGACAAGCAAATGAAAATGATTACTACATACATTCACAAATTGCGACAAATTTCCAGTTGAAAAAATTCAATTTACGCGTGTTGAAAGTTTAAAAAGGAATAGCAGAAAAAATCGTTAATTAAATATATATATATTATTTAGAGATGAAATTTTATAGGTATATTCTGGAAAATATTTTTTATTTATATTTTGTTCTTTTTTTCTTTTTGTTATGTTTTTTTGTTATTTTATTCAATTATATTGTTTTTTAATTACAATAAATTATATTGTTTCTTCTTCTATCACTGAAACAAATTATATTCTAAATTTAAGAAAATCTACTTAAATATGCCCCACTTACATTAAGAGGAAAATATTCTTACAATAAGAATATTATTGGTGTTGTTGTAAGAATATTTATCACTTAATTTAAGTGTAGAATATTTTGTTCCGTCTACTTTAGGTTAAGGTACATCTATACTATTTCAACTATATGAAAAAAAATTATTTTTATACTAATTTTTTGAGTGAATTCAATGGTCATACAACACTTGGTCAGAAAATATTTTGAGCGTTTTCGAATTTTTATTTTTTCTAAAAACTGATAGATTTTGACATCCATACGTAATTTTGTAGAAAATATGTTTTGCAAATATTAAGTCTTTCATTTGGAAATTTTTTTATGAATAGAAAAACATATTTTCTACAAAATTACGTATGGATTTCAAAATCTATCAATTTTTAGAAAATATAAAAATTTAAAAATGGTCAAAAAAATCTAAAAGCAATCGCTTTTAGTAATTTTCTGTTTTCTCTTTTTTTTGTTCTTTTCCCAATTTTTTATTTCTATTTTTTTCATGTTTTTTTTCCTTTGCTTTATTTTTTATTTTTTTATTTTCTTTGTTCCCTTTTTGATTCCTTTTTTTGTTCTATTCTTAAATTTTCTGTTTATCCTTCTTTGTTCTCTTGTTTTGTTTCCTTTATTCTTATTCCCTTTTTCAGTGTTTGATTCTTTGTTTATTTTTTGTTCTTCTGTTTTATTTTATTTGCTCTCTTTTTTCGGTTTTTTGTTCTTTTTTCAGTTTTTGGTTTTATCTTCTTTTTTTGCTTCCCCTCTTTGTTCTTATTTTTTTTCTCTCTCTTTGTTTTTTGGTTTTTGTTTACTTGTTATTTTATCTTGTTTTTCCTTTGTTCTCATTTTTCCCTCTTTTTTCTTGGTTTTTCGAGATATCTTTTTTTCTTTTTTTTAATGAAAAAAGAATTGTTTTTGGTTTTTTAATTTTTAATTTTTTTTCTTTTTCACCCTTTGTATTCCATTTTTTCATTGTTTCAAAAATGATTAATGATGAAAACGAGCAGAATAAACTTTCTCATTAATACGAATATCAATTGAAATTTATGTTAAATATTTGCCTGAGTGTATGTATTTAATCTAGAACGTATGGAAAATAGAATTCTCGTGGGTACGATGGGGAAATTATGTAACTCGATTTGTGTTTGGTATAACATTTGTAAATGCATAATTGTGCCTGAAATTATCGACGATAATTTCCAATGAAAAAGGGTGTTTATTTGTCATTAACAGGGTAGAAATGTCAAACATTATATGAACTCGCGCAAAATTATATCTTAATGCACTGCCGCACAATTCTAATTACATTAAAATCTTCCCGTGATAATTTTTATTTTATGTTTCTATTTTTCAATTTTCTACAAATATATCTCTGCGCATATTTAAATTTTAACTGAATTTACATTATAGAGTTTATCGTTAATTTTGCCTGTGCGTTGTTTACACTACCTTGTGTATTTTTCCCCTGCTTATATTAGTAGAAATTTATAGTAATTTACATTATAGTAGAAAATCTATAAATTTTGTAAACATGGAGAATTGAACTCTAGGCCCTGAAGGCGGAAATTTAACACCCAGTGCTTGCAGCTACGATGACTTCCATTAATAATAGTATAATTATCTTTAATTACTAATTAGTATCGTTTATTATAACTACCACTAATTGTAAACTAACAAGAAAGTAGTCAATAATTTGAAACAAAAATTCGAAAATGGAAAAATAATTTTTATCTCCGTTTAATTTTTTCCTGCGCATTGATAATTAAATTTCGTTCTAGAAAATATTTGCCCTTCAGTAAAATCTCCTACCTCCCAGTTTTTGGAACCTTGTACAAAATTGAATGAATACTTCAGAGAAATTTTAGAAAAGCTTGAAAGTTATAAAGCTTTGGAAAGAAAAAGTTTAAAAATAGAGATTAAAATGCGAATTGTTAAATCTAATTGTATGCATCGCGGGAAAAAGTAGAGGTGAAAAGGAAAAAAATAGAAAATAATCTCATCATATCTGACTGGCACGCCTCTTTTTTTCTCCATATATAGTGGGGCGAATCCTGTTTCATTAAAATCGTTTTACGTACTTAATATCCGGTTTTCTACTTGAAAAAGCACTGTGAAAGGCTTTCTTTGAAGGATTTCTCCTCAAATTTTTATTCGAATCTCTCTCACTTCCTTCTTTTCTTTTCTTTCACTTCTTTATTTTTTTGTACCCTTTGAGAAATTCAGTGGGATTTCACACGACCTTTATCACAATGTCAAGATATCAGGATATGTACGTATATAGATGGTTATGTATATAACATAGATCAGAAATCACTCGAATACTAATACGAGTTCTTTGTCGAAAGAAAATAAATTCTAGGTCTTCTTTGGATATATTCTCCGTTGGAGTTTGTGTGTACCTCTTCAAGTCTCACGAATATTCTTTTCTTCAACACATATCTCACAAGTATTTTCTCAAATAATAGGAGAAAAAAAGAAAAATGTGTATATATATATTTCTTCTTCAGTGAAAAATATTTTCAACAATAGTTTTCATTTTTCTTCATATAAACACTAGAGAGAAGAGATTATTATAATTATTATTAGGAAAATTTTCTCTTTTATAAGAATATAAGGAACAATTGCATAAAAAATAATTTTTTTCAAAAAGTTGTAGAAACCTTATTTTTACACTCATAAATAAAATTTGTTTGAAACAAGTAAGAGAAAATGGGGCAAAATAGATGTCGATGACGAAGATGAAGATGCAACCTTTACATGTGAAATTTGTCGACAGAAATGTGTGTAATTATAAAGCGTGTCCACCGTTTATGACCATCAAATAAATAAATAATTTAAACATATAATTGATGTCTTTGAAATAAAGTATTCCTGTGAATTTAACGTTATGTTTTTCCAAATTTAAAACATTGCTGTCAGTAATTGTTTTTGTGCATTAGAATAAAAGCAGACAATATTAAAAATTAAAATAAATTTTAACATCTAACAATGAGAAAATAATTTTTGTAATAAAAAATCAAATTATATAATTCATTTCTGGAATTAATTAAGTGTTTAAATATAAGAAAAAATTTAATTTGTATATGATCACTGAATATCTAATTTAATATAATTTTTTTTCTATTAATTAAGCATTTAATTTCTATTAGAAGAATTGATTAATTTAATTTATTTAAAATTAAGATAAAAAAACTGTTAAATATAATGAACGCTTAAATAAAATTTTAGTTAAAAACTTTTGTAGGGATTTCTAAAAATTAGATTGCTAAACACTAATGTGTTAGTTAGTGTATGTATATATTTCTGATGGTTTGAAAAAAAGAGAGAGTGAAAGTAGTGCGATGAGTTACGATTTATTTCTTTTAATTGTCTTATTATTGAATTCGTTATTTATAATTTTCTTATTCTATTTTATTTTGACCGATTTCTTTCTATATATATATTTTGTTTGAATGTGCGTGTTTTTTAATTTATTTGTTATATTGTTTTTCATATTTTGTATAAATTTCTGATGTCAGGCCCTTTTTGTTTATTTAAAATTGACTGAAATATAATTTTTATGTCTTTAACCCAAAGAAATCAATTAAAATGTGTGTCGTTTTGGGCAGACTTTTCTTTTCATGGTCATCCACGATTGTCACGCTTCTATAAGGTTACTGAACTGTCTAAAACAGTGACGAATCAACGCAGTATTATTGATCAGAATGATGTCTTTGTCTAAGTAGCAGAAGCCGAAAATTGGTCATCTGCACATTATCATTTTTTTATGATTATTTTTTTATTTGTTTCTATTGGTTCCCCACTTACATGTGATACCATTTTTATCACTTTAACCCAAGTAAATTTTTCAAGTCTTAGTCAAGTTATTCAAGAAGAATTTTGTCAAGGAGATAATTTCTAATGCGAGGCACATTACTATTTTTCTAAGGACTGCATTATTTCGACTACAACGTCAAATCAAAAATTTGACACCTGGACTTCGGACCTTTCACTTTGACTGTCCCGAAAACAAGTCAAAGGAAATCTACTGAATATTCAGTTTTCGCTAGACGTCATTTCTTCGACCTCACATTGAAGGAGGTTTCACCTGTTGGATCTACGACCCTAATAATATTTTTAAAAAGGTAAGTTACTATTACTTTAAAATCTTGTCCCTTTAAAATTCTGGATTGATCCCACAAAGTAATACTTTTGTTTCAGTATCCCTGAAGACATCTGGATCTACTCTTTTTCTGCAATTTTAATTGTTAAAGATTCCAATAAATAACTTTAATAATTTAATTTCAATTAAACAGTTACTCTTTCTTTAAACCTGTCCCTTAATATCAGAGTTTTTTGCTCTGTGAATAAATCAGGTTAAATCACCGATGCCGGCCAAATTAAATATGTAAACAGGGTGGCCACTTGACCAGGAAATGACAGGGAATTGAAAAATTGACCGGGATAACCTGGAAATTTCATACTAAACCGGGAATTTATTTTCTATTTTTAATTTTATTTTAAAACTGACCCAAACAAATTGTTTTTCTATTATTACTCCAGAAGTATATTGTACATAAGTAGGTACAGTAGAGAATACATAAATTAACAGACTTTTGTTCATTAAAAAAAAAATTTGTAAAATATTAATAATTTATTACGTTTTTACAATTTTCATATTATTATCACCCAAGTACGAAATGCCAAGACTGCAAAAACGGACCATCATTGGTCCAGTAATGTCTGCCGAGAATTGGCAGTAGCTACTGGGCCATTACTGGTGTTAAAAACGTCCCATTGCTGGACCAATAATGGCGCCGATGGTCAGATTTTCGAAATTTTTAAGACTGGGCCAGCTCTCGGCATTATAATGGCACATTCACGGCATAGTTGATCAATCTTTAATGGCAAAAGGCATTTGCCAGTGATGTGCCGACCATCGGTCCAGTGATGGCTCATTATTGGCACATTAATGGCAAACATTTTGTATCTTTGATGGCAAATTATAATTGCCAGTATTGAGGAGTAGCTTGGCCCAATAACGGCACGTTATTGTCAAAATTGATCAATCTTTAATGGCATAATTCAATTTCCAGTGAAGTAATGACGATCGGCACATTAAAGGTACATTAATGGCATTTTAATTTGATAAATTTTTTTTTTTTTGAGAATTCAATTTTAAGAAACATTCAGTTATTCAATAAATTATTTATTTTGAATTTAAATAATTGAATAAGTTTAAAAAGGATTCAAATTAAAATATTTGATAATTTGTATTTTCTATATTTTCAACTGGCAATTTTGGAAAATTAATTTTTTTGAAAAAGTTTAATTAAATAGTTATTTAAAAAAAGCTATTGATGTTTTTAAATAATGTAACAGAACATTTTATTCAAAAAATCTTTTCCTTTATTTTCTAAAAATTCAAAAATTTTCAGTTTCATTTTCAATTAAATTTTGTGATTGACAAATAGAATTTATAAACATTTTTTTCCTTTATTCTTAAAAATCTTTGAATTTTTCTTAAAGCAATTGTAGTTAAGAAATAGATGATGCAAATTATTTCCTTATTAAAATTGAGAATTTTCTACAAAAATATTGTGAAAATTTGTTAAATAAATATATATTAATTTTTAAATTTAATTCTCATAATTAAATTTTAAGAATCATTTAGTTATTCAATAAATTATTTACTGTTGTATTAATATAATTGAATTCACGTAGAATTTTCTAATGAAAACTGATTTCAAAATGGAGTCTAGTTATATTTTTAGAAAAGAATTAAATATTAAAAACATAGCATGAATTTTTATATTAAAATTTTTAAAAATTCAATTTTATTGCCAATGATATGACAAAGATCGGCCCATTAAAGGCACATTAGTGGCACTTTAATGGCAAAAATTTTGTATATTTGATGGCCAATTATAATTGCCAGTATTGAGGAGTAGCTTGGCTCAATAACGGCACAATATTGTCAAAGTTGATCAATCTTTAATGTCCAAATTAAATTACCAGTGATGTGACGAAGATCGGCCCATTAATGGCACGTTAGTGGCATTTTAATGGCAAAAATTTTGTATATTTGATGGCAAATTATAATTGCCAGAATTAGGGCGTAGCTTGGCCCAGAAATGGCACATTAATGTCTTACATTTTGTATGTATGATGGCAAATTATAATTGCCAATATAGGAACGTAGCTCGGCCCAATAATGTCACAGTATCGGCCAGTGTAGTGTAGCTTATCAAAACACTTTTGCTTCCTCGATTTCACGTCAGAGTAGCAGAGTAGTCAGAGTGTTAGGCTGTAGTGCATCAGGTTCAGGTATCGATCCCCGCGAGCGGTAAGAATTTTTCAAATATTTGTAAGTTTGCGTTTAACTTAGGGAAATAAGCCGTATAAATATTATAAATTAATTAGTTAATTAAATAAAAAATATTTTTTTTTTAAATTTTGTCAACACTGGGGGAGTAATGGCAGCCAATATTGGGCCATTAATGTCTGCTGAGATCCGGCTGCCGACGTCCAACCGTGGTTAACACCACAAGAGTCGGCGCAAAGTTGGACCAATATTGTCTGCCAAGTCTCGATGCCAGCTTTGCCATTACTGAGCCAATCCATTGCAGACGATCTAGTTATTAATAATTAAGTAGAGCTTTACATGACTTTAAACTCGTTAAAATACGAAAAATAATTTTTCTTTTTGCAGAAATAAGCCATTTATTTGTCTGAAAAAAATTTTGATTATAAAAAAGAACCAAAGTTATCTATTTGTTAATTAACATTGTTTGCAACAATTTAAATAAATTCTATTATACATTATTATTTGTCTGGTAGTCATGCTGGACTATTTAAAATTGATTCCAATCATCTGCAATGGAAAAATAAAAAAGTAAACATGATTTTTTCTACAAATATTGTAAATTGTTAACTTTGAGTAACAAAAAAAATATAAAAAATTTAAAATTGAAAAATTGGTTCAGTAGGATCTCTTAAAAATTTTATCCCCTTTAATTTAAGACCAAGCCCATGAAAATCCGGTAAAATTTGTAGGTTACAGACAATTTTGAAAAAATGCTAATGCGCGCGGGGCGAGTTTAACGTCATATAAAGCCCTACACGGATGCAGTTTTTAATTAATAACTATTCTTCTAATTGAGGCTTATTTTTTTCGAAACGCTTTTACATTCAGAGACATTTAAGGAATAAAATACAATTTTAATTTTTTTATTAGGAAGTGAAGAACATATTTGTTTATTAACATTTTATAAACAAATTATATAAAAAATTATAAAAAATAAAAAAAATTTTAAACAAAAAATATATTCAGGTAGTGCAATTCAAGACGTAAAAAACCCATATTTTAATTTTAAAATCCGTCAACTAGAACTTGAGAAAAAAATTTGTTAATTTAGCAGTACTAAAAAATTCAATTGTTAATAACTTTTACAAAAAAAATTTTTTTGGCTTAATATTTTCAGTGATTTTTCTTCACCATATTAAGAGTAAAAAAAAACTATTTTGGTTCAAAAAAAAAATTTTTTAGTTTTAGGTGATCCGTTTGAGAAATTCTGACCCATGTAAAAATAAATTATAATATAACACTTCCAAATCGTCAAAGACGAGAAATTGATTAAAAGTGACCGTCACAACTGATAATTTCAAATTAATTTGTAATAAATAATTTTAAAAATATTCAAACTTTTGTACATAACTGTCCTTTTTTATTGTATTTTAAACTATCGTACAAAATTTCAGCTCAATTTATTAAATATTTAAATATATAAGTGGTCGAAAAAATTACCATTGAGATCCTAACAATCACATGCGGGTAATTAACAATTCTGTTGAACTAATTTATTTGAGAAAAACCTTATTGAATTTTATTCGAAAATATTTAGTTTCTTTTCCTTATATTTAATTAAAGAACTTCTGTATGTAATCGAAGTTTTATAAAATTAAATTGGAAATTCTGAAGGAAGTTTTTCAAAAATTATTAAAAGTAATTGATTTAGAGAAGAGTTTTAGATAAAAATTGGAGAAAATAATAATTGAATTAAAATAATGAATAAAATTTTGATGAAAGTTCATTAAAAATTTCTTCTTATTATCTATACTATCTACCACCATTATGTTAAAATGTTTCTTAGTCGTTTTGTCATTTTGTCAAGATATTTAAACAAAGTATTTTTTTATTATCTGCACCTTTTAAAAATTTTTCCTATTATGCTTAGTTGTTTTATTTACGCAGATTCCTTCTTGACTGTACTATTTATTATTGACGATGGTTTTATTTACGCAGCTTCCTTCTTGACAGTACTAAAAAAAGCAAAGTTAAGTAAAATTTATCGGGTGTAAAAAAATTTATTGTACAAATCATTCTTACTCCATTATGAGAGCACGGTAAACCATTTTTAACAGACAAATCTTTAAATTCAATAATTTCGTGACCATCGTAAAAATCATAATCATCGTAATCATCAATATTATCTATTGTGGTGGTTATATTTGGCTCTTTTACACAATGAACCATACAGTCACCAATCTACAAAAGACAAACAATATAATAAATTAAGAAAGCATGAAAATCAATTTCGGTACACAAAATTGTGAATTGATGTATACAAAAATCACAAGAAAAACAAAGTATAAATTTTAACCTGATTTTTGGTTAAAAATTCACTGCAACAAAATTTATACTACTTTTTTTCTGTGTTTTTTTGACAAAATTATAGGAATAAATAATACTAGACCAATTGAGTTCAAAGTTGGTATGGGCAACTATTTTTTAACGAAGAATCTGAAAAAAGACTTAAAATATTATTGAAATTGAATGAATCGCAGTATTTCCCAAAAAATGAAAATTTTGAAAAAAGTGGATTCTTAAGAGCCAATTTTGAGAATATTATAGGTAACAAATTTTCCAATTGATTGAAAAGAAATCTGTTTTAAAAAATGAAAAATTTCAAAAAATATATTTGTTATCTTTTCAATTTTAGACCCCTGCAATTGGGAAATACATGGTCTCTGGTGTATTTTTGCGAGATAATTCTGAAAAAATTACAGAAAACCTGATTCAGATTGATTAAAAAGTCATTTTTCTCGAAAAATTTTGAAAAAGTGGTCACTGCCTTGAAATTTTTCAACTATAAAACCTTACGCAATTAAAAGTACTTGCGTAAGTCTGACCATTTACATAAGTTACTGTAGTTACGTTATTTAGTCTGGTTATGTAACTATAGTAATTTCCTTTGATTATGTATGTTCAGTAGTGGAAAGTGTGTATGGTTTTAATGAATAAAAGTTGTATATATTTAATTTTTCAAATATACAATAAACATATTTATTTATTCACGAAACAAACAACATACAATCTTTAACAATCTAAAATCTGTGAGAATAACTTTGCGCAGTACAAAAAAAGGAGTTGGCCATTTTTGAGAGAGCTCAACTTCTGATTAAGGTCAGAAAGATAGTGATTTTTCTTTCTTGGTTTTTACTAAATGAAACCTAATGTCGAAGACTTTAAAAACCCGAACCTTTCCGATAGTTCCCGAGGTTACAATTTCGAAAGGAGGGAGAATATTCGTAGATTGAAATTCGCACATAATGAGTCATAAAAATAGGTCTGGTGGTTCCGCCTAACTCGTATCCTAATCTCTTACCCTCAATAAAGTTTATGAATTGAATAGACTTTAAGAAGGATTATCGTAATAAACTCGACACATTTGTAATACTTTTTAAACTTGTGGAAATTCCCAAGTACATAGATAAATATTCAGAGTTTTCTGGCAATTATAAGAAAGAGCATATTAAGTAAAAATATCAGCTGTTCAAATCGTTGAAAAATAATAAAAGAGAAAGTGGGTTTTTTTACTAAAAATATCGTTGTACATTTTGAGTTTCTTTACAATTTACGGAAAATATTTCCTTTGTTAAAAAATAAATACAATTTAAGAATTAATTTTATGATACGACTAAACATGCCGCCCGCCTTTGAACGATACTCGTTCAAAAGGAGAACAATTGAAATGATATTTAAATGACTTAACTGCTGCCTCCCAAAGACCTCCGAAATGAGGCGCTCTGGGAGGAATAAAATTCCATTTTATTTTGTTTTCCGATAAATAAGTTTTAACTTCATTATCTTTTTCTAAATTCCCGATTTGTTTGTATAATTCTTTCAATTCATTTCTTGCTCCAGTGAAATTGGTTGCATTATCAGATGATAAAGATGCCACCTTTCCTCTACGAGCAGTGAAACGCTTTAGACAAGCAATAAACGCGTCAGTTGTTAAATCACTGGCCAGTTCTAAATGAACAGCCTTTGTTGCAAAACAAACAAATACAGAAACATAAGTCTTTACCTTAGACCGATTTCGATGTCTGTGTTCCTTTACAAAAAATGGTCCACAATAATCGACGCCGGAATTAAGAAAAGGTCGTGTAAAGGAAATTCGATTAATTGGAAGATTACCCATTAAATATTGAGTTTCAGATGGTTTAGCGCGAAAACATGTAACACATTTTCTCAATTCATGTCTAACTGTGTTACGACCATCAATTATCCAATAATTTTCTCGAATTCCGTACAAAGTTGAATGCACTCCTGCATGAAAACGCGTAATGTGCTCGTGTTGAATAATAAGAGCAGTGGTATGGTGACCTTTAGG
This sequence comes from Leptopilina myrica (nomen nudum), assembly GCA_032872475.1. NCBI lineage: Eukaryota > Metazoa > Arthropoda > Insecta > Hymenoptera > Figitidae > Leptopilina > Leptopilina myrica (nomen nudum). Next base: position 29,442,049 of record CM065460.1, on the reverse strand, counting down.
AAGTATTATGGGATGTTTTTGAATTTCGTTCATCTTTAAATTGTTCAAACGACCACCCACCTTAATCAAGCCCTGATCAAAAAAGGATTTAAATTACGCAATTTACTTTTTGAATTTACTTGTTCATTACGTGATAATGCTTTAAATTCTTCGGGAAATGCTTGCAACTGTGTTGTTTTTATAATTGACATTGTCGCTGCGTTTTTCTCATCTTGTGTGAGAGGGCCATGACGTCTGTTGTCTTTAACCTTTACCTTTAAATTTTTTACGAATCTCAAACAGTAGGCAATAACATTAATTAACCTTGTTATTTTGCTAAATTTTTTTAAAAGAGTTTGTTCAATTTGAAACACATGCAATGTAAGAATAGGTTGCAATTTACGTTTTTCTGGAACTTCGCATAATTTAACCTCGTGATTAGGCCAATGTTGTGAACTTTGCTTGAGCCAAGTAGGACCTTCAAGCCAAAGTGTGTTTTGCAAAAATATGTTAGCAAATTGACCACGTGAAAGTGCATCAGCTGGGTTATCTTGGGTAGGAACATGACGCCATTGAGAAGGTTGTGAAACCGACAGAATTTCAGAGACTCTGTTTGCGACAAATGTTTTTAATGTGTCTGGAGATGAATTGATCCAGTTTAATACAATTGTCGAGTCTGTCCAAAAGAAAATTTTTTCAAAATGTAACTTGAGTGCCGGTACAGTGGAATTCGTCAAATCAATAAGCAAAGCTGCAGAACACAATTCTAATCTAGGTAAAGTTTGAGTTTTGAGGGGAGCTACTCTTGATTTAGAGCAAATCAAGGCAGTCAAAATTTCTCCATCTTTATTAATTGACCTCAAATACAAACATGCTCCATAAGCTTTTTCGCTTGAATCGCAAAAGCCGTGCAATTGAAGTTGAACTGCATTTGGGATTATAATACATCGTTTGAAAGGAAAATTATTAATCAATAACAATTGATTTTTATAATTGTTCCATTTTTCTTAAACATCAAAAGGGACTGGATCGTCCCAAGACAATTTGGCTTTCCATAATTGTTGGATAATGATTTTTGCAGTTACTGTGATTGGCCCTAATAAGCCTAAAGGATCAAACAATTTTGCCGTTTCAGAAAGAATTAAACGTTTTGAACATCTTACCTTGTTGGCTGCTAAATTTACAGAGTAACTAAACGAATCTTTTACCGGATCCCAGCAAATACCGAGAGTTTTTACTGTTTCTGTAGGATTTAAGCAGAGGTGAGAACTAGAAACTTCGGATGTAAATTTGTCTAACAATTGTGGACAATTTGATGACCATTTTCTTAAAACGATATTCCCTTTTTTTAATAAATTTATTAAATCATCCCTTTTAGCACAAGCATCTGAAAAATGATCTGAACCCGAAAGACAGTCGTCTACAAAAAAATCTTCCTTTAAAATCGAAGCAGCTAAAGGATGAGATTCTTGCTCATCTTGAGCTAGTTGGTGAAGAGTTCGAATTGCTAAAAAAGGTGCAGAAGCTGTTCCGAAGGTAACGGTGTTTAATTTATATGTTTGAATTTCCTCTTTTGGATCATTACGCCAAAGAAACTTTTGAAACAAAGAATCCTCAGGTGATACGAAAATTTGCATGTACATTTGTTTTATATCGGCGGTAAAAACAATTTGAAATGATCGGAATCGGATCACAATAGAAAACAAATCTTCCTGAATTGTCGGACCTACCATAAGAGTATCATTCAATGAGATTCCTGAACTAGTTTTTGCGGAACCATCCGCAACTACCCTTGTTTTTGTTGTAAGACTATCGACCTTGAGAACCGCGTGATGAGGTAAAAAATATCCACCGTTGGATATATGTTCTTTATCCGTAACTAACGACATGTGACCTTCATCTATATATCTTTGAATGCATTCAAAATAATCTTTTTTAAGCTGAGGGTTCGACTCAAATTTTCTTTCTAACGAATGAAATCTCTGACTTGCAGTATTGAATGAATTTCCTAATTGTGACTTTTTTCGTTAAATGGTAATTTGACTTCGTAAGATCCTGAGATTTTTCGAACGGTATTTTCTTTATAATGATCTTCGCAGTTTTGTTCTTCCTCAGAATGAAATTTAGAAGAATTTTCAGGACCAAGCTCCCATAGAAGAGGAAGTTCTTTAAAATTGATTTTTTGGCACGTAATGTTGTACGATTGTGTACAATTATTAGAGTTACTATACCGGCCAGCAACGACCCAACCAAACTCTGATTCTTGTAATATTACTGTTTGTCCCTTTAAACGGAGCTTTCTTTGTCCTAAAAGATCGTAAAATTGTTCAGCACCGATCAAAATATCTATGTCAGCGGGTCTATCGAAATCAGGATCTGCAAGAATAATTCCTTCCGGAATAGGAAACATTTTTTTATCTAGTGGTATCATTGGCATTCGCGTGCTGATTTCTTTGAAAACTAAAAATGACATTTTGATTTCGGTATTATTTAATCGCGATTTAATAGTAGTTGTTGTACTATAATTAATTTCAGCTTCTAAATTTTCTACGCCCTTTAATTTAACGTTTAATTTGTTTAATTTTAATCCTAATTTTGACGCAAAAGTTTCTGTAATCGAATTACATTGAAAACAACTGTCTAGCAGCGCTCGACAAGTACGGTATTGACAGTTGCGATCTAAAATCTCAAGAATTGCTGTGCCTAGAATGACATAAGCTGGATTTGGTACCGGAAATCTCATGTGACAACTAGTACTTTCAGAAGGTTTTTCACCAGTGTTAGACGAGCTTCCTTCAGCTTGTACAATTTGATCAGATTTATCAAAATGTAACAGAACGTTATGACGTTTTTGGAATTTAGTACAAGGTGACCTACGACATTCTAATGTTCGATGATTTTTGTAAAAACAATTATGACATAAGTTATTTTTCTTAACTATGTCATATCTACCTTGCGGAGAAAGATGAAGAAATTTATTGCAATTAGCGAGTGCATGTAATTCTGAACACATTACACAATTAACCTTGGCGGTGTTGTTTTTAGAACTTACTGTTGCTGTAAGGCAAGTTTGTGAGTGTTTTGTATGGGCTTTGTTGCGAGAGTCTGAATTACCCTTTGAAATAGTAGAGGAATTTAGTTTTTGACCTTGTCCTTTATGAAGGGATTGAGTGCTTTCCAAAATAGCACGTCGCTCTAAAAACGCGAAAAATTCTTTTAATGTTGGAACTCGCGTACTGCCAACCGATTCTTCTCATTTTTCACGCGTATAATGGTTAAGTTTTTCACGAATCAAAAATATTAAAAGAGTAGACCATTGTTCTACCGGTTGTTCGAGTGCATGCAATGCCCGAGTACGTTTTTGTACATTATCAAGCAATGAACGAATTGAATATTCCTTTGAAATAGGAGGAATATCAAGAATTTCTTTAATGTGACTTTCTACAATATGTTTTCGATTATCGTATCGCGACTTCAAAAGTTCCCATGCCACAACATAATTCTCACTTGATATTTCAAGCGATGATATAACTTCGGCTGCTTCACCTTTCACACATGTCTTTAAGTATAAGAATTTTTGTATATTAGAAATTGAAGAATTGTCATGACACATTGATTTAAATGTATCATGAAATTGCAACCAGGTGTCAAAGGTACCATGAAATTCAGGTGTCTGAAGCTTTGGAAGTTGAAAAGCGCGTTGAAATTGAGATGCATTTGAAACTTCATTTGTAGAGTTGTTTTCCCTATTAACCGAACTTCCTTGTAAAGAAACTACACTTACGTTACTTGTCGTTTCTTTTGACTTAATTTCTTTTAAAAGTTTTTTAATTTTTCCTTCTACCCGATAAAATTTTTCCTGGAAGGAGTTTCTTTCTCCTTCGTGTGTTTCATCTGTTGTTGTATTATCAATTGATTCTATACTACTTTGAATTTCATCAAATTTATCCCATGACTCTGAATGTCTTTGCAATCTAGATTCTAAACTAAGCGCGTCTAAATCTGTTTCAGAATTAATGGAATTTAACACGTTTTCGAGATTGGTTATTTGACGTTTAATACTACCACGATCTTTCTTTAATTTCTTTAAATTATCAATTTGATTTTGTTCCCCTAATTCGTCCATGTTGCTTTAGAGAAAAAGAAAGGGTTCCTTTCACCAGAATTTTAAACAAATTTTTTAACAGGTAGTAAAATAAAATAGACTGGATAGATGGAATATTGGTCAGCTTTTTGTATAAGCAAATTCTTTGACTTACTTTAGATCCATTGATCGGCAGGAGAAGTCATCTAATAATGCTTGAAATATAGTTGTACTCTCGAACGAAACTGTAGAAGTTCCAATTAAAATTGTTGACCTCCTCTGTAGATTGCGTATTAATAATGTCCGTTATTCTCAGTTGTAGGTGCTGACTTGTCTTTGATTAGTACTGTTTAAAGAACACTGAATTGTTCTAAATTATGTCCTTTCACAAACAACACGTATTTTCACAGTTCTTATTGAAAAAATAAAACAAAGTCCACAAATTCTTTCGGTGTTTTCAAACCGTTGAATATGTTTGAAAAGTTCACAAAGAGTTTTTAACCAGAGTTTGAAATTACTGGATTTGAAAGTGTGTAACAGTTAATACTCATAACATTAATTTTGAAATCATTAATGTTTGTACTTGATGGAAATAAGTTCACTGTTCATTCACAAAGACAATAGTTTACACTTCACATCATTCATTTTTAAACTTTTATAGCAGTTGTACCATCATTAACATATCAGTTTTGGTAATATTATGATAGCATTGACAGTATTCCTATTATGCTTAGTTGTTTTATTTACGCAGATTCCTTCTTGACTGTACTATTTATTATTGACGATGGTTTTATTTACGCAGCTTCCTTCTTGACAGTACTAAAAAAAGCAAAGTTAAGTAAAATTTATCGGGTGTAAAAAAATTTATTGTACAAATCATTCTTACTCCATTATGAGAGCACGGTAAACCATTTTTAACAGACAAATCTTTAAATTCAATAATTTCGTGACCATCGTAAAAATCATAATCATCGTAATCATCAATATTATCTATTGTGGTGGTTATATTTGGCTCTTTTACACAATGAACCATACAGTCACCAATCTACAAAAGACAAACAATATAATAAATTAAGAAAGCATGAAAATCAATTTCGGTACACAAAATTGTGAATTGATGTATACAAAAATCACAAGAAAAACAAAGTATAAATTTTAACCTGATTTTTGGTTAAAAATTCACTGCAACAAAATTTATACTACTTTTTTTCTGTGTTTTTTTGACAAAATTATAGGAATAAATAATACTAGACCAATTGAGTTCAAAGTTGGTATGGGCAACTATTTTTTAACGAAGAATCTGAAAAAAGACTTAAAATATTATTGAAATTGAATGAATCGCAGTATTTCCCAAAAAATGAAAATTTTGAAAAAAGTGGATTCTTAAGAGCCAATTTTGAGAATATTATAGGTAACAAATTTTCCAATTGATTGAAAAGAAATCTGTTTTAAAAAATGAAAAATTTCAAAAAATATATTTGTTATCTTTTCAATTTTAGACCCCTGCAATTGGGAAATACATGGTCTCTGGTGTATTTTTGCGAGATAATTCTGAAAAAATTACAGAAAACCTGATTCAGATTGATTAAAAAGTCATTTTTCTCGAAAAATTTTGAAAAAGTGGTCACTGCCTTGAAATTTTTCAACTATAAAACCTTACGCAATTAAAAGTACTTGCGTAAGTCTGACCATTTACATAAGTTACTGTAGTTACGTTATTTAGTCTGGTTATGTAACTATAGTAATTTCCTTTGATTATGTATGTTCAGTAGTGGAAAGTGTGTATGGTTTTAATGAATAAAAGTTGTATATATTTAATTTTTCAAATATACAATAAACATATTTATTTATTCACGAAACAAACAACATACAATCTTTAACAATCTAAAATCTGTGAGAATAACTTTGCGCAGTACAAAAAAAGGAGTTGGCTATTTTTGAGAGAGCTCAACTTCTGATTAAGGTCAGAAAGATAGTGATTTTTCTTTTTTGGTTTTTACTAAATGAAACCTAATGACACATTTGTAATACTTTTTAAACTTGTGGAAATTCCCAAGTACATAGATAAATATTCAGAGTTTTCTGGCAATTATAAGAAAGAGCATATTGAGTAAAAATATCAGCTGTTTAAATCGTTGAAAAATAATAAAAGAGAAAGTAGGTTTTTTTACTAAAAATATCGTTGTACATTTTGAGTTTCTTTACAATTTACGGAAAATATTTCCTTTGTTAAAAAATAAATACAATTTAAGAATTAATTTTATGATACGACTAAACAATGTAAGTTACTATAGTTACGTAATTTTCTCTGGTTACGTGACTTACATTAATTACTTAAGTTGCTCTAGTTTCGTAAGTCAGGGAAACAATTTTTTGTGATTGACACTAAATAATTATATTATTTAATCTTTTGTTTCGAGTTGTCACGAAACTTAATTCAATCACTTAATTCAGTTTCAAGTTGACACTAAATTAGTATTTAGACGTTAATTTAGTTTCGAGTCGACAAGAAACTAAAGTCACTTTGTTCATTTAGTTTCGTGCCATCTCAAAAACTAAAACGAAACTAAACTTTCGACATGGTCCCTGATCTATAGTAACAATAACACTAAAATTAATTATTTTAATCTTTTTTGATAAAAATTTGGAAATAATAAGAAATTTAATAAACTATTGTTTTATTACATAAAATACAAATTTAAACATTTTTCTTTATAACAATAAAAATATAATTTGAAACTATTTCATAAATTGACCTTAAATATAGTTAGAAATTATTCAGTAACGTGGATTTAATATGGATGATTTTTTTATTTTATACAACTATTGTTTATTAATTTGAATCTTTCTCACAAGCGGTGAAATAAAATTCAGATTCATATATAAGGACAGTTGAAAGTTTCTGAAGCAATAATGTAAAGCGTGCGATGTATGTATTAATGTATGCGTTTAGAATGTACTGTAGGCAGGTGTAATGAATAAGTATTTGTTCGTGAATGATTGTAGGGGGTTTAGGTAGTGATTAAAGTAGGTAAAATAAGTATTACTGTAGAACTACTGCAATGACATTATTTTTTATTCTTCAAGTTTTACCGAACTATTCAGTAATTCAATGAATATAAATTTTATCGAACATTGTACCTTACGTTTTACTGAACTTTCAATAAAAATAAGTATAGTGAACACTTACCCTACGTTTTACCGAACTATAGAATACATATAAGTTTTACCGAACATATATATTAGTTTAAAAGTTGAAAGTAAAACCACTAAAATTAAACAAAATTGATTTTCCTATATCAAAAACGGTAGAAAAATAAACTTCAGTCAGACAAGTCTTAAAATTGTAGTATCTCTGTTTTCAGTAGTAAATGTCAATTCGTATTATTCTCAAATAATTGTAATTTCGCTATCAGTAGTAAATCTGTGCATTAGTCGGATGGATAAATGCTATTGTTCCCCTTATCGCTAATCAGTAGTAAAAGTTACAGTTGGCCAGGCTAAAGTCTAAATTTTTATTGTAAGTAGTAAAAGTAAAATTTATTTAGACAGACAAGTTTATTTTTCAATATCAGTGTCGTCAGTTGTAGAATTCAATTAGTGACAGACGAATTAACAACATTTTTTATATGATTTCTTTTTAAGGATCAAGCAAAGTCAAACTGATAATTGGCAGATAATTCTATTTTTGATGCTTAGTAGTATTAACCAGTTTTTCTCAGACATGTATAAATAATTCATATTTTTAATTGTGAAGTATAATTTTCGTCAGACTTAATTTAAATACCTCTTTGCTACTAACTCTAAAATTAAAACAATTCTGTCATTTAATATTTATAAAAATTTGAAAATATTATACCTGACTCAAAATTATTAAATCTTTAAAAAATGTGTCTGACCTGATTTTAATTCTACTGCTTATGTATCATAACGAAAATTTTTGAAAAATCAATCCGCCTGACTTTTAATTGACCTTTACTGCTAAAATAACTTCGAATTTTAATTTAATACCTTAAAGTACACTTTTACAGGAGAAATAAAATATTAAAAAGGTTTTTGTTCATTTGTCTTTCAGTATATAATTGTCCTTTACTACTAATAAACACCAAATTAAAAATAAAATTGACAGTCTCGATAAAAACAACTTGATGACTTTTCATAAATACTTAAAAATATTCCGAAAATAATTTGAGAATCAAAACTGATATTTAATACAACTATAAAAAACAATAAAAATTTGAATTTTATTCTGACCGAAAATTAACCGTGTTACTATTGATGTCAAAAATAACGCAGAATTTCCAAAGGTCTGTCTGAATAAAAATGCATTTCATCATTACGAGTGAAGAATTACAGGAATTCATTTCTAGTCCGCATGCAAATTTCCCCGAAAAAAGTTTTAAATGTTGAAATTAATGACATCAAAAGCAGAATATATTTGATTTATAAAGGAAATTTTAATCGGGGAAAAAATATTTAGACTACTATTAGATTTTTTTTATTTTTAATTTGAAAATAAAAATTTAATATTAATAATGTTAATAAAAATTTTAATAATAGCAATTTGTTATTCTTATTTTCTTTATTTTTATTTTAATAATAATATTTTTATAATTTTAATTAATAAAAAAATTATAACTAAAAACTAATTTCATAACAATTAAAAATTTTGAATTGCACCCCATGATAAAAAACAATTTCACCAACAAATATTCATCTAAAATATAAATGTCAAGAAATACACACTCATATGTTATATTGTATATCTAGGTATAAAACGAATAAACCAAGAGAACAATAGGTTTATTAAAGTGTAATTGTTTCAAACAAATTTAATTTCCGTTTCATTGTTTTCCCTTTTACGTAGAATGTACACGCACAAATGTTTTTAGTATTAAATGAGTTTCCTATATATGGCTCTGTGTAAAAACATATTGTTGCGTATATAACATCATTTTTAAAAAGCAAAAAAAAATTAGATTTAACGTATTGTTGAAAATATTTTTGCAATGAAATTTCTAAAATCAATTTACATTATGAAAAAAAATCTTCAATCGTTCTTTGGTAGTTTATTAAATATATGATTTTTTCAATTATATTTTTATCTTCTTTTATTCTTTTCACCGTCATGTAAAATATAGACATAGAATTGCTTTCATACTTAAAACTTGTAATTTTATTAATTAAATTTGGAAAATTTATTTTCATTAATTTGAATTAACATAAATTTACTTTTATAACTAGTATCGAAATAAATATACCCTTCAAAATTTTGAAACAATATCTCTGACAGCATCCGAAATATAAAATTTTGAAGAATTCGTTTCACGTAAATTGAGTTTTATTACTAGAATGTCATAACAATGTTTTATAATTTCGATATATTATTTTTGTCTGATGTAAAGTTACTTTTACTATTAGTATTGTTATTTTATTCTTCTAAAATTTTGAAATGTTATCTCTAACTGCATTTGATTTACAAAAATTTAAAAAAATAAGTCTGACTAAAACTGTCTTTTATTACACTGAGAAAACATTATACTCGTTTCAATTAAAAAAATAATTTTAAGTGATTTTGTTTTATTAAAATTAGTTTGTAAGCTTGATTCCAATATATAGAAAACATCTACTGCTTTGATTCAAAAATAATTTTTGTTTGAATAATTATGTTTAATTCAAACATATTTTCTGTTTTAGTTTAAACAAAAAATATGTTTAAAAATTTTATGTTTGATTCAAACTTAAAAGTTGATAATAATTAATTTAAAGATAATAATCAATTTTGGTGTTATTTTTGACAATGAATGAAATTTTAGTTTATTAAATTTTTGTATAACTATAAAACATGAAGACATCGATAACTGCGAGTCTTCTACTCGGAGTGATCGATTACTTCATATTTTTTAATAATTAAAAGTGACCAAGTAATAAATCATTATTTTATACTATCAGAATATTATACCTCTTCAAAATTATTTTCATTATTTCAATTCAATTATTATTTTCACAAAATCTTTCACTACAATTTTACTTTATATCTACTATTCTTAATAATAATTAATTAATCATTTTCACGAAATTTCAATTATTCCTAAATTATTTAAATAACCCTTAAACCGCACACTGCCGAATCCATCCTTAAACCGCACACTGGGTGTGCGACACCCGGGGACTTTTAAGTGTGTTCTCCAAGTTGGAATAGGATATTATCTTTTGGAAAAATTATCTTATATAGCGCAATACATCTATTTTGAAGGAGAATAGGTTACATAATGATTTATTTAATTTAAATAATTTAAAAAAAGTTGTTTAAAACTACTGAAAATACCTTAAACCAAAAACTGGGTGTCAGACAAGCAGAAATTTTTTGTCGTCAGCTTCATAAAATTATTAAATACACAAAGACACTCGGCAGACTAATGTCACTGACGAAACATAATGTCAAGTACAAAATGCACTGTCTAATATCAACACATGTTCCATTTTAACGAATTTAACCGAAATATTAGAATAAAAAGCTAGAATATGGGTGTCGCACACCCAGGGTGCGGTTTAAGGGTTAAATGCATATTACAAAATGAAAACTTCAAATAATATTCAAAAAATTCAATTTAACTTTTTCAAAAATATTAATTTCAAAATTCAATTATTTCCAAAAAGTCCACTCTATACTTCTTTTAATATTCAATTATACCTAATCTAAAATTTTAACTGATATTTATTTTTAAATCAATTTTTATTAAAAAAATTCTACAAGAATTTAATTATTTTACTGCAAAAGTAAATAATTTATTGAAAAATTGGATATTTCTTAAAATTCAATTCTCATCAAGAATTTTAGTAACAAATGTTTTAACAATTAAATTCTTTTGTCGAGTTTTATAAAAACTTGCATGAACATAATTACTTATTTCAAGAAATTCAATTATAATTGTAACGCTGCGATGAGTTTTTAAGAGAATTTTCAAATTTATTCGTTTTAATTCAATATCACAAAATTTCAAATATTTAGAAATTCTGCAATTAAATATATATTGAAAAATAAAAACTTGAAATAATTTCAATAAAAATCCTATTAAACTGTTAAAAAGAATTAATTCTACATAATGTTTTTTCAAAAATATAAAAAATTTAGAATTTCAATGATTTTAGTTTGAAACTTTTTCTAAATTTAATTATTTCTAAAAATCCACGTTATAATGCTTTTAATACTAAAATATAATCTAAAATTTTAACTGAAATTCATGTTTAAAACCATTTTTATTAGTAAATTCTACGATAATGCAATTATATAAATACAAAAATAAATAATTTATTAATTTCGTGTTTCTTGAAATTAAATTCTCATAAAAACATGCTATAAACAAATTTTTTAAATCATTAAATTCTTTGGACGAATTTTAATAATATTTTTAAGAATAATTACATTTTTCGAGGAATTTGATTAATATTGCATTAAAAATAATTGAAATTCTGCAATGAGTTTTATTATTTATGAAAATAATTGAATTCCTAAAAGAATTTTATTATTTATAAAAATAACTGAATCCCTGTAGAAATGTTATGATTTATGAAAATAATTTAATTATTGCGAAGAAATTAATAAAAAAATTAATAAGTAATTGAATGTCTGTAAAAATTTTTATTATTTATAAAAATAATTTTATGTTTGCGTAGAATTGTTTTCAATTTTTTTTTAATAATGGAATTCTTTTGGAAAATTTTATTGAAACAGTAGACATTGAAAATTATGGAATTTTAAATAACTTTTGAAATTTTGTAAAATAATTTTATTATTTATATATAGAGAATTGAAATTTTGACGAGCATTTTTTAAAATTTTAGAACACAATTGAATTTAGTAACTATGTTGCTAACAATAAGTTATTTAGTAGATTAGTAACTAAGTTACCCAATGGGAAATAGCCATTAGTCTACCATTGGTGCATTAATGGTCCAATATTGGGAGCCATTGGTTTTCTCTAGGTTTATTATTGGCACCCAATAGTGGACCACTAATGGTAATCTCTGTGTAATATTACACAGAGAAAAAATAATTGTTATTAGAGAAACTTTGAATTTTTAGGACAACAAAATAAATTTGCTATTTATTAACAATATATTTTTGTCAACTTAACAATTCTTTTTCTCCGTGTATCTCTGACTGCGTTTGAAGTATTAAACAAAAAATCTGTGTGACGAAACCTGATTCTTACTACTACACTGAGAAAACATTATTCTTAAATCAAATAGAAAAATAATTTTAAGTGATCTTTTTTAATTGAAATTAGTTTGTAAGCTTAATCCCAATATATAGAAAATATATTTACTGCTTTGATTCAGAAATAATTTTTGTTTGAATAATTATATTTAATTCAAACATATTTTCTCTTTTGATTTAAACAAAAATTATGTTTCAAAATTTTATGTTTGAATCAAACTTAAAAGTTAACTACATATAATTTAAAATTAATCACAATTTATGTTTGATTTCAATATATAATCTCTAAAAAACTGAACCAGAAAATATGTTTGAATCAAACTTAAATATGTTTGACTGTATAGCAAAGATATTTTAAGTTTGATGTAAACAAAATGTGTTTCAATCAAATAAATCGTTTTCTCAGTGTAGTGGCCTAATCATATAATCTTTTAAAACTTCGAATCTCTGATTCTTACTAAAACAAGACAAATTTTAAAAAATTTGTCCGGCTGAAATGTACTTTTTCTAATAATACCTTGATAAGAATTTTCTTTTTTTTTAAATAATTCAAAATATTCCAAGTAAATCAGTTTTTATAAGTTTTAAAAATTCGTCTAATTTAAATTTTCTCTTGTTTATAGTATCGTCATCATATACATTTAAAATTTTTTAATTTTTGCAAATTCGTCTTACTTAATTTTACTTTTACTACTGGTACTTATCTTATATATTAACTTCTAAAATTTTAAAGTTTTATCTCTGACTTCATCCGAAGTATAAAATAAAAAACAATTGTCTGAATAATACTGATTTTAACTACTAGTGTCGTAATCATTTATGACAATAAAACTGATTGAAATTTCGAATAAATAATTGAACTGACTTTAACTTACACTGAGAAAAAAAATTATCAAATTTTGTTTAAATCAAACTTAAAATATCTTTGCTATACAGTCAAACATATTTAAGTTCGATTCAAACATATTTTCTATATATTGGAATTAAACTTACAAACTAATTTCAATTAAACAAAATCGTGTAACATTAATTTTGTGTTTTATTTAAGTATAATGTTTTCGCAGTGTACTTTTACTACTTGTTCCGCAATTACAATATTCTAAAATATCGAAATATCATATCTGCGACTAAAACTGTAATAAGAAACACTTTCTTTTCTAAATCGATAATTTCTTCTGTAAAAATGTTCTAGCCATACTAAATTCCAATCTAAAATTTTTATGCAAATCTATATATGCGGACATTGGTGTATATATATATGTTTAATATAATATATATGAATAAGTGAAATATATTACAGTGAATTTCGTCTGAATGTATAGTTTAATATTCCAGAGAATGTGAACAGTATTTTCTGTGGTATTTCTTTTATATACGATACATGTATATGTGTGTGTATTCTCTGAAAGAATTCTCTGTGAATTTATCTTTTGAAATATGTACTCGCGGGATGTAGTGTGTATAGCGCGCGCCTATGTTCAACTGTCTCAACCACCACTCAGCTAATGAAGGGACAAAATTAACACAAACATGTGTATACATATATATATATATATATATATATATATATATATATATATATAGTTATAAAACAGAGTTCATACATTCCTCTACTCTGTAAAGCAGCGATGTGCATTCTTTTCAGTCTCTTTTTGAAAAATTGTTTCTCGAGTGGAAGTGAATAAAAGTTATAATACCAAGCAACCTGCAACACTGGCTACAACAACAACAAGAACTACCACTACCACTACTATTACAATGCAATGGTTTGCTTTCGCTCGATAATTCATCGTCATGACGACGACAAACAGATCCCCATAGTTTCGCGCTCAGTTTCATGTCCAATCATATCTTGTCAGATGATTATCCAAGATATAACCTATATCTTTTTTTAAACGTTTGTTTCATTTTTAAATTCTATTTTTTTCGCCTTTTGTCTACTAGTAGTAGTATTAGTACTACTACTACTACTACTACTACTACTACTGCTATTACTGCTGCTGTTGCTGCTGCTTTGTCTACTTTAACCGGGCATGTAATAACTTTTTCAATTTTCTGCTAACTTTTACAGATATAGAAAAGAAAAGTATTTTTTTCTCCTTTTTTTCTTCCCTCCCCCCCTCCTCTCTCTCTCTCTCTCTTTATCTTTCTTGCGCGCATTTCTGTATTGATGTTTAGTGAAAAGAAAGTCAAACAATTACGAAACCATCTAGAATCCAATCTCGAGGTAAACAATATTTTTACCTTCTATATAAAGATTAAAGATTTCTTTTCGTTTTCTATTGTAAATAATCTATAAGATCTTTGGTCCCTTTAGAGATAGATAAAGTTCCGTATTGTATGAGAGAAAGTTTTTAAGTTAAACTTTGAAATACTTTTTTAATCGATATTTTATTGAGTTGGGTTTGAATTTAACTAGGCGTGAGATTATTTATTGGTTGACAATTTATTCAATTTGTATTTCTTTTGTAATCTTTATATATTTGTGATTTTTTTTTATTTTTGTAATTTCTGTATTTTTTTAATTTTCGTATTTTCTGTAATTCTTGTGCTTTATTGTAATTTTTGTATTTTTTCTAATTCTTCTATTTTTTATTCCTGCAGAGTGTCTACTAACTAGGAAAACCGGGAGTAATACAGAAATTTTTTGCCAAAGTGGAAATTATTAAAAAATTGCTTTTTATTTCAGTTTTTAATGATATTCATACTGTTCTCTAAATTTAAAATAATTAAAAAATATTAATTTGATAGTAAAAAATCAGTCACTAATTCAAATTTACTATGCAAATAAATTTAAAACAAGTTGTTCATTTTATGACCATTTTGCTTCCTCAAAATATCATAAACCAATTGCTTAATTTAATTTTAATATGTTAAGGTAATATTTCAAAAAACGCAAAATTTGAATTTTTTGTGAAAAAGAAAAATATTGATTAATTTTATAAATTTTGATGAAATGTGCACTTTGTATATATCAATCGATTCGTTTTCTTGTAAGCAATGTAATTTTGAGAATAATTTATGAAAATATTAAGAAATAAAAAAGTTATTTAAAAAAATACAAAAAAATTTTTTTTTTTAATTTTGAAAAAATTGTATAAAAAAAATTTTGTGGATAAATTTGAAAATCCTTGTGTCAGATTTTAGGTATTAATGACTGCAATAAACCTGCAAAATTTCAGTGCAATCCATTAAAATCTGTACACAATTTTTTGTGACATACACACACACACACACATACACACATGCATCTGGACATTTGCTCAGAATTTAATATACATATATCCTAGATGAAAATGAGTCCATATAACCATGTTTTTAAAAATTGAAAATCGTCACGAATGCAAAGCTTTCTTATGAGGAAGCAAAATATCGATTTATAATATAAATTTTGTGAAATTCAAACGAAAAAAATTAAATTTGGTGAAGAATTTGATTACAAACTTTTTAACAAATAGAATTTTCAAAGTATTTCAATTTCATAATTATCAATAATAAATAATTAAATTTTATAAAGAATCACATTCTAATGTATTCATGTTCCTAAGTGCGATAAGATTATTACTTAAAATTTTTATTTGTTAATTTAAAGAAAGAGATTAAATATTAAATTTTTTCAATAAAATTAAATTTGCGCATCGTTTTTTTAAATTCTGATAAATAAGATTTTTAAAATCATTCAATTCTATTATTTCAAGATAATTGAATTTTTATAAACAAATAATTAAAATTTTTCATAATAGTCGAAATTTCTTTACATTTTATTAAAAACAATCGAATTTTGATAAACTATTTTATTTAAATTTTTCGAAAATAATCAAGGGAAGTTAGTGTCCGAAATTATAATTTTATTTTGAATACATAAAAAAACATTATTTTCAAAAAATGTAAAGAAATTTGGCAAAAGAATTTAATTATTTATAAAAGCTGTAATAAAACATTTTGAAGCCATTTATAGATTTATTTATGTTTGAAATAAACAAAAATTTAAAGTAGATGAAAAAAAAACGGGAAAATTATGACAAAGCCGGAAATTTTGTTAAATGAAAATAGTAGACACTCTGTCCTATTTTTTTTGTAATTTCTTATTTTCTTGTAATTTTTCAAGAAAATACATAAAATACAGAAATTGCAACAAAATGTAGATAATACAAAAAATACAAGAATTACAAAATGAAACAGAAATTCAAAAAAAATACGAAACATTAAAAAAAATTGTGTACCTTTTTGTAATTTCCCTACTGTTTTATAATTTCTTCTTTTATTTGTGTAATTCTAATTTAATTTGAGTTTAAAAATATTTTTCTCTTTTTTAGATTCTTCTTTTCTTGCCTAAAAATAGGTTTACTTTTTTACAATAACGTATTAAATAAAAAATCTTGATAAATTCTTTTTATATTCTGTAATTATCAATTAAAATTTTTTTTATAAAATAATTGGTTAATTATAACAGAAAATAACTATCATGTACTGCAACTAAAATCGATGACAACTACCTTTCATTAAGATAAATTGACAATAATTATAGGTTACGAATTTCTTTTTCATTCTTCTCTAATTTATCAAAATAAAATTTTTTTTACAGTACTTGAAAAATAAGAAAATGTAAATAAATAATATTTTAGAGTTTTGACTTTCCACTTAAAATTATTATATTCTTTTATGTAACAATAATTTACTACTTATTTTCCTGCTTGGAATGAGTTATTTTTAACAAAAAATTAGTTATTTTTTGTTAATAATTCAATAGTTTTTACTAATAATTTTTTTTCTTTAACAAAAATGAGCTACATATTTTTAAATAATTACTGAATTTTCGTTACAAAAGATTATTTATTTTTCTACAAAAAAATTTTTTGTGCAAAAAGTGGGTAAAATATTGACAAAAGTTTGATTTTTCATTATGTTATTGTATATTTTAGTGCTATATATATAGCATATTATATTGTATACTGAAAGAAAATTTATTTGATTCAATTAAATATTTAATTGATAATAGTCAATTAATCGTTTATTTGAATCAAGTAAATTTTGGTTCAGCGTAAGAAAATAATTATTGTTATGTATTGAATGTTCAGATTGCGTAATAAATTAATAATTGTCCGAAGTGACAAGCTTTAAAGGAGAGAAGAAAAGTTTGTCCCACTTTGGCAACAATAATGGGACATTTTTCTTTTACCCTTTAAAATATATAATAGAAAAGAGCGAAGCAAAAATTGTAAGCTTTATTAAAATGTGCTTTCACATTATAATAAAAATAAATGAATGTAAATGTGTGAGAATAGAGGAAAATGCTTGAAATTCTCAACTTTTTGGCAACATTCCACACATATAAAGGGGGAATTCTGAATTTCACAAAACTTTATGTTTGATGAGTGATGGAAAGAGTTTTCGAGTGAGAGAGAGAAAGTAGGAGAATGAAAGAGATAAAGAGAGTTAAAGAGAGCGAAAATTGTATGAAGCATTAAATGGTGATATTAAATATTTGAGTATATAGGATAATGACCAAGAGTGGCTGTAAAAGGACTGGAGAGGTCACATTTCTTGAGAGAATTTAGTGCTTTAGTGAACCCGAGTCTGCAACAGGAGTCTAACCCTATAATTTTTTCTTTTTTTTCTTTCCTCTCTCTCTCTCACTCTCTTTTACTCTCTCACTCTCTTCTTCTTCATCCTTAGTAATAGGAGAATGGTCTCCCATGGGATATACTATGGCTTGGAATTTTCAACGAGGTTCCGAGTTCAAATTCCCAGCTGCGTGCTCCCACAGGAATCCATCCCCTTGTCACTTTGGGGGAAAAGGGTCATGGCCTCAACGAGGGCGTTACTTGCTTTCGACCTTTTGATTATTCTAATATATTCTAATTGCCTGGTGTCACTCTGAAGTCGGAAATATTGCCTTGCAAATACCCTTCTCAATATTCTTTATCAGGAAATTATATTCCGTCTATTTAAAAGAGTCTATATACACTTTGTAACCACAAACTTTTATAATGGGATATCCGTATCCTCTCTCTCTCTCTCTCTCTCTTCTTATATCTACAGATATTAAAAAATCCGGAATATGGAAAATTAATTGAAATTGAATATTATTTCAATTTATATTAACTCCTTCTTTGCATTTTCTATTTTAAATATCAGAACTTTTTACTATGCTAATTTAACAGTGCAAGGAAAATATTTTGAACCAAACATCGAAAAAATAAAATCTCTAAATGAAAAGAAAATTCCGCTTAACAATTGTTTTGTCATTTTACTGTGAAAACATTATACTCGTTTCAAGTAAAAAAATAATTTTAAGAGATTTTGTATCATTGAAATTAGTTTGTAAGCTTATTTCAATATATATGGGTGATTCTTCTAAAAGGCACCCGTTTTTTCCAAAAACTAAAAAAATTAATTTTTACATTTTCTCAATTGTTTTGTCATGGATAGGTTTTAAATACGTTTAATGATAAAAATCTGAGTTGCGCAAAATTAATTTTCAAAAATAAGTCTTCCAGCATCATTCTAATATTAAGTTATAATTCTAATATTTAATTTCTTTAATTTATAATACTTTTAACATTATTAATTTATAATTTAATGAATTGTGTATTTAATAATTTATTTAGAACTATTATTTCTTTTCAAAAATAACTAATATATATTTTTTTATATTGAACGGAAAAAAAATGTAATGGATTTTTCAATTTATCATTTTAAGTTCAAAATTGATTTTTTCTATTAAAAATTTTTATTTTAAATGAAACGGAAAAATTTTTTTTAATTCAAGGGTTAGGTAATTGAAAATAATTATTAAAAAATTAAAAACAAAACAATAACGCATATCAAATATGAAAAAGGCTTCGGTGATGAATAATTTGTCAAATAAAAAATTCACGTTTTTATTAAATTTAAAAATATTGAAACATAATTTAATAAATTTTTTGGGCTACAACTTCAAATATTTATATATAGATTACGTATAATTAAAAACAGTTTAAAACTATGATGTTATTAACTGAAAAACGAGGCTTTGGAGATGAATTTGAATTTTTACTCCCATTGTCAGTAATTTTTAATTAATTATTTAAAAAATTTCTTTTGTTTTATTTAAACTTAATATAAGTGAAAAATAAACCGTAGATTCTAAGCTTCAATTTGGTATATATTAAGACTGTATTATAAAATTTTTAATTATATTAAAAATTATTAAAAATATTTATCATATATTTAACTAAAACCAAAAGACAAAATTAAATAAATTTTTTTACTAAGTAAAACTTTAAATTTTAACAATACAAGATTATGTAAAGATAAATAGTGTTATGAATAAATTTTTGTTGAAATTTATACTCAACAAAATATCAATAATAAGTTAATGCAAATATTGAGTCTCACGTTGGAGACACGGGAAGTGGTCCCTTTCAGGAGAATCACCCTTAAACAAAAAATATGTTTCAAAATTTTATGTTTAGTTCAAACTTAAAAATTAATAATAAATAATTTAAAATCAACTATAATTTATGTTTGAATTGAATATATTATTTCTATAAATGAACAAAAAAAATTTTGAATTAATTTGAAATTTGTTTGACTGTATAGCAAAGATAATTAAAGTTTGATTTAAACAAAATATGTTTAAATCAAACAAATCGTTTTCTCAGTATTTATTTCCAATATATACGAATATTCATGTACAAAAGAGAGGAATTTTGGTTTATATTTGGCAGTTTTTTAAGTAAAAGATAAATTTTAATCTTTCTTCTTTGATTGAAAATATTCCTCTCAAATGGAAACAAATTTATGCTAAAGAGATAATTTTTAAGTTGCTTTTTATTTCTTTAAACGCAGCTTCAAACTGTATAAAAAGTGACGTTTAATAAAAAATATGAAAGAGAAAAATCTTCTCAATTAAAAATGAAAAATTTAGTGCCCACTTACCCTTAATTTATAAATGAATAAAATCCGCTAAAACTCAATCTACTTTTTATTTATTTATATTTAGAAGTTACAACAGATAATACGTAAAAGATACGTTAAAAACATGTGACTGTTAGAAAAGTAATTTTTTCGACCACTTTTCTCCTTAAATATTTAATAAATTGAGCTGAGATTTTATAAGAAAGTCGAAAATATAAAAAAGAAGGGCAATTTGAAATCGAAAAAGACGAAAAATTCATTAACAGTGACCGGGAAGACTGATAATTTTTAAGTAATTTGTAATAATTATTTTTAAAAATATAAAAAATTTTTCACATAACAGCCCTTTTTTATTCTATTTTAGACTTTCGTACAAAATTTCAGCTCATTTTATTGAATGTTTAAAGAAAAAAGTGGTCGAAAAAGTCACCATTGACAATCTAACAATCAGATGTTGTTAAAGAAATGTATTCTTTTTATTCTTAAACTCTAGAAATTTTTGAATTTTTAAAATCTTTTTGATGATTAAAAATAACAACTGTCAATAACAGTTTTTTTTTAAATTTTAAAACAACAAAAAATTAATTTCAGTTACAGAAATAAATAAATAAAATAATATTAATAATACATAGCTCAAACTAAGTCCGTAAATACTGAAAAGGTCCGTAAATTTGCTTCAAGTTCGTAAAAGTCAATTTTTAAAAAAAAAGGTCCATAAAATCCGTAATTTGATTGAAATAGGACGAAAAGTTCGTATTTTTTTGTATTTAAATAATTGAATTCCAGTTAAATTTTTTAATAATAATTGATTTGAAAATATATTTCAAGTTAAAATTTTAGATTACAATTGAATAGATATTAAAAACATTAGAGCGATTTTCAAAATAATTTAATTTGAAAAGGTTTCAAATTAATATCTTTAAAACTCGGAATTTTTCGCAAATGCACTAAACTTATTAACAAATATTTTTAGTAGAAAAATAATTATTTAAAAAAAGCTAATTTCTATTAGGAAACTGTATAATTATTGAATAATAACTCATTGTCATTAAGAAAACTGTATTCATTATTAAAAACTATTTAATTATTAAACAAACATAACTAATAAATTATTGTTAAAATAAAAGAAAAATATCTTTATATGGAAAATTACAAATCGAGAAAAAAATATTTATTATTTCTTCTATTCAGTTGACAATTAACATTTTTGTAAATAATAAATGAAAAATTTCGGGAGGCAATAAAATTACGTGAAAGAATTATTTAATAAACTTTAATATCCGTTAATTTGTTGCTTTTTGGTTAAAATGAAGCATAATTCAATTTTGTCCTTTTAATCCAATTTTGCGTAATTCTAAACACGAATGTGTGCGTGTATGTTTGTTAATCGAATTGCACATTTGTTGGATAGTGGAAAAAAATTTCCCAGTTGTTTTTTTTTTTTTTGCTTGTTTGTCTGTTGACTTCGACCAAAAAATGTGTAATAAAATCTAAACTTTGAAAATTAAAGAACTATTTTAGTATTTATATAATTATTAAAATTTATTTTATTTTGATATTTTTTTCTAAATTTTAATTTTTAATGAACAATTTTTTAGTTAATTGCTTTTGAAACTTAGTCATATTATCATCGATTTTAACCATTTATACTCTCGTAATTTCTTTAGATGTACTCTAATTATATTATATTATATTTTTTCATTTTTAATTATTTTTAATAAAAGTTATAAGAATATTTAGAATTTTACAGTCATTTATCGATTTCAACAGTTTATACTCTCGTGATTTATTTTTATACTCTGAGTTTAATTAAATTGACAGTTTTATTAGATGTATTTTAATAGATATATTTTTTCTCACTAGGTTTTATTTGACAATTATAAAATTGAACCAATTAAATTTTTACACTACCAGTACCTTGTTCTTTCATTCGTTAGAGTCGAAACATGAACTATATATAAATGTATCATTAGAGGAGAGAAGAAAAAACTTACGAAGTTCAAGTTAAATGGAAAAATATTTTTTCCTTTTTATTTTATTTTTTTCTTATCGACAAGAAAATGTGAAATGTTTTTTTTTATAAATAACGTGCGTTATATTTTTTATAACATATTTATTGATTTTATAAAGTTCAGATGTATTTCTGCTCTTTCATTTAACCAAGTCCTCTCCTCTGGCAATATAGCTGTTTTATAGGTTAATAACTTTTATGTAAACCATTTAAAGAATTTTATTATTATTGTTATACATATACCTCTATAACGATATAAATTGCGTGGATATTAACCATTATAGTTTGCTCGTAAAATATTTCTAATTATTAGATAATAATTTATTTAATAACGAATTCTATATAGCCAATTACCCCAGTTATTCAATAATTACATAATCGTTAATTAACGCGTTATGAAGTGTGAGAGTTTTATTTGATTATAATATACAGACAAATATATGTACACAATTATATTGGAGTTGAGAAGTTCTTTCAATAATTGCGAATAAGTATTTTTCAGGAAACATTTGTTATCTTTAATTAACGTCGAACATCAATATTCAAATCGAGTTTAATATTCAATTTTTGCTTATTTTTTCGAAACTAAACGTTATAATTTATTTTTATTCTTTTTATTCATATTTTCAAACTTTACATAAGATGTAATTTCAATTAAAAAAATTTCAACTCTTTTAGTCTTAATTTAAAGACGAGACTTCAATGATTGCACTTATATAAGTTTAAATTGTTTTTAGCAATTTTTAAAAAATATACAGGGGTTCAAAAAATTTCCAAAAAAATTTTATTTTTTAATTTTTTTGTTAAATGTATCGATTACTGCAATCTTCGTATAACTTAATAAAATTTTCAGTTATGTATCATTAATCGTAGAATTTAATAAGCTTTTGAATAGTATATTTGTTAATTTTCTGACATTTGTATTTACAAAGAAATCGTGATTTAAGGGTTGGTATGTTTTTGGGACCCGACGGTAGTGTACAGTTTTTTTAATTATTTGATATTAACTTCAGAAAAGTTTAAAAACTAAATTCTCAAATTTGGAAAAATTAAATATTAGAACTCAAAATTTGCTTCAAATAATTAAAAATATGTTTTAGAAATACAAAGTAACCAAAAATTTATAAAATAAGTTTTAGAAATCAAAACTTGTGAGAAAATTGTTTTCGAGAAATGAAAACTTCTCAGGAAAACATTTTTTTAGAAAACTTATTTCATTAGAAATCGCTTTTATTTAGAAAAAGAGGTTTAAAAATATTTTCTTAGAAATAGTTACCACCTACCAGATTTTTTATTTTAGGTTTACTTTTTTACAGTAACGTATATTGAATAGAAAATCTTGATTAATTCTTTTTATATTCTGTAATTATCAATTAAAACTTTTTTTATAAAATAATTGGTTAATTATAACAGAAAATAACTATCATGTACTGCAACTAAAATCGATGACAGCTACCTTTCATTAAGATAAATTGACAATAATTAAAGGTTACGAATTTCTTTTTCATTCTTCTTTAATTTATCTAAATAAAATTATTTTTACAGTAGGGGAGAGTGGGGCAAAATGGGGTACCTTTTTGTAATTGGATGTTTACAGAGAACCAAACGAATAAATCGATTCAACTAATCTTCAGAATTCTTCTTTGTACTCTTAGGTTTGAGGAAATTATGATAATAGCGGAGAAAAAAATTTTTGAAAGAACTTATATCCCATTTTCTGAGAAGGTGCAAAAACCCCATTTTGCCCCGTGGGTGGGGCAAAATGGGGTGGTATCAAATTACCATACAAAACATGGAATATTTTTTCAAAATTTGTTAAATTCTTGTTGTAAGAGATTATAAATACAATCTAAAAGTAAGATTCTTTATTATTATGAAAAAAACAAGCAATATTTACTAAAAATTAACAAAAAAACATCGATAATGAAAAATGTCGATATATCGATAGTGAATCATCGATAGCATAATACCCCGAAACAAAAATATTGACTTTTCTGCGGAAAGTTGTTAAATATGCATAATATAACGTTTTTAAGTAGTTCAATGAATATTAAATAGCACCCGGCATGGCCCAACACATAGGTACCCCATTTTGCCCCGCACTGCATAGTACAACAAAATGTAATGTTTACAAATTGTTATAAACAATTTAACAATCTATCCTATTGGAAATTACTCTAGAATAAGTACTGAAAACGATTCCACACTTGCCAAATTTAATAAATTATCCCAAAAAGTTTTATAAGTACTTTAATTTCGAAAAAATCGATATTTTTTTCGCTCAAAACTTTAAAGTTGTATAACTTTCAAAAAAAAATTTTTTTCATATTGCTCACATAATTAATAACATTTTCTTATCGAAATGAATGATATATATCGAGGATAAAAAAATTAAATGTATCCATCATGGAGAAACAGAGGTACCCCATTTGACCCGCCTACCCCATTTTGCCCCACTCTCCCCTACTTGAAAAATAAGAAATTGTAAAACAAATAATATTTTAGAATTTTGATTTTCTACTTAAAATTATTATATTCTTTTATGTAACAATAATTTACTACTTATTTTCCTGCATGGAAAGAGTTATTTTTAACAAGTAATTAGTTATTTTTTGTTAATAATTAAATAGTTTTTACTAATAATTATTTTTCTAACAAAAATGAGCTACATATTTTTAAATAATTACTGAATTTTCGTTACTTTTATTTTATTAATTTTATTTCAGATAAATAAATATAATATAATAAATTATTATTAAAAATAAAAAAAAGATAGATTATTACTTATTGTATTTATTATTATTATTATTATTATATGAATATTCTGGTCAATATTATTTTGTAAAACAATATTTACTATACAGTAAAATTGGTTCTTTTATGCACGTCTTTAAAAGAGATGTCAAATATTTTATAAACTAATTTTATTAGAAATAAATTGAAAAATATAAAGTCTAAAGAATTATCTATAAAAATTTGTATTCTATCGGTAAAGAATTTATTGTTTTATATACCACTCATATACAAACGGTTTATTAAGTATTATTCTCGGCGCGTTCGTATAAAAGAAACGTAAGAAAGGAATGCTATTTTTTACCACTATAAGCTCGTCATCATTTTTAAATGAATTCTATAAAAAAATATAATTTTATTGATGAAAATATTAAAGTCTCGCTTATTAGAGAAAAATTACATTATTTTTTTATGGACTTTTGGAATAATTTTTAATAACTTTTCGAAATTGCTGTGTACTAATCAATTGATGGTTTTTTTATAATCGATGGTAGTTGCAATTATATGGTACTTACACTCTTATTACCATAAGCTATCCTGACTACATTTTAATTTAAAAAAAGTTACGTTTCAGTAGTAAAGGCAGTTTTAAGTCAGACAAACCTGTAAATTATGCGTAAATTTAAAATGTTTTTTATCATAGTGGTAATGGTAAATTTTTCATTAAATGTGGTTTTTAAATTCTAGTATCTTTTTGAATAAGTATAGAGTTGAACATTTTCGAAAAGGAATATTTACAATAAAATGTAAATGTAATTGTCGGTTTTCAGTCAGACGTATGACTACCTTTACGGTTATGTTTTACTGAAAATCAGTCATTTTTTAACTAAAAATTAGTTGTTTTTAACTGATTCAGAAGCAAAAAGAAAATAATTTTTATAATAAAAAATTAAATTATAATTCATTTCTGGAATTAATTAAGTGTTTAAATATAACAAAAAATTTAATTTGTACGATCACTGAATATCTAATTTAATATAATTTTTTTTCTATTAATTAAGCATTTAATTTCTATTAGAAGAATTGATTAATTTAATTTATTTAAAATTAAGATATAAAAACTGTAAAATACAATGAACGCTTAAATAAAATTTTAGTTAAAAACTTTTGTAGGGATTCCTTAAAATTAGATTGCTAAACATCTTTTTGGAATAAAATATAGGTACCCTGAAAATAATATAAAATGTTATGAATTTAAGTGCTAAAAAATTCATTTGTTTATCACTTGTTTCACAATCCTAAGGTTATACATGGTGCTAATAAAATTTGATTAATAACAAAATTTAATGCAAAAGAAAAAATCATTTTTAATTGCCTTATCGGAAATGACTTTGAATTCTTCCTCAAGGAAATTGTTGGTTGTGATTCAAGCATTCATTTGAAACCAGAATCAAAATTCTATCACCTCTTATTTTTCTTTTAATCATAATCAAATATAGCCAAAAACATGCTTTTTCACTTTTTAACACCAATTTTCTTAAAAAACTAGACGTGCTGGAGCATTTTATTCAGATTCGTAATCAGAGTGAAAAAATCTATCGAAAGTGACTAAAATTATTGAAGGGGCAAAATTAGTGTCGGACAGTGTTATCTGTTCTACTTTAGATATTAAGTAGAATAACCCAAATTTAATCAGACATGCATAAATAATATATTTGCAGTATTTAGTAGTAGTTAATATTTAGTAGTAAAGTATAATTTTTGTCTGACTGGATTTACCGAAATTGCATATTAGTAGTAAAACACGCCTTCAAGTCAGACCCAATATTTTTCTGCAATTACTAAATGGGGCGTTCCATAGCTAAAAGAACTTTTGAATCACAGATTTTGTTTATACTTGGTTAATTTGTTGTGTTTACGGTGCTTTTAAAGTACACTCAAGGATTTTGCAAAATTTTAATTATTTTGCAAGATATTGTTAATTAAACTTTTTGGTCACTTTTTTTCAGAAATTTTTATCTTGTAAAATATTGGTCCTAGAAAAAAATGTTTTAGATAAAAAGTGAATAGAATGTATTAAAGTTTAATAATATTTTATTTTAAAATAATTTTTTTTAACTTTTCGACAAATTTGTTTAAACAATTATTTTTTAAAGTTGTTTTTTTCATGAAGGAAATAACCAAATTTCATAAAAAAATATTTTAATTAAAGCTTGGAATGTTCTTAAAGTTTACCGCAATTTGTAAAGCTGTGTTTTTTGATAATTTCGAGAAATTAATTTTTGAATTTTTGATTGCTCGGCTCGGGCCATACGACTTGCCTGGCAGCGGTCGCAAGCAGTTCAAACTTCCTTCTATGAAAAAGTTAAAAATTAATTTCTCGAAATTATCAAAAAATACATCTTCACAAATTGCGGTAATTTTCAAGGACATTCCAAGTTTTAGTAATTATTTAAACAAATTTGTCGAAAAGTTAAAAAAATTATTTTTTAATAAAATATTATTAAAATGCAGTACATTCTCTTCAATTTTTATCAAATTTTATTGTTATTATGTTATTATTATTATTATTATTATTTATTTTTGAACTTTTAAAAATAATTGTTTAAACAAATTTGTCGAAAAGTTTAAAAAATTATTTTTTAATAAAATATTTTTAAACTTCAATACATTTTCTTCACTTTTTATCTAAAACATTTTTTCTAGGACCAATATTTTACAAAATAAAAATTTCTGAAAAAAAGAGACCAAAAAGTTTAATGAACAATATCTTGAAAAATAATTAACATTTTGCAAAATCCTTGAGTGGACTTTATAAGCACCCTAAACACAACAAATTAACCAAGTATAAACAAAATCTGTGATTCAAAAGTTCTTCTAGCTATGGAACGCCCCAAATACATTTTAGACTTATAGTAGGTATTTTAGAAAAAATGTTCATTTTTTAATATTAGTAATTAAATTCTATCAAAACAATTTTTTGTTTTTTAAATTTATTTTTTTTTCTTAAATGATTTTAATTTCTATTATAGTTAACAAATTTTATGCTTTATAGGTATTTTAGAAAAATTTTCACTTTCCAGTATTATTAGTAGATAATCAACTCTTTAGTTAGAGACTCGACCGATTTCAGTAGTAAAAGTAATGTCTGCGACAGACACAGAATTGAACGAAATATTGCGTAAATTAATTTCCCTAAAGAGTAGTCATTTTAAATATAATTCTTTATGCGCGCAGTTTTATCTCGATTCTAGCGCTACGTTTTCTGTGTCGTTTAGCATTGCATCAATTTGCAACACGCAACAAAAATGAGTCGAGATTTTTTTTCCCTTCGCATCCATGGGCGCTGAGTGCACATAAAAGAGAAAAAAAATCATTTTATTTATTTTTTGTTGCGACAGAAGAATTTCCCTCTAAGTTCACTCTCATATAAAATGTATCGTAGAGAATGTTTTGTGACTTGAAATACAGATCACAGACTCTTTCCTTCATTCCCCGAGGGTAAATTGACTCCCACAGAGAGAGAGAGAGAGAGAGATGGAAGGGGGGAGAAACGTGTAACTCAATAAAATTTGGCCCATTACGTTTTACAATGTACTCGACTGGCATAATCACTAGAGTCTCGTTCGCTCGAACTGTCTATTTTGTATTTAGTGTCTCCGAAGAGACAATGAACATTGCGGTACGTTCAAATCACGTTCCTGGGTATGAAGCAGTCAAATCACGTTGTAGGCCGATAAACGTACCTGGAACAGCTAATGTCGTTTGTGGCTACAGGTTACGAGAACCCGGGAAAGGTGGTTTTCACTCTGGCAACCATGCTTGCCGTGTTGGTTACAGCAGTAGCAGCAGCAGTGACCGGATTCGCGAACGTGAACTAGATTCATCGAATTTTATCTTCAATACCCAAGCACAAGCTCGTCAAGAGAAGCACTCACTCGACACGATCAATTTCATTCAGAGAACTAAGAAGAAATCGGAAAAAACTCTATTCGACATGAAAATTAAATTAGGTATGTGTAAACAGGTCAAAATACTTCATAATTAATAACAATTTCTTATCAATATGAATATGATATATTATGGGCATATCTCTAGAACCTTTAACTTTTCAAACAGAAAATACATAAACTTTAAGAAATAAGCTTTCAAAATATGCAAGTGGACAAATAAAATTATTCGTCTTCAAAAAATTATAAACTATTTAAAATTCCAAATTGTTTTTAACACAGTAAAAAGTAAATATTTTTTTAAATACTGTCTGAAATTAAACAAATTCTGAAAGTAATGCCAGTCTTAATTTAAGCTCGGCTTGCGTGAAAATAAGGATAAGAAATCTGAATTTACAGCTCTACTTTTTAAATTAAGTATAAAACTGCTGATTTTCAACATGATTGCCTTAAATTCAGCATATTTTTGCTGATATTCAGCAAGCTTTTGCTCTTTAAATTCAACAATAAAATAAGATTTGAAATTAAACAAAAACTGTCTTAAAAATGTTGCATCTTAAATTAAGGCACCTTTTATGGCTGAAAATAAGACTTTATTTCTTTTTACTGTGAAGATGCAACAAAAAAATATTTAACAGCTGCTTTTTTTAAATCGAAAACAGTTAAAAGTAATTAACTAAGAGGTTATAATTTTTAATAATAATTATATTATTATTATTTTTCTTTTTTGTTTGAATTACTAAAAAATTTAAATTGTTTTTATTTTAAAAATAGATTTTCATTAAACTTAATTGTAAAAATATGAAATTATAATGTTTAAAGTTTAACTTGCAATTTCCAGACACATTTTATTCATACTTAACACTCATAAACTTTCAAATTTGTATTCATTTTTTTCTATTTTTCGTTTTTCTTATAACTTATTTTTTCAGAATTAATTTTTTTGAATCATTTATTCTGTGTAAAAAAATTAAACTAAACATTAAAACTTAACTTACAGTTTTATTTATTAACAGTTTCTATAAAAAAATGAGAACCGACAACTTCATACATAAAAATTTCTTTTCTAAAAACTTTTGGTCTATTATCAGTCGACCGTAATCTATATATATATATAAGATGAGACTTTTGTCTGTACATTGCCAAGGAAGGTTTTTAAAGTTACAGGTTTGAAAAATATTAATTTGAACGGGAGATATTCAATTTTTTCAAAAAATTCCAAAATCAAAAATTATCAAATTTTACATTTAAAAAAAATGCTTTCAAACTTTGTTTAATGGAGTATAACATGTTATTTAGTCACATTTTAGAATATATTTTCTAAAAAAATGTCCTATAACTAAGATGTAAGTATTAACATAATTTTAACAAAAATTCAAAAAATCGCAAATATCCAAATTTTATATTTTTCAATGAACTGCTTTTACACTATCTATAATTAAGTATTAGATGTTATTTAGTCACATTTTAGTATAATTTTTAAAAAATAGTGTCGTATAACTAAGTTTTTAGTATAAAAATGTTTTCGAAAAATTTTAAAAATTTCAAATTTTCAAAGTTAACATTTTTTAATGAATTGCTTTTAAACTCTGTATAATTGAATAATACATGTTATTTAGTCACATTTTAGCACAATTTTACACAAAAAATAGTATGATTAAGATGTAAGTATAAAAAATATTTTCAATATAAAAAAATCGAAAAAATTATAATTGTTGATGAATCTTAATTCATTAGTATTTTTGGGGTCTTTGTTTAAAATTGTGACGTCAAAATAATGCAATTCATAATTATTTATCCAATTCATTCAATATTTTTTAATTGAAATAACTTCAGAAACTTTAAAAATGGAGATGTTTTATGATTTTATTTTTTGTCATAAACGGGCTCTAGACCCTTTTTGTACAATTTTGTACTGAACAAAAACCATAATACTAATTAAAACTAAATTAACAATAGAAAACAAATTAAGGGCTTTAGACTTTAAATATTTTAATTTTCATTGTTATTTTCATCATTACTAGCGTCAAAAATGTGCCTTCTCAAATTCGCCTTATATTTATAAATTGATTTGATGATGATCAATATTTTATGAAAAAAATGATATTGCAGGATGTCTAGAATTGTAAGTCACCTGTGATACGATCCCAGGTGAGAACTGACGGCTAGTTCAGGCTTTACGAAGCTTGATTCAGGCCTGGTCAGGATTGATTGAGGCTGGGTAAGACGGCCGATGCAAGGCTGCTTGAGTCTATAAATGTAACACCGATTTCAGCCTGACGCGCAGTCTTTGATGAAGATTGGCGTTCAATCTTCAATCAATGCTGCGGAAGCCTAATTCAGGAATGAAACGAGACTGCTTCCACTGTTCCCAAATTTACGCGTTTCTCGCGCTCATTCAATATAATATGAAAATATCAATTGATCAATTGATTATAATAATAATAATAAATATTATTGTTATTATTTTTATTCATATTATACATGTGTATAAATTTAATTGCAATATACTATTAGAACAATTATATTATTTTCATGTAAATAATATATTACTAAAAATAAATGTCATTTGAAATAGTAACATTAAAAAAATAATTTTAGTAAAAAAAGACAATTTTTCTGTTAATTAGTACATTTTTTTCTTGATTTTTTAACAGACTTTTAATATTATTTACAAACATGTTCACATTTTGTATTCACAACACAACACACAATTTGATGATTTTATATATCGCTTAGAAACGAAAACGGAAAAATATTC
This sequence comes from Leptopilina myrica (nomen nudum), assembly GCA_032872475.1. Lineage (NCBI taxonomy): Eukaryota > Metazoa > Arthropoda > Insecta > Hymenoptera > Figitidae > Leptopilina > Leptopilina myrica (nomen nudum). Next base: position 29,410,408 of record CM065460.1, on the reverse strand, counting down.
GCTCGCATGTGGGATCGAAACCCCGACGCATACCCGCGACACCCCTATAAACGCACCTATTTAAACCGCACGGCCAACGAAGGTTGGAAGGAATCTTGCTTAATCAAGTATATGAATGCCAGAGCATGGTAACCCAACATTGATTCAGCATGGGACACCAATGTTCGTCCCATGCTCGATTCAAGACTCGGTCAATCTTCGTGAGCGAAAATACAATATTCACTTTCTTTATTACCATGTGCACTGAACAATATTAAATATAAATATTTATAAATTATTTAATATTACAATATTTTTTTCATAATATGTTTAATTTTATTATATATTATTTTTATCTTGCACAGCATCAAATTATTATTCTTATAGATCAAGAGTTTCGTTTGTCTGAAAAATTTTCGGTGATCAAAAATTACAGTGTAAAAAGTGTTCATTAGGGTGAAATAAATATTTATGCCAAATATTTTTACACTAGGATTAACCGTTTAGTAAATATTATCAAAATACTATTTTTTGTCAAACGCGTGTGACCTTGCGACTCAGCGTTGCCAACTCAAGAGTTTAACGTATGTGTTGAGTTGGCTACGCTGAGTCGCAAGGTCACACGCGTTTGACAAAAAATAGTATTTTGATAATATTTACTAAACGGTTAATTCTAGTGTAAAAATACTTAGCATAAATATTTATTTCACCCTAATGAACACTTTTTACACTTTAATTTTTGATCACCGAAAATTTTTCAGACAAACGAAACTCTTGAACTTTAAAAATAATAATTTGACACTCTGTAAGAAAAAAATAATATATAAATTAACTTTATTTATATGAATCTTCTATAATTAACATAAATATTATACACTAAGACTAAATAAATATTTATATTTATTTATTCATTAATATCCTAATGTTAATTAAATTATTATGGTTTTAAATACTAATTAATAATAATTATTAAATAAATTAATATAAAAAATTACAAAAAAATGATCGTAGAATATATTATAGTAATAAATAATTTATAAACATTTATATTTAATATTAAGAGCACTCGGTAATAAATAATCTGAATATTTTCTCATGATTGATTCAAGCTTGAATTAAGATTAGATTTTCAAGCCTCACTCACGAAGGTTGACCGAGTATTGAATCGAGCATGGGATGAACATTGGTGTCCCATGCTGAAACAATATTAATGTGACAATGGTATAAAGACTGCTTCAACTCTTGGTTACCCAAGCTGTGCGTTCAGGGCTCAATCAAGCTTCAACTCATCGTCAACATTGGTCTTTCTCACCTGGGATGCTGTCATTATGCCACTGGGTAAAGCTTACATGGTAAAAAGTTACGCTATTTTACTTTTTGATTGAACTTCTAAAGATGTTTTAAGCAATGTAAAGACAAATCATAAGCAGCAATATATTTGATTTTTAGTTTTTGCCATAAATAAATCTGCAGATGGCTCTAAAAATTGATTTATTTTATGAAAATACTCTTTTTTAAGAAAATATGTTATAAAAAAATATTTTTCATACCTTAGGCACAAAATAGGCGCTTTTAGATAGCAGCCGACAGGAACTAAAAGCTATTCATTTGTCAACTTGAATGAAAATGGCGACTTTTTTTTCCCATGGGCAAAAAAACAGCTATGGTCCCATGCGTTATTTTGCTCATGGGAAAAAAAGGCCGCTATTTTCATGCAAGTCGAACAAGTGAATGACTTTTACTCCCTGTCGTCTGCTATCTGAAATCGCCACTTTTGGGCCTTTGGAATAAAAAATATCGTAAGTAACACGGGACTTAAAGGCTGCCAATTTATTTACGATGATTTTTGTGCCACTCGTTACGGTCTCAGGGCGCCCTCGACCTCCACTCGTGTCACAAAAATCACCGTAAATAAATGGCTACCTTTACGTACCTTGTTGCTTAATATACTATTATATACCAGTACCAGTCATTGATGGGTTTTAGTTTCTACTATAAATTATAATACATTTAACAAAGTATCTACCAATTACGCGGGGAAACCGATAAATGGGCGCGGAAATTTAATTTGACCAGGAAAAATCGGTAATTTTCTTACCAAACTAAAAAAGTTTTATTATATTAATTTGTTTTTTAAAACTGCTTATACTTTAATTTTTATTGATGTAATATTTATAACAACAGACCCGATTCAAAATTTAAGCCCTACTTTTAGTATAAACATATAGATTTTATTTAGTATTTAGCAATCGTAACGTAGGGTCTAATTGCGACACAATTATTTATAATTAGACTCTATCTTGACTCAAAATGGTGATGTATATTTTGGATTAAATTTTATTACATTAATTGCATTACTACAAACACATAAAGTACTGTAAGTTGACAAATACTATTCCTGAATAACAAATTTGATAGAAAAAAATCTGTCACCGATTCCAATTGTAATATTTTCTGAACGAAATAGTTAATGGTTACTAATTATTAGTTTTTCCCAGTAAAATTTAATTCCCGGCGGGTAGACACTCTGTCAAATATATTAGCAGAAACTAAAATCCGTCGAAGACGGGTCCGACAGCTAGTTGACAAATATTTTTACATTATCTTTGCAATAAAGTATTTTTTTAAGCACATTGCAAAATCAAGTGTCTCATTTTGAGACGTTTTGTCCCCATATTTGAAACACGTAGATGTTTTGTGTCCACATATTTGAAACAGATACGTGTCTCATTTTAAGACGTTTCAAGTGTTTTACACATTTAGCAATGCATTCTGAGACACGTTATGTGTTTCGAGTATCCGTCTCACGGTAAGAAAAGGTTTTATGTGTTTTATACGAATTGAGTTACTTTAAATGTTTCAAAATGAGACACGAGATGAAATTAAATGTCTCAATATAAAACAGATTTTGTTTCTCAATGGTGTAAACGCTTAAAAAACACCTTGTGAGACACTTGTGAGATATCAGTTTTTGCAGTGCACATTCACGGGATATTAATTGGCACATGCGAAAATGTATGCAAGTACTTTTTAAATACTTTTATTTGATTTTCATGGAGTATTACCCCACACTGAAAAAAATATATTGATGGTACTGCCATAAATATAGCCAATTCTGACATATTATATTGGTAGATATGATACTGCCATACAGTATTGCTGTTTTAGCCATACGCAGTGTAGAACAGCAATATGTATTTGAGAGACAATAATATGTATGCGGAGAACACGAATACTCTATTTTAAGAACAGCAATACGGTATTGCTGTTTCAGCTATACATCCTAACCATACTTGTATGTCAAAATTAACATTATCATTTTTTTCAGTGCAATTACGGTCGTTTTCAAATTTTGTACGCACGTGTTTTCTGTTATTAAAATTACAACAGTTTTTTGAAGACACAAGGCATATCAATTTACTATGTCTGAAAGTAATTCTAATAATTTGAACTTTTATTTCCCGTAAGTCATTTTGATGTGTCATTTGTCTTATTAATGAAAAATGATAAATATGTCGATTACGATCAAAAAGGTTAAAAGTGAGGGACAACTTTTAAAAGCTTATAACTTTTTTCACAATTAACAAATGGAAAGTATGCTTAGTGACAAGTAGATATTGTAAAAAATCGTACACTCAAATTGGAATAATTATTTATCTATTTAATAAATAAATGTAAAACCTTTTGGAACTGATTCATCTTATCAAGCTTTAATATTTCCAACAAAGATAAAGTAACAAGTTATTGAAATTTTCGAAATATATGCGAGAGACATGAAAGTTAAGAATGAGAAATATTGACTATAATTCGGACATGTAATTAGTAATATTAATAAAATCTATCAATATTAAAACTTTACTTATAAATTTTACTTGGTACACTTATATTTTAATAATTGTTTGGACAATTACAAAAATTTTTACTTGGCAGAACTTTTTGCTTCAAATATTTTCAATAAAATTTTACAGGAATTGCTTAAAAATGTTATTATTCAATTGAATTTTAAAAAGGTTTCTATAATTAAATCTGATATAGAATTTAAAAAATTTATAATGGCGGATTCAATATGGTGTGTTTATATTAAGTATTCAATCAAAGCATTCTGGATTATTTTATAATTAAACTACAATTGTTTAAATAATTGCAATTTGTTTAAACAAAAAATCTTTTAAAAAAGTTTTTTTTTGCACTTTGAGCAAAAGTTTGTGAACTCTAAGCTAAATTGAGTTTTATCTAAAACATTTTTTAAAGTTTTAAATAATTTTGATTTAATTTCCAATTTTTGTAGAATTACCTTAGAAATTTGTTTTCTATATAATATACAGAAAATTGTACAGTTATATAATACAATTTAACTGTATACAGGTAAACGTATTAATAATAGAAAAAAATTACCCAAAAATTTTTTTGTATCTTTCCTTATCTCCCTATATTAATCCTTTATTTTGAATTTTTAAAATTGCTTCCTCATATAGAGGAAGTATTGTAATACAAAACTTTTTCGACTTCGATTTTTTGACATAACTTTATGTTATTTGACCTCAGGAGTTCAAAAATGTCATTCCGTATGGGTGTGTGTGTGTGTAAACATCACACTTTCATAAATATCTCTAAATTATGAAGAGCTTTTGGGCTGAATTTTTTTTTAAATTGTAGGTCTCTTTTTGGTTTTTAATATTTCAAAAAAATGTTTTTTGTCCATAACTTTAAAAAAATGTTAAAACACCGATGAATGTTTTTCTCTAATTTTGTAGAGTTTTTTTGACGTATCTTTTGAGACCTCAATGAACATTTTTCGTTCATATTTACCAGAGATATTAAACTTTTAAAAATAAAAAATTTTGGAAAATAAGACTTTTTTGAGAATTTCGTTGAAAAATGTAGACATAACTTTAAAACTATCATGGTCATCTTGTAGAGCATTAAAAAACGCTTCGATTGACCTATTTTTTAAGCAAATTCGACTAGAACTAAAGAAGTTATTCATATTTAAAAAAACAGAAATTGTGATGGAAATTTAAAAATAAAATTTTTTTAATGTAAAAGTAACTTTGAAAAGTTAAAAAATATCATTTTCTAAATCATTTCTAAAATTTCAAAAAAGAAAATAATACCATAAAAATCAAAATCGCTTATGTATCGAATCTGAATTTTTAATCAAATAAACAGAAAAAAATATTACAGAACATGAGAATAATTGTTCAAAATTTATACTTTATTATTATTAGCATCTCTATGAGGAAGCAAAATGTTCATGAAATGAATACAACAAGATTTACGAAAACAAATGAAATGAACACCAAAATTATAACAAAAATATATAACTTGGCAGCGGTTGTTTGATTATTTAGTATAATTCATTATTTTTGAACTAACTAAATAATTGATTGAATAAATTAAATCATTTTTATCTGATTCAAGTAAATTTTTGTTTCAGTACATGCAACAAATGTTTACATTCGTTTAGAACAATTTTTTTTGCTGGTCGTTGTAAATTAGCTTGACCCCCTGCTTCCACCTTGAAATACTACGTAGTTTATGATCGACCCCTTAAAAGGTTAAAATTAATTGATTGAGTGTTAAAATAAAAGATTCTAATCTTAAATTTTCAAGACTATAAAAGTTAAACTTGTGTGGAAATAAAATGTTTATATTTTGCTTCAGCAATTACGGGGATGACAGTTGATTGCCCTTTTTACCCCTAATCCCCATTTTTTCTCCCCTTAAATTAACGGAATCCCCTTCCGTGTGTAAATTTATCATGCTGGACTTGACATATGCTACTGAGTGTCCTCTGGGTTTCTCTGATAAATTCTAGATAAGATTATAGTTATACTGGAATTCAGCTCTATTTATATTTTATGAGAATTATATTTTAAGAAATAATCAAAATATATCATTTAATATCAATTACACCCAGAAAAAAATATATTTGATTCAGAATCAGCAAGACTTTTTGTTTGTTTCAAATAAATTTTATTTGGCTCATATATATTTTGCTAAAAATAAGGATCTAATTTATTAGTAAAAAATAAAGAATATATTAAATAATAAGAAACTTTTAAAAGAAAAACTACTAGTACTATATATTAATAAATATTAAATTTTTAGTAAAATGTAAGTAATTATACTTAAGAATGGATACTTTTAGTAAAAAAATTTATTAAAATTAACTAATTGTCGAAAAAATAACAAATTTCTAGTAATAAAACTAATTTATAGTAGCAAAATAATCACTATTATAGAATAGCTACTTTTAATTAGAAAAATAATTTATTACTGTTAAGAAGAAAAATATTTTTTAATAAAATAATAACGGATTATTGTTAAAAAATAACTCGCTTTTTTAAAAGTAACCAAATAGTATGGAAAAATCAAGGATTTGTAAAAATAAATTTTTGATTTCTTAAAAGATAACTATTTTTTAATAGAAAAATAATTAAAATTTAATTATTTTTCCCGATTTTATTTTCTTACTTTGACATACAAAATTAGAAGAAAAACTAATAAGTTCTTTTTTCTGAAAAATTTTAAACTATAATTCAAATTAAAACTAAATTTTAATTTGAAACTCTCGTTCTCTAATATGAGAATTTTTAATCAGATTAAACATTTATCGATAAATTAAAACTAAAATTGATATTTTATTTTACGAAAAAAATGGAGCAGAAAAGATTTATTAATTTCTTATAGTCAGGAGTTACATATGACCATTTTTAATTATATGACAGAATTATGTAGAATTTAATTATTAAAAGTTTGCATTTTTAATTTCCAATTTATTTATGAAGACTGATAATGTAATAAGAAAATTTATTGATTTGAAATTTGTATTATTAAATTTTATGTAATCGGTGGAAATAATGTGTATTTTTTTGCTAGAAAAGAAAAGAAGTTTTTCCTATAAAATATAAAATTGTAATTATAAAATACTTTAAAAGTAGTTTAATAAAACAAAAATGCAGAGATATTTTAAAAAGATTAATATCAATCACTCTCGAGTCAATCAAGTGTCATACAATAATGTTCGCTATCTGTCATAAAAACAAAAATCCTGGAAAATATTAATTTCCTCTTTGATTATTTTCTCTCTTCTCTTTTTTCAAATAAATGCCGCCTAAAAAAATGGAAAAAATATTGATACAGAAATGAAGTTAAACAAAAACCCGCTGCCTGCAGTAAATAATTGAATAGTTGGAAATTTCTCGTTTTCTTGTGTCAACTTTTACTATTTTCAAGATTTCAAGTAAATTGAAACTAAATTATCAGTCACAAAAGTCTTTTTAAATAGGACGTGGTATTTATAAATTTTGTAATTGTGAAATTTTAGTAAAAGTAGTAATTTTGATAGTATTTTTTATAATTTAACTATAAGTAGTAATGAAAGTTAACTTTAGTTAGTAGTATAAACGATATTTAGTTAAAATATTTTGTTGTTATTAACCTCTTCTTTAGTTAGACAGTACACGATAAATTTTAGTAGTAAAAGTGAATTTTGCGTCAGACACAGAATTTTATAAAAAAAAATAAATAAAATAAAGTTCAGTATATTTTAAAACTTTTTACTATTAAAACATTTAAAAAAATAAAAACTCAAAGTCATTTCAAAATTGTCCTCATAAAATCCAAATAGTTTCGATTATTTTAAGAAATAATAATAAATTTTACTTATCTGTAGAATTCGTAAAATTTCTTTTTTTTATTAAAAATTTTTCTCTCAAAGTGGTCTTAAACTTGCGTTTAAAAATCCCAGAGAGTTTTGATTATACCATGAAAATTAGAATAGTAAATTTTACTTTATATGTAAAATTAGCATTCGTAAAATTTTCTCTCTATTAAAAATCTCTTTCATTCTGAAAAAAACCTAAACAATTTTTTGTTTTCTTAATATATTTCGCTATTTGGCCTCAAGAGCATTTTCAAGTACATTTCACAATATCTCTTTGTTTACCAGAAGGAGTGTTGGGGGCTGTTCTGTATTGAAGTTAACCAAATAATGTTTTTTTAAACTCGAAACGAACGGAGAAATAAGAAAAAGAAAACGAAAAAGAAGAAGAAGAAGAAGAAAAAAAGGCGAATATAGCCTCGTATCTTTTAATTAATAGTACATTCGCGTTGCAAACTTGTTCTTCGCGGGTTTGCGTCGCCTCTACTTTCTGTGGAAACAAATAAAGTGGTAGAGAGTAGGGGGTGGGAGAGGGAATATATCGGGTAAAAGTCGCCGAGAGAGAGGCTGGCCAGGATCGAGATAAATTATGAAAAGCGATTGTATACTTCGTTGTAGTATTATCTCCTCCCGATTTTCCTCTACCAACTTTTGATCATTCTTCTTTATTAGACATAAAATTATTATTCTTTCCTATGTGCAGGCTTGTAAGTCTAATGGCGAATATAGTTTCTAGTATGTAAGCCCGCGAGCAAGGATTTACAATGCTGATTTTATAGTGGAACTTTTCAACCAGCCAAATTGCAAAATAGAAAAAAAAGAAAAAAGATGAAAAAAAATTATAAAACGAGCTTTATATACGGTTACAGTCTATTTTCACAGAAAATATGTATTTTAACATGTAGGGAGAGAGAGAGAGAGAGAAAGAGAGATCTCCCGAAAAAATGGTTATTTTTGTTTTCAAAATTGCATTTCTTTCCTTATTGATAAAATTGCCCTTTGGACAATTTACATTTTTTTGTCGTCAACTAGTGAACGAAGAAAAAAACATATTTTTATTTACATTTTATTTCGAGAAAGAAAATATTAATTACAATTTACTTTAATTAAAATTTATTTTTTAGAAAATTTTTTTTTTAATTTTTGTTATATAATTATTCATTCTTCATAAAATTGAATTTTTGTATTTGGAAAACCAATTCTTTGTAATATCTTTTCATATAAGTTTATATGTATTTTCTAAAATTCTCATCTGAAGAGGCCCAAAGTAGTCGGGTGAAAGATAATGTAGATAAAAAAGAGAAATAAATAAGTGGATTATATTTTAAACAAAAAGCAAAAAACATCCGAAAAATTTAATAATTAAAATAACTTTTGATACAATTTTACGAAACATTCCCAATTATTTTCATAAACAATAAAATTTTATTTTTAATTAAATTATATTTTGAACTTAGAATTTTAACAATTTTTAAAACAATTTTAAAAAATTACTCGAAAAACGTAACTTATTTTAAAAAAATTTTATTACAACTTGATGAAAGAATTCAATTTTAAGAGTTTTTTAATTATTCAATAAAGTTCATTTTTATAATTAAATTGTTTTCACGAATAATTTTCAGGGTGGCCACTATTTTTAAATTTTTCGTCTCCCGGTTTTCTCCCGGTCCTCCCGGTGAAAATGAGCTGTTTCTCCCGGTTTTTAATTATAATTTTACTGTGAGCAGAACATTACCTTTATGTAATATGTAGTTGTAAATGATATAAATTCGGCCAAAAACACTAAAAACAGGGCTCGGATCGTCTTTAAAACTAAAAAAAGTATCTTTAGTCGCATAAATTCACAACAAAAGTCACGAAAAGTCGCATAAAATTTCTGAAAAAGTCGGAAAAAAGTCGAATGAAATTTTAGGAAAAAAACGCCGAAAAGGAAACACAAAATTGTAAAAAAATCACATTTCTCGCTAACACATATACTTTAACATCAAACAATCCGGAATAATATTTAATAAAATTTAATAAAATTAATGCATGGAAAAATTTTATTTAGGTATTTTTAACATTTTTTTTAATGCTGTTCAAAATTTCAATTATTTTTATAAATAATAAAATTCTTTTCCAAAATTCGATTATTTAAAAAAATTTAATAAAATGCTTGTCATAATTTCAATTATCTTTATAAATAATAAAATTCTTCGCAAAAATTCAATTACATTCAAAAATTTTATTTAAATTTCTCGTCAAAATGTTATAAATAATAAAATTCATCATGGAAATTCAATTATTTTCAAAAGTAATAAAATACTCCGCAGAATTTCAATTATTTTCAAATTTTTTTTAATTTCTCGTCAAATTACCATTATTTTCAAAAAATAAGAAATTTCATCATGGAAATTTAATTATTTTCAAAAGTTCAGATAACATACTGTTACGTCCGTAACTTATTCCTAATATACTACATTTACTTATAATAATTACGTGTTTATTCTCTTTTTAAATATTGAATCTTACCTATATATTGTAAGATATTATTATTGTTATTAAAATGCTTGTTATTGTATTAATACAATCTCTACATATTGCTGCATTATATTCAGTATTTTTTATGGTCATTGTTATAATATATGTCTTACAACGAACATATAAATTATATCAAATACAAGAAAGAAGAGTAATATTTAGAAGTATGTAAAAACCTTTGCCACAGACAATATTAACCTTGAATAATATAAAAAGAATAACGATAGTGCATCAGTTAAACGACCTTCAAAAAATCTTCGCCACATGAAGGAAAACAAACAAGGCAACGCGCGACTCGCCCCTCAACCTAACTAAAAAAACAGAAGAAGAGTCAACAGTCGCCCCGTATTGCAGCAGCATTGCCGTCGCCCGACACCCCCACTTAAAATCTGACCAAAATCGACACGTGCTAAAGAAGAAGAGACAACAATTCCCCCCGTATTGCAGCAGCATTGCCGTCACCCGACACCCCCACTTAAAATCTGACCAATATCGACACGTGCGACAGAAGAAGAGTGAACAGTCGCCCCGTATGGCAGCAGCATTGCCATCGCCCGACACCCCCACTTAAAATCTGACCAATATCAACACGTGTGACTTAAAATCCACACTTGAATGATTCCAAAGCATTACATTAATGAAGACAGTTTTATATAAAAGGGATACAAATTCTGCAGAGAACAGAGAGTAACCATTTTAGAAATCAACCTGAACACATCGTTCAGTACAAGAGATAGAGAGTAATTTTTGGAAATCAGCAGTATTCATCTAATCGGCAACAAGTGAACAGTCTCCCAGTATACCTTTTAACATTATTCAAAAGTGAATTCCCAGTATACCTTTGGACATTATTAAAAGTGAATTCCAAGTATTAATTTAAACATATTTCATTACAAGTGAATTATTTTCCAAATATTAATTTGAATTCAGTTTCAAATCAACACTCCATTCATCGATTTTCGAAATATAACTTATATCAATTTCGAAAAATATAAATTTGGAAATTCTTTCGAGTATCTACAAACTCTAATATTAAAGTATCACATTCCAAATTTCGAAATATCGAAATTTGCTTAGGAGGCGACAACCGTCTGGAAGAAAGCAGATATTTTCACAATACAATACACTATCTCATTAGTGTAAACAAGAGGATTAAGACCCAACAACTAAGGACAACAAACGGAAGGCCCCTTTTCATCTACCGCTCAACACCATTAAGATAGACAAGAGATTATCATCACACCAGTAATCGTTATTCTTTAAGTAAGACTCATAATTTTTGTACTCATTGTAATTTTGTCAACTCTTTTCTTTCTTGTTGGTTTTTAAATAAATTATTCTCTCACATTTAGTAGGCTCATTGACTTATCCTCATCCCAAATTAGATTCATTTATGAAACTAATTTAAAACGAGGAACGTTAGGTATATTTATAAAGGTTTCTCGTTTTGACGTAACAGAAGCCCTTATAAATTTTGGTGCATCGGCCCGGGAAAATTATAAAGTCGATCAGCCATAATTTTGTCAAAATTTTAATAGAATTCGAAAATTTTAATGAATATAACTTTTTAATTTACAAAAAATTTTATAAATCAATGAGTATACCAATTGTTAAAAAAAAAGGGTGAAAATTTTTTTTTAATAATAATAACAAATAATACCAGTTTACAAAATAAAAAAAAATTTAATGACATTTCATATTTTCATTCAAATTGGTACATTTTATATTGATTGATAACATTATACAAGATTTAAGTCGCAAGGTGCATTCATAAAATATATTTTATATTGGTTTTAATGAATAGGGGTTCAAGTCCTCTTAACTTATAATTTTTAAAAGTTGCAAGGTGCATTCTTAAAATAAATCCAGTATTATATTGATGAATAGAGGTTCGAGTCCTCTTGACTTATGGAATTTTTTGTCTCGTATATGAATCATTTTAGTATTTAAATTGTGCTAAACCAAATTTTGTTTCATTCTTTAAATTGTGATTTGTTATTGTTATTAAATTTAAGGAATGTTTATCGTCTTGAAGCTTAAAAAATTAACAATAAAAGAAAAGTATATTTTATATTCAAGAAACAAGATTGACAATTTTACAATTATTGCGTAAAATTTTAAATTTGGATATTATGCAATCTTTTAATGTCTTCTTCGAATAAAAATACAACCGATTCCTCACATTTAACTCGCTCTCAAATAAAAAATAATCCAGAATTGTTATTAAATTCAGGAATTCCTTATTATAAAGAAAAACCACACACAAGTACACCTAGATATTCTAAAGAAAATCCTGATTCCGAAGAAATACATAGAGAGTTTGACTCGGGTTTTGTTAATTCTAACCTTTTTGACACTGACGATAATTCTTCAGAAACTGACAATAACGACAGCAAAGATTCTATATTAGAAAATACACTAGTAGATAAAAATTTACCAAATCATTCGGAAGTAAAATCAAGCTTAAATAATTCTTTAATTGAAGAAAGTGAATCAAACGATCATTCTGTAAACAATTCTTTTGATAACTCTATAAATAATATTATTTTTGAAGAAAACATGGCTCTTCCAAACAATCAGCAAGTGTCTTTACGCGATGCATTAGAAACCATACCAATGTTTGACGGAAAAAATATCCCATTATCTATATTTATTGAAAGTTGTTTAGAAGCAAAATCTATGCTTCCTGAAAACGCACAAGTACAAAGAAATTTAGTAAAATTAATTAGGAGTCGAATTTCGGGTGAAGCAAGAAGAATTATAATAGGAAATAATTTTAATACAGTAGAGCAGTTGACAGAAAGGTTAAAACAAATTTACGCGCCAGCAAAATCTGTTTATCAATTACAAGGGGAACTAGGAGCAATATATATGTGGGAGCACGAAAATGTAATTTCTTACGGTTCAAGAATCGCAGAAGCAGCAGAAAGAATATTAGACGCGCATAGGCTTAGCAATGAAAATGCAGTAGATGAAGCATTTAAAACAAATTTAGATAAAACAACTGTTGATTGTTTCTCACGGGGACTTAGACCAGAAATTGAAATAAGAATTGGTACAGCAGATACATTTCAAGAAATAGTTAATAAAGCAGTAGAAATAGAAAGAAAATTGTTATCACACCGTGAATTAAGAAAAAGTGAGCATAATACTGAGTATAATTCTCACCATAAAAATAATAAAGATTTTGCTAAAACAACCAAAATTAATATTGCTCAAGATAATGTAATAACTTGTTTAGTTTGTGGAAAAAACGGTCATTTTGCAATAAATTGTTTTCAACTAAATAAATTGATAGGAGCAAGACGAGAAAACTCCTTTTCTCCAGGATTACGCCAAAATTTTTTAAATCAAAATCGATTTAACAATCAAAATCATGCATTTAATAAATTTCAAAGTCAAAATACTTACAGAAATCCACAACAGAATCAAAGACAAAATCAATTCCAAAATCAGTTTAGAAACACGCCACAAAATCAATTTCATACTTCATACCAACGACAAAATCAGCAACAAAATTTTTTCCCTAATCAACAACGAAATTTTTCTCAAGAATCACGAACTAACAATACATCAAACTTTGCAAACAGAAATCAAAGAATAACGTGTAACTATTGTAAAAAATTAGGACATATTTCTACTAATTGTAGAAAAAGAATGTGGGATGATAACAATAAACAACAACAACAAACAAATTCGCAAACTCAAAATCAGGGAAACTCCAAAATTCCTCTTCAGTAGGATGCTCTGAGGAAGAATTTAAAAGAAATTACTATGCATCCAGGAACATTAATCTAGCAAAAACCAACACTATACCATATATTCGAATTGACACTCAAGAATTAAAAATTCCAATCACAATGATGATTGATACAGGTGCAGGGCCAAACTTATTAAAAATTCGCGCGTTAAAATCTGATATAAAAATTGATGAAAATAAATGTCTAAAACTAACAGGAATAAACGATCACGCTGTTTACACTTTAGGTCAAGTTGAGATTAATATTTTTGGAATTCTAACAACTTTTAATCTTTTATCAAATGATGTCCCAATTGAACATGATGGAATATTAGGAACAGAATTTTTCATAAAAAATAAAGTGAAAATAAATTACGAAGAAAGACACCTAGAAATCAATAAACAAAAATTTAATTTTGATTCGGAAAATTATATTACAATACCAGCAAGATCAATTTACAATATTCATGTAAAAATTTTAAATAAAAATAAAAAAGTAGGTTACATTCCAAGATTAGTAGTGAAAGAAGGTGTTTACTTAGGTGATGCAATAGTTTCGAACATAGAAGGATTAGCTTATTTAAAAGCTATAAATACATTAAACGAATCAATTGACATTCCAATTTTTGAATTAAATTTAGAAGATTTTGATGAAATAAAGCAAGAAGGTTCAGTAGGCAAATCTGATAATAAAAATGAAGACTTAACAATTAAACAAATTATTGACGCATTTTCAAAAAATATTGAATCAGAAAATGTTTTGAATATTACAGGCGAAGACAGAGTTGAAGAAATTAAAAAATTACTTCGGCTCGAACACTTAAACAAAGAAGAATTAGAACACATCATGAATTTAGTAAAAAATTATTCCGATAGATTTCATTTACCTGGAGAATATTTAGAAGGAACAGATCTTATAAAACACAGAATAATAACTACAGATGATACACCAATCATAACTAAACAATACAGATTTCCACCTGTTCACAAAGAAGAAATGACACGCCAAGTAAACGAATTATTAAAACAAAAAATTATTAAGCATTCTGACTCACCTTTCAACACACCAATATGGATAGTACCAAAAAAAGATGACTCACAGGGAAATAAAAAATGGCGATTAGTTTTAGACTTCAGAAAGCTAAATGAACGCACGGTAGGTCAATTTTACCCCCTCCCTAATATTACGGACCTGCTTGACCAACTCGGAAATGCTCAATATTTTTCAGTTTTCGATTTGGACACTATGAATTTGACAGAATGCCTTTCGGATTAAAAAATTCACCGAGCACATTTCAAAAACTTATTGATCAGGTATTATTAGGTTTACAAGGATCGGAATTATTTGTTTATTTAGACGACATTGTTATTTATGCAGATACCCTAGAAGAACATGAAGAAAAATTTTCGAAACTCATGGAACGATTACGTTTTGCTAACTTGAAACTGCAACCGGATAAATGTGAATTTTTGAGGTTAGAAGTAGGATACTTAGGACACATAATTGATAAGAATGGTGTTCGACCCGATCCGAAAAAAGTAGAAGCTGTAAAGAAATTTCCAAAACCAAAAAATGTTAAAAATATTAAACAATTCTTAGGACTAGCAGGTTATTATCGCAAATTTATAGGTGAATTTTCAAAGATTGCAAATCCTTTAAATCAACTTTTAAGAAAAGATATACCTTTTCTTTGGACTGAAAAACAACAAAATGCTTTTGATATGTTAAAAAATAAACTATGTGAGGAACCACTTTTAAGAAGACCAGACTTTTCTCAACCATTTATACTAACTACGGACGCTTCAGGTTTTGCAATAGGAGGAATTTTATCACAAGGAGTAATTGGTAAGGATCAACCAGTTGCTTATACTTCAAGAACTTTAAATGAATGTGAAAGAAAATATGACACTTACGAAAAAGAAGCATTGGCAATTGTATACAGTGTGCAACATTTTCGACCTTATCTTTATGGAAGAAAATTTACGTTAGTTAAGGATCACAAACCGCTCGTGTGGTTCCAAAATTCTAAAGATCCTTGTTCAAGAGTAACAAGATGGAAGCTGAAATTAGCAGAATATGATTTTAATGTGGTCTACAAGGCAGGCAAAACAAATGTAAATGCTGATGCCTTATCCAGAAATCCAGTTGAAGATATTATTGAAGAAAAAATACAAGGCATAAAAGAAGGAAAAATTGAAGAAACTCAGGAAATTCAAGAGAATATTACTCCAAAATATATTAATAAATGTGTGCAAGAAAAAATTGAAGAAAAATTTAATGAATATTTACACTGTGTATCAAATGAAAATAAGTATTACTTGGATTCGAAGGTAAAAAGAAACCTCCATGATATGAAAAAAATGTTTATGAACAATGAACGCTATGAAAATTCGGAGATAAATAAAAGTCTCCAATCTATTGAAAAATTATTTAAGGACAATGAATCCTATATGAATTCGGAGATAATAAGAATTCTCCAAGAAGTTAAAAGAAATTATGATACACGTCATGAAACTTGTAACGTTATTACAAGAAATCAACGCAAAATGCAAGAAAACAATAATCAAGAAAAAGAAATACAAGAAAAAAAAATGAAGATATCCAAGAAACTGAAAATGAAGAAATAAAAGTACACAAAACGAAGAAACGAGGTAGACCCAAGAAACAAAGCACACGTTTGAATACCTCCTTTTCAAAGAAGAGAAGGGGAAGACCAAAAAAGGTATGTAACACGAAGAATCAAAGAAAAGAAAAATTTTATAATGAAATTATTCCTGACGAAATTGAGTCAGATCCTGAGTATATTAAACAGAAATCAAAATTGGAAAAAAACGAAGAAATTGACCAAGGCTACGAAAATTCTAACTCCGAAGAATCATCTGATGAAGAAGATAATCTAATGGAAAATGAAAATTGTGAAAATTTAAATATGAAACAAGAAAAGTATATTATCGACTGCAGAGACCAATTACCAATGCGTAAAGACAATCTAACCTATTTTCTTTCAGTCAACGGAAATCCTCGAGATAATGGATCCAGATCATTAGCCAAACGTGAAAAATTACCAAATTTTGGTAAACTTCAACTAGGAATAGCAGAAAAAATAAAGAGAGGTATATATTATCATATTGCTCTCCCAATAGAAAATGAAATTAAAGAAAATTTATCTGATACAATAAAAAGAATTAAATGTACGATTCTTTCATTAAAAAATATATGTGAAGAATTAAAATTAAAAAGTATCAGTATTGCGAAAACAGCCCAAATAAACAATGTAACTTGGGACGAAATCCTATCAATGATTAAATTAATTTTTGAAAATTCATTTGTAAAAGTTGTTATATGTAATGGATATACAAAATATCCTACTAAAGAAGAATATATGCAGCTAATAGAAGAAGCGCATTCAAGCTCAGTTGGAGGACATAAAGGTGTAACAAAAACTTATGGTCGAATACGACAAAATTATTATTGGGAAAATATGAAAAACTGTATTCAAAAATACATACAAAGTTGTCTTCAATGCCAATTAAAAAAATTAGTTAGAGTAAAAACAAAAGATCCAATGATTATTACAGACACGCCAGGTACAGCATTTGAAAAAATTGCAATGGACATTGTTGGTCCATTACCAAAAACTAAAAATGGAAGTGAATATATATTAACAATACAAGACAATTTAACTAAATATTCTTTAGCAATTGCACTTCCAAATCATCAAGCTAGTACAATAGCTGATGCATTTATTAAAAGATTTATTTGCATTTTTGGATCACCCAAAGGAGTTTTAACAGATCAAGGAACAGACTTTTTAAGTAATTTAATGAGAAGATTATCAAAAAGATTTAGAATTCGACAATTTAAAACAACTGCATTCCACCCCCAGTCCAATGGATCAATTGAAAGATCTCACCACGTTTTAGGAGAATATTTAAAACAATTTATAAATAAAAATGAAGAATGGGACGATTGGTTAGAATTAGCTATGTTCTCGTATAATACAAGTATTCATGAAGGTACAAAGTGTACTCCATACGAATTAATTTTTGGAAAATTAGCACGATTACCGTCAAGCGATCCGCCACTAGAACACGAAAAATTAGAAACATATGATCAATACTTACCGGATTTAATAACAAGACTTCATGAAATGAGGAATATTGCTAGAGAAAATTTGATTTTAGCAAAAGAAAAGTCAAAATTTTATTACGATAGAAATTGTAATCCACAAAATCTTCAACTCGGTGATGAGGTATTTCTACTACATGGGGGGAAGATTCATAAATTTGCTGATCAATATACAGGCCCACACAAAATATTAGAAATATTAAATAAGGGAAACGTTAAAATACAATTTAAAAATAAACAAAAATAGTACATACAAACAGACTTAAACTATCTCGAATTAAACAAGAATAATAAAATACTCTTAATAATGCATAGTTTTATGTTTCAGGAAGAACTTAAATAAAAAAAAAGAAATTAAATTGATTTACACTTTTATAAATATTAAACAAATTTTTTGTCACTATAACAATAACCTAATTTAAAAAAAAAAGTATTTCTTTTAAAGGTTCGCAAGTTTAAAATTAAATTTTTATAATATTTTGTAAATTTTTGATTCTACATACTTGTTTTGCACTAAAACAAATTAGAAATTTAATTTTTTTACACTTTAAATTAATCCTATAATTTATTTAATATAATTTTATTGAAGAAGACTCTAAAATGGCATTATTCAAAATTTCTAACAAAAAACAATGGCAACTTACAGATTGTACCCTATTATTGACTAAATTGTATAATTATAAAATTACTTCAATAGATTTATCTCAAAATGTAATTTCAGAAAGAAAGAAATTTAAAAGAATGACATAACTGAAAATGAAACATAAGAAATTTAAAATAGATTAAAAAATTTATATGTCAAAAAAAAGTAAATTGTGCAAAAAAAAATGTTATATTTATTGTCTGTAAAATTAAAAGTAATATATTTTCGAATTCTCAAATTTATAAAAACAATTTGTAAATATTTTTTTTGTGTAATTTTCAAAGAAACTAAAAAAATTACAAATTGCAAAATTCGATACAAAAATTCTATGCAAAAGCAATCCTTTGCATAAAACAAATTTATCTTCTTTCTGTAAAAAAAATCCTAACCAAAATAATTACTAAAATTGTGACAAAAATTATTTGTATAGATGATTCAATAACATATCTAATAACAAGAATAATACTGTAATAAAGGTAAAAAATATCAAGTAAAATAGTATAAATGAAAATAACGAAATACATGCATAAACGGTCATAGAAAAAATAATTTTTGTACTTTCAGATGAAAAAATATTTTGAATAAAAATTGTTTCCTAAAACACAAAAAGAGTGAAATAAGTATGTGCATAAATGATAATAGCAAAAAACTAATTATTGTACTTTCAGATGAAAAAGATAAGAATAAGTTTGAATGAAAATCATTTTTCTGAATGTAAAAGAAGAGTGGATTGAATATATGCATAAACGGTCATAACATTTCCTCTACATTAAAAATTTTCAATTAGTTTGAGCATGTTTCATTTCATTCCCATGCTCAATCTAAGGGGGGAGGTGTTACGTCCGTAACTTATTCCTAATATACTACATTTACTTATAATAATTACGTGTTTATTCTCTTTTTAAATATTGAATCTTACCTATATATTGTAAGATATTATTATTGTTATTAAAATGCTTGTTATTGTATTAATACAATCTCTACATATTGCTGCATTATATTCAGTATTTTTTATGGTCATTGTTATAATATATGTCTTACAACGAACATATAAATTATATCAAATACAAGAAAGAAGAGTAATATTTAGAAGTATGTAAAAACCTTTGCCACAGACAATATTAACCTTGAATAATATAAAAAGAATAACGATAGTGCATCAGTTAAACGACCTTCAAAAAATCTT
The DNA here is from genome assembly GCA_032872475.1 of Leptopilina myrica (nomen nudum). NCBI lineage: Eukaryota > Metazoa > Arthropoda > Insecta > Hymenoptera > Figitidae > Leptopilina > Leptopilina myrica (nomen nudum). Next base: position 29,390,546 of record CM065460.1, on the reverse strand, counting down.
CGCCACATGAAGGAAAACAAACAAGGCAACGCGCGACTCGCCCCTCAACCTAACTAAAAAAACAGAAGAAGAGTCAACAGTCGCCCCGTATTGCAGCAGCATTGCCGTCGCCCGACACCCCCACTTAAAATCTGACCAAAATCGACACGTGCTAAAGAAGAAGAGACAACAATTCCCCCCGTATTGCAGCAGCATTGCCGTCACCCGACACCCCCACTTAAAATCTGACCAATATCGACACGTGCGACAGAAGAAGAGTGAACAGTCGCCCCGTATGGCAGCAGCATTGCCATCGCCCGACACCCCCACTTAAAATCTGACCAATATCAACACGTGTGACTTAAAATCCACACTTGAATGATTCCAAAGCATTACATTAATGAAGACAGTTTTATATAAAAGGGATACAAATTCTGCAGAGAACAGAGAGTAACCATTTTAGAAATCAACCTGAACACATCGTTCAGTACAAGAGATAGAGAGTAATTTTTGGAAATCAGCAGTATTCATCTAATCGGCAACAAGTGAACAGTCTCCCAGTATACCTTTTAACATTATTCAAAAGTGAATTCCCAGTATACCTTTGGACATTATTAAAAGTGAATTCCAAGTATTAATTTAAACATATTTCATTACAAGTGAATTATTTTCCAAATATTAATTTGAATTCAGTTTCAAATCAACACTCCATTCATCGATTTTCGAAATATAACTTATATCAATTTCGAAAAATATAAATTTGGAAATTCTTTCGAGTATCTACAAACTCTAATATTAAAGTATCACATTCCAAATTTCGAAATATCGAAATTTGCTTAGGAGGCGACAACCGTCTGGAAGAAAGCAGATATTTTCACAATACAATACACTATCTCATTAGTGTAAACAAGAGGATTAAGACCCAACAACTAAGGACAACAAACGGAAGGCCCCTTTTCATCTACCGCTCAACACCATTAAGATAGACAAGAGATTATCATCACACCAGTAATCGTTATTCTTTAAGTAAGACTCATAATTTTTGTACTCATTGTAATTTTGTCAACTCTTTTCTTTCTTGTTGGTTTTTAAATAAATTATTCTCTCACATTTAGTAGGCTCATTGACTTATCCTCATCCCAAATTAGATTCATTTATGAAACTAATTTAAAACGAGGAACGTTAGGTATATTTATAAAGGTTTCTCGTTTTGACGTAACAATACTTCGCAGAAATTCAATTATTTTCAAAACTTTTTTTAAATTTTCAAAATTTCAATTATCTTTGTAAATATCAAAATTCTTCTTCAAAAATCAATTACTTTTAAACATTTTGAAAAAAAATCTGTTCGAAAATTCAATTACCTTTATAAATAATAAAATTCTTCTCTGTAATTCAATTATTTTCAAAGAATTTTAATAAAATTCTTGTCAGAATTTCAATGATTTAATTCTGTACATTTGTAATTATTTTTGTAAATAATAAAATTCATCCTAGAAATTCATTTATTTTCAAAAGTAATAAAATTCTTCGCAGAAATTCACTTATTTTTAAAATTTTTTAAAAATTCTCCTCACAATTTCAACTATTTTTAAAAATATCAAAATTCTTCTTCAATATTCAATAATTTTTAAACATTTTTAAAACAAATCTGTTCAAAATTTCAATTATCATTATAAATAATAAAATTCTTCTCTAAAATTTAATTATTTGCAAAGAATTTTAATTATCTTTATAAATAAAAAAAATTATCCTAGAAATTCAATTATTTTCTAATATTTTTTTATAAAATCTTATAATATAAAATAGTGATTCTCTCACTCGATTTCAAAATGATAGAATTTGAATCTTTTGATAATTTTTAATTCTTATAGAAAAATAATAATTAAATATTTATTTAAAAAAGAAGTTATTGATGTTTTATGAAAAATTTGAATGAAATCTGTAAATAAACTTATCAGAAAATTTTATTGAGTAAAACTTTTCCCTTTAACTTTAATTTTCTGAAATATTTAAATGTAAAATTTTAGTCCCGGTTTTTTCACGATTAAAATTTCTGTCCCGGCTTTTTCCCGGTTTCCTCCCGATTGATTTTTCTCCCGGGTTTTTCCCGGTTCTCCCGGTTCTCCCGGTTGGGTGGCCACCCTGATTTTTAATTCGTTTCAAAAAACCAATTATTTAAAAATTTTTTCATCTGATTCTGCAAAAGAATTCAATTTTGTTGATAAACAACAAAATTTTTCCCATAAAATCAATTATTTTATTTAATTATTTATTCATGACATAAACAGGTAACAACTAAGACCCTTTAGTGATTACATAAGTATAATCAATATTCTCCAAATAAAAATCTAGATTCAACCTTGGCAACCTTAAACTGTGTCAAGTCTACGATTATTTTAAGGAATCTAAATAAAATTCTATTCAAAACTTCAATTATTTTGATTAATATCAAAGTTCATAACAAGAATTCAATTCTTTTAAAAAGGAATAAAACACTTTGCCGAAATTAAATTATTGGCAAAAATTTTAATAAACTTATTGGCAAGAGTTCAATTATTTAAAGAAAATTTCATAAAATCGCATGTATGCAATTATTTTTATAAAAACAAAATGATTCGGAGAGATTTATAACTTCTTCTATATAATTAATACCGAACGATAAACTCCATTTCTATAATTATTTTTAAAAATATTAATTAAATTATTCAAAAAGTTTTCAATTATTTTCAAAAATTATTATATAATTTTTTTTTATATTAAATTTTAGTAAAATTTAAAATAAATTTCTTAAAAGAAATTAATTATTTTTCTGTATTTAAATAATTATAAATTCTCGTAGAATTTTCTAATAAGAATTCTTTTAAAAATTAATTTCGGGTAAAATTTTAGATAATAATTGAATATTAAATGCATTATAGCATGGTTGATTAGAAATAATTGAATTTTGAAAAGATTTCAAATTAAAATCTTTAGAAATCTCAATTTTTCATAGGCACTTTTAATTAACAGAATTTTGTAGTTAAAATTCTAGAAAATAATTATTGAATTTAAATTACAAACTAAGTTTAAATGAATTATTTTTAATTTGTAATTGGAACTTAAAAATCAATTATTTATATTTCAGAATTGATCTACTTTGAGAATTTTTATTACAAAATTACAAATCTAAAAATGTTTGCTTCTTATGTACCTTTCTTCTGTGTGCGTCACATATTAATAAATTCTTCTTCTTCTTCTTATTATTATTGTAATTATTACTATTATTTATTTTTATTTTTCTGAAAATCAGGAAACACAAAAGTAAAGAAAACAATTTTTTTTACTAAATATTGAAATGAAATTTTTTTACTTTAGCAATAACGTGAATTTATATATTATATATATAAATGTTTATATAGAGTTGAATGTTCTTTCTAATATTGAAAATGTAAAATATTGGGAGAAAGGGGACAAAAACAAAATTTTCTTGGCAATAGTTGGCAAATTTTTTTTTACGTCGCAGGGGGGATATATGGAAAAATGTAATTTTGATATAGATATTCATAAAGACTGAAACTGTATAGTCGGAAATACTCAACATTGATTAAATTGGACATGCATTGAAAACGAAATTGAATGGTAGACCATCAGGATGGTACATTTTTTTAATTTACTGACGTAATCGAACTATACAGTTTTCATTTTTACACCCGGGGAATATAACAATAATGTCAAAATTATTCAAGTTTAAGTTTTTTTTTGAAAAAATTGTATCATTAGATTATTATTATTATTATTTCTTTTTATAGAAATAGAAATTTGTTTATTTAGTTTATTAAAAATTTCTATTATTTGGTTATTTTTTATTTTTTTGAGTTAGATTTGTATTTTAATACTTCTTTATTTGATATTTTTTGTTATTTTCTCAAAGAGACATAAGAATATAAAAAAAATAAAGAACACAAAAAAATTATTTTACTCTCGCTATTTTTCCGAAAAGTTTCTTTTCTTTCCGTTTTCTTCTCCATAAAGAAGAAATAGGGGGGGGGGGCGAAAAAATTCCACTGTAAAAAGAAATCTTATCTTTTCTTTTGGTGGTTGAAAAAATATTTTTTTTCCTGTTTCAATTTTTTTCGAGTTAATAATTACAGTTTCGCGTTTCTTTTTAATTTGCACACCATTCATGCAGTAAAATTGAAACAAAAGAATACCATCCTCCCTCCAACCACCCTCCCCTCTCCTTTTTCCCTTTCGACATTTTATTTACAAGACCTATTGTCCCAGGAGCAGAATGTCTACAATTATTCTTTAGTCGTATCTTCTGCAAACAGAAGCTCTGAGCGAAAGCGCCAACGCTAGGGACCAAAACTATATGCTTTTACTCGTCGCCTGAGTCTCAGAGCGTTAATATAATATTTACGTGCTTCGTGAACAACGAATAGCGAATGAGAGAGGGTGAATTTTTATACAGTGCACGTCTCGCCACGCTTGTAGTAAATTTCTTAAACTTGATAGGAACGCCGAATAAAAACACAGTTTTTTTTGACAAGCAACTTCTATTGAATAGTGCATGTACTCTTTTCTCCACAACTAGTATTCCTCGTTCGAAATTCAACCAAACTCGAGTTTTTTTCTTCTCTCGTTTTTTTGTTATTATTTAAATTATTTCTCAAATGCATTTTTCAATGAATACCTTGTTTGGGGAAATGACATCTTTTTTTGAATTTATGCTTTCGAGGGAATTTAATAAAACGAAATATTATTCTTTCTTTGGTGGGGAAAAATTAAGTTTGCTCCAAATAAGTGATAAATAAAATAAAAATGAGTTTCAATAAATAAAAAATTACCCTACGTTGATACAAAAATTTTACTTTCTTTCTCCCTGGTAACTAGCTGAAATTTTTTATTTTTTCCTTGATCACTAACAAATTTTTTATTTTTAAATATCAAAATTTGAATTTTTCAATAATTTCGTATACAAAAATTAAAAAACAAATTCACTTATTAGCTAATTGATTATTAATATTTTCAAAAATTGGAAAAAAATTCTTCGACAGAATTCAATTATTTTAAAACAATAATTAAATTATTATTCTTGGTAAGAATTATTAAATTAGTTTCATGACAAATAAAATTTTTTGAAAAAAATTTAATTATTATGCAGAAATTTGGACGAAATTAAATTATTTTCAAACTTTGATAACAAATTTAAATAATTTTTTATAAAAATAATTCTATTATTTTCATAAATTTTGATAAAAGGTTTTATAAGATTTCATTTTTAGGGTTCTACAAATTTTCAATTTTTGTGTTTACAAAATTTTAAATATCATCAATTCATAATAATTATCAAAAATTATAGCTAATAATAGCTGAAATATTAAAAAAAAAATTTGCATAATTCTTTTTTTAAATTTCGTCTAACTTGTTGCTTAGTTATCGTGTGCGTGTATTATTATTATTTTAGGAAATTCATTTACGGCACATAAATCTTACCATACTTTAACTTAGTATCCAGAATTTGATTGTTATTCTTCAATTGGTAAATGGCTAATAAAATACCAAACTGCAATATAAACAGTTGATCAAATCTCCTAAATTATACGATAAGCAATAAAACCAACTGTTAAGAATCTGGTGAACGTAAATGCTCAAGTTTAATAGAATATTGTATTTGACAGTTATATATACATTATAACGCAATAAAAAAAATATAAAAAGAATAATTAAATTTCAATATATTTCCACAACTTTTTTTATCCGATTCTTATTCTAATTTTTCTTTTAATTATTTTTTAATTTAAAACTTTTTTTTAATAGAATTTTTATTACTTTGATTTTCAAGCCTCGGACTATAGAATTTTTTTTCAAATTTTTCCCCAATTCCAAACAACATATAAATATAATAAAATAATAATGATTAGTATTTTTATTTAATTCCATTATATTTAATTCAAATTTTTATTTCAATTTCCAAAACTAAAAAGTATAATTAATAATAAAATAATAAAAGTAAGTAATATTAAACTATAGTTACAATAATAAGTATTAATATAGGTCTTATTATTATATTATCATTATTATCTTTATGTAATAATGGAACTAATTAGAATAATGTTTTCTATTGTGGAATTCTTGTTTCGTAAAAAAAAATAATAAAACTTTGAAAAAGTCAATAAAAATAATAATGTCAATTAATTCGGCTTTAGGGGAATATTTGCATGATGAGAATTTTAATGTTGAATAAATTGCATTTTATTTTTCTTTATTAAGTTGGAATAAGACAGAAAGTGGATAACAGGAGAATTAAGATGGCGTGAAGTGAATGTGACATGCCATGAAATTAGAAAATTGTGGTCTGTCTCTTGAATCAGAGAAACTCAGAACAAGAAAATGCACAAGTTACAAAACTTTAATCTACCCCAGTTTATATATTCATATATATGTATATTTGAAAAGTATTCGTAATTCTCCCAAAATTATCATATATTCAAATGATAATAGGAACTTTGCTCTCCTTCATCTCAATTATAATAATTAAATTATTTCATTTTTTATTCTATATTTTTAGTATAAATATAAATATAATATTTAATTAAACAATATTTTAATTTTAATGTTAAAATTGAATTTATATGTGTGTAACTAGTATATTTTTTGTTAAATGTAGTTAATATATATATTTTTTCGTAATTTACATTATTATTATAATTTAATTGTAATTTGAGGTATTAATATTAATTGAATTTATTGTAATAATTTAAGTAATATAAATGTACTATTTCGAAAATATTTTTACAAATTTAGAAAAAATTAATTTACAGGGTTGACACAGATCTGAGAAATCAGGGAAAGTAAAATTCGTCAGAGAAGTGTGAGAAAAAAGTTATAAAAAATTTTATAAAAAGTATTGAAAAAATTAAAAAATTTCTTAAATTAAAAAAAAATTCAATACTTTGGGGTCTACCAGTATTTGAAAATTTAATAATTTAATTCTTTATTTGAAGTTTTAAAAAATTTGACACAGATTTGAATAATTTTACTCATTTATTTGGTAATTTTACTTAAAAATTCCAAAAATAATTTAATTTTCACGAAATTCCACGAGTCAAAATTATTGTTTTTACAATAAAGGTATTAAGGGGAGGCACCACCCCCAACTTTGACCCCTTTAAATTTGAGTTATTAAAGTAGGTTATATTTTTTTTCTTGCACCATTTTTAACTCTAAAATATATAGGATGGTCAAAAATTTAAAATTTTAATTTTTTGAAGAGGTTAGAATTTTTATGTTTTCACTAATTGCATATTTTTGCAAATCCATGCGAGAGGTTGTTTAAAACTATAAAATAAGCTTAGAAAGAAATTTGCGTTAAAAAATATTGAAAATTGTAATAGAAGATTAATTTTGAATATTCAAATTTTACAACTTTTTACATATTTCCAAAGTCCTAGACCAATAATCTTTTTGAGAATATCATTGTTTAGAAAAATTTATTCGTTAAATGCAAAAACCATGTCGAATAACTTATTTACTAGGTTAAAATTTTAACGTCTGTCAAAATTATTTTATTTTCTAGGTTAAAATTTTGACAGACGTTAAAATTTTAATCTAGTAAATAAGTTATTCGACATGGTTTTTGCATTTAGCGAATAAATTTTTCTAAACACTGATATTCTGAAGAAGATTATTGGTCTAGGATTTTGGAAAAAATGTCAAAAGTTGTAAAATTTGAACATTCAAAATTAATCTTCTCTTACAATTTTCAATATTTTTTAACGGAAATTTTTTTCTAAGCTTATTTTATAGTTTTAAACAACCTCTCGCATGGATTTGCAAAAATATGCAATTAGTAAAAAGATAAAAATTCTAACCTCTTCAAAAAATTAAAATTTTAAATTTTTGACCATCCTATATATTTTAGGGTTAAAAATGGTGCAAGAAAAAAAATATAACCTACTTTAATAACTCAAATTTAAAGGGGTCAAAGTTGGGGGTGGTGCCTCCCCTTAAAACAAAGCATTAAAATATCAGCATAACTTTTATTTCAGTAATTTATAGAATGATATAAAGATTTAATTAAGCAATTATATACACTCCCAAAAATGATCTATTAACCATAAAACTAATTTCCTTTTAAATCATGTCCTTTAACTGTTAGTAGAAATAGTCTTATTGTAAAAGGAATCTTTTAAATACAAAAAGGTTAGAAGTTTATTGGAAAAAAGGAAATCGTTTAAATATTAACTGATTTCTTCTGATTGTTAAATGAAACCTTTTTATGTCAAAATGATATTTTCAAGTTATTTGACATTTGTAAACATTTCAAAATAATAAAAAAATTTAATTGCTCGTCAAATAATGCAAAAGTAATCTACATAATTTTTACAATAATTACTTATTTATAAAACAATAGTGGATAAATTTAATAATTAATAATTTTGTAATAATAATAAAACTAAATTTTTTTAATGAAATAAACAATGTATAAAATTTAAATAAAATATTAACAATTTTGGGTAATTATAATAATTGTAATAATTATTTATATATTCGAAAAATATAATTTAATTTATTAAAAATGTAGAATGTAATAAGTCATAACTTTTTTAAATTAAAAAAATTTTTAAAAGATTATATACACGGGAATTATGATGAAAGAAATTTATTTCTTATTTTAATATATTTTTTCCTGACTATTAATATATTATTATTTACAGGCTTGTGTTATTATTATTATTTTTTAAAATTTAATTTAAAATATTTGATAAATATGAGTCAAAAATAAATAAATTATTATTTTTATTAAATAAATTAATGAATTGCTGATAAGACGAAAAAATAAAACTACTGATAACATTTTTCTTTTTAATAGTAAACAAAAATCTTTTAATAATAAAAGTATATAATTAAACATAATTTCCTTTTAATAGAAAAATAATTCCTCTAAGACAAATATTAAAAGGAAAATCCGCTTATGGTAAAAGCGGTTTTTTACTTAAATAGACTGTTTTGTGAGTGTATTGAAATATTTTTCCAACTATTTATTTATAAATCAAATAAAGACTAATTTTCAAAAATAACAATCAATCAAATTTGCAGACTCGAGAAAAATGAAGATGAAGTATTTTTATTAAATCGTAATATTTCTTTATTAGAAATACAGTAATTTGAAAAAAACTTTTTGTTTTTCTTTTCAGAGAAAAGGAAAAATTACATTGAGAAAATATTATACTTAAATACAACACAAAAATAATGTTAGATGATTTTGTTTAATTGAAATTAGTTTGTAAGTTTAATCCCAATATAGAGAAAAAATCTACTGCATTGATTCAAAAGCATTATATGTGTTTGAATAATTATATTTAATTCAAACATATTTTCTGTAACGGTTTAAGCAAAAATTATGTTTAAAAATTTTGTGTTCGAATAAAACTTAAAAGTTAACTACAGATAATTTAAAATCAATCACAATTTATGTTTGATTTCAATATATAATCTCTTAAAATGAACCAGGAATAGCAAAGATATTTTAAGTTTGATTTAAACAAAATTTTTTTGAATCAAATAATTCTTTTTCTCAGTGTATGATGCATCTTTCATTTGGACTTGCAATTTTTATTCATAATGCAAAGAAGAAAAAATAGTTGAAAAATTAAAAAATTGAAATGTATTCTTTACAGGGATTGAGGCATATGATGATAATTTAAATCGTCGTAGAGAAAAACTTCGAAATTTACTTCTTCAGGAAGAAGAAGCTTTAACGAAAGAAATAATGAAAAATGCTGAGGAGACTCGAGAAAACTACCAAGAGAATTTAAAAACTCAAATCGAAGACTCTCGAGTCAGAGAAGAAAATGCTAGATTATCTTTTATAAAATCAAAACGATATCAGCAATTTCTCGATATGTGTCCAGAAGCGAAAGATTATTTTACCAAGAAAACCATCAAAAATATCAAGCACTGTAATTTAATGCAAATCGCTCACAATAATGCCAGAAAAGATGAAGAAAAAATTCTCGAATCAATGTGGCATGAACAAATGTTGAATAATGTAAGAAATATTTTTATATTTTTATATTTTCCCAGAGAAGTTAATACTAAAGACATTTTTTCGTTTCTTTTATTTTCTACACTGAAAAAAAGTTTTAGTAATTTATTTTTTATTTTTTTTCTTTATTATTTTATCACTTTCTTAAATTATTAATTTCTTCATTTAAATCACAGTTCTGAATGATATTTTTTCTATAAATTATAACCGATTATTTGCATCTATTTTCAAAGTGAATATTTATTTAGATAATATAAAAAAATATATATATATATATTCAATTTTTTATGTAAAACAAATTTTTCTCGTTTTTCATTTTTTCTTGTTATTTTTGAAGGTAAAAGAGATAAAGTTACGTGAAAATGAGGAGGCGAAAAAGCGAGAGATTGCAATTTTGGATTTAGAGGCTAGTTTGAGAAAGCAAATTGCTGGCAAAGAGGCGTTGATGTCCGAGGAAAGACGACGCGTGAAGAAAGAGCAATGCGAGTATGTTAGAAAGAATTGCGAGGAACATCAAAAAGAGGAAGCGTCACGATTCGAATTGAAGAAAAATAAAAAGAACGAGCTGAAAAGGGATCTGAAAGATCAATTGAAAATGGCACGAATGTGTCAGGCTGAGCGTGTCTCTAAGGAGGCTGCAATGGAACGCACGTTTCAAGATCTGATTGAAAAGGAATTGGCAATGGCGAAAAGAGAAGAAAACCTCGTATCAAACGATCTTCGAAAAGAACAGTTGGCGTATTTAAAGAGTGTTCAGGTAATAATAGAAATACATTTAAACATTGCATTTTTTTTATTTATTTCCAACTTTTTCAACCTTTTATTCTTTGCTCGACAAGAAGTCAAAATTTATTTCGTAGTTAAAAAAAACTCAAAAGAAAACAATGGTAAAGAAAATTTTCCACTTATAATTGTTTAGCACTATTTTTATTATTGTCTTTTTTTCCTTTCTTCTAATTTTTTTGTTTTTGTATTTTTCTACTTGGAATATATTTTGTCCAACGCCTTCAGGGAAATGGAGTCATTGTGCACTAGGCACCAGTGGAGGAATGTACCTCATTCCTCCACTGGCCGTTTGTCCAGTGGAGAAATGAGTTTGCCCAGTGGAGGAATGAGTTTGTCCAGTGGAGGAATGGAGTTATTTGTTTATCATTATTTGTGTTTTGGCTTACAATTCATTTATTTCTCTAATTCATTTTTGCAAATATTGTTTTAAGGAAGTATCTAAATAAACAAGTTGCTTACTTCAAGTAAGTAAGCAAGAGAGTAAAAGTAAGCTTAACATTGCTTACACATGTAAAAACTCAATAAATTAAATTTAATGTAAATAAAATAAGTTTAAACAGTTGTTGGACAAAGTATTATGTGCAATTCGTGGAGAACAGCGATTTTCGCTTGCTTGATTGCTGCTCTCGCTGCGCTCGAGCAGCAAACTTCAAGCTCGCGAGAAATCGCCCTTGTTCTCCACTAGTTGCACAATATACTATTTTTGGTTCAGTAGAAAAATAGATTAACAGGAATAAGATTAAAATGTGTTTGCATTTATCTTGTCTGACTACTGATTTAATTTTCTATACTTAACACTTTCTTTATCGTTATTTTCATTGTCTGACTATTTCTAGACTTTTCTATTTAAACTTGTTTTTTTCGGTTCGATATTTAAATGGGCAAAATAAATAATTTAAATTCTCCTTCTTATTTTGTCTGACTATTGTTAGATTTTTCTATTTGAAACTTTGTTCGGCATATTTTTTTTATTATTTTCCTTGATCCATTTCCTTTTTTTAGTGCACTTTTCTGCATAGAATATATTTTTGGTTCTGTAATAAAAGTAGAAAATGGATTATTTGAATTTTTCCTTCGAATTTTTCACGAAACAATTGTCAACTCATTAATAAGTCCTTTCACAAAGTGTGAAGCTGAAAACTGTGAATCTATATTGAGTATTGACCAAGTTTCAAATTCTAAGAGTACTGATATCTAAACCTAGACATCACCGTCAATCAAGAATAATTGTAAAATAATTTTAAAACTAGGAAAATAGGAGATTGCCAATTGATTGCTCTTCCACTGAGCTACAGAGATCCACATCCAACAAATTTTCATAGTTTTAAAATTATTTTTCAGAAAATAGATTAAATTTTATTTGACATTACTTTGTCTGACAAATCGCTGTTTTTTTACCTAAAATTTTATTAAGTGTCATTTTAATTGTCTAATACTTGCCTCTCGTGTGGAAATCGATACCCAAGTTATTTCAATCTCTTTTCCAAACTAGTCTACCTTTGTGGCTCCAGGATAAAAAATGATGAAATCAGCAGTAAAAGGTTAAAAGCACATCAATAGGTTTAATATGTTTTCGTTCATATGCACACTTATACGCGGAATAAAGTAGACTGAAAATATTCATAGGCGCTTTTGGGCAGAGTCCAAAACAAGACGTCTAGTGCCGAGTCCCAAGCTGATTATAATATGAGTAGATCTTTTAGTAACCTATATTATTATTATTATTATTATTAGTCTAAATATTTATCTTTATTGGAATTATAAGTTTCAAATAAAAACACAATTACACAAATATAACTTGAACACATATCGATTTATTAAAACATGAATTATAAAAGGATTAGAATATAATGTGTCATACTAGGGCTGATTCATCTTACGGTTCGTGAAAAACCATGAAAAACTGTCTTATCGCACACTATCTCTCCCTACTCTTCACAATTACTCATACACACAATATAAAGACCTTACAGAATATTTAATTTCAAACTAAATATAAAATCTAAATACAAAATAATTTAAAATATTAGAAAACTTTAAATTATGAAAAGACTTTTCATTGTGATTTTTTATTATTCTTCAGATATTTAAACTTCTAATCTCTGTGAAAATTAAATACAAGTCCTTTGCCATTTTCACTAAAAAGCACACTGAGAAAATTAATTATTTGATTCAAATTCAAACAAATTTTGTTTAAATCAAACTTAAAATATCTTTGCTATACAGTCAAACATATTTTAGTTTAATTCAAACATATTTTCTGGTTCAGTTAAAGAGATTATATATTAAAATCAAACATAAATTGTCATTGATTTTAAATTATCTGTAGTTAACTTTTGAGTTTGATTCAAAAATAAAATTTTTAAACATAATTTTTGTTTAAACCGTAACAGAAAATATATTTGAATTAAATATAATTATATTCAAACAAATAATACTTTTGAATCAATTCAGTAGATATTTTCTATATATTGAGCTTAAACGCTTACAAACTAATTTCAATTAAACCAAATCGTCTAACACTATTTTTGTGTTTCATTTAAGTGTAATGTTTTCTCAGTGCATTTATTTTAAAAACATTTAAAGAAAAAAATCATATTTAAATATCTAAAGGTTAAATAAAAATCCCAATGCGACGATTTAAAAAATTCAAATTATTCTACACGTTTTCAATTACACACTTTTTTTGAAAGTATCAAATTAATACTAAGCTGTATCATTATAAAACCAAAATGTGGATAAAAAAGTGATCTAAATTTTTATCTTAAATAGATGGGTGATTCTCCACGAAACCGACAATCTCTTGTCTCTTGTGTTTTTTAAGAAATTGATTGCACATACGGTAATGAATTCAACGTGAAAAAGTAACACTAGTCAGTAAAACTAAAAGTCTATAGACACTTCAATTTATAAGATTTAATATTTTTTATAAAATGCCAGTTTAAGAAAAGAATTTTTTTTTTCATGTTAAAAATGCCTTTTTAAAAAAATGAAATATTTCTAACAAATAAAATCAGAACTTAGTTACACTTTAGTACAAGCAAAAGAATTGATTTTCAAAGTTTAAGTTATGTTAATAGATTACGATAAATGATTTTAAATAATTTATAAAATTATAACATATATTGCTTCCTCATACTGAGGAAGTATTGTAATACCAAAATTTTTCAGGTTCGATTTTTTAACATATCTTTATGTTATTTGACCTCAGTAGTTCAAAAATGACATTTTTACAAAACGTCATTCCGTATGTGTGTGTGTGTGTAAACATCACATTTTCATAAATATCTCCAAATTATAAAGAGCTTTTGGGCTGAATTTTTTTTTAAATTGTAGGTCTCATCTGCGGACATAAAATAAGAGTACTTTGAAACAGATTAATAAAGTTTAACTATATATTTTTTTGGTTTTTAATATTTCAAAAAAAACGTTTTTTGTCCATAACTTTAAAAAAAATGTTAAAACACCGTTGAATGTTTTTCTCTAATTTCGTAGAGTTTTTTTAGACGTATCTTTTGAGACCTCAATGAACATTTTTCGTTCATATTTACCAAAGATATTAAACTTTTAAAAATAAAAAATTTTGGAAAATAAGACTTTTTTGAAAATTTTGTTGAAAAATGTAGACATAACTTTGAAACTATCATTATCATCTTGTAGAACATTAAAAAACGCTTCGATTGACCTATTTTTGAAGCAAATTCGACTAGAACTAAAGAAGTTATTCATATTTTAAAAAACAGAAATTGTGATGGAAATTTAAAAAAAAAATTTTTATTGTGTAAGTAACTTTGAAAAGTTAAAAAAAATCATTTTCCCAATAAATTCTAAAATTTTGAAAAAGAAAATAATTAAAGTCATAATATACCATAAAAATCAAAATCTCTTATGTATCGAAACTGAATTTTTAATCAAATAAAGAGAAAAAGATATTACAGTAATTGAAAATAATTGTTCAAAATTTATACTTTATTGTTATTAACATCTCTATGAGGAAGCAAAGTGTTCATAAAATGAACACATCGAGGTTTACGAAAACAAGTGAAATTAACACCAAAATTATAACAAAAATATATAATTTGGCAGCTGTTTTTTTTAACAAATAGAAATTAAAAAAATTTAAAATCCGTATGAGTTTTATTTAACATTCCTATAAGCTCAACTTTCAATTTTGTTAGTATAACAAAAGTATGGTAACTGATAATGGTACGTGATTCCGTTAACAGTTATTTTGTTTAAAAAATATAAAAATTACAAGCAATTTGTCCGGCCCATAACAGATACTTCATTCTTGACTACACTGTAAAAAATTTAGGGAGTTAACGGACTCGGGAGTTAAATTTTTCGAGTTAAAAATCAACTCCAAAAGAGAGTTAATTTACTAACTCCCTTCATCAACACCCGTGCGAGTTATTTTTCCATGGGGAGTCAGCATTTGGGTGTTAAATTTTAACTCTCTTTATTTAACTCCCCAATAGGTGCGACTTTTATAGAATCCCCTGGGGAGTTCAAATTTAACTCCCTTTTTTTTACAGTGTATCATACTTGAAACTTATATTATGATTTTTATTTTAATTAAAAAAAATAAATGAAAAATAACAATATCTTAATTGTCGGTTTCATGGAGAATCGCCCAGGTACACTTTAGTATCTATTTGATACTTTCAAGAAAAGTGGGATATTATTTAATTCCAGAATTTCCATTTAGTTTCCTATATTAAACACACAGAAAAAACTGAACTCAAAATGAGTCAGAAAAGTGACTCATTATGAGCTGCAACAAAAATGAACCTCGTAGATGGCGCCACGTTCTATGTCATTTAACATAGACTCATTATGAGTTGCAACAAAAATGAGTCCAATTTTTTCCTGTGCACTACAGTAAAATAATAATTATTAAATTCGTTTGTAACACTAGAAATACGCTCTTATAACTTTATCTAACCTTAAAAATAATCTATTTTTTTATTTGTAAGTAAATAAACACGGAGAGAAAAAACAAGGCTTTTCTCCATAGAAAATATGCATTAAACACGTAAAAATTATCACAGTACAATTGCAGGACGCTCACGGTTTTTCTGGTGATGTTCTTGCAATGAGCCATTAGGCCTAAGGGCTAAGGCGTAGCCTAACTGCTAAACGCAAGAAATTCATCTCTAAATCCGGTGAAGCTGTTACCTTAAAAAGTATTAAATTAAGTCACGGGGGAAATCCTTGTTTTTTCTCTCCGTGTATATTCAACATATTTTTAAGGTCTTTTTTGGTTTATAATATGCCTGAAAAATATGTAATAAATAAGGTAAGTGTACACAATTGCGTGCTAGAACCTTATTCCGTGCTATTTTTTTACTAATTAAAATAAGGAATGGATAAAATATTTTAGCAAGTGGAAAATTGTAGAATAAACTTTGCTATTTATTAGATTAATATTATGGGTTTTGTTTTACTAAAATATTTTAATAATTTTTTATATTAATTAGTATTAAATGATAGCACGGAATAACGTTCAAGCACGGAAATATGTACATTTACCTTACTACAAATATTGTTTTTATGAAATATTCATTTATATTAATTATTTATTTCTGTAAAAATATTTATTTATATGAAATATTATTTTTAAACTTTAAAGTTAAAACCGTTAGTTAATAAAACTAATCAAAAAGGCGAATAAAATAAAAAATATTAGAATACATTAAATTAAAAATAACTGATTGGCAAAATTAAAAATGCATATTTTTCTTTTCTTTTCTTCTTGTTCTTGTTCTTCTTTTTTTGCTCAAATAAATGCTCTAACGATTTTTCTTACTTTGAAAGCAGTTTGCTAAGTTTTTAATAAAATTAGACACTGCACTGTTAATTTAATCACCTCGTAAAATGTATTACCGATTCTTGAAACTTGAAACTTGTCTTTCAACAAAGGTTTAGTGGGAAGTTACCTGAATGAGATCACTTTCAATTTCTCAAACCGGGTGCTGGAATTCGAAGCTTTCTGCGCCCATTAAAGTGAAGTATCAAGTTAGAATAGAAAGCGTTAGGGCGTTGAGAAATTTCAAAGAGCTTTGTTTCAAACCCAGGTGAAGAGTAATCAGCACCCTTATATTGTCTATATATATACATACACACAACTAACTTTTCCTCTTTGAAAACTCTTCTATTTCATTTTTTTCTCTCTTTTTATTTACTTTCCCAACTACTGAATTTTCAATTTGAACTAAAATCTATATATTATCGGAAATTTTAACTCGGTAGTTAAACAGGAATGTTGTAGGAATTTGATTTTGTTTCCTTTGTTTACTTACTTTAAAGTTCAAAAAATTATTCTATTTTTTATATTATTTATCAGATATTTATTTGTCTGCGACTATTGCAGCACATTTATATATTTAAAATGCATTTATTGGTTCAATAACTAAATAGACTAGTTAAAATACGTTTTTTTGGTTCAATAACAAAATAAAATAAAAAATACATTAAATTCTCCTTGATTATATCAAGTATGACTATTGGTAGGTTTTTCTACTTTAAATATAGTTTAGCGATACATTGTAGGTAAATTATTTTTATGTTTTACCACTTGACATATTTTTATTGGTCTGCTAAATAAGTTTATTAAATTCTTCTTAAACTTATTTTGTCTAACTATTCATAAATTATTCTACTCAAAAATTTGTTTAGCCTCACTATTTTTATTCCCAAATATTTCATTATTTTTCTACTTAAAATAGTCTTCTTTGTGTCGAATAAAAAAATTATTATTATTATTATTTAATTATTTTATAAATCAAACGAAAATATATTAATTTGTTCTTGACTATGTCTTGTCTGACTATTTATATAATTTTCTAGTTAAAACTTATTTAAGCTTTAAAAATATTCCTTTTTATGTAAAAGAATTCTCTCCAATTTATTAATTTAAGTAAATTTGGTTTACCTCTATAAGTTCTGTTGTTTTAATTCGTTTTTTACATTTTTATAATAATAATAATAATTTTCTTCGTCAGGCTATTAGAGAATTTTTTCCCTTTTTAAAAACACCGTGACATTTGTCTGACTTTGAAAGATTTTTCCACTCAAATATTTATTTGCTATTATTCACCCTCTTGTCTGTCTATTAAACACTTTTTTCACTTGAAATATGTCCCTTTCTTTTGATTTGCAAGTTTTTCGCTTCCCAAGACAACTTCCTCCTCGTCTTGATCCACTTGATTTTTTTTCGTCTGACCATAAAAGGTTTTTTTCCACTTGGGAAATTCTGTCTGACTTGACTGATTTTTCTACTAAAAAATTCTCGTGTGTTATTCTACTTTTCGTTATAATGTCTACGAATATTGACGTAATTTATTATTTAGTGAATTTTTCTTCTTGGCTTTTAAATTTACATGTCTGACTAAAAGAGGCGATTTTCACTTGAACATTCCACTTGCAAACTTTTATCGAATTTTTTTATTTCTCTGAGAATTCGAATTTCTGGATTGTATTTTATTTTAATTGTTTTTTTTTGCTTTTTATATAGTTCAAATGTTTTTCCTTTATTAACGAATGAATTCTTTTTTAAAAAATAGATTAAATTTTATCAATATATCTGACATCTTTTTGTTAGAATTTTCTACTTTAAACTTTATTTACCGTTTTTTTATTTACTGTATTTTCAACGTTTAAAAATTTTTTTTTTCAATGTTGTTTCCTTGTTTTTCTATTTTTTTCTATTTTTTTCTATTTCTGTATTTTTTAAATAAAAATATTTTCTTTGTTTAATAATTCAGTTGGTTAAAAGGTACTACATTAAATTCTGTTTAACTTATTTTTTTCTGACTATTGCTTTGCGTTTCTATTTTAAAAAATTATTTTTGTCGGCTCAATGTTGAACTATTCTTAAAGAAAATTTATGGAACTTTATATAACTTTGTTTTTGTCTGAATATTAACAGAATTATCTCAAAACGGTATTTAGAGCTATTATAATTTTACTACCTTATATTTTTTATTTTCCCTTCAATTTTTTTCTGTTTTGTTTTTTAATTTTTTCTAATTCTGTACTTCTCTGCTTGAAATATTTTTCTTGGTTCGGTAAGGGATCGGATTATATATTTTTATCTTTAATTTATTTTTTCTGACTATAGTGATAAATTTTTTTACTGAAAAAATTGTTTAGCATTTTTTTTTATTGACTGATTTTTTATATGATTTCTACTTAAAATATTTTTTTTTGGTTTAGTAATAAAGAAGATTTAAAGGAAAAAGTTTCAAATTTCTTTGGCTTTATTTGGTCTAAGCATTAGTAAACTTTTTTACTTAGAACTTTGTTTAGTTTTATTTTTATTGCCTATGATTATTTCTCTACTAATATTATTTTCCTTCTTCTATAATATGTTGCTTTTATATGTTTCATGACATGTCATGGCCAACAGATTTTTTCTATTTAATTTTTTTTTTAATTTCATAAATTAAAGTCTGATAGATAAATTAAAACTTGATTATGTTCTCCTCGACTGCAGTTCGTCTGACTATACGCAGTTTATTCTACTGAACACTTTATTCACTATTAATATTACTGTATGACTATTTTTATACTTTACTACTTACAAATTTTTTCTTTCTACAATAAGAAAGTTGTTTTAGAAAAACTGATGCTAATGCATGTAAAAAATCTTACAAGGGGGAGGGGGTCTAAAAATTCTAAAAATATGCTTACGTAATACTTAAAGCCCCTGAATAAATTTATTATTTGTCCCAGAATAAAAGAATTTTTTGTCTTTTTCCAGAAATTTTTTTCCTAATATTACTTGAAATCTAAAAAAACTATTTTCACTAAAGAAAAACTTTTTTATTTCGCATTATTTCTACTCGAATTTAATTTTTTGTCTGACTGTAGAAAGGGTTTTTCCACTTAGAAAGAACATATCCGTCATGAATATATATGTATAAAGTGAGAGAGCGTGTGAATTGCACTCACACACATATACACAAAAACCCCTCGGAGAAAAAAGTGAGAGAGAGAGAGAGAGAAAGAGAGCAAAGAATAAAAATGAAAATAGAACAATGTGTATAGAAACAGAAAGGGGATTTGCAGGGGAAAAAAAGAAAAACAGGAAAATAAAAATCGTAAAATTCTTTTATTTTTTGTGCACAGGAATTCCGGGAACAGGAAACAAGACGAAATGCCGAGGTTGAGGAAATTGTTGGTAAGTACGAGAAGGATGCCGTGGAGATGGGACGTCGTGCAATGAAGGAACGAGTTGAGGCTCGTGCTCGTGAACTTCAAAAAGTCCTTGATATACGTAGAATGCAGTTGGAAGAGAAAGAAGAAATTAAACTAAACGAAAAGGAGAGAATCAATCGTGAACGTGATGTTTTAACGAAACAACTTGAGAACGACGCTAAGCTGATGGATTACGAGAGAAAATTTAAGAAGACTGCAGCATTACGCTATCAAATGGATCTTATCGATCAGAAAAATTATTTAAAAAATTTAAGAATTCGTGAACGCGATGAAGCCGAAAAAATTTATCGGAAATATCTTCAATGTGAGGAGGAGAAATATCAGAGGCTCACTGAAAATTTACTGAATTCTTGAAATACATTTTTACACCATATTTGTTTCTATATTTAACGATCAATTCAAAATGGAAAAAAGAAAACGAGGGAGGAAAAAAAAATTTCATTCGTATAGAAAATAAATACAAATTTTATAAGAAAGTGAGAAAAGATTGTAGAGTTGTTCAAATAAATAAATTATGAAATTCAAAGGGAAAAACAAGAAATGAAAAATGAAATTTAATGTAATAAAAATAAATAAAAAATTAAAAAGAAAAATGTCTTACTAATATGTTAATGATATTTCAATAATAATATTGTTGTAGTTTGTTTTTTCCTACACAAAAAGAAAATTATATTAAATTTTGTAAACGTGTTTCTCAATTTAGGAAAAAAATGCGATAAGCCGAAATTTTGGTATCAAAAATACTAAACAGTGATAAGTTTTTTGTTTGAAATATTAAGAATTTTAATATAACTTTACTAAATTTCAAATTATTTCTTTCACTGTTTAGTATTTTTGATACCGAAATTTGGGTTTGGTGCACTTCTTCCCTAAACTGTAAAAACTTTTACAAAATATATATGATATGTGTTAGTATATGTAATAAATTTTCTCTCCGTCTAACTTTCTTTTAAAATTTATTGTGTTTACATATTTTTAATTCGAAAAATGTAAATTAATGAAAATTATTGAATTTTTGCAAAGAATTTCTTTAAATTTTCTTAAAAAAGGAATTTCTTTAATAATTTTAATTGAAAATTTTACATGTAATTCGATTTTATGTATGATTTTTTTCAAGTATTTCAAATAAGCTTGTTTCCTAATAATTGAAATTAAACATCTAATTGTTGAATTTTATTAAAATTGTTTAGAAATAACTAGTCTTTTCTGATTTTTATTACAATTTTCTAAAATATTGTAGTTCATTCAAAAACGTTGTTTTAATTTATGGAAAATAATTAAATTATTTAAAATAATAAATACCTTAGAAGGGTTTAACAATAATTGACTTCTTTTTAACAATTTTTTTAATTTACTAAATACAATCGGTTTTTATAATAACTGTAATTTATAACTTTACTAATTAAATTTTATTAACAAATTTTATTAGAGAATTTAACTCTTATAAACAATCTCATTAGAGTTTTTTTGTAAATAATCAAATTCTTTTGAAAAATTGCATTAGGTAAGTAGAAATTTGACTATTGAAATACATTAAATTGTATTAGAAATATTATTAAAAATATTTAAAAATGGAATTCTTTATAAGGAAAATTTTAGAAGAAATTAAGAAAGAAATTGAATTCTTTTATGAAATCTTTCATTTCATTTCATTTCATTTCATTTACTGAAAAAATCCAACAGTCATTAGACCAATTACAGGATTATAGTATAATATAATAAGTAATCATCGCAGCAAACAGTAGTTAATAATAATTTAATTAATTAGTTAATTTTCAATAAATCTTATTGCAAAATAGTTGAATTTTTGTAAGAAATTTACTATTTAAAAAAAAATAATTAAATTCTTTCGTGCAATTTAATTTATATTTTGTTGAAAATAATTTAATAATTTTTCGAACAAATTTACTACTTATAAGAATAAAAATTGACTTTCTTCGTAGAATTTATTAAGATTTTAGAAAATTGAATTTTTTTTTTATTAAATTGTTATTTAATTTTGTTAAAATTAAAATTCAATTAAAAACAATTCAATTTTTGTAAAGAATTTCACTATTTTTTAAAAATAGGTACTTGAATTATTTTAAACAATTTTAGTAAGATTTAAAAAAATTGAATTCTTTCGTGAAATTTTATTGAAAAGTAATTGAATTTTTGTAAGGTATTTACTATTTACAAAAATAATTTAACTGTTTCGTAAAATTTTATTTATTGATTTAAATAAAAATTATTTTATCAAGTATAAATATTTATTCGTTAATAGAACAGTAATCGTACATTTGAATGAAACAAATTGAATTTAGGAAATTGATTTAATTAGATTAAAAAATTATTTAAGTTAAAAAAGAAATTAGTTCTATAAATCAAAAAATTACTGCATTTATTTAAAAAAAAGTCAGATAAAAATTGCTAAACTTAATAGACGGTGAGTATGATAAAGTTTTGCCGGAAGATTTCCCATGAAAAGTTGCTAATAAATCTTAAAGCGATGTGGCAACTTGTATTTCACTATGATTATAAACGAAGGCAAGTTATCTATATAGAAAGTTTCAACTTGGTAGGCGTATCGCGTGACTAGTTGTCCAACAAAACGAACGTTTTGGTATCTGAGCTATATCTTGCGCAAGCTCTGAGATACTTACTGTATACACTCTGTAATTAATTATTCCGAATAGTTGAGGCGAGTTAAATACCGGAAACAACAGACAAGTGACAACTGACATGCGCCACGTCGTAGGAGAGGAGAGTTTTACCAAAAACTTTTGCGTATAAAACGTTCAACGACTGTCTACTTATTTATTCTTAAAATTAGTTTCGACTCGCTTAAAAAAAGACGACAAAGAGGAAAGAAAAAAAACACTTTTAAACAAACGAATAGTAGCAAAAAAAGGAGGCAAAAAGAAAAGAGAAAAAAAACAAGAGCTAGATGCATTTTTATGTACCCCCGCATAGGAAACTAATTTGCAACGGATGGAGAACTTAAGCTCTTTTAACAGGTCACTGATTTTAAGAAAAGCACTGAGCATAGTTCATCTTTAACATTAGATCCTCACTCTCTGTCTCTCTCCTCTCTTCAGAAAGAAATTAATTCAACCTCCCTTTTTTTTCTCTTCTGTATAATTTTATAAATTATATTTTTTAATTAAAATTCACTTCAAGATTCCTTCTTTGTGCAATAGCTTGGTAATATTCCTTTTTAAAAAAATTCTCTCGAGAAGAACATTTTTTTCCCTGTTTTTTTCGCTTTTTTTTGTATATAATAAAATGCAAAAATAAAATTTTGCGATATATTTTTTACGATTGCAATTAGTTCCAGCTGGGATTGAAAATTAATTAATTCGGTATCGAATCAATATCATAATGATTGTGTAATTTTTTCGGACGCAATTAAACAAGAATAAAATTTGCTACGCAAAATATTTTATAGCTTCAAATTTTTTTTGCTTATTTCGAGTGATCGAAATTTATTTTTTTCCATAATTCTCTTGTAATAATAATAATCATTATTATTATTTTTCCATACTTATACAATATGAATTATTTATTATTAATACGGATTATTATTTACGTATTATTAATAAAATTAATTAACGAATTTCTGCAAATATTTTTATAATTCATTAAAGAATTTAAATATTTATAAAAATAATTGATTTCTCTCGACTAATTTTATGCAAATTCTGATTTAAATAATTAAATACCTGACAAATTTTTATCATTTATGAAATGAATTAAAACTCTCACTAAGATTTTTACAAAAAACTTTTTTAAATAAGTGTATTCTGTTTGGATTTTGATGAAAATGTAGATATTAAAAATCGCTGATGTGAAGAAATTTTTTAAAAATAATTAAATTTTACAAAGAATTCCATTAATATTTTTGACAATAATTGAATGTCTGTGTGGTATTTTATTAAAAGTTTTTGAAAATATTTCATTTACTAAAAAGCATTTTATTATTTATGAAAATAATTACATTCTTGTGAATGATTGTATTCGAGTTTTTTTTAAATAATTGAATTTCCAAGTAGAAATTTATTACTATTAAAAACTATTAAATTCTTGAAATGAATATTGTTATTTATGAAAATAATTAAATTTTACAAAGAATTTTATTAAAATGCCTCAAAATAATTATTTATTATTAGTATATTTAAAGAAAATAATTAAATTTCTGTGAAGAGTTTCATTAATTTTTTCGAAATATAATGAATATTTCGAAAATTTTATTTTAAATAATTGAATTCTTAAGAAAAGCTTTATTTGTGAATGTAATTGAATTTTTCCATTGATGAAATATAATATTAAGAGTAATTGAAATTAGAATTTTATTCGAAATTGATTTGAAAATGCTATTCTAAATTAATAAGATTCTTGTGGAAATTTTATTATTTATGAAAATAATTGAATTTTATCAATCTTTTTAAAAATTGAATTTAGTACAAAATTTTGGAGTAAAAAATGTTAAAACATAAAACTATGAACCTCGTTATGAAGTTGTATTTATTTACTATGGTTGCTAGGGTCACTTAAAAAAACAATAGACAGTTAACGCAAGATATATTTTGAAAAAATATTAAATTCGGGAAAAACGATGTTCGGACAAAATACATTCAGTAAAATGGTATTTGGGAACAAATTTGTCAGTAGAGTACCAACTATTGAGACTCGTAGCATTTTTTGAGTAAAAAAATTCTGTTTTCGACTTAAACAATGAATTACAATTCTGTGGAAGAAATGCATAACAGCATAACTGACATTTTTATCAAATTTGAGATAACATCAGATTTGTATATATTTAATATTGCTCTTCAAAGTTTAATAGCTGAAAAATCATTAAAATGGTTATTAATGTAGAAAATAATGGAAAACATAATCGCATAATTGCGTTTTTGACAAAAGGAGACCAGCATAATAACATAACTGCATTCAGTTTAAAAAACAATTGACATAATTAAAAATAAAAATAACCTTTAAGAATATAAACAATAAGAATTTTGTAATGAAATATTTTTCGTAAAATACATTTTTTGTACTTTAAATTAAATATATTTATTTTAATAAAACTGGAACAAATTTTTTATAACATAAATTGTGCATTTAATTATGTACTTATTTTTAAGGCTATTTCTATTCTAAAAAATTTTGGAAAGTTTTTCAAAAATAAATTGACAAATTCAGTAAAGTACATTTCTTTTTTCGTTTTAATAAATTAAAAACATTTTATAAAAAAATAAACTTTTTTAACAAAATAAACTCTTATATAATTTTTTCTAACGAAATAATAGTTTAATTTGTGTTTGTGTGAACAAATCTTATTATTATGACAAATCAAACCAAAATAAATTGCGACATTAAAAGTGTCTGAAGTTGGACTCATATACAAACTGAACTTGCATAACCGCATAAGTGCAATAAAACTCATGATTCCGATGAAAAATTATCAACATTTATATCATATCGTGTTTTTTATTAAATGTTATAAACGAATTTTGAAAATATATTAAATAATTATACTAAATGCAAAAGACCGAACAAATCTGTTGATTTTCTGAATTGACAGAAGTGAGAGAACATTAAAATTAATTTATCTCGAAATCGTGACAAATGCAGTTATGCTGTTATGCCTTTCTTCCACAGAATTTAAATTGTTATTTGATACTTTCATTTTCAAATTAAATATAATCTTCATTACAAAAATTTGAATTATTCTGAAGAATAGAGGAGGTAAAGAAACTATTATAATATTCAACTTTTTGAACAAAGAATATCAATAATTCAAACATTTCAAAAATATCCATTTTTTAACAAAATTTTATACAATTTATTTTTTACAATAATTTAATTACTTTCACTAAAATAATATTTTTCATGAGAAATGAATTATTCAAAAAATTTTATCATAAAATAATTCCAAGCATGAATTAAAATATTTTCATAAATAATAAAACTCATTGAAGAATATCAATTATTTTCATACTATTTTAAATTAATTAATCGAAAAATTCAGTTATTTTCACAAATAAAGTTTTCCACAAGAATTAAATTATTTAAACTAATAAAACTAATAAACATTTTGTTCATAATATTCATTACATTTAAAAAAATTAATTATTTAAAACAATATTCACAGAAAAAAATTAGACTCATTTTTGTTCCAACTCAAAATGAGTCTATGTTAAATGACGGTAGGGGGACACTTTTAAAAATAATAAAATTTCTCGAAGGAATTAAATTATTTTTGAAAATTCTATTAAATTTATTAATAATTGAATTCTTGAGAACAATTTAAAAGATTCTTTTTAAATAATAGAATTTCCAAGAAGAAATTATTTATAATAATTTTTATTATTATAAATAATTCTTCAAAAGAATCCAATTATTTCGATAAATCGAAAGATTATTTCCGAAAGTTCATTTATTTTGAGGTATTTTAATAAAATTATTT
Source organism: Leptopilina myrica (nomen nudum) (assembly GCA_032872475.1). Taxonomy (NCBI): domain Eukaryota; kingdom Metazoa; phylum Arthropoda; class Insecta; order Hymenoptera; family Figitidae; genus Leptopilina; species Leptopilina myrica (nomen nudum). Next base: position 29,364,078 of record CM065460.1, on the reverse strand, counting down.
GCAAAATTCAGTTCTTTCCATAAACAACAATATTCATCACAATAATTCAAATATTTTTAGAAGTAATAAATTTCTTCTTGGAAATTCTATTATTTTAAAAAGTTCTAATAAATCGTTCGCAAGAATTCAATTATTTTCATAAATAATAAAATATTTTTTAGGAATTCAATTATTTTCAATGAATTTAATAAAATTTCCAACAGACATTCAGTTATTGTAAAAAATTTAATAGGATTCTTTGTAAATTAAATTATTTTTAAGAACTTTTTGAAATTTAATGATTTTCAATATCTACTATTTTCATAAAATTTCCAAACAGAATTTAATTATTTTAAAAATTTTCTGTAAAGATTTTTGTAAGAATTCAATTCTTTTCACGAATAATAAAAATTTCTCAGGAATTTAATTATTTAAATTATAATATAAAAGTTTTTAAAAAATTCTTCGCAAGAATGACATTATTTTAATAAATATGAGGTAAATTCTTTCATAAATATTAAAATTCAATTTATTATCAGGATAAGAAAAAGTAGACATTATTATTGATGAAAATTAGAAAAACGTCAGGAAAATAAAAAATATGGAATTATTTAAGTATTGAGAATACATATTTGATATAATTTATTTTTTGATTGAATAAATTAACAATAGATTTTCATTGATTTGCAGAATATTCTATAAATCACGTACACTGTAAAAAATTTAGGGAGTTAACGGACTCGGGAGTAGGGAGTTAAATTTTTAGAGTTAAAAATTAACTCCAAAAGAGAGTTAATTTTTAACTCCCTTCATTTAACACCCGCGGGAGTTATTTTTTCCATGGGGAGTTAGCAATTGGGTGTTAAATTTTAACTCCTTTTACTTAACTCCCCTGGCATTAACTCCCAAATTGGGTGCGACTTTTATAGACTCCCTGGGGAGTTAAAATTTAACTCCTTTTTTTTACAGTGTATTTGGTGACTTTAAAATTAAAATATTTTAAAAGATTATAAAATAAACATTAGATAATAATTATATGCAATAAACCTTTTATTAAATTGCATAGAAAATCTAGAAGTAAAAATAAAAATGAATTAAAATAAATTCGATGAAATATCTTTTAACAATATATTAATAAAATAATAGTAATATTAAATTATAGACATCTATGTTTAGACTGAATGATATTATTTAGTTAGTTAAAATTTTAATTCAATACAATAAATTGTATGTAGAATTAAATATTGGAAACAGGAATGCGTCTTGTAAAATCTATATAGGTACCTAGCCGTTAAAAAGTTTGACTTTAATAAAAAAATAAAAAATGACAATATCCCACAGAAATTAATTTCCAAAGCAAATAATTGAATACAGAAAATTTGATAATGGAATGGAAACTTACGATTATTATGATGTATTATTGTTTGATGTTATTTATAAATTATTTATTTTCGACTTGTACTTTAAAATTTTTAAATAATTCCAATGCTAAGATGTCGAGTCAAGTTTATTGAATGATAAATACAACGTACATAATTTGTAAGCTCATTTTGAGGTTTTGAAATTCTCGTGTGGCTGGAGATAGAGAAAGAGAAAGAGAAAGAGAGTGAGTCTAAAATGTGGAATATAGTTTTAAAAGCCCTTGAGAATATCTCAAGGAAATCTAAGATTATTCACTGGGGCAATCCAGTCCAGTCTTATTCCAAATGGAATACTCGCTGAGATAAGCTGAGCTGTCTCGTGGATGTTCAGTACGTAGATATCATGCGGCATTAACGAACCCACCCAAGAATGTCCTAAGTACTTTGCCTCGATTTTCGTAAAATCTCTTAAGAGTAACCCAGACTAACTCCTCGAGAGTTACGGAAACAGAGAGTCTAGATGGGTCGCAAGAAAAGGATCAATTCAGGTCAACAAGGCCAAAAGAGAGAAAGACAATCTCAAAGGGAGAGAGAGAGAAAGTAAAAGAAATCCTCCCACAACTGCATTTTAGATTAGCGAGTGAGAAATTTCCTTTAAAATATCGCGAATAAAATTTCCTAATTTCAACCTGATGATCTCATGCACATTGCGTTTTACAAATTACAATTGAAATAAAGATTTTTCTCTTTTCATACATTTTTTTCCTCTAAAATACTCAAGTTAATTTTGAAGAAGAAAATTTGAAATTTATTTCTTAATTTGGTATATTATTTTTTTCTCTAAAATAAATAAAATTGAATAATAATTTTCAGGAAATACTGGATAATCATATTTATTAACATAATTCGTCACTCACGACGTTTCGATATCAACGTTGATATTCTCTTCAGGTGAAGAAAAAAATTAAAGTTGTATGTAACTAATAAAATAAAGAACAAGCTTCTTGGAAGAGATGCCCTTTTTTAATTAATTAAACTTTACATTCTTCTTGGGTAAGAATTTTTCATTAGGTCAATGGATTCTTTTCATTCTTATATTTTTCGATAGCCTATGATGGTATAATAAAAACTTGCAAGTAGTTTTCCGAAATTCGAATATTTGTCAAAGTTATTCAAGGTCAAAGTTTTTTGTAGCGTTTTAGTAAATAGTTAATTATTCGCGATCGGTTGACCCGATTTTAATAAAAATTGGTGGATAATCTACCTGAGAAATTGTACTTTCGATAAACGTTCAAAAATTTAATTAAAAAATATAATTTGTTTAAATAAATTAACTTTTTAATTTTTTAGGTTAAAAAAAATAATTTCTCCACACTAAGAAAACGATATACTTAATTTAATTTAAACTTAAATTAATTTCTCAGTGTATCTTTTTTGAAATTTTTTTTTCAATAACCAAGTAGATAATACTTTTAAGATTTTATTTGAACAATAAAAAAGTGGGATTCTCAATAACCTAATGAAATATAATATTTTTTGTTACAAAAAGTTTTTGAAAGGAAAAGAGATTTATTTCAAAACAAATGAATTCGTGTCTATTTCATGTTTTACGTATATATGTATGATTGTTAATATGCAATTTTTTTTGTTAAAGTTGTTGAGTCTAATTAATTATTCAAAATGAACACTTTCTTTTAATTTATTAATTGCTGATTTCCAAGAAGGACAAGTAAACTGTCCGATAACGTTTTTAAATTTATAATTAAAAGTATTAGGCACTTTAAATACATCTTTATAAACTATAACATATCTTTTTTCTTTAGTGGATTACATCAAACATTGACTTTAGACATGTTTGTACTTTTTAATTAAAATTGTTTTCGAGAAATAATAATTAATTAAACTCAACAACTTTAACTTTTTCCAAATATTGAAAATGTTATTACATTTTTTTAAAATTATTATTAATACTATAAAAAAAATTTACAAAAAATAACCTTTCCTTAACTTAAAAAAATGTTTATTTGCATTAAAGTAACTTTTTCTTAAACTTCAGAAAAATTTTCAATTTCTCTAAAACTTTTTATAAAAACTTTTTGTATTAGTATTTTTCAGATTTTCCAAACTTATATATTATTATTATTATTATTATATATTTTTATTTTTTTTAAATATAGTTCTGAATTCAGCAAAAGTTTATATTCAGTATTTAATTTATATTTTATTCAAACAAAATTAGATGTATTTAAAATTTGCAAAAAGTTATGTTTTACTTCTTAAAATGTTAATTTTTTTAAATAAAAAATGGTTTATCTTCCTCTTTTTTATAGGATAAAAAATAATTTTTTTCCCCACTTTGATATTGAATAAAACAAATAAATCTTTTCGGCATTTTTTTTAATGAATGAAAAATAATTTATTTTTCTCCTATTTTTTTAATGAATAGAGAAAAAAAATAAAAAATACAGAAAATTTTCAATGAACCAATATCATGTTAACAAAATTTTTTAACTAAAAGAGTTTTTTGTTTACTATTTGTATTAGAAAAGAATTTTCTTTCAAAGAATTCTATGATAATAATGAGTGATAATTTGTTGGAATAAAAATTATAGCTCTGAAAATTCAATGAAATCACAGAAAAAAATAAGTGTTAAATGTGTTGCGTGTAGTTTTCAGATTATGTTGTTTTAACACAATTTTTGTGTTATTTTAACCCCATTTAAAATGTATATTACTTTAACACCCTCTAGTGTTAATTTAACAGTCTCTATTGTTATTTTAACACCAATGTAGTGTTAAAACCACACAGCGTCGGTTAAAAATGTTGCGTGTAGTTTTAACACTACTTTTAGTTTTAAAATAACACTTCTTTTTTCCTGTGATTACAGTTCTTGTTCTTACGTATTTTATTCAAAAAATTCTTTAAACATTCATTTATAAAAATTTTTTGGGATAATTTATTTAATTTGGCAAGTGTGGGGTCTTTTTTAGCACTTATTCTAGAATAATTTCCAATAGGATAGATTGTTAAATTGTTTACAACAATTTGTAAACAGTACATTTTGTTGAAATATGCAGTGTGGGGCAAAATGGGGTACCTATGTGTTGGGCCATACCAGATGGTATTTAATATTCTTTGAACTACTTACAAACATTATATTATGCATATTTAACAACTTTCCGCAGAAAACTCGATATTTTTGTTTCGGGGTATTATGCTATCGATGTTTCACTATCGATATATCGATATTTTTCATTATCGATATTTTTTTGTTAAATTCTAATATATATTGCTTGTTTTTTTCATAATAATAAAGAATCTTACTTTTTGTTTGTATTTATAATCTCTTACAACAAGAATTTAACAAATTTTGAAAAAATATTCCATGTTTTGTATGGTAATTTGATACCACCCCATTTTTCCCCACCCACGGGGCAAAATGGGGTTTTTGCACCTTCCCAGAAAATGGGATATAGGTTCTTTCAAAAATTTTTTTCTCCGCTATGATCATAATTTTCTCAAACCCAAGACTACAAAGAAGAATTCTGATGATTAGTTGAATCGATTTATTCGTTTGGTTCTCTGTAAACAGCCAATTACAAAAAGGTACCCCATTTTGCCCCACTCTCCCCTAATTGAATTCCTATAAGATAAGAGTATTATTATTTATAAAAATAATTTAATTTTTGTGAAGACTTGTAATTGAAATAATAATTGAATTCCTGAAAAGAATTTGATTTAAAAATTTTAGAATATATTTTAATTCTTCCGAAAAATTGTATTAAAAATTTGTTTTTCAATAATTGAATTCCTTCGTTAAATTAAATTTGTATTGAAAATAATTCAATGTCTTCGAAGAATTTTACTATTTATAAATTGAATTTATCCCAAGATGAATTTCAAACAATGAATATTTGTACACAGTACTAACAAAAAAAAAGAAAAAGAAAAATACAAAACCAACATCAAAGAACAGGAAAAATGTTACAAAATCCACTTAACAATATAACCAAAAAAATAAAATGAAAAGAAAAAAAATGACAAAAAAGAGTCAATGAATAAATAAAAATAAAAAGAAGCGATATCCAGACTGATGTTATTTTTAGTGTTTTGAAAGGGGTTAAGTAGTTTTAAAACGAGATGCATTGGAAGCGCATTCGACTGTTTTTCCAAAGCCGGGGCTAAACCGTCATTTGGTCTCGCTCTCATGCCATATAAAAATAAAAGGGGGTGGAAAAGGATGTTTGGAGGGGCAAAAAAGGGGGGTTTCTAGAGGCGAGCTTCCAAGTGAAATCGATCCCTTTTTTGTCACTCGAATGCCAACTGCAATCCTACTTCGTGATTCCCAAGTATATTGTCGCGCGCGCGGTGAAACTATATATATAATATTTCACCAACTTTTCTTTCCTCCCTTCCTCTCCCTTTCTCTCTCTTTCTCTCTCTTTCTTTCCACAATTGTCAAAAGGTTGGTTTCACTTTGTTTTTTGAGAAACGTGGTTTTCCACTCTCTCAACGACAAAAATTCACTTCAAATCAACTGGAACTCTTTTCGCGTCCTCATTCATCCATTATAATATTATTGCCACTATTTCAATTATTATAGTCGAGCGAGAAGAATAATATAATCGTAGAAATAGAAAAAGAATTTTATATTTATTATTATAATCCTCGTGAAAAAATAATTAAAATTTTTCTTTTATCATTACAATTTTTATTATTTTTTTACATAATAATATTTATTTATAATTATATTCAAACATGTACACTATCGTCGGGAAATATCGTTACCACTGCAAACGTACGCCCAAAAACATATACCAATCTTTAAATCACGATTTGTTTGTAAATACAAATGTCAGAAAATTAACAAATATTCCATTCAAAAGATTATTAAATTCTACGATTGACTATACATAACTGGAAATTTAAATAATTTATGCAAAGATTGCAGCAATCAACAAATTTGACAAAAAATTTGAAAAAATTAAATTTTTTTTGAGATTTTTTCAACTCTTGCATATTTTTTAAAAATTGCAGAAAAAATTGGAAACTTACATAGGTGTAATCATTCAACTCTCATCTTTAAATTAAAATTAAAATTTAAATTAAGATTAAGAGTTTAAAAATCTTAATCGGTTCACGAGATATCATTACAATTGATTGAACCTATTCTATTTACTTTTTTTCTTTTATTTATTTTTATTATTGTTTATTTATTATTTATTACATTATGCATTGTAAAAAGAAAACTGCCCTTTTGTATAGGAAAGTATTTAAAATGTTAACAAAAGTTATTCATATTTTGTTAGCCTGTTTATTAAGTAAATAAATAAATAAAAAGAAAAAGTAACAACTGTAATGTACATAATATAAATTATTAATTAAGATTATTATCCAAATCAATAAACAAATAATAAATGTATTTTATTATACAAAAACTATTTGTTACTAAAAAATATATAAATAAATGAAATATTTCTATTTTATTTTTATAAACATTTTTTGTTCTATTAATAAGAAATAATTTAAGGAATTTGAATCATTAAGAATAAATTTCAATTTTCCATTTATAAAAATAATAATAATAATTTATTATTGTAGAAAAAAAGAAAAAAAGAAAAAAGAATCAATTATTTACTGTCATTGCTTTGTCACATATAATTCAGGTCAATGTTTCATCTGTGGTTGACTGTTCACACTCGGCGTTTAAAATAGAATTCGAAATACATATACATATATATAAAAGCTCTCTACAATTATTCTTGAAATGAATGAATATTGTAGTAAAGCAGAATAAGCCCATTATGTTGTATATGTCCTCACCTTTCACGTTGCTCTCTCTCTCTCTCTCTCTCTCTCTTCCCCGAAAAAAAAGAAATTCATGATTCATTGAAATCATGAAAATAAATGAGAAAATTGCACTGGACTTTTATTATATATACGTGCATTGGGAAATAATACACTTTATTCGAAAATGCACTTTATCAAAAAATTCTCTTTCTCTCTCTATAAAATGGAAAAATTAACTCTTTAATTTCATACCATTGCGAACTTTATGTTAATTAATAAATGTGTCGCCGAAAATATTTTTTTTGTGATTTTTTCTATTTTTTTTATTATTATATCACTAACTATTATTATTATTTATAATATTTTCTAATGTTTTTATTTTTTTCATCTTCATTGTTTATTTACTTCTATTATTTTTAATTTTTCTATTTAATATATATTTTAAATATTTTTTTAAAATTGATTTATGTAATTTTTGGTTTATTATTTTTCTACTTAAAACATTAGTTAACGTTATTTTTATTTACAGTACTTTTCTACTTTTTTCTTTCCTATTTATTTTCTATTTTTTTCTATTTCTGCATTTTTCTACTATAAATATTTTTTTTAGTTCAATAGAAAAAATTATTTTTAATAAATTAAACTCTTAACTTTTATGGTAAAGATTGACATTGCAGTTATGGGTTAAATTCATCTTATCTTTACCTCGTCTGACTATTGGTGGAATTCACTACTTAAAACTTTGTTTAGCGTTTATTTTATTGTCTGACTATGCTTTTTTACTTAAAAAATATTTTTCTAGGTTCAATATTTAAATAGACAATAAGAAAATAGATTAAGTTCTCTTGGTAATCATTTTGTCTGACTATTAATAGATTTTTCTACTTAAAACTTCCTATTCTTTTTTTATTTTGTTCTTTATTTTTTTTGCATTTTTGTACTTTTTCACTTAACATTTTTCATATTGTTCGGTATTGAAATAAATTAAAATTAAAAAAAATAGAAAAGAAAGTTTTAAACTGAAAATTTTAGCAGTATTCAGAGAAAAGGACAATAAGGAGAATTGTTAATCTATTCTCATGCAGTCCATTTAAATATATTAAACAGTGAAAAATATTTATTTATTTATTGAACAAAAAATATATTTTGAGTAAAATTGTAATTTAGATATTCAATAAATACAAAATAATTAGTATTAAAAAAATAAAATCGACAAGAAAAATTTGATTATCAGAAAAAGTTTTGAAATCCATGGTCGAAAAGTTAAGGAATTTCCTCTTTAAAATCCACTCACTTTCCAAACTCACATTATACATCGAATAAAGCGAAGAGCAATATGGATGAAAATGGTTGTCATTTTAGCCGTTGATGGATGCAATCATTGATCGAATTTACAATGTACCATTATTGCTTACATAAATTATTATCATTATTATTGAGTAACATTTTTCTTCTGCTACTTGGATTTTCGTTCGCGAAATACTTTTTTAAATAATAATTATAATTTTTATATTCTTATTTATTAATTAGAATGTTATAATTATAAACAATAAATTATAAATTGAATAATTAAAAATAAATATTTAAATAAAGAAAACAAATACCTAAATTAAAATAAATTTTAAAGGTGAAAGAATAACATTTAAAATAATATTTATAACCTTAAATATTTATACTTTTATTCTATAGTATTTCTTGTTCCTTTTGCATTTACAGGTGTGGAAGTTTGTAATTTTGCTAAACTGCAATTTCAATTTTTTAGATTTTCTGTTTCGCATGCATTTTAAAATTTTGAAAAAAGATTAAAATTAATAATATTTTATAATATAATAATTTTTTCAGTTAATGATAAAAAAATTAATTAAATAAAAGAATAAATATAACAATAAAATTGGGAATTCACGTTACTTTGACACTCAATAAAACATTTGAATAGAAAAAAAATCGTTCATTTGAACTTTCGAAATTCGGTGAAATTATTTATTTATCTAGTTATTCAATTTATAATGAACTAAAAGCTCGTTATAATAAAACTTAAAGAACAAAAATTATCAATAAAAAATTAATAAAAACTATGTAAACAATAATAGAATATAATCTAATTATTTGATAATGGAATTCGAAAGTGATTAATTATTAAAAATTTTTTTAATGAGTATATGAAAAATATTTTTTTGCTGAAGTAGAAAAATCATTTTAATATTATTGGTAAAATATAAGTAATATAGCATATAGTAACAATTATTTTTAATATAATACTAACTAATTCTAATTATAGTAAAATATTAATTCTGTAAATTTGAATTAGTAAAAATTAAAAACGATTACTAATTTGAATTATTTTCTGAATAGTTTTTCGGATTTTTTTGTTTCAATTTTATTTGTGCGTCACTAAACGAGTTTAATTCACGTTTTTTTTTATTTTTCTATGTTTTTGTTCTTTTACTAATTTTAAAGTTTTATTTTTTCCATTTTTTTTGCAATTTCTGTTTATTTTACTTAGTTTTTCGAATTTTTTGCACTTGAATTATATTTGTTTGACTGAAGAAGGTTTTTATTACTTACATCCTCTATATTCTAATATTTTTGTTTCTTTATTTTTTATTATTTTCTAATTTAAATTATTTAATTAACACATTTGAATATCTGATGTCAGATTTCAAAAATTTAAAATAGCGGATCGTTTATGGTAAACAACAATTTAAAATATTTATTTATTTCTTTAAAATGTTTGTAGCCCAAAAATTATTTTTTCACCAGACAAAGAAAGGGTTACACTATTCGAATATTATTTTTTCGTTCATCAATATTTTCAACAATAAGTAATTGCGAATTTTGTTTAATTAAAATTAAATATTTTTAATTCATTCATATATTTTTTATTGACATTAAATAAATTGTATTTCAACCCATAACTTTTTGAAATGTTTTTTTAAATAACTATTCTTAGTATTTTATTAAACTTGAACTGCTTTTTGATTAATGTTAAGATATTGAATTTAAATTAAATAAATTGTGTTTAATGGAATAATTTTTGAAACTATTGTTTGAAATATTAACTTATTGAACTGCAAATAATTCAATACAATATGTTAAGTATAATTTATTTTCAACTTTAAAAAAGTACAACATTTTTGAATTTACATTTATTTAAATTTGAAATAAATATTTTTTAGAAATAAAATAACCTTTGTAATTTTCAGTCACTTTAAACAAGAAACAAACGAGCAATGAGACAAAATGAGACAAATATTATTAATAAAAGACAAGATGTTTTATTATGAGAATACTTCATAATCTATCGAGATCGATGAGACATCTGAGAATCTCGTGGTACATCACTAACTATATCTCGTCCGGCTGACTAAAAAAGGATTTTTTCACTTGACAATGTCAGTTCCTATTTCTTTGAAATTTACGAATTTTTTCTCAATTTACTAATAAATTAGTAGATATGACTAATTGAAAATAATAAAAAATTAGTCACTAATTCAAATTAGTATTTTTACTAATCGAAAGAGAGTAAAAGTTAAGTTAAAATTTTTACCCCAGGGCTGAAAAACGCATGAGAACAGCTGTTATTTTTGCCCTAGGGTAAAAAAGAACGCCATTTTTATACGGTCGAACAAATGAACGACTTTACGCCCTGTTGTCAGCTATGTAAAAGCTGACAACAATATTTAAAAAATATTTCATTTTAAAAAATGAAAAGCAAAAAGTTTTCAACTCAAGAAAGAGGATAAAAGTGTAAAAACGAGAAAAAGCGAAAAAAGAAAAGGAAATAAATAAATTTTCGTTAGAGAAACACCTAAAATACGTATAGTTATAGTTTTGAGAGAAGAGTATATATTCCGTGTGCAATGGAATTGCTTCTGCACGTGCTACTCGAGTGTACCGGGATTACGCTGATTTATTACCCCCAGGTACTCAGATTCGATATTCAAATAACCGGATAAAACTGAAAGTCGTGAAACTCGTGCCGGCGTATTTGTGCTGAGCAAATCTAAAACGCGAAAGGGTATCAGAAGATCACGACTATGGATTCTAAGGATATGCTGAATTTTAAGTGCACTAAAAACTGCCCTCTATTTTCTGCCACTTTCGCACATTTTCTCAAATATATATACATTAAGAAATAATAAATTTTCTTTATTAAACATTAATCACTCTCTACACTCAAGATATTGCCAAGAGTTGCAATAAAATTTTGTCGTTATTTCAATTTTTTTCTATTCTGTACAGATTTTTCAAAAATGCTGCCAATGGTGTTCTATTAATAGTAAATTTAATTTAAAATCTTGAGAGATTTTTATTATTATTATTCCATTATTTATTTTATAAATATTTAATCCCAGATTTTCTAACTGGGGAAGTAAGGTACCGCAAACTTTTTGCATTACTGGAACGTTTATATTTTTTCTTAAAAAAATTAGTAATTTAATTTAGAATTAAATACAAAAATACTTAATAGGTATTTATTGAAAAAATTATTTTTTAATTAAACATAATATGTTTGATTTAATAAAAATTACGTTAAATATATTTAAGTTAAATATATATCCCTGTCGGCACAGAACATCAGGAACGTTTTTGGAACGTTCCTAAAACGTTGCATGTCTGGTAAGGGACATGAAACGTTTTAAAACCGTTTTAGGAACGTTCTTAAAACGTACGGCGATTTTTGTGTACACTGGGATGTGTAGTTAGCTAGATATGTTTTAATTAAAAAATTTTTTTTTATGATTTATCAATGATTCTATTTGTTATTTTCTAGTTTTATTTTTTTTCAATTATTTTTGTTACGTTTTTTTATATACAATAAATAAACAAATATATTTCTATTAGTAGAAAGGTATTATTACAGAAAATAAATATTTTATTAATAAAAAATTATTTAAAAAAAAATTTTTATACAAGTATTAATAAAATCATATTTTAGTTATTATGAATATTACTATTATTGTTGCTAATGAAAATAAATTTCTATTAGAACTGTTACGTCTGATGATATAACATAGTTTAAAAATAGTTCATAAAAAAATTTATTACCTAGTTATTTGAACCTGGATTTCAAAATCCAATAGTTCGGGAAACGTATAAAATTTACCTTGATTAATTAAATTGTCTATAAATTTTTGTGTAATAAAAAGTGGTTTTAAATTAAAGAAGAAAAGAAATTAACGGAAGGAAATTGATATGTGTAACCTACGCGCTTAATAAAAACAGGTTAGCAACTACACATATAATACCTCGCGCTTTTCATATTTAAAATAATCATAATGAAACTCGAATTTACAAGTTTATATTTTTGATGAAAATATAGATTAGGAATAAGATAAACAGAATGTGTTTTTAGCAAAAAAGTTTTTAGGTTTGGCAGATAGATTGACAGCAAACGATTCGTCGTGGAAATCCTTGATATTTTCTCCTCGAAATTTGGTAAATTGGAAAACTTGTCAAAACTGGTTTGACTATTGGAAACTTGTAAAACTTATTTAAACTTTTTAAATCTTATCAAAAACTGGTTTGACTATTTAAAACTTGTAAAACTTCTTTAAACGTTTTTAAACTTGTCAAAAACTGGTTTGACTTTTTGAAACTTGTAAAATTCGTAATAAAAGAAATTTATCAATTTTCCAAGTCAAAAAAAGTAAAAAACAACTTTTAACGTTTCGACAGCTCAGTAGTTGTCCTCTTCAAAATCTGAAAATATTGACAATTAGAAAATAATAAAAAATACAAAAAAAAAATTACAAAATGTGTTTGCAAAAGAATTGTTTGTGTCAAGAAAATGAAAAAAATTGAATATTTCGAAAAAAAGAGAGAGAAAAACATTTTGAGAAATTTTTCCTTCTTCACGGCAAAAATATATTTGAAAATGGAAGGAATTTAAAAATTTGTACATACAAAAATGAAACGGACGTTTTAAAATGTCAAGAGGGTATATAACGTAACCTGAATTTTTAGAAGACATTCAAATCGAAATTCTTGTGCTATACCGCATAAGGTAAGACGCGAATATACACTCACCCACATACACACACACAAACCATTTTCTACAAATAAAAAATGCCGTAAGATATGAAAGTTTTCTAACAGACGTAAAAAAGTTTGCCTTTCATAAAGGAAAGCTTTTAGATATTAGAGTCACTTTTTTCGTTAAATAAAAACTTGTGGCTTTTTTTTCTCCTGCATATATTCAACATGATATTGTGTTTTCCTTAAAGCTATATATATATATATAATATATTCAACATAAATTAAAATATAATGCAACAAATTTACGTGTGTCGTGTTATATATACATTTTTCATTTAAATTTTCAACCGCGCTATTATCTAGAGTATTAAAATAATAATAATAATATATAAATTCTATTTAAAAGCGTGAGATATATTCATAGTGAGCACATGTTTAACGAAAATGTCACTCGTAAATAAACAGATGTATCTCCTTTTTTATATGATGTACTACAACGAAATGTTTGCTATCTAAAATCCCTTTCATTTCTTGAATGTGGGATTAAATTTTGTGATTTAATATTATATTGTTGTCATAAATTATATTCTCTTATATTCCCGTATAAGTTTTACACCATTTTTGAAAGTGTGTTTAAATTGCATTTTTTGATTTATTTTGTTATTTGTTCGACTTTCTTTAGCGATAGTTCTTGTCAGGATTATATACTTTAGGTTGTTTGTTCGGATAATAATAAAAATTATATTCTGCAATTTTTATTGCCCTCTCGTCTTGTTAAACTTGAGGATTAATTTTATGTCTGACTGTAGAAAGATTTTTCCACTTTAGAAAATATATATCTATGAGTCATTCCACGCCAAATCGGAAATGATTTTGCTTTTGCTTTTGCATTTCAAATTTCTATCAAATATTTTCTTTCTTTCAGTGCTCGTTGGAAGGAGCTACCATAATTATTTCAAATTTTTTTATAAAGCGAGTTGAGAGATACAGATTCTTGAAAAATTACGTTTTTAACGTGAATTTTTTTTAAATGCTTATAACTTAGTCAAAAATTGACCAAAATTGGACGTCTTGTTACGAAAATTTTTGTTTTCACACGTAATTTATAATAAAAATATAAAATTTTGTTTTTTAAATTTACGATAAGATTTTAACATTTTTGTTTTTAACAATGTATGTATTGTACAATTTTTCAAAATTTGTTGTAAAAAACTAGCACTAAATTAATAATTTTTAAGCCTTGTCTGATTGTGGGCAAACGGTGGGATCTATTTATTTCAAAATTTTGTATTTTTATGTACGCAGTGAAATTGTATGCCTAACATCACAAAAAATTTTGAAAAAAATTTATCGATACATACATTGTTAAAAATAAAATTTTTAACTCTTATCGTAAATTATTTTTTAGAAAATCATATTTTTATTATAAACTACGTGCGAAAACAAAACTTCTCGTTACATGAACGTCTAATTTGATCAGTTTTTGACTGAGTTATAAGCATTTCAAAAAAAAATTGCGTAAAAAACGAAATTTTTTAAGAATCTATATCTCTTAAATCGCTTTATAAAGAAATTTGAAAAAAAAATCATCTAGCTCGTTTCTATGAGCATTGAAAGAAAAAAAATATTTTAAAAAAATGTGTGATGCAAAAGAAAAATTATTTCCGACTTGGCGTGGAATGTCCCATATATGTATAAAGTGTATACGGTTTAGTATATGAGCGATTCCACGTCAAGTGATCAAGGGGTCTTTTGGTGTAATGTTTATTTCAATAATTTTTTACTCTTAAACAAATAAACATACAAATTTGACAAAGTACATTTTGGAAAGGTTTTTTCATGCTCTTTCGATTGGAAATAAGCATTTTGAAAAAAAAAAATTTTTTGACCCAAAAAAATCAAAATTAAAAATAAATTTCAATTTTTGGGGGAGAAAGGTACGATTTTTTTTTTTTTTTTTTTTTTAAACGAAAGCTGAGGTTTTTTCCTAAAAGGACATATAAATGGTAAAGTGGGACTAGAATGTTTAAACATTGAAAAAAAGAGTTTTCTACTCGCCGGAGCGCTCAAAACCCGGTTTTTAGCTCCGTTTTGGAGAAAATTCTTTTTTTCAATATTTAAACATTCTAGTCCCACTTTATCATTTATATGTCCTTTTAGGAAAAAACCTCAGCTTTCGTTTAAAAAAAAAAAAAAAAAAAAAAATCGTACCTTTCTCCCCCAAAAATTGAAATTTATTTTTAATTTTGATTTTTTTGGGTCAAAAATTTTTTTTTTTTCAAAATGCTTATTTCCAATCGAAAGAGCATGAAAAAACCTTTCCAAAATGTACTTTGTCAAATTTGTATGTTTATTTGTTTAAGAGTAAAAAATTATTGAAATAAGCATTGCACTGAAAAACACAAAAATTTAACCCCCTCCCCCTCGGAAAATAATGGACTGGGTAAAAAAATATTTTCACGAAAAATTACTATCTATGAGTACTACAAAAGCCCCAAGTTTGGCTACGATTGGAGAAAAATTTTTCTCCACCTTGATCACTTGACATGGAATCGCTCATATATATATATATGTTTCTACTTTTTATTTTCGTTTTTTCCTTTTTTAATCTTGTTTTTATTTTTTTTCATTTTTTCATTTTATTTTTGGTGGTTTCTGCATACCTATATTGTATGTTTAACTTTTTATTTTTGCTGCTCTATTCTTCATTTAGCTCTTTTTAAAATTTTGTTTCTTTTTTTATTTTCTATTATTAATATCATTTCTTTCTTTCTATTTTTAATTTCGTTTTCTTTGAATTCACACTTCGTATATTTTATTCAATACTTCCTACATCAAAATTAGGTTTAGAATTTTCTTAAATGAATTTTAATTGTCTGACTAAAGAAGTTTTTTTCATTTATATAATTTTATTTTGTTTCGATTTCAGTTTTTTTTGTTTTTTTTTGTTTTGTTCTTTATTTTCATTTTCTAGTTTTTGTTTCTTTCTTAGTTTTCTTAAAACTTCTCTTTCCGTCAATTAGCTTTTCGACAATTTTTTCTTCGATTTTCTTTGTCTGTCTTAAAAAGTTTTTTGTTCTACTTATACTTTTTTAGTATTTTTTATCTTTAATTTTTTTTTATTTTTTTTTTTATTTATAGGTTTTATTTTCACCTTTGAATTTTTCTTCCTTTCTTAGATTTTCTTAATTTTTATTATTTTCTTTGTCTGCCTAAAGAAGGGGTTTCCATTTATATTATTCTTTTATACTTCATTTTTAGTTTTATACTCTAATTTTAATTTTTTAATTTGTGTAGTATTTTTATTTCATTTCTTTCATATTTTTCTTCTTAATCTTAATTCATTTCTTACTTTTCTTTACTTTCATTTTTGTTGTCTAAATAAAGTAGGGGTTTTTCACTTAAAGCACGTGTAAATATTGCCTTATTGGAACACTTTTTTCTACATAGCAAATTTCCTCCTCGCGATCTTATTCTATTATTAAGATTTATTATATCTCCAGAGATATATATAGAAAGAGGCTTTCCACTTAATGTCCATTAACTAATTTGATTGACTTTTTCTACTTACAATTTTTTCCTACTATCACTCAGCTTAGTTTTTATTTCTCTGAGTATAAAGAAATACACTTATATATATATATTGTGATAACTTTCATCCGCCTTCAATTTTTTCTTTACTTTTTCTCTTCTAAAATTGTTTACTTTTTACTTATTTGTCTCCTTAATTTTAAATAATGATAATAATTTAATATCACTAAAATTGTTTTGTTCGATTTTTAAAAAATTTCTTTTAAAAAAATTCTGTTTGTATTTCTTTGACAGTTTAATATTAAATAAAACAATATTAATATAAGTCACGACTGAAATTAAAAGAAATAATTTGAAAAATAAAAAAAATTAAAAATATAGCAGTATAGAAAATATAATTGAAATAAACTCATTTCAGTCAGACAATTAGAATTAGAAAAAAGAATTTTTTTAAAAACCAAAAAAAAATACAAAAATATCATTATAATAATAAGTGAAAAAATCCTTTTATGACAGACAACTATAGAATTATAAGAAATAATTTAAAAAACCAAAAAAGAAATCAAAATTTATGTCAAAAGTGTGAAACAATTTTATGAAAGCTAAAACAATTGATTCTAAATGTAAAATTGTCTTAAATGTCAGACTGTTAAAGATTTTTTTTAGAATGTAATGTACTTAACTAATTTTGGAGTTTTTGGAGGAGGAAAAAGAATAAGAAAAATAAAAATAGGGAAAAATAAATATTTTTAATCTATGCCCTCCCTGGTGATAAACTAAAACCATAAGAAAAATTCCAAAAGTACCTATATGCATAAAAGGAGGAATAAATTAAATATTATAATGAGACAATATACATATAAATTATAAATTCACTGCGCGCCTATTCAATAGAGACAAAAAGTATGAAATATTAAAAATTTATGATATAGAAGCAAGTAGAATATTGTGGATTTAATCTATGTGAAAATAAATGATGTATCTCATTTAAGGTGTAGGATTACTCGTTAAAAGGGTATAGTGAGAGCGTAAAGGGGAGGGGGGTTGGAAACTTCAATGTCCCTTATGCTCAGGAAGCCACGAAACGCAATTCGCCACGGTTTATGCTATATCGTTGCAAAGCAGAGTCTAAACTAACTGACTCGGATTTCTGCGTAATCCTGGCTCTAGAAGTCAGCAATATATGGACGTAACGGTGGGTGAAGTAAAGCCAATGTCCCTCACAACTATCAAAACCCTTCTTGCCCGCTAATATTCACGAGGAAAATCACAAAACCCCCCCTGGGGGTTTAACTATTTCGATGCGTTCTATTATTATTATTATTATTTCCATTATTATTACTTCTATTATTATTAGTACTAGTCACTCGTAAATAAACTTCATGTAACAGAAATTTACAAGCTAGTTAAATTGTTAGGCAACCCTTGTATGTTGCTTTGTTAGAAACGTTTGTTTCTTATACGCAATTCTCTATTAAATGCGCGCATATTTCTATGGTAAATTTTATGTTTACTACTGTGAATATGTTTCAAGATATTTTTATTATTATTATTTTGTTTAATATTAACATTACAATTTTTCTAAGAATATCAAATTGAGACTAATCAGACTAGTGTACATAAATATCAATATTTTTTTATTAAAATTTTTTGTTTACATAATATATTAAAATGGCAAAGTAAACAGAAAAACTGCTGCCAAGTTATATATTTTTGTTATAATTTTGATGTTCATTTCATTCGTTTTCGTAAATCTCGTTGTTTTCATTTCATAAACACTTTACTTCCTCATAAAGATATTAATAATAATAAAGTTTAAATTTTGAACAATTATTCTCAATTGCTGTAATATTTTTTTCTCTTTATTATTTGATTAAAAATTCAGTTTCGATACATAAGCGATTTTCATTTTTATGGTATATTATGACTTTAATTATTTTCTTTCTTAGAATTTTAGAAATAATTTGGAGAATGTTATTTTTTAATTTTTCAAAGTTACTTCCACTTAAAAATTTTTTTTTTTAATTTCCATCACAATTTCTGTTTTTTAAAATATGAATAACTTTATTATTTCTAATCGAATGAGCTTTAAAAATAGGTCAATCGAAGTGTTTTTTAATGCTCTACAAGATGATAATAATAGTTTTAAAGTTATTTCTACATTTTTCAACAACATTTTTAAAAAAATCTTATTTTGTAAAATTTTTGATTTTTAAAAGTTTAATATCCCCGGTAAATATATGGACGTAAAATGTTCATTGAGGGCTCAAAAGATGCGTCTAAAAAAACTCTACAAAATTAGAGAAAAACATTTTCAGAATAATAAAATTCATGTGAAAAATAAATCAAACAAATTTGAAGAAAGAACATTGTGCATGTTTTAAAGAAAGAAAACTTAATTTTTACGTTTGTTTCTTTTTTATTTTCTATTTTTTAATTCTTACTTTCAATTTTTCTTTCTTGGAATTAGCATTTATAGTAATTCTTTCACTTGAATTTTATTTGTCTGACTAAGAAAGCTTTTATCACTTAATATATTTCTTGTAAAGCTATTTTTTATTCTTATTCTATTGGTTTTATTTAAATTTCTTTCTTATAGTTGTAGTTGTCTGACTAAAATAAGTTTATTCCACTTATATTTCTTATATTGCTGAGACAAAATAAGTGAAAACGGCCACTTAAAAAAATTTTATCCCCAATTTTCAAGTAATTTATGCTTTTCGGTTGATAAACGAGTACATTTTTACCCCTCACAATATTTTTCAAAAAAAAATTTTATTTTGGAAGTAATCACGTATTGATGTTTTGGGTCATTTTATTTTCGTTTTCTTATTTCTCTAAAACGAATAAAGATAATTATAAGTAAACTTTTTTTAAAAATGAAGCCTGAAGTCTATATTTTGAAGATAAAATAAAGCGATTAATAAAAAATAAATTTTTTAATTATCACTAACAAATAGTGTTGCATGTCAAGCGAGTCTCGATCGACAACTTCTCGTTAAAGTCGAGAAAATCGTTAAAATAACAATTAAAACAATTGAATTTTATAGTTTCATCTCACTTCTTTTATGAAAGAAGACGAAAAAACAAATGACCTCTATTTGCTCGACATGTATCACTACTAACAAATCTTTTAAACAATTGCAAATTGAAGATTGTTCTCAATGTTTTTGAAAGTTTAAATTACCATGTTTTGATGCGCAATTTTCCTAGGATTAATTTTAAAAAAGAAAAATGAGTAACCTCCGATTTTATAGAAATTTTTTAATTTTCCTGCCAAAATGCAGGCGATAATAAAATCTTGATCTTGAAAATCCGCTTGAAATGGTGAAGTTTCTAACAAAACAAAAAAAGATCTTATTTATTAGTGTCCAATTTTATCTGTTTACAGGAACAGGATTCGATTGTCGCCTGCATTTTGTCAGGAAAATTTTAAAATTTTTATAAAATCGGAGGTTAGGGGAGACTGGGGCGAAAAGTTAAATTTTGCATAAATTATTTTTTTGCAATATAATCCGCTTAGATGCAAATATTTGTATATCAATATTGTAGGGCAACTTGTCCTCTACAACTTTCAATAAAAAAATTCCTGATAGGTGATAAGTATTACATAAGTTAAAGTATAAGTAAACAAGTAATTTAGTAAATAAAAGATCTTTGTTTATTTAAAAAAAGTTTTAGAATAGTTGTAAAGTTAAAAAATTAAAATTTAAAAAAAAAAAAAATTTTTGGTATATTTCATGTAAACGGTCTTGTTTTTTGACAGAGTACTTGTCCAATGTTAAATAAATAATTTTTAAACAAACCAACCCAAAAAAACGAAAAATAAAAAAAATTAAATACATGTAAAAATACATTTAACTTTTCGCCCCAGTGTGCGTTTTTGTCTTTCACAACAAATATAAAAAATCTGACTAAAGATATTTAGCAAATACCTTTAGGTATCTCTTCAGGGGACCCAAATAATGAAGTAAAAAATCGCGGTGAAGATAAATGCAAAAAAATACTTAAAAGTGGATATTTTCTTTTTCGAAAAAATTTTCAAAAGTAGGTTAAAAAAAAACTTTCAATATAGACACCACAAAAATTAACAGAATTGCACACAACCCCGGACATTTATTTAGGGTGATAATACCCTTCTATAATTAAAATTACAATGCTCCAATTATTCCAGTTCGAAAGATAATGAATTTTAACGGTTTTGGCAGGTTAACTTTTCGCCCCAGTCTCCCCTACTCATTTTTTTAAAATTATACCTGGGAAAATTGCGCATCAACACATGGTAATTTAATCTTTCAAAAACATTGAGAACAATCATCAATTTGCAATTGTTTAAAAGAATTGTTAGGAACAATTAAAAAAATTTATTTTTTAGTAATCGCTTTATTTTATCTTTAAAATATAGACTTCAGGCTTTATTTTTAAAAAAAGGATAAGTAATTAATTATTTTTATTCCTTTTAGAGTAATAAGAAAGCGAAAATAAAAGGACCCAAAACATCAATACGTGATTAATTCCAAAATAAAATTTTTTTTTGAAAAATATTGTGAGGGGTAAAAATGTACTCGTAGGGGAGACCGGGGCTTAATGGATCACTTCAATTTAATCAAAAGTGGTAGGGGAGAGTGGGGCAAAATGGGGTAGGCGGGTCAAATGGGGTACCTCTGTTTCTCCATGATGGGTACATTTAATTTTTTTATCCTCGATATATATCATTCATTTTGATAAGAAAATGTTATTAATTATGAGGGCAATATGAAATTTTTTGTTGTTGAAAGTTATACAACTTTAAAGTTTTGAGCGAAAAAAATATCGATTTTTTTCGAAATTAAAGTGCTTATAAAACTTTTTGGGATAATTTATATAATTTGAAAATTGTGGGATCTTTTTCGGCACTTATTCAAGAGTAATTTCCAATAGGATAGATTGTTAAATTGTTTACAACAATTTGTAAACATTACATTTTGTTGTACTATGCAGTGCGGGGCAAAATAGGGTACCTATGTGTTGGGCCATGCCGGGTGGTATTTAATATTCATTGAACTACTTAAAAACGTTATATTATGCATATTTAACAACTTTCCGCAGAAAACTCGATATTTTTGTTTCGGGATATTATGCTATCGATGATTCACTATCGATATATCGATATTTTTCATTATCGATGTTTTTCTGTTAATTTCTAGTAAATATTGCTTGTTTTTTTCATAATAATAAAGAATCTTACTTTTTGTTTGTATTTATAATCTCTTACAACAAGAATTTAACAAATTTTGAAAAAATATTCCATGTTTTGTATGGTAATTTGATACCACCCCATTTTGCCCCACCCATGGGGCAAAATGGGGTTTTTGCACCTTCTCAGAAAATGAGATATAAGTTCATTTAAAAATTTTTTTCTCCGCTATTATCATAATTGCCTCAAACCTAAGAGTACAAAGAAGAATTCTGATGATTAGTTGAATTGATTTATTCGTTTGGATCTCTGTAAACAGCCAATTACAAAAAGGTACCCCATTTTGCCCCACTCTCCCCTAAATCAGATTAATTTCGGATTTTGAACAAAATAATGTACTTGATACACTGTAAGTTTGTGCCAAGTTTTATTATTATTAATTTATTATTGTTAAAAATATGGTAGAAAAAGTGATTTTGACGCTGGAAAGAAAATTTTTGAAATTTTTTATTTTTTGTTATATCTTTTTCAAAATTAGTTGTAAAAATTTTTGTATATCAGGTTTTGAGCTTTAAACATTTGTTCTTACAGAACAATTGACAAATTTGGTTTAATATTTACGGTATTGATAAATAATAACATAAATTTCAACAAACACCTCCGGGGCGTAATGAATCACTTTGCTTATTTTATTAAGAAAAACCTATTATATTTAAAATATTAGTAAAATAATCCTGTCAAGTTTAATTTCTTGTAATTTATCTATTAATAAGTACCAATGATAACCTTTTATAAAAAAAATAACTGGAGAATAGATGTTTTAAAGAAATGGATTTTGCATTTCGCTACAACTTTTAAAAATTTGAAAATTGCATGAAAATGTTTAAATTTTAAATTAAATATGTTCTATTTTCAATATTCTTTGTTATAAATGTACAATAGAAACGAAAATTATCAATACCGTAATAATATTTGATGATATAAATTATAATTTCATTGATGATCCATCACACCCCGGTCCGAAGCGTAATGGCTCACCTTGCATTTCTCCAAAAACATTGCTCTAGAAAAAAAAGTATAAGTGATATTAGGGCGTATTTTTTTTAATTGAAAACTGAGATGTTAAGCTAAGTTTTCCACATGCCCCGGTCTCCCCTATATCTACCGAAAATCATAAATTACTTGAAAATTGGAGACAAAATTTTTTCAAGTGGCCGATTTCACTTATTTTATCCCTGCTATATTTGTTATTTTTTAAATTATTTCTTATAATTCTAGTATACTGATGTATATTAATATTGTTTTATTTAATAATATTCACTTATATTTCTTAAATTCTTACATTGTTGTTCTTAATTTTCGTTTTTATGTTAATTCCTTTATTATTTGGCTATTTTTTATTTTATGTTTTTGACCTTTTCTAAATTAGTTGTTCACACTTTTTACATGTTTAATATCTTTGTCTGACAAAAAGAAGATTTTTCATGAATTGAAATAATTGTAAATTTCTATTTCATGATAATTTAAAGGAAGAAAAATTTAAAAGAAATTCAAGAGAAATTGAAAAACATTAGTTTTTTCTTGAATTTCATTTATTAAATATGACATTATCATTATTATTTTATTATTATTCATTAAATAATTTTAAAACTAATAGAATAACAAATTAGTCCGTCTATTATTTAAATTAATCAAAATAATTAATATAAAATCAATCTTTATTCCGAATACCCTTTTTTAATAAAATTCTTCTTTTCAACCAGTAATAAAAAATCTACTGTGATCTCTGTCAATTTTTTCTATTCAAAAAAAATTTTTTTTTGCTTCTTTATCTCTTTTACTTCTGCAATTATAAATTTTTTTAAATATTTTTTGTGTGTTCATTTTTGTTTTTATTCCATAAGGACTTTATAATGACTTTTGTTTGAATTAATTTTTCCATAATGAACATTTCAATATAATGGATTTTATATTTAAAATTTTGGTATTATTTTTTTTAAATGAAAAATTTGTTATAGATAAAATTTCTAACGCACTGATTTTGTCTGACTGAATCGGATTTTTCTACTTGAAATTTATATTTATTTTATTTCTTTCAATTTTACCTTGTTTTCTGGTGTTGATTTATGTCGACTTTTATAGAATGTTTTTTTGAAATTTTTATTTATTTATTTTATATCTTTACATTCGTATTTTATTTTTATATCTCGAGAGGGGTTTATTTTACTCAGATTTAAATAATTTTTATTTTTTCATAAGTTTTCATTCTTTGAATTTTTTTTTTCGCTTTTCGTTATTTTTTGTGCCAATTTTACTTGAATTTTACTTTTTTTAATTACTTTTTTCCTTTTTTTTCTTTTAGTGAAGGCTTATTTATTTTTTTCTACTTGAATTTCATTCGTTTGACTAAAAAAGATTTTTTTAATTATGTTTAATTAATAATGTAACAATTATAATAATAATTATAATAATTCCTAATTATGTTTTTGTTTTTATTTTCCTTCTTTATTATTATATTTGTCTGATTTATACATTGGTTTTTTTTAATTTATAAATAAAAATATTTTCTTTGATTAAAATTGTTGTATATTTTCTATTCAAATTTTAGTTCTGCCTATATTTTAATTATTTAAATTTTTAAAACTTTTATTTATTTATCACTTAGTTATTTTTTTATATTCATTTATATTTATTTAGAGAATAATCTTTTTTTTAATACTTTTATTTCTCATTTTCTTGTATAATTTTCTATTATAATTTAATTCTATAATAATTTCTCTTGGTTTGATATTTGAAATAAGTTCATTCACTTTTCATTCTCTTTTTTGGAAAAAATGTAAATCTTTTTGTTTTATCTCGAGAAGGATTTATATTACTTAGATTTAAATGGTTTTTCCACTTAGAATATATTGTCTATATATACCTATATACATATATATTACCACAGTATAACAGTGGTTTCACTTCAATAAAGACATTTCTGCTTTTTTTCTTCTCTTTCACTCTCCCATCTTATTCTTCGAGAGCTTTTTCGTGATATTTCTTAAACTGCAGTAAAAATTCTGATGTACCTGCTAACGCGATAAAAATGATTCATATGAAGACTTTATGCGACATTACCCAAGTTATTCTCCCAACTAACTTCTATCTTTCCTTCAATAATACAGTGTATCATAAAAATTCCATGAGATACAAGCATCGCGTCTGGAAAGTTTTATTTCATTATTATTTTTCCTTCTCTCTTTTTTTTTCTCTCCTCTTCACTCGCATCTCTTTTTTCCTTATCAATTTCACTCTCTTCGATGATGTCATTTCTATATTTTTTTTGAATCCTTATCGCAGAAAATAGATATCGAGACGTGAAAACAGAATTCCCCCAAGGGTTTGTCGAATTATTTTTTGATAAAAAGAAACTCGAGCTAGAGTGAAAACATTTTTTAACCAAAGAAAGAAAAGTCAGTTAGAACGAAAAATTTTAATAGTCGGAGAATTAAATTCTCGAAAATTGCAAACCGCTAATTAAAATTTATTGATTCAATTAGAACTCGTTAAATTTTTTGTGTTCAAATTTTTTAATTTATTGGAAAATCTTATTTCCTGAGTTCTTGTTATTTCACTCCCTTTATTTTCAAATGTTTCTGAATTTAAAATTTATTGATTACATTAAAATAATTAACTATTTTACCTATTAAAATGTTTCAATTTGATAAAAATGAAAATGAAATAAAATTTGTTATAATTTTAAATTTTAGATTTATTGGAAAGTTTTATTTCTTTAATTTTAGTTTCTTCACATGCATTATTTTAAAATTGTTTTGAATTTAAAATTTATTAAATAAATTCAATTCCATTAAAAAATAAATTTCTTATAAATAATATTTATTAAAATTTATTAAGTTTATTAATTTTAAATTCACTTTCAAGTTTTATTTTTTTTTCAAAACATTTTTAAAAATTTGGGTGTACTTCCGAATAAGGGGTAATTCCTGTTTACGAAAATGCTGTTTACGAAAATGACAATGAAAATTGGCGCAAATTTTATTATCACGGTAAAAACCATAAAACAAAACACAAAATTGTGGCTTTTTGCGTTTAACTCGTAAAAAATGCAAAAGTTTAAATTCTTAGCCCTGAAGAGGGCTAATACTTTGAACGATTGGCACTGCTAAAACATTGCCCGTTTATAAATAAATAAATAAATTTTGAACTAAAATATCTAAAAATTTATGTATTAGCTTCAAATTAAAATTTTTAGAAATGTATTAATTAGCTTTAACATTAAATTTGTAAAAATTCAGTCATTAGATTGAAATTGAAACCAGTTAAAATTTATTTATTCGAAATTAAAATTAAAGTAAATCAAAATACAAACAAAATGAAAAAAATTGATAAAAATTAAAATATAACGTAAAATTAAAAAACTTTTAATTCATTTTACCAAGAAAAAAAATTGTATTCTTAAAAATAACTTATTCAGAATTTGTTCTTGAATAATAGGTACAGCAATTTGTCAAGTTTCGTATATACAATTTCAGAACAGTTGGGAGGAGATAAAACGAGATTTAGTCGGGAATTTTTTTTCAAAGATGTTTTTCTTTTTTTCTTTCTTCTTTTTTTCTTGGCAAAGACGAATGGAGCACTTGGAAGAGCTTCCTTTTCTTTCTTGTCCTCACACACATACACACACAACTTGTCGTTTGTTTTAATTTGTAACGTTTTCGAGAAGAGAAATAAATAAAAAAAAACAAATTGTGCCCTGCGAGTAAACCGAAATGAAAGTAAATTAAAACGATTCATTGGAATGTGGGTCACATGCCTTTTAATCGGTTTGCCCAATGCAGGTAGACAAATTTACATTTCACTTGCCTTGCCAGTCGCGTAAATTAAAAAAATAATTAGTTCCTTTGATCTGTCAGTGTGTACGGTAAATTTCACATCGCTTCACTAATCAAATAGATATCGAGTTAATGAACATTGAAACTATATAAAAATGAGTGTGTGATTTTATACTATTTTAAATTCTTTTACATTTTTATATATTTTATATTTTTATAAAATTTTTATATATAAACTAAAAATATAAAGAAATACAATTAAAATGAAATAAATATAAAAATTATTTATTAATAAAAAAAGAGAATAAAAAAATATGTAGAAGAAGACAATAGGAAAAATAGAATTTTTTCTATACATACTTCTGCGTAAAACCTCGCGAGTTATTATTTTATAATTAAAATAATGGACCTTAAAAGTTTCGCAGTAGGAAATTTATGGCTCAGATAAATTGAACATGAAACTTTTAATAGAGGCGAATAATAGTTAAAAATTATTTGTTCCACTTACCTTGAGAGTCGGGAAAACCATTATTCACGTATATTCGCATTTTTCTATACAAAGTTTATTATTATAATTACACTTTAGAGTTTATTAATTATTATTTTTTAATGAACTCAAATCAAGTAATAATTTATTGTTTTCTGTTTTTTTCAATTATATAAGAATTGTTATTTTAAGAGCCACCGATACAATTCCAAAGTTATTCGATGATAAAAATGCGAACTTTTAAATTTCGCTAAACTCCATAAAATCTGCATTAACTTTTTTATTAGTAAAAATATTTATTCCCTTATTTTCATATTCTATTGATAAAAATGTATTTTAATTCCTGAGTAAGAATATTTTTTAATTTATAATTAAAGACATTTTTCAAAAAAAAATAAAGAAATTTATTAAATTATCAATCTTCAAATTTAATAGTTTGTTGATGAAAGATTTAGGACTTTATTGATAAAACCATTAATAATATGTACTTAGTTAATTTTCAACAGAATTATTTACTTGTTTATTTATTATTAATGAAAATAAAAAAATTTGATAATTTATTAATTTGTAATATTTTTTATTATTATTTTTAACTTCATTACTCACCTAAAGTTAGGGCTTTTTGAATCTATTCTCTTACATCTCAAATTTACATGTAGAAAGTTTAACAACTAATTTGTAAATACAGTGATTAGTGTTGTAGTTAAATTAACTTCCCTAGAATTTTGACTGTAACAGAATTTTCACAGAATGGAGAAATAATTTAGGAAATTTTATCCAAAGTATTAAAAAAATATCTAATTATTTAAAATTTTAAAGTTTTTATGAATTTTCCTTCTCAAATAAAAAAAAATTCATAGGTAGGTATAGTTAGAGTTATAATTTTTAGAAATAATTATTTCATCATTTATTTTTGTATCTAAACAATTGCATTTTTGTACAATTTTTTCATGATAAGAATTAATTTTAAAAAGAATTGCAGTTAAATTTTTTTTAAAAAATTCAATAATTTTTTCAAATTTTAATAAAATTATTCGAAAACTTTCACTTATTTTTAAAAATTGTAATAAAATTCTTGAAAGCAAAAAATTGTTTTCGAAAAAAACAAGTTACTGTAGAAATTTAATTATTTTTAAATATTTTAATAAATATTTTAATCATTTTAATAAAATTCGTTTCAAAACAATTTATTTATTGTCAAAACGTTAAGTAGAATTCTTCCTAAAAATTCAGTTACTTATTTTGGATAATAATAAAATTTTATTACATATTATAAAATATCATAAAATCAAATTCAATTATATTCACAATTTTCAATAAATAAGCATTCAATTATTTTCCAAAAATGTAATATTTTTTCATTTTTAAAAATGTTGTTTAAATAGTAATCGTATTTTTTAAGAATTATCTTTCGAAAAATTATTTTATATAACAAATAATAATAAATTGTAATTAAATTTCAAAACGAAGTTAGGTTAGTTATTTAATGATATTAATAAGTATAGTAATCGCAATAAATATGTGAATTAATAATAATTCTAATGACTATAATACGAATTAACAACAGAGGCACAAAAAAAAATTATTTTTTATTTTAATTCGGTTTTTTGAGTCGTTAATTATCTATTAAATGAAATAATTAAAAAGTTCCTAAGTAATAAAAATAGTATAATTAATTCTTACACGGATTTATTAATAAATATACCTAGTAATTAATAATTTATTTATATAATTAAAAAAATATCTTAAAAAGAACGTTAGTCCACAATCATTTATTTTTTAATATAAAAAATGAAATGAATAAAGAAATTGTCACAAAAGATCATTTTTAATAAATCAAATAAATATTTTTTTTGTAAGACAATATTAAATGAAATGTAGGGAAAAAAATGTTTCTTCCTAAGGGGACGCAAGAAAAAAACGCAATTAGAAAGTTAATTTCGAAAAAAGTAATTAATAAAAGTCCAGTGAAGAAATTTCGTGTCTTATATTTGAAAACATCCCTCGGTTCGTGCTTGATCTGTAACGTGACGGAATACGTGCTTCCGTTTCCAGAGCAAATTTACGAAAGTATCTTCTGGCTTCAAATTAATGGCGGTTGTTGTTTACTATCCAAGGGGAAAAGCTCCTATATACCCAGGGAAAAAGTACTTGGTTTAAATGAAGCAACAAAAAAAACGAGAAAAAGTAATAATAATGATAAATAAAAAAAACACCAATAATTTCAAACTGCTTATCAAATGCGAGCATTTTATATATTTATAATTTTTTTTTCTTCGAAGTTATTCTCCATATGAAACATTGGTAAGATCAATTTTTTTATTTTTATTTTTTTTTTGTTACACAATGTAATTTGTAAAAATGTTGACAAAAGCTTGAATGTTGAAAATTCGTGATCAATGCTAGTAGCAAAAAAGTTTTTAATGTAAAAACGTTTCGTTAAGTATTTTTTATTTGTTTTTTATTTTAATTTTATGTTTTCAAAAATATTACGGAGTGCTATTTATTTTTTTTTATTTTTTTATTTTTAATATATATATATATATATTTATATCTTTATATAACAACAACTCCGTTTCAAAAAATTTCTTTTTTCCTTGATTCGCGAGTCAAAGAACAATTCCTATACATTCGTTCGTGTGAGTCGATCCTGTCCGGAAGAAGGCAGTGATTTACGATACAGCGTCTGAAACATAAAATTGATTTTCATCATTTTTTCAGTGTCACTGTGTTGAAGAATTGAAATTACATTTTACGATAATCAAATATTATAATACTGTATAATAAAGAAAAAAATTTAAATGATTATTAACATTTTATTATTATTATTATATTATTATTATTATTATCATCATTATTATTATTATTATTATTATCATTGTTATTTTTATGTCTTTTATTTTTTGCTACGTACGGAACAGACGATATTTAATTTATTTATTATTATAGAAATTTAAAATTTTTTATTTTAAAATATCGTCTTCAGATTTTAAGTATTCTCAAATTAAAAAATTTTTAAAATTAGGGTCAGTTGGGGTAAATAGAAACAGATATGCTATGCTTCAACAATAAAATAAGTTTTTTCTTTTAAATCGTATTACTTCCGGTTTTATTGTGTATTGAGTTATTATTTCACTTCCGTAGAATAGTTTTATAGGGTCGTAAAAAATATGGGTATCATTAAATTGCAATAACCAACTGTTTCAATTTCAGTTAAATAAAAAATTTTAAAAATAAATACGGCCTTAAACATTAAACTTTAGATCACCCTCAAAAGGTTCTAAGCATTTTCCCATTTTCAGTTTGTCAATTAGAAGCAGTATATACAAAAATATTTCCAATTGTATAAATAATTGAAAATCAAAAAAGACACCCTTTCCCTTTTTTTAATAGCATTTGGAAAAAACTAAAATAAAAATTCATACTAAAATTTGTTATTATCTCTTATAAATACCACAACAAAAATCAACTTTGATTTTTTCACTTTGCAAACTTTAATTGAAAATAGGAGATTGTTTCTATTTACCCATAAAAACTGAAAATTCGGGGTTAATAGAAGCAGTTGATTGTTTCTTACAAAATTTAAGAAAAAATCAATTTCAAAAGTGGAAATGTTAAAAGATGCAAAGAATTACATAAAAATGCTATGTTGTTTATAAAATAATTCAAACTGATAAATAATATCAATATATTGATATTATTATATATTGATATATATTGATACATATATGTGGACGTCCACATGAAAAGGGCCCATTTTGTCGGTTCTAGTTTTCGAGTTATTTGCAATTTAATACTTTTTTAAGAAAAACCTTTATTTTTTTTTATTTTTTATTATTAATCTACATGTTTTTACAAGTCAAATCATGAGGTTTTCATTAATTTATCGTTAATTTAAGTGTTTAACTTTATTGGTTCTTTAGAAAAAGAAAAGGGCCCATTTTGTCAGTCCTTTGCAAAAATATTCCGTATTTTTGAAATGGAGGGTCAAAAAAATTAAAACCTCTTGATTTGTCATCTTTAAAGTACCCTGAACTCAAAACAATTATTATCTGAATAACTTCCGAGAAGAACCAGAGATATTAATGTTAGAGTCATTGATTACGTAGTCGTAGATGTAAAAAATGTCGATTTTTCGTCAAAATTTCATAATAAAACCTGTTAAAATTTTTTTATTAAGTTTAATTCCTATTCTTTACCTTTAAATGACACAATAAAATTGTTCCCCATCATTAATCTTGTACAAAAATGGTTTATTAATAAGAAAATCGCCTTTTTTAGAAAAGGGCCCATTTTGTCGGTTTTTCGTATTTTTAAACAGAAAGGGGGGCTAAGGTGATTTTAAAAATTTTAAACCTATTGGTTTTTCATCTTTATGGTGCCCTGGACAGAAAACAATTATTATCTGAATAACTTCCGAGAAGAACCAAAAATATTGATGTTACAGTCTTTGATTACGTAGTCGTAGAAGTGAAATTTTCGATATTTCGGCAAATTATTCATAATAGAGACTTTTAAAAAATTTTAAATAAGTTTAATTTTTATTCTTTATCTTCAAATGACACAATAAAATCGTTTCCAATCATAAACCTTGTAAAAAAATGGTTTATTAATAAGAAAATTGTCTTTTTTAGAAAAGGGCCCATTTTGTCGGTTTTATGTATTTTAAAACAGAAAGGGGGGGGGGTGGTTTTAAAAATTTAAAACCTATTGGTTTTTCATCTTTAAGGTGCCCTGGACTGAAAACAATTATTATCTGAATAACTTTCCACAAGAACCGGAGATATCACAATTAATAGTTATCACAATCTTTAATTCCGTTTTTCTCGAAATGAGGTATTTGCAACTATAAACTTTGAAATTCTGTAACTCATCGAATTTTTGACCAAAAAAGTTGTATGACCACTCAAAATTTTCGTAATTTTGCAAGGAATTCGCCCATATAGGTAAGTCCAATAGTGCCAAAATGGGCCCTTTTCATGTGGACGTCGACATATAACAATAAAACTAAAAAAACATAAAAATTTGAATTTGTTGTTGCTAATAATTTATTAATTAAATTAATTGGTCAATCACTTAATTTATTTTTTTTAACATAAATTTATTTATTCGTAAATTTCTGGTAATTTCATTTTTATAAATCTACAAAACTATTAAAAAAATTATTATTAAAATTTTTATCAATTAAATAATAATTGATGAATTAATCATAAATAAATTTACAAACAAATATAAATTCTTACTAAACACAAAATTTATACTTTGTAAGTAAATAAAAATACTTTAAAGAAAAGGTGAAAAATAATATTCCCTTGTAATATTTAAACTAAAAATGGTTATAATCAATAATAAGCTAATGATAAATATATGCATAATGTTATAATTGTTTTTTGATCTATGAAAATAAAATTACCAGAAATTTATAAATCTGGAAAAATAAAATAGCAGCACATGTAAAAAAGTTCCAACACAAAAAATTTTCATAAAAAACATTAACCTTTATAAATAACAATTTGAAAAAAAACATGTTGCTATAGTAATAATCTAGAATTATAATTTGATTCGATTTTGGATTATAAAATGTATATTTTATTGTGAATACCAGAAATAATTCTAAAACATTGAAATGTTGTAAATAGATTATAAAGGGTATTAATCAGATTATATTCAGTATGATCTTATTTTCTATATTTCTAATTGTATAATCCATTTTTCTCCGTGTGAATTTAATTACTTTTTAAAATTTGGATAAATTTCTTTCAAAACATTTCAATGAGTGTCAAAATTTTTATTAAAATTGTTCTCAAGAATATAAATACGTTGAAAAATTATAAATGTTTTCGCTAAAATTCAATTATAGATATATCAAAAATTCTTAATCATAAATGACCTCAGAATTTAATTATTTCCAAAAATAATCAAATACTTAGCAGGAATTTATTTTTTTCAATGTAATTTAAATAAAATTTCTTGAACCAATTCAATTATTTTGAAAATTTAAATACATTTTTTTAGAAATTCAATTATTGCAACAAATCTTACGAAAGTTCATAGCTATAAGTGAATTACTTTTAAAACCAATATAATTTTTCTTAAGAATTCAATTATTTAAAAAAAAATCAAACACCACGCAGAATTTAAATTATTTTTAAAATAATCAAATTTCTCGGGCAGAAATTCAATTATTTTCAATTTTAATGAATTATTTTAAAAAAATTTTATTAAAATTCCTTTTAAGACAGTTTTGAATTATTATAAAAAATTGTATTAAAATTTTCCCCTAGACAACAATCTTCTATAATATTAAAATGTTTCCTAGTCGTTTCGTCGTTTCGTCGTTTCGTCGTTTCGTCGGATTCGTCGTCCAGCAACATATATAGATATACATCGGTTCATCCATCGGCAACATATATACAAATGTACATAAACACATCTATGCACACAATACATACACATGTATGCTCACACATATGCACACAATACATACACATGTATACTCACACATATACACACATAACATACACATGTATACTCACACATATACACACAACACATACACATGTATACTCACACATATACACAAAACACAAACACATGTATACTCACACATATATACACACAATACATACACATGTATACTCACACATATACACACAACACAAACACATGTATACTCACACATATGCACACAACACATATGCATGTATACTCACACATATACACACAACACATACACATGTATACTCACACATATACACACAATACATACACATGTATACTCACACATATGCACACAATACATACACATGTATACTCACACATATACACACAATACATACACATGTATACTCACACATATACACGCAACACATACACATGTACACTCACACATATACACACAATACATACACATGTATACTCACACATATACACACATAACATATGCATGTATACTCACACATATGAACACAATACATACACATGTATACTCACACATATGCACACAATACATACACATGTATACTCACACATATACACACAACACATACACATGTATACTCACACATATACACACAATACATACACATGTATACTCACACATATGCACACAGCACATACACATGTATACTCACACATATACACACAATACATACACATGTATACTCACACATATAATGTACCCAAAAAATATTGTTTTGGCTTTTTCGAAAATGTAATAAAAAGAATTTTGTATATTGTAATTGTCGGTACGAACTACAAGCGAGCTACGAAAAGTTGCTGCTGAAATTAAATAACCATATTTTATTATTGAAGAATGATAGAAACTTGGTTCTTGGATTGTTCGAAAGCCAATTAAATTCTCCGTCGTTTGATATATAAATAAAAATTATTTTATATTTTTAGAGATTTTATCACCTAAGAGATTTTGAAAAAAATTGATTAATTTTTCTATTTTCCTGCACCATGTTTGTGTGGCTGCACATGCTAGAAAAATTTTAAATTTCGCAACATAATCTTTAAAGTCTCAGCTTTTATTTGAGCCTTGAAAATGGAAAATCCGTTCAGTAGTTTTTGAAATATCTTAAAAAATGTCCAAGTTTCTATCATTTTTCAATAATAAAATATGGTAATTTAATTTCGGCAGCAACTTTTCGTAGCTCGCCGATCGTTTGTGCTGACAGTTTCTGCCGGTAGTGTATATATATATATATATATATATATATATATATATATATATATATATATATATATATATATGTTCGTAAAGTACACAATATATAATATATACAAAATTCTTATATAATATGTACACGGAGAAAAATGGGTTATACAATTAGGAATATAGAAAAAAAGATCATACTGAATATAATCTGATTAATACCCTCTATAATCTATTTACAACCTTTCAATGTTTTAGAATTATTTCTGCTATTCACAATAAATTATACATTTTATACTCCAAAATCGAATCAAATTATAATTTTAGATTATTACTATAGCAACATGTTTTTTCAAATTGTCATATTATGAGGTTAAAGTCGTTTTAAAAATTTGTTGTGATCGAACTTTTTTACATATGTGCTGCTATTTTAATTTTCCAGGTTTGTAAATTTCTAATAATTGCATTTTTATATTGATTATAACCATTTTTAGTTTAAATATTACAAGAGAAGATTATTTTTAACCATTTCTTCAAAGTATTTTTATTTACTTACAAAGTGTAAATTTTGTGATTAGTAAGAATTTATTTCTTTGTAAATTTATTTATGATTAATTCATCAATTATTATTGAATTGGTAACAATATTAATAATAATTTTTTAAATAATTTTAATAATTTTGTAGATTTAAAAAAATGAAATTACCAGAAATTTATGAATAAATAAATTTAGTGATTGATCAATTTATTTAATTAATTAATTATTAGCAACAACAAATTCAAATTTTTATTTTTTAAAATTTTATTATTAGGCAATTAAATAGTAAATTAATTTTTTAATTCAAGGGTTAGTTCTAATTTGTCAAAATTTTATTTATTTAAAATAACGTAAAGACCAATTATATTGATGCAAGTTTTATAATCTAAATTAATATGATCAATAATTTGAAAATGGTAATACTTAGATATTTAATTTTATAATTCTGGTTAACTATCCTATATACAATTTAAAATATCATAAAAAGTATAATCTGAATTATATCACTTATAATCCATTTTTCTCTGTGTATGTATGTAAAAAGGTCAATAGCAGGTCCTTCTAAAATACATAAACAGTATTTTTGAGGAAGGATGCATCACCTTGAATTTATTATAATGCATGCTTTTTCAATAATACTTTATTAAAAAATTTATTAATTTTTTTTGTTGGACGGGGGTCGGTTTTGGGTTCGATACCTTCCAATACCAAACATAAAGTCAATTGACATTATATTTGGTACTGGAAGGTATCGAACCCAAAACCAACCCCCGTCCAACAAAAAAAATTAATAAATTAATAAATTTTTTTAATAAAGTATTATGGAGGAAGGATATTTTTTTATTAAAAAATTTATTTATTACTATCTTATAGTGGCACTATCGGGTCGGACCCGAAAAGTCAAAAATGACCCGGTAATGACGTCTACGTATATTTTTCGGACCTGGTATTGACCTTTCTACATACATAATTATATATATTGTTTGTTTAATTATTTAACTAAATAAATAAATTTATATATCTGACTCCGTTTAAATACTGAGAAAAAAATCAAAAATTTTTTTGAACTAAAAATATATGTTTAATTTAAACATATTTTGTTATTGAATTAATTTTAATTTCTACCGAACGAAAATTACTATGCATTGAATCAAAATTATTACGTTTAAATCAAACATAATTTTTGGTTTACTGTATAACTAAGATAATTATGTTTGATTTAAATATATTGTTTTCTCAGTAAAAATGTTAGTTTTTTTATAATAGTTATTGCTAAATGAATTTTTTTACAACTTTTTAAACAAAATTTTATTTCTTCTAAATGAATAAACCGATTGAAATAAATGAAGCTTGAATATTAAGGGGATAAGATATACTTTCATTTAGAATTAGAGACTTTTTAAAGAGTTTATTTTTGAATAATTATTTAACAAATTTGTTATAAACAAATTTTTTTTAATTTTCTGCGTCTTTTAAAAATTTGATAAAAATATTAACATAATTAAAACTATAAGAAATCAAATTGTATAGTGCAACATGACTATACTTAGTTTTTAATCAATATTATGGTTATATAAATGTTAACTCGACAGTATTTTGTTTATTTCATAGATGCAAACAATGTTTTAATTCAGAAAAACATCAAACTTTCATGTTTGTTGCAATATAATTTTGATTGTAACTTTTTAAAAATTGTTGCTCATAAATCTTTTCAACGAATTTTGATTTCTTATAGTTTTAATTTTATGTTGAAATTTAAAAAAAAATTTTAAAGAGGCAGAACATTAAAAAAATTATTTTTTCATAAAATTAAATACATAATTATTCAAAAATAAATTTTTTAAGAAGTCTCTAATTCTAAAAAAAAGTATAATTATTTTATCTCCTTTATTATATCCCCACTTGATTCATTTAAATCGATTCATTCATTTAGGAAAAATAAAATTTTGTTTAAAAACTTGCAAAAAATTCAATTTGACATAACTTTTATAAAAAAATATTTTTTTTTAGTAAAAACTAAAAATCTATACAAAGTAGTAATAGTTGCTCTGATATATAATAAAAGTTGCTTCGCTCAAAATATTAATTGCTCGAGACATTTTAAATATTACTCGACTTTTAATAACATTTATTAATTTTATTAACAAAATTTTAATTTAACATTTAATTTTAACATCCGACTGGTTCTTAAATTGGAACACTGAGAAAACATTATACTTAAATGAAACACAAAAATAATGTTAGACGATTTTGTTTAAATGAAATTAATTTGTAAGTTTAATCTCAATATATAGAAAATATCTACTGCATTGATTCAAAAGTATTATTTGTTTGAATAATTATATTTAATTCAAACATATTTTCTGTTACGGTTTAAACAAAAATTATGTTTAAAAATTTTATGTTTGAATCAAACTTAAAAGTTAACTACATATAATTTAAAATCAATCACAATTTATGTTTGATTTCAATATATAATCTCTTAATCTCTTAAGTTTTCCTTTTAAAATAAACGTTTATTTTTAGATTCTGGTGCTGCACATGTTCTAAATCAGTTTATATTAATATAATATAACCGACAGTTAAAAAAAATTAATTTGTTTATTCAAAAATTTTATTTTACATTACTTAAAAGTCAAAATAAAAATAAAACTTTCATTTATTGCCAACTTTTTCCTAAACTCAATATCTTCAGACTTACAAAATATAGGCAATATTTATATATGTAAGTAAAAATATTTTTATTTTATGATTAGAAAATTAGTACTTTAAAATTAACTACAAGTAGGTAAAAATAAAATATCAATATTTAAAACAATTTAATCTAAATTTATGAAAAAATAAATGTCGAATAACAAA
Source organism: Leptopilina myrica (nomen nudum) (assembly GCA_032872475.1). Taxonomy (NCBI): domain Eukaryota; kingdom Metazoa; phylum Arthropoda; class Insecta; order Hymenoptera; family Figitidae; genus Leptopilina; species Leptopilina myrica (nomen nudum). The sequence goes on along the minus strand of CM065460.1, from coordinate 29,325,883 downwards.
TATTTCAAATCAAACATAAATAATTAAAAAAAATAAATTATTATTTACATACACATGTATATATTTACACATAAATACATAACACACACACATATATATATATATATAAATTAAAATTTTTTTAATTTATATAAAATCAATGGAGACGCTATTTAATAAATTTATACAAGTGGAAATAAACAAGTAAAATGTCTTCCGAGCGAGCGTTAGCGAGCGAGGACAACGACGCTAGTTACTTTAAAAAATAATAGGTACAATTTTCAGGAGAAATTGATAATTAGTAATTCTGAATTTTGAATTAAAAATCAGTAAAATGAAACATTAATTATAATTTCATAGAATCAGTTATGTAATTATAAAATTTAATAACCAGTTATAATAATTCTTATCCAAAAAATTGAATATTCCTTTCTATAAAAAAGATTTTCTATCTCTTAAAAATACACCTGTTTACAGAATAAATAAAAATAAAAATTTCTATTCTCTCTTCTCCCACAGGATATTTAATTTCACCTGATTACTACAAATACCAGACTAGAGGGAATTGTATTTGCACAAAAGCTAGACGCTATTTTCTTGTTTTTTTTTGTTTTCGTCTCTTTTCTTTTTATCATCATAATACAAAATTCCACAGACAAAAAAAGTTAAGAATTGTCCCTTGTGCAATTTTCGAGTCTCGACACACAAAGCACGTTAGCGACACTTGTGTATTAAGAAATATTATTGTCATCTTGTTTTCATGCGAGATAAAAGTTTCTTGAAACATGAACCCCCAGCAAGAAAGTTTAAATATTCACATGCACTGCAGCAGGTATATGACGACGCTTGGAAAAACACGTGAGAGAGGGCGTCCCCTTGCGGGAAGTAACAAATCTGTGCGTCAAAGAACTCAAGAACGATGATACTCCATTAAACTTTACGGGGTTATGAAAGGACAATACGGGTCTCGGCTAGAAAAAAAGAGAGAGAGAGAGAAAAAATTTTTTTTTTCCTCACCACACCAAGTCCGACAAGCACAATTTATGGAACATTTCGTCGTCGCTTTTTCTCTCCCCCCTCTCTCTCTCTCTATTTTTATTCACCAAGTGATGAACCGAGGACACTTTTTAATATGTTCCTCACAAGTTTTCTAATTTTTAATCAAAAGTGAGTTTTCTCGATGCGACAAGACTCTCCCTCTCCCACACAGTTTATATGAACTCTTTATATGAACGTTATCACAATTTTATTTTCCTGTTTAAAAAAAGGTTAAAAAAAGAACTTTTAATCCAATTTCTATCTCTTTGAGGCGGTAAAGTAAAAAAAAATTGCTAAATATTTACGACATAATTAAAATTTCCCGCATCCGTGCGAGAGTGGTGAAAAAAAACATAGAAGACTTCATATACATTAATGAGAAATTAATTAATTATATCAAGAATAAGTGACACGTTCGTCCGAAAATTTAAACATACTAAAATTTTCACTAATTTGCATATTAGTGACGGACTTCTCGCTTTGAATCTAACGAATTCTCCGGTTAATTTGCCTTTTACTGAAAATGTATACATACATATATATACTCTTTGGAAATTTAATTATTTCGTAAAAATTACTCATTAGCGGCTCATTAATTTTTTATTGACAACCAAAGTAATTATTTAAATCTTATTATTTTCTACTTTCATTTTTTTTATGTTCATTGTCATGTCATTAAAAAGAACACGGAAATAATAATTAATCTCAATAAACTATAAATAATAATCGTAATAACAATACAAAAAGTAAACAAATGCTTGAATATTAATTTAAAAAATGAATCTATTGTTATGACAATAAAAAGAACAGGGAAATAATAATTTACCTTAATTTTAGAATAATTCTTTATAATATCTCAATTGTTTACAATACAATTATAATTGAATTTTCTAGAAAAATTTTCTTTATATTTTCCATAATTCTAATGAATTCAACGATAGAATTCAATAAATTTCAAAAATACTTCAATTTTTTTTACAGAAATTCGATTATTTTCAATATAAGTATTAAAAAATAGTAGAAAATTTAATTATTTTTAATAATTTTAATGAAATTTCTTTCAAAGCAAGTTAATTATTTGAAAAAATTTGATAAAATTCTTCCTAAGAATTCAATTATTTTGAAAATTTTAATAAATTTCTTCCAGAAAATTTAATTATTTCGAAAAATACTAAATTTCATAGCTAGAAGTTGACTATTTTCCAAAATAATCAATTTAAAATAAGAAAAGAGCAGGCAAATAATAATTACCTCAGTAAACTATTATTAATAATAATCGTAATAAATATTATTATTATTAACTATAATAATCGTCCTATTCATTTATGTATTCTGTCCAGTCTGTCCTCACCTGAAGTTAGTCATGATTTTTTTTTGTTTTGACAGATAATATTATTTTTTTTCATTTTTTCACTCTTACTTTTTAAGTTTAATAATAGGTGTTTTTTATTTTATTTAGAAATATTATTTTTATTTTTCAAATAATACAAAACTATTTTTATTAATCTACAAAAATTATATTAATGTTATTTTTCAATATTTCTTTTCTTTCAAGAAAAATTAGCACTTTGTACTCTCTAAATTTGAATTAGTTAAAAATAACTAATTTGATAGCAAAAAGTCAGTCACTGATTCAAATAATAATATTTTACTAACGAAATAGTTAATAATGACTAATTATTAGTTAAATTCACTTTTAGATTATGTAAAAATGATTGAAATTTGCAGTAACTAATTTAATTAGTAAAATTTGACTATTTTTTTAGTTATATATTTACTTATAATTAGTTATTAACTACTAACAATTAGTTATTTTTTACTAATTGCTGAAGCAAAAAGTCAGCCACGATTTTACTAATAATTAGTCATTTTTAATTAATTTAGATTTAGGTAACAAACATTTTAGGACTAGGTAATTAATCTTTTCATATTTTCTAAAAAAAATTAAAAAACAGTTGGAAAATACAAATTAGAAAATATTTTGCACATTTTTTGCTTCTCAATCACAATTTATAAACAAATTACAAGTTTTAAGTAGAAAAAAGTTATAAATCAAATTTTGTTTAAGAAATTTGATATTTATTTTGGAAAAAATATTTACAGAATTTCTGTTTGTTAAAAGCTGTATTGTCGAAATAATAATAAGAAATAAATAAATAAAACAATTTTTATTTTATAAAACAATTTTTGGATACCCCAATTTTTTAATAATATTTTCAGTTATTTCGAAATAATTTAAATATATCACGGTTTTAAATAAAAAAATAACTTTTATTTTTTACCACATTAATAATACGAAATAATTTATTTCGTTTGACGATTTTTAATAATATTTTGAAGAAGAAAGAAATTTAGAAAAAAAATTTAAATAATAGAATTTATATGAAATTGAGGAAAATGTTTAAAAATAATCGAATTTTTGGCAAGAATTTTATTAAAAATATTTTAAATAATTAAATTTTGCCAAAAATGTTGTTAACAATTTTTTAAATAATTGAAATTTCGACGAGAATATTGAAAAACTTTTGATCATAATTGAGTTTTTGCTATCATTTATAATTTTTCCAAAATTCAATTTTTTTAGTGTTTTAAGTAAAATTCATTCATAAATCCATTATTATTTTTAATAATGAATGAAATTTATTATTATTTATAATGAATTATAATGAATGAAATTTTCAAAAGTTTATAACTTTTTCCTGATTTTCCTGAATATATTTAGAAAAATAGTGATTTTGAGTAGAATTCTTCTGAATAATTTAATTTTTTAATGCTAATAAAACAAGACACTTCACGCACACGTTATTTTAGCTAAGACAAATAATAAAAAATGATAAAATATTAATTAATAAAAATAATAAAATACCAAAATAAGGAAAAAATAAATTGCGAACAATTTGATTTTAATTATTGGATAATTAAAAGGAACAGTAATAAATTATATTTTTAAGAAAACAAAACTTTTGCCTAGGTAAAATTTTTAATTTCTTTTAATATAAATAAATAGTCTGTTGTGAGAATGTAACTGGACATGAAACATTTTCTTTGCAGTGACAAGAGAAATAAAAAGAATAGATAATAATTCGAAATAATAATAAATAATAATTATAATAATAAAAAAAATAATAATAATAATGAAATAATAATAATAATATTCGCTTGTCAATTTTTAGTATTAAATAAATATATTTTTTTATTTTTGTAAGCTCGTATGTTCTATATTAATAGAAGTAAAATTATGATTAAAAATATAAATAAAATAAAAAGAAACTGATATAATAATAATCAAAAGATTCTGTGTAAAAATATGAAATATTTTTATAAAAGAAGAATTAAAAAATTTATTATTCAAGTTATTTATTGTGAATTAATATTATTTAGTTCACTAATAATAATTATTTATTTAGTAATTTATTTTTCATTTGAGGAGAACTCTCTTCTGTTGAAACTATATGGAAATATTTTTGTAATTAAAAAAGAAGCAGGTGAATTTACATAAAGTTGAGGGTGGAAAAAAAGAATTTACTTTTATGAAAGAAAATTATGAGCGAACGCTGCGGAATTTTGTTATATTCAAAAGAAAAGTTGTTCTACCAACTAAAAATATCATCAAGTAATTTGTAGTCTTAGTTAGTTTGAAATCCTATTTCTCTACACTGTGTATGCTAATTAAGTAATTAGCGCGCCAGGCACTGTTGAAAAGGACATTGTTGGGGTGAAGCTTTCGCTTTCGCTTTCTCTCACTCACTCACTCACACACTCTAACTCTCTTTCTCTCTTGATGTAATTTTTGCGACAAGTAAATAAGGGCTGCAGCGGTTTTGGTCCCTGTAATTCAACAGCAGCCCTCAAATCTGCCCTTTACTCGATTGCCCGATGTTGCCTGTGCATTTCACGCACCCATTACTTTCTCTCTCCTTCCATTTATAGTATATGAGTCACACAAATTCATTCAATCACTATACAAGTGTAAATGTAATTCACTGAATTCACATACGAGTATTGTGGGGTTGGCGAATGATGATACTTTTTGGAAAATGAGCAAATCGCAAAGAATCGATTATATCTATATACGTACATACCAGTTCGTTGAATAAAATTATCGTAAATCGAATGATTTTAATCAAATTTCAAAATTATGAGTGCAGGATATTTATGTGCATTTTTCACCAGTTGGGAGTATACATCATTTTTATGTTGTTTCGCTTGAGTGTTTCAATTTATTGCTTTGAATTTATTCACGTTTTTTTAACTATAATATAATAATAATGGAGTTTCTTGAGAAATTTTTCTTTTTTGTTATTTCATATTTTCATTTCGTCCATTCAGAAAAAAGTCTTTTTTGTTTATATATGGGTGATTCTTCTAAAAGTGACACTTTTAAATTTCAGTTTTTCAATTTATTTTTTTCTTCAATTATATGGTTTTTTCTATTAAAACTACTTAATTGCATACTCCAGAGTAAGATTTTTAGGTTGCGCAAAATTAATTCTTAAAAATATTAAAGTTTTTCTCCTTTAAAAAATATTATTGTTGCTCCATTAGATTAGTTTTATTTAATTCGTGAGTTTTCCTATTAAAAATCAACGCAAATATCGTTCACGAAATCGAAAACAAAATTACACTGCTTAAAAATTAATTATTTGCATATTTTAATACCAAATATATTCAATTCGATTAAAATATAAATTTATTTAAAGTATTTTATTTAATGGTAATTTGGGTTAATTTTTTCAAAGCAATGCAGCTAAATACTAAAAACAAAAGAAAAACTAGCATATTTCAAGGAAAATGGCTTCGGAGATTAAAAATAAATTTTCTTTCACATTCGTATACATTAGGGCGCAATTAAAATATATTTTTTAGTAAATATACAAATCTCACACCCTCATTTTATATTACCGTCGAAATATTCTGTTAAATTTACTTCTACATTCAGTTATTTATTAAAAAGGAAGGCTTCGGAGATGAAATTGAATTTTTACTCGGAGCAAAATGTAAATTTCGATTATTTATAACAGCAATAATTTTTCTCCTTTTTATAGATAAAATATAGGAAAATTAAACGTCAGATTATCAACTTTATTTTAATGTGCATTAAAATTTTGTTTAAGACAATTTTTAATGTATAAAATGTTAGTAATCATTGTAAAGTAATTTTAACCTAAAACTGAAGACAAAGTTTAAACATTTTTATCAAAAATAAAAGTGAGGTCTACAAATTTTTTAAAGCACATAATGATAAAAAAACATTGTACTTTCTGACAATATTTTTAAAAAATGTCTGAGAATTTGAAAGAACCATAAAAATTTAATTCTATTATAGAAGTCCTATTGGATGGAGACATGTTGAAAAGGCTTCGGAGATGAAAGTAATTTAGTTGTTACATAAATTAAGTTGAATAAAATTATTTAATTTTCTTTTTAAAATGATGAATCAGTGCTAAATTTTCACTATGGAAATTGATAATAATTATTATTAAAGAGTAGATTTTGTAAAATTAATCGAGACATCAAAAATGTCACTTTCAGAAAAATCACCCATATAATAAAATTCTTCTCCGAAAATCAATTATATTCAAAATTTTCCTCAATACAATGATTGTCAATATACTACTGTTTTAAAACAATTTTTCTAAAGAATTCAATTATTTTCCAATTTCTTATAAATATTTTTATATGAAAAATTCTTTTTAAAAATCCAATCTTTAGAAATATTTAATAATTATTCAATAAATTCTTTCTTTTTTTAATAATAGAATTCTTTTAGAATTGTTTCATAAAATTTTATTTAAAAATGAATATCAGTTAAAATTTTAGATCATAATTGAATATTAAATGAGTTATAAGATGGATGTTTAAAAATAATTGAATTTTAAACAGGTTTAAAATAAGAATTTTTCATATTTTTAACTAACCATTCTGTAGAATATTCTTATAATATAAAATAATGATTTTATCATTCGCGGTCATTTTTTATTATTACAAAACACGAAGAAAGCGATGACTCCTAGGCGAAAACTTTGAATGCTTTCCGTGCAGAAAATACCCCACTTTGCCCTATTTAAAACAGGGTTCTGGTCGGGGCCTTGTCAGTTTTCCCTATTAAAATTTTTTTTTTAATAAAGTTTTTAGAATTCCTTTTTGTTGTATAAGCTATTAACAATGAAAGGCAATCATTATTTTAGATATTTAAAAAATTTTTTATTTTAGGGGTTTGACTAGAATTCCTAGCCAGAACCTCAGGTAGGGTGTTCATTAGGTTTTAGATAGGGTACTGATCAGGGCCTCGACAGTTTTCCTCGTTTGAATAAAATGTAAATGAATTAAGTTTTTTACATTAGTTCCCATAATAAAATTATAAACAATTGAAAAAATTAATTAAACGGAGTAATTATACTACATTTTTAAGAATTTTTTTATCTTATGGGTTTGACCAGAAATTCTGGCCAAAACCCTAAGTGGGGTGTTCACTAGATATGAAATAGGGCTCTGATAAGAGCCTCGACAGTTTTCCTCGTTTTAAAGGCATGTAAATAAATTTAATTTTTTAAAATTAACTTTTTTAAAACAGTTATTAAAGTTAAAAAAGCGTTTTCTTTTAAAACACTTTATAAAATAATTATGGTAATATATTTAAAAAACGAAAATACATATAATTTTTTTTCTTTAAGTACAATATTATAATAAAGTTTATTTATTAATAATAACAGCTAAATTATAAATAACGAATAATAATAGTTTTTAAATAATTAATTATTATACATTTATTTAAATATAAAAATTATGAATTTGAAAAATAATAATTAATAAACAATTATTAATAAATTATACTTAATGAATTTTAATAATTTTATAGGATGAATTTATCATTTGCTTTGTATATATATTATATTATTTTAATATATATATAATTATTTTATATTATATTAGCTTAAAGTAAGAAAATGATTCGAAGAGATTGTTAAACTTAACACCTTCAATATTTAATAACTATTTTTTAAACATAATTAATAAATTTGAATAAAATATTTATTAAATAAATATTTATTATTACTTATATACATTTGGAAACAAAAATTATAACCTTTATTAATAGTATAAAATTAAGGAAGCAGAAAGGAGCGACAACCTCCACAAGAAAAATGAATTAATCATAAAACCAAAATTTATATTTTTCAAAAATTTTTAAGTTTTTCTATTCCGTAATTTCTTTTGAATAAAATTAACCTCACAAAATAGGGCAATTTTAAACAAAACTGACGAGGCCCTGACCAGTTTTTCCCTAAGTAGGGCATTGGTCGGGAACAGCGTCACACACTAGTCGGGCACTGGTCAGTTTCTCTACCCAGAGCCACACCAGAGATCGGGAAAACTGTCCAGTACCCTATCAGGCCCACATTTTAATTTCTGCACGGGTTGGTATCTTCATGTTTTCTAATAATATTCTTAGAATTAATTAATTAATTAATTGTTAAATTTCAAAAAAAATTGTGAATTCAATAAATTATTTGGTACATTTTTATTCATTACAAAAAAATTTTCCATAGTTTCTACAAAAAGGTTTTTTTGCAATTATTATCAAATTAATGACTTAATTAATCTCGGGAAATAATAATTATTTATTTATAACGAAACTTATCACTGTATTGCCATAAAAAGGGAACATTTTCTCGATGTTCATAATTCCAATGCATACAATTAATAAATTATATAATAGAGTCTGCTGTATCGGTTCTAATTCCACTTTCCCTCCCCATCCTGTCCCCCTTAAAAACCACAATGTAACGTCTCAAATCACTGAACTATATAGAAAACGTGATTTAAATGTAAAATGAAGTTTAAAATGGAAAATGTTAAACGACACGCGGTGGTTGACGTTTGAAATCTGAATATTCACGTCGAGTCGAAACCAATTTGAAAATAAAATTATTCAGAACGCGAGATTTTTATATAAATATATAAATATGCCTATATAGACACGGATAGGGAAAAAAACGAGTCAAGTGAAAGAAAAAAAAATGCATCTGGTGTTTCGGCCTTTAGTCTACTATACACAAAACTGAAATGCATTATTTGACACTGTTATATTAACGAAAAGAAATAATAATGTTTTCTTTTTAAAACCCTGCTGGCAACAAAAAAATCTCTAGTATATTTGAAAATAGGCAGTAATTTAGCTAAAAATTAATCTGCGCAATAGAGAAAATATAGAGATTCTTTTTTAATTTTTTAATTCTAAAATTAAAGGCAAAATTAACATTAAATGATGAAAAGAAAAGAAAATTTGCAATGACTCGTAAAATTTAATATTTATACGAAATTTCCAAATATGTTTTGTTAGGAAATTAAATTATATTATACAAAAAATATTCTAAGTTTTTTTTTGTTAAGCTGGAAAAATTAAATCCCTTTCACTAAAAGCTTGAAAATAAAAGAAATTACATTTTAATACACGATTAGAAAAGTTCAATCTTTCTATATATTAAAGAAATAACTATTCTAATTAAAGAAAATGAATGTCAAAGACAGGGGTTTTTATCGAATTTTTTTCAAAGCAACAATTTTTGTGAATATAAAAGAACGAATTTTTTTCATTTAGCAAACGAAAGTCAAAGAAAAGTAGCAAAAAAAATGTCCAAATAAGTCGCAACGAAGTCCTCTGAAAATTTCACGTTTAATTTTCAATTTACTTTTCAGCGAAGTAATTAATTTTCATTACTTTTTGAAATCTTATTCAAAGCATTTTTGTTCGCGTGAGTATTCTCCTTTCACGAATGTCTTTAAAAATAAAAAAAGACCAAGGGAAATATATTTCTTTTCTGTTAATAATAACGAACCCTACGAGAATAAAAAAAGAGGAAATATAATTATTTTAGTAAAATTGCTGGCCTATTGTGTCTCTAAAGTTGAAAGATGGTTCGCTAAACTGAACTATTTTCACCACCCTTTCTCATCTTTTTTTTTATTTTTGCCCCTTTATTACTTAGAAAAGGCATTCATCTTCTCCAAATAAAGCCTTCTTGGTATAATACGATCGCATTAAAAGCTCTTCTATTGAACAAAATACTTAGGGCGAGATTTTAATGATGACTTATTGGGATTATCACGTTAAAATTTTCCCGCATTATGTGAGTAAATATAAATATATATATAGAGAGAGAGAGTAATATTTTTTAATGAATATTCCTGCCTACTTGTATAAAGATTTCAATATAAATATATATATATATATATATATAAGTATTTTATTTATGTACTCTTAAACGAGAAAAATATATAGTTCGTCGACACACGAAAACATTTTTAAATAAAATTCTCTGAATACTCTCCCTTTTTTTCTCTCTTTCTCTAAAAAAGAAATATTTTAAATGAACAAGAATTTTTTTTTATTTAAATTAGTCTGCTACCGTTTGATAGTGAAAAAGAGAGGAAAAAGAATTTGAAATTCGCTAACACAAAAAAGAGAATTTTTCTCTATTGATAAAATATTGTTTTAAGAAAAAATTTCTTTGTATAGAAGACAAAAAAAAGTGATAATTAATTAACATGGTAGCCACAGGTCAGAGAAATTAGGGACATTTTTAATAAAAACTATTGAAAAAACTAAATATATATAGAATTGTTAAGAAAATTCTGTATTTTATATTGGGTAGCCAGGACTTTTTGAAAATATTGAAAAGATTTAATTCGTTTTTAATTTAATAATTTAATTTTAGTAGAATTAAATTTTCCAAAGAATTAAAATAGAAATTTTAGAATATAATAATTTTAATAATTTTATTTAATTATTTGATAACTTTACTCAAAAATTGCAGAAATAGGGGAGACCGGGGCGTAATGGCTAAGGGGCGTAATGAATAATTGTAATTTGTTTAAAAACCGTAAATTGTAATAATTTCGCACAATAGACAAGTTATTGTACTTGGTATACTGCAAGTTTGTCGGAAGTTTCATTAATATTTATTCATTATTGTAAGAAATATAGTAGAAAAACTATTTTTGACATACGAAAGTAACTTTTCAAAATTTTCGTTTTTTCGTTCTATTTTTTTGAAAAATAGCTTTAAAAAAGAAACTGAAATGAGGTTTCGATCTTGATACGTTTGTTTTTAAGGGACAATTCGAGATTTTTGATTCACACTTCCGGTATTGTTAAAAAAAAGGCAAATATTTGCCGAACACCCCCGGGGCGTAATGGCTACTTTTTCCCGGGGCGTGTTGGCTAATGCAATACGCTATGTATAAAAAGCAACGTACCATATCGGCGAAGTGTAGGTTTGTTTTCGCGGTTACTTGTCACTTAGTTTAAGTATGTTTAGGTGTTTTTAACAAAATTTTTAAGTTTTGGTCTAAAATTTACAAACAGTAGATTTCAAGCTACGATTTTAATGAGAAATTACAAAAAAATTGAGAGAGTGCCAATATCACAGAATATTATTGAAAAAGCGATAGGAGAAGTATTGCTGAATAAAAATAGCATTCACGGAATACCCAGGAACCTTAATTTACAATATACAATAAAATTGGAAACTGTAGATAATAATTAGCAATCATTATTCATTACGCCCCGGGAGTTATCCATTACGCCCCGGTTAGGGACGTATTTTGGAGCTCTGCATTGCTCCAGAAAAACTGCTGTAGAATAAAAAGCAAGAGTCATATCGGGACGTTCGTAGTCTTAAAAGTAAGCTGAGATACCAGAGTAACTTTTCTGAGAGATAAACATTCAATTAGGACAAAAGTGTCCGAGTAAAACAACAAAGAGTGAAAAGTTAGCCATTACGCCCCGGTCTCCCCTACTTTAATTTTACTAGAATTGCGTTTCCATTTTTTATAGATCGTTGAATTCAAAAAATTTCACAGTAAAGTTTTCGAAAATTTGAATTTTAAAAAACTTGTTTGTAAAATTATGAAAAAGTTATTTTTTTAAACAATTTTTATCAGTTTTCTACATTAATTTAATTTTTGAATAAATATATTTAATTGAAAAATTTTACAAATAATTGATATTTTACAAAATTGAATTCTAAACAAGTGGAATTTAGAAATATTTTAGGTGAACATTTTTTCTTTGAATAATTAAATTTTTTATTCCAGAAATAATTGAATTTTAAAAAACTTTAATTGAAATTTTAAAAAGTTTTAAATAGTTTTTATATAATTTTTTTTTTAAATACTTGAGTTTTTTAAATCATATTTAATTGAAATGTTTTTTATTGAATTGAAATTTGATAAAATTGAATTATAAAGAAGTGTATTTTAAAAATTTTTTAGGTTAAATTTTTTCACTTTGAATAATACAATTGTTTTTAAAGAACTTTCTCAACAATTGTTTAAAATAATTGATTTGAAATTATAGAAATACTAATTGAGTTAAAATGTTTAAAATACTTTCAAGAATTCACTGCAGAAACTATTGTAAATTATCGAATTTAAAAAGGTGAAAAATTTGATGTTTTTTTTGAAAATTTCAATTAAAATTTAATAATAATTTTAGTTAATTATTTGATAATTTCACTTAAACATCAGAAAATATTTTTAATTTTATTAACGTTGTGTTTTCATTTCTGAAAATATTTAAAATATAAATGCATTGCAAACATTTTTTGTGTATTTAATAATTTTTAGAATATATAAGAATATTTGTTAGACAAAATTCTTAGAAAAAGAAAAAAATTCTATATGGAATCACAGGGAAATGTCTCACAGAAAATAAAATCAATTTCTTGTCACTACCGTGATAGATAAAATAAGCAAAGAAAAAAAACAGTTTTTCTAATTTAAATTTAGAGAGTAAAGTTTAAACATTCGATGCAAATAAATGTAAAAAATAAAAATAATTATAAAAAATATATGTGACAGAAGAAAGAAATATATAAATAACATAAAAATATATATATAAAAAGTGTGTAAATAAATTTCACCAAATTAGGCAGAAAAAAGAAACCGACTTCTCATTTAACTAGGCAAAATAATATGTTTTAATTTTCACATATATTATATGAGTTTTTTTAAAAGTACTTCGTCCCTTTTGTGAACTCATTTAAAATCCTTACACATTCTTTTACATTTCACAAAAGATGTTGGATATGGAATTTATGTATGAATTTGGAATGAGTTCCTCATAGGAATTTACTTCCAGGAGAGGAACTTCTAGCAGGATACGGTTAGAATATTGAAACAGAATACTACTATACTATACTGTAGAAACATTACGAATTACGAATGATATTTCAACGAAGAATGAAAGAGAAAAGTTCTAAAGCACCTCGGGGCAAATTATATTTTTTTCTCTTTCGCAATTTTCTATTTTTTTTCTCTCTCTCTCACTCACTTTTTTTATACCGTATACTCATCTCATTCATACAATAATTTTAACCTGTCACTTGTTTCTTTCTTATTATATTATTTTTTTATCATCACTATTTTTGGTATTTCCTTTCGTTGTATATTTTATTAGCTATATTATATTTCATTTTATTTTATTTTATTGTTTTGACATTATTTCCTGTTTTATTTTTTCCACTGTATTTTATTGCTTTTCAAAATAAAACTATCATTTAATATTTTTTTCTTGCTTTATAAAATCATAATCGCTATGCTTTTGGTTAATAATTTGATCAATTTTCTAATTTTGATTTGAAAATCAAGAATTGAAGATTGAAATTGATAAAAATTGAAATTTGAAAAATATTCTTCGCAGCAAAGTATACTTTTCGAATATAATTTTTGATTCTCTTAAAAAAAAATTTTTATCCAAATCAAAACTTTTTCCATATTTTAATTTTCTTTTTATTTTTAAATTTTTTCAAAATTACTATATTTTATCATACAATCCGGAAAGAATAAAAAAATCTCATTTATTTGCTTAATTTAAAAAAGAATTTTGTATGCTTAATTCAGCTTTTGTTTGTTCTTCTTTTGCTATGTATTATGAAAAAAGGAAAAAAACACGGTGAATTTATGTGTTTTGAATACAAAATTTTCCATAGTAGTTGAAAAAATAATTTTTGGCATGTTTGTTGATAATGCACACAAACAGTGTGTGTGTGTGTGTGTGTGTGTGTGTGTGTGTGGGAATGTATGCATTACGAGAAGCTCGATAATTAATTTTCGCATCTAGTGCGCACAAATATTCATAGCTTGTTGAAGGAACAACATTAAACAACGTTAATTTTTTTTCCTTCCCGTAATTTATTTATGTCAGGAAAATTTAATAAAAGCAAACAAATTTTTACTTGATATTAAAGTTTCTTTTTCATTTTTTCCCCAATGTGAATAAAATTCTTTTTGAAAATTTTCTTTTATCCTCAATTTCAAAATGTGAATCAAATTTTTTCCCTATATTTTCAATAAAAGTCAACAATTTTTATTCGAATTCAAAAAGTGAGTAAAAGTTCCTTGCCCATATTTTCGATAAGAAAAAATGTTTTTATATGAATTTAAAAAGTGAATTTCCCATATTTTCGATAAGAATAAAATTTTCATCCGAATTCAAAAATAGGGCGAAAATTTATTCTCCTGTTGTTGATGGTGAAAATATAGTCAATGGTATAAAGAAATATATAAAATGTATGAGAAATAAATTATTGTTATTACACTGAATGGTAAAAATATTTTATTTTATTTATTTATTTTTTTTTATCTTTGAAAAATTTATTGTGTTTGAGAAAGTTTTCCATGTTGTGAGAAAATCTAAAAATAACAGGAAAAAACAGTAATAGAAATGTACACACAATAATATTGTGATATACGGTCGTTTCTCTTTGACTCGTTTCTTTTTTTTCGTTATTTTTCGTTATTTTTTTGTGTTTTGTTTGTAAAAGCACATAAATAAATAATTTTGTGTCGACAACTTTTTTGTCATTAAAAATAGCTCCATTGTCATAGTGACAAAACAAAACCTTTCACCTTTCATTGTTGATATAAACGCCAATGTCAATAAACTTTATCACATTTGATTTTACCATCAACATGACAGAATGTTTTTGTATCCCTTTTATAACTATATACACTTCAAGTTTTCTCTCCGTTTTCAAACCAACATTATTGTTTTGTTTTGAAAAAGTTCCTGCTTTTAAAAGGGCGAAAAATGAAAAAAAAATTTATATATATATCGTACATACGATGGAAATAAATTCTTTAATTGAATCTATCATTTTGCAATTATTTTCGGAAATTGTATAAATGAATTAAATAAACTATTTTCGTTTATTTTTTATTATTTTGTTTTATATTTTAGTTATTTCATATTTTTAATTATTTATTTTATACGTGTTCCAAATTATTTTTTTTATGTTTATGATTTTTATTATTTTATTATTATTTATTCCCTTTTATACTTTTTATTTATTAAATTTATTGAATTTACATAAATTTTAGATATTTATTTATTAAAATTATTTTGTGTTTTTATGTATTTTTTTAATAACAAAATTTAAAATATAATGTTACCCTTCTAATTGATTATTATTTTATACTATCTTGCTTATTATAAATTCATGATATATTATTTAATATAATTTTATATTGGTATTTAAATAAAATTGAATTTATTGTTAACTTGATACTGTTTGTTATATACACATATAATGTATTTATAATAGAAATTATTTCCTCGGTAGATATTTTATTTATTTGTCATAATTAATTTCCTCGTTAATATTAAATTAAATAACTGAAAGGAATATTTATCTGATACGTGTTCCAATAATTTAAGCATAATATATTATTTTAAAACCATAAACCTAATTTATTTTGTAGAATTATTAGAATTAATAATATCAATTTTACATTATCCTTATTATTTACATTCTTTATTTTTCTCGATTTGTATAGTATTAAAAATAACTAAAATCATATAATTCCAAAATGTTTTTATTTTTCAACAATTTTTCAAAGATAATTAAATTTTCTAAATATACGATTAAATTCTTTTAATTGAAATTTAATAGTAAAATTTTTATTGAAAATACATACAATCTTTTGAACATTTTAATTACAATCTTTTAAAAGACTAATTTGTTCATAATTTCAAATTAAATCACAATCTAAAACTTGAATAATTTTTATTATTGAATATTGAAGTAATCATATATTTTTCCACAAGAAATAAAATATCTTAAATAATTTCTGCTTAAACTTTTTTTGACATTTTACAATTTCTAAAGAATATTTCAACTGCAATATTTTTCAAAAATTCAGTAATTTTTTAATAATATTTTTAATAAATTATTCAAAAATTTAATCGCTTTTTAAGAAAATAATAAATTAATAATATTTTGTTTTAAAAATAAATATTACAATTTTATTAGTTTTAAAACAAAGAAGAATTTTTAACGATCTCAATTTTAAAATCTTTTGAAATTTAATTATAAAAATTCAGAATAGAACGCTTCTAATAATCGATTTTTATCTAAAATTTTAACTAAGAATTATTTTTAAATCAATTCTTATTAAAATGTACTACGATAATTCAATTATTTAAAAATGAAAATAAATAATTTACTGAATAATTAAATACTTATTTCTTAAAATTGAATTCTTATAATGAAATTTACAAAAAAAAATATATTTTTATATAGGGGGAGTAGGGCAAAATGGGGTTTTAGCACTATCTCAGAAAATACAATATAAGTTCTTTCAAACATTTTTCTGTCCGCTATATTATCATAATTTTCACAAACCTAAAAGTACAAAGAAAAATTCTAAAGCTCAGTTGAATCGATTTATTCTGTTGGTTCTCTGTAAACAGCCAATTACAAAAAGCTCATCATTCTCTCTTAATTTGAATCAGTTAAAAATCATGGTTTTAACTGACAATCAGTAACTGACTTTTTGCTTCTGAATCAGTTAAAAACAACTGATTTTCAGTTAAAAAATAACTGATTTACAGTAAAAAATAACTGAAAAATTAGTTAAACTTGACTAATTGAATCAGTCAAAAAAAAATTTACTGAAACATCAGTTATTTTTAACTGACAATCAGTTGTTTTTAACTAATTGTCAGTAGAAATATTACTATTTGAATTAGTGACTGACTTTTTGCTTTTAAATCAGTTATTTTTAACTGATTCAAATTTAGAGAGTTAATATATAATCGGATTTTCAATATTCAAAATGGCAGATCCAATATGGACGACAAATTTTTTTTAAATTACACGGTTCGCTTGAATTTTGTTACTCAGGGATTTTTAGGGTCGCTCATTACGATTTAGATATAAAAATTAAAAAATTAAAAATGGCGGATCCAATATGGATGAGAAAAATTAAAAAAATGTACTTGATTCGCTTGAATTTTGTTACTTAGGAGTTTTTGGGGTCGCTGATTATGAATCTGCAATTGGATTAGCAAAATACAAAATGGCGGATTTCAATGCTTAAAAAGAAAGTTATCAACAAGTTTTTAAATAATTAAATTCCTAGAAAATTTAAAAATTTTAAAACAATTTTATTATTTATGATAATATAATTCAATTATTACGAAGAAATTTATAAAAAAAAAATTGTAAATAATTGACTTCCTGTGAAATTTTTATTGTTTATGAAAATAGTTAAATTCTTTTGGGAAATATCAGTAAAATATTAAAAATATTGAAATTTGTTGAATTAAGGAAAGTTTTAGAAAATAATTGAAATTTTGCCACGACTCTTATTAAAATTTTCGAAAATAACTAAATTTCGAAGAATTTTATGATTTATAAAGGTAATTAAAATTTTGACAAGACCTTTTTTAAATTTTTGAACTTAATTGAATTTCTGTTAGGAATTTTATTACTTTTTAAAATAATTAAATTTCCGCAATCATTTACGTAACTTTTTTAAAATTTAATGTTTTTAGTGTTTTTAACTTAAATTTTTCTACAACATCCATTATTTTTAATAAATAATGAAATATGTATGTCATAAAATTTAACTAATTTCAGAAGAATTTGAATTATTAAAATTTTTCAATAGTCTAAGTTCTTTAAAATTTCTAATTCATTGAAAATTGAAATTTTTAAATATTACAAGGAAATATTATTTTTCACCTTTTCTTAAAAGTATTTTTATTACTTACAAAGCATAAATTTTGTGTCTAGTAAGAATTTATTTGATTGTAAATTTGTTTATGATTAATTGATCAATTATTATCAATTATTATTTAATTGATAAAATTTTTAATAATAGTTTTTTTAATAGTTTTAATAGTTTTGTAGATTTATAAAAATGAAATTACCAAATAAATTTATGGGTTGAAAAAATTAATTAATTGATTGATAATAATTGATCAATTAATTTAATTTATAAATTATTAGGGGGTCCAATTCTCATTGGAAGACAATTATTTTTTATTGAAAGTAAATATTTTAATGAAAGAAACATTTTATTTAAAAATAATTTTTATGAAACTTTACACGGAGAAAAATTCTTTTTTAATGATTACAATAGTCTACAGTACAGCTCGGATATGTGACCACTTTTTGTGATGATTACTATAGCTGTTGTAAGGAGTACAAATTAAAAGGTATCCCTTACAACAGCTGTAGTAATCGTTCCTACTCAATTCTTAACATATTACATAGTTTTCGTAATCATTGCAAAAAGTGGTCACATATCCGAGCTGTACTGTAGACTATTGTAATCATTAAAAAAGAATTTTTCTCCGTGTAATTCAATGGAAATACCCTATGGCCGGTTTGCCCCACCGAAAACGGTCCGGTTTACCCCACAGGCCCATTTTGAGAATAAATGTTTGTCAAAAAGAAACGCTTTGCAAATTCATCAAAGTTTTTGGTGGTAAACAATCCTGAGGTGTGTACCTTCAAAATCCAAGACCTAATATTTGGAAATATTACACGATTTCCTTAAGAAAAAATTCGGAAAAGTGTAGAAAAAAACTAGAAAAATAACTTTTGCTCCCAGTGTTGCACAAACAAAAGTAAAAAATGTCAAATTGAAAAAATAAGGTATACTACACAAGGTTGTTTCAAATTTCTAAATAGCACTTTTGACAATTTCGCCATTTCGGAAATATTGAGGGGGGTCCGGTTTACCAACCGGTCCGGTTTGCCCCACTCTCCTCTATGAACAACAAATTCAAATTTTTTGTAATTTTATTATTAGGCAATTAAATTTTTAATTAATTTTTTTAATTTATGGGTTAGGTCTGATTTGTGAAAATTTTCTTTATTTAAAATAACGTAAAGACCAATTATATTGATGCAAGTTTTATAATCCAAATTAATATGATTAATAATTTAAAAGTGGTAATACTTAGATATTCAATTTTATAATCCCGGTTAACTGTCCTATATACAATGTAAAAATATCATAAGAAGTATAATCTGGATTATATCACATATAATCCATTTTTCTCCGTGTACGTCAAAAATTAATTCACTAAAAAAGAAATTATTGTCAGAAATAGAAAACTTTGGAGAGGCAAACAAAAAGGACACTAAAATTCAGAATTTTCGTGTGAATTCTAAAAATTAATTTTTTTCCAGTAATATTTTAATAAAAATCCCTGACTTTTCCCTAATCTGTGACAACTATATGAGTCAATAGAAAATTCTCCGTTAAAAGAAAGAAGTAGCTTACAGTGTCACAAATCTAAAAAAAAGTATACAAATAGTAACAAATCTTAATAAAAGTAGTAAACAGTTGGTTTTAGTAAATGAGTGTGAAGCCGATAGAGGGAAAAAGAGAGATAGAAGGGGAAGGAACAGAGAGACTAAGAGAGAAAATTAGGAAAAGATAGAGGGAATGCGTTGGTACCTTTTGTGTAAAGCAGGAAATTATAGTTGTGAGAAAAATCAAGAACCGCCTCGACTATATAGAAACTGGAGAGTTTTGGTCCCTGCAAAAGTCTCTCGCAGAATACAGCTTTTCCAAAGAACTGTCTGTATACATATACATATATATAACGGGGGAAGCCGTCGTCGCCGCGCGCGGCCGCTTTGTACTATCAAAGAACGTCCCCTGAATGTCCCTGGAATTCATCCAAAGAGATGTCTGGGGGACATTTACGGGCGCTTTGTGCTATCAGGGCATTCATCCGATGTTCGGTCGTTTCGCAATATCGATCCTACAAGCCATTGAGTGTTGCATTGGCAACATATGGCATTCATGCACGCCGATCTGGAATTCACTTCATATTTTTTTCCTCCTTTTTTTGCATTTATTTGCTTCAAAGAGTATAGAATATATATACATGTGTACATGTATATTTTATACCATCAAATATTATTTTAAGCCCCTAAAACTCTCTCTCTCTCTGTCTCTCTCGTAGCAAAACTGATGCGGTATAGTCAGTCACGTGTCCAATTAAAGTGTGCGACTTGTCCGATTATTCGGTATAATCCCTTATTTAAACATTTACGTAACTCTCGACAACGAGATTAACTCTCTTGTTCTGTCTTTTTCAGTTTTTCTCTTTTCTTCTCTCTTTTTTTTTTGTCTTGCTTTTTTTCTCCATTCTTGCCTTTGCGGTCTATTATGTGTCCGACAATGTCCGCCACTTAAAGTTAATACACACATGTCTTTGCTAATTATCCTTCGCGCGTGTTATAGAAAAAGAGAAAAAAAGAGGAATTTATGCGAAAAATATTTTCTATTCTCGGGAGTAAACGATACTTTGCTATTTTGTTTCGTATTTTCTCGCTTCTTTTTCTTTTAGTGCTTTTACCAGTATAATTATTTTTTATTCGCTATTAGGTGTTTTATTATTTTATTATACTCGATTTTTTAAAAATATTATTAATACTAATGCTAATTGTCATTTTTTACATTTTTGAAAAAATTCGACAATTGAGCCTTCCAATTCTATAACTCGCCCGACGCTCGGAGACACGCGCTAATACCAGTCGGGTAGCAGTGATAGGCCCAGAGGCGCTCACTGCTACCCGACTGGCATTAGCGCGTGTCTCCGAGCGTCGGGCGAGTTATAGAATTGGAAGGCTCAATTTTTAATAGAGATACCTACGCAAGTAATATTAATAAACATTCAATATGAAGAGGCTATTCTCTGCCTGAGAACGCCAAGGTCACCGCAAGATGGCAGTTCAGTTCCTTCTTGGAATGTTTATACTGACATCTCGTGGTGACCTTGGCGTTCTCAAGTGGAGAAATTCTTTTTATCTCTCAAAAACTTGTTTTATAACATTAATTAATATAATAATGTTATAAACAATTTTTTGAACAAATTGAAAATTAACAACAAATTGAAGTTAAAGGAAATATTTTTTCTACCTCAAATTTTTTTTCCTTTCTTTGCTACATACTGTAAAGTTAAAAGTGGGTATCGAATTGCAACGAATTGATACCAAAAATCTGGCTCAAATTAACAATTGATCTAAATTTTTTGCATTAATTAAATCACTTTATTATAAATTTGATACTCTTAATAAAACAGTAATTTAAATGATTTCTAATATTTATTAAAAGAACAGAAACATTGGTGGATGAAGATTTTTAACTTGCTATATAATGGTTCATAAAATTGTCATTAATAATTGTTTAATACGTTGTTTTAAATAATTTTTTCAAATGATAAACAATAGCAAAAATTAAAGGTAAACAAGTGTCGTATTTTCTGACACTTTTTTTCTCTCCTTTACTCTCGCTCCTTTCTCTTTTTCTCTAATTTTCTTTCCCTTCTTACTCACTATTTCTCTCTCTCTCTCTTTTATTTTCCCTCTTTTTTACTCTCCCTTCTTTTCAGATGTGCAGAAAACATTCATTAATGCCGGTCACAAAGTTCCAAGTTCGAATTATTTCCGAGTATATAATCGCGAATGCAGATTCCACGCGTTGGACAAAAAAAAGAGTAAAGAAAATAAAGAAAATGCCCGACTCTATTGCAGATGAAAATTCTCTCACTTGTATTTACACTCCTTTTTTTGGTCCACGCTTTTCAGAGGGGGAAGCAGAAAAAAAACAGTGTAAAAAAATTGCTTTCCATCGCCCATATAAATGTATATGTATATATCTATAGACGTAAAAGCGATGTTATAACATCCGTTCAAAGAATTTTTGTTGATTTTGCAATTCCTTGTTTGGCTTGAATTAATTATTGTACTGTGGAGGAAATTGATTACTAAAAAAATTTTACTAGTTTTTTTTCTTTAAAAAAAATAGTTTTTAGCGAATTGAATTTATTTATTATACTTACAAATTTTTGAACTAAATTCATTAATTTATAGATGA
Source organism: Leptopilina myrica (nomen nudum) (assembly GCA_032872475.1). Lineage (NCBI taxonomy): Eukaryota > Metazoa > Arthropoda > Insecta > Hymenoptera > Figitidae > Leptopilina > Leptopilina myrica (nomen nudum). The sequence goes on along the minus strand of CM065460.1, from coordinate 29,303,674 downwards.
AAATATAATTTAAATACATTGAAACCTGACGGAATGCAACTCGATTTATCAAAATTTTATTACTGTAAACACTTCTTAAAAAATTGTTTTATTATTTAATTTTATATTATTTTTAGAATAATCTGAAATAAGGTAAAAATAATTTTTTTCGAATATAATAAAATTTTCCAAACAAATTTTGCATTCTGACAGGTTCGACTGATTTAAAATAAAATTAATAATGCAGATACGTTTCTTTAATTATCGTTAAAAATGGAATGAAAATTACTGAATGATTATAAATTATGGAAATATTTTATATTAAAACATTGAAATGAAATTAATAAAACGTGCTATTTTTGTGTAATTTTATTTTCTTCTTTTTAAAAATAAAAAGCTATGTAATTATTAAAAATACTGAAAGTTTTTTATTATTATTTTAAAATTATATTAATAATGCAAATGCGTTCTTTTAATTTTTTGTAAAGTGAAATAAAATTTACTCAATGATTATAAATTTGCAAATATTTGTATTGCAACTTGTGAAATTAAATATTAATATAATTTTCCATTTATATTTTCTCTAGTCTTTTGTGAAAAAATCAAATCAATAATTGAAAATTTAGAATGTTTTTTTATTATTAACTTAAAATGAAATTATTAATTTAATCTAAAGTTAAATCTTGTTCAAAGCAAAAAAGGAATGAATTATTAATAGGTAATTTAAAATTAAATTAATAATACTATTATTATCATTACTATTAATAATAATAACTTTTTGAAATTTTTGTTTAAAGTAGACCAAAAACAAAAGTTTTGAATTATTTATACCTTTACTTTAAAAATAAAATTAGTATCTACGTAGACACATTCGATGTTTCTTTTATTTTCTTATAAAATGTGAATGAAATATTCACTAATCGATAATTATAAAAAATTCTGAAATATTCAAATTATTATTTTTATATTTAGAAAATAAATTTTGCTGAACATTAGACAGGAAATGTATACATTAAATATAGATAGAAAACATTATAGAATTGATTTTCATGTTGTGCAAATATTTTATCTTCAATATCCGCTTTCAATCTTTTAAGCACAACACAGCCATAGAACAATTTATGTTTACAAAGATATTCTCAAAATGCATATACATGTATATCTGTATATCGTTCAATATGTAATTCAATTTCATTCCGGAAATTACGTTTATTCATTAAAATGTACGCGAGGAACTGTATTAAAAAAATAATACCTAATATTAATATTTCTGAAAAAATTACATTTTATTTCACTTTATAATTTATGTTTTTTCTATTAGTTTAAAAAAAACTTTTTCTATAGAATAATTGTATTTTTCTTACAATCTTTATCAGTTTAGAGAATTTTTTCTGTCTATTGTTAACTAAACAAAAATACTCTCTAAATCTGAATTAGTAGTTTTCTACCAATGAAATTTACCTCTAAATTTTAGCAAAGGTAAAAAATTTATGGGTAAATAGAAACAATTGATTATTGCGGTTTAATGGTATCCATATTTTCTACTACCCCATAAAATTGTTCTATAAAAGTGAAATAATAACTCAATTTACATACACAAGAAAACCAAAAATAATTCTATTTTAAAAGAAAAACTTTTTTTATTGGTGAAACTTAGCAAATCTATTTCTATTTACCCCAACTGACCCTAATGAAATTAATAAAAAATAAGGAAATAAATTGAATAATCAAATAAATAAACAAATAATTATAAGCAAAATAATCAGCGAGTAAGTGAGTAGAATAATAAATTTATTAATTAACCAAGAATAAATAAAGAAATAAATTAAATTTTCCACTAAGGTTAATTAATTACTCAATTTAATAAAAGCAAAATTTAATATCATAAATCTAGGTAAATTATTGCATTTCACACTGATTATATACATATACTTTCGAACTCACGTGACAAAATAATATTCGAGAAAAATAAAAAATGAAATCAATTTCCTTAGTCATAGAAACGTCGGGAAATATCGTATGAAAGAAAATGTAATTAAAAACATTAGTAACATGTACGTACATATACATTTATACTTGCATATATATATATATAAACCTGTCGATAACGCTTCCTACATTTTTCCGTTTTTATATTAAAAAAAAAACTTTTTCAAACTCTTTGGCGAGTAATTTACAGAGAATATAATAAACGCTTTATTTCATTTAAAATGAAATGAATTATTCGAATAATTTAAATTTTTCTCACCATTAAACGTTACCGGATCTACGCTTTCTCTCTTTCTCTCTTTCTCTGCCCCTCTCTATATATCTGTTTTATATACATATATAGGTACTAATATTATATAACTCGTATGATTTCCATGAAACTTGATTGAATTCGATTAAGCGGATTATAAGCCCGTATAATAAACGTATTGAAAAATAATCTCTACCTTCAATGAAACTGGACCCTTGAAATAAATTCACGAACCCTTAAACAGTGATTTATATACTGTTTGTACTTTGTAACTTTCTAAAAAATTATAAAATTTTAATAATAATGTATAGATTTTAATTTATTCGACTATTTTAAATTGATATATTTATATATTATTATAGAAATTAGCACAAATTAGTATAAATTAGTAAAATTGTTTACTAATTTCAATTAGTGACTGACTTTTGAATTAGTAGTTTACTATAATGAATAGTGACTCCTACTAATTTATTACTAAAATTTACTAATTCAAGTTCAAAAAGTAAGTCACTAAATGAAATTAGTAAATATTTTTAGTAATTAACATAATATTAATTATAATACTAATTATAATTTATGTAGTAATAATTTTAACATTAATTCTAATATTTACATAGTGACAATTTTCTAAGTTCTAATTATAATGCTTCCATTTAAAGAAATATAGAAGTTATAATAAAAAATTTTAATAGGCAATTCTTATTTGTCAATAATAATATTATTATTTTCATTTTATAAATAAAAACACTTAAATAATTTTGTATAGAGAATCATAAAACTGTAAGTAAATAAATTATATATATATAATTATATAATTATACACCTATGTAGTAATATGATATAATATAATATAATATAAATAAGTTACACAATTATGATATATATTATTTTACGAGAATTTTCCATTTTTTTTATTTTTAGTTTTGAAAAATATAGTAATCTTTTGATAATTATGTTTTTCACTCCCCGAGGAAGATAAAAATTAATAGCTTTAAAGAATTATAAATTTATTATTGGCTTATATGAGAAATTTCGACTGAAAACTTTTGAAAAAGTTTAGCTGTGAAAGTTTTCTTGATAAAATAGTCACTCAGCAAGCTCTCAAGAGAGAACAGTGTCTTAGAATAATTTATTACCGGCAAAAATGAAGATTGAAAGAATTAACTAGGGAAAAGCGATTCTACTTAAATTTTCCAACAATATCCATTAAAAATTAAAAAGAGAATTTTTAGAGGCGCAATTTTTTTTCCTTCATAATTTTCTTTTTGTTTTAATATAAACGTAACTTTGTAATAAAAAAATTTTTACTTCCTTTCTTTCAGTTTAATGTAAATGTAAGAATAGAAAAATGATTAGTTTGACGAGTTTTTTTTCAGTTTTGTAATTTTTTTAATTTCAGTTTATAATTCTCTGAATTTACTTAATAAGTTGTTTTTTTTAATTGTAGTTTGCAATTTTCCATTTTATTTACTATTATTAATTGAAAATTGAATTTTAATTTATGTTTCTTTTTGTTCACAAATATAAGTAAACATAGAAATAAATTAAAAATTTAAGAATTCTGAATAAGAAAACGAAATGTTAAATATAAATATAAAAGTGCAGAATGTATTGTAGAAAAAGAAAGAGAAGAAAAAGTGTATAGAATGAAAAAGATAAAGTTTGACAGAATTTAAAATGATATATAAAAATAACGTTCTCCTCTACTTTGGCAGTGTTGAATATTTGATATTGAACAAAAATCGACTTCTTTTAGTGTTTGAATTTTTTGCGGTTTTTCAAGAAATAAATATTTCAACATGTCAACAACGAGTTTATATATATACTCCCAGGTTATTCGTGAAATTCATCAAAGATTTATGGGACCATAGGAAAAGAGGGAGGAGAGGGGAGAGAGAGATTTGAACTCTCGCTTACGGATTTGGCTTTTTCCACAAGAAAGGCAATTTAAGAAGCAAATCCGGGTACTTTTTCACCTCTCAACAGAATTTAAATAATCTCGCATATACACCAAAACCAAAAAAAAAAAAAAAAATGAAAGACAAATTGCGCCTTTCATCAATTTTTTTCCCAGATATTAAAATATGAAAATATTCTTACAGTATAATTAGGTTATTAATCAATTTTTTTAATCGAACTGTATTTTTACTTATTAGTATTCCTATTGTCATCATTATTATTATTATTATTATTATTATTATTTTAAAACTATTTTATTTATTTGTGCAATTTGTTTTTTACTTTTTTTTACTATTTATTTTTTACATGTTTATTAAATATCTATTGTTTAATTCAAGTATAAAAATATTAAATTCAAATATATATTTTTCGTCCTCTATTTGTTTTGAATTAAAAAAAATGTTCTCTTAATGTAAAATCAAGGAAATAAAACATATAAAATTAAAATATTTTATTTCCGAAATTTCAAGGTACTTAAATGAATTTTTTTGTACACTCACAAGAAATACTAAATTATAAAAGAGAGTTCGTTTTCCACAAGTGACTTTTTCCATCCATAAAATTAATTGCAACAAAATTTTCCTTGAAATACACAAAAAAGAGAGAAAAAAAAGATTTCTTCTAACATTTTATCCTTTCGACCATTTCTCGAGCAGAAAAATTCTCGTCTCAAGATTTGAATTTTCATATAGTAAAAAGGAAAATAAAAAAAAGAAAACAAAAAGTGGCCTTTTAGTTTGCATTTTTTTACAACTTGTTAACCCAGAAATATGCATCGTTAGCACTCTTTAAAAGGGGGAAAATTTTCTCTCTACTTACTCGTTTTTTTCACTCACTCTCTCCCTCTCTCTCTCTCTCTTTTTTTCTCTCCCTTAAGTAGAAATGTCATGCAAAAAAGAAGATGAAAATTACCTGCTGAAAAGTTATTTTTTCTTTTTTTTTCTCTCGTGCTTTTCCTCTATGCCCAACGAATTTGAGGCGGTGGTGGCGGCGTTGGTAGTAACGGTGGCCTCTCAAGTGCCGGAATTGTCAATACATCAGGCATCGCGAATCTCAATTTACGCCAAAATAACTTCTCCCCCCACACTAAAACAGTGTGCGATGAAATAATTTTCTTCAATTCCCTATCCAAATCCCTTGGACATTCATCGCCAACCAATAATAAAATAATCGAACTCTCCTTACGTTTAATTGCCTCTCTCAATGCAATTTTAAATTCACAATTCATCCATTCGCTTTGCAAAAAATTATCCGACAATACCAATATTGTTCGTCGCGATGATTCGGCAGCCTCGGCAATTGCACTCATCATACCATTATTACCATCGGCCAAATCACGATAATGTAAACACAATCTATAAGTTGATTCTAAACCCGGCACCAATACACCCGACACGAATTGTTCATCAATCGCCGAATATGAAATACATGCGTCAAATGGCTTCTGCCGATCTTCGAATGCCGCCGTTTTATAGCACGTACGAAATCGATAGCGATTCGTTGTCCACGCGCGTATCACACGATTATGCCTCAATACACCACAAATAAGAGCAATTATTATCAGCGCGAGAACACCAATTGCCAAAATTAGCGGCATATAAGCGCCAAAGGGACGTACTTTGATCGTTGATGATGTGTTAGTCAAAGCAGCACAATAGACAACCGAGCCATTAACAAGTGTAATCATCGGAATTCCCAATGAGCACGTTATCTGTCTCCAGTCGCTAATCTTCTCTTTGTTCTGAAACATCCAGTTGCCCGCCCTATCCACATAATTACAATCACAATTCCACGGATTGCCCGACAACATCAGATCCACTAAATATGGATTACCACCCAATTGCCAAAGGGCAAAATTCTTCAGGTGATTGTTATTCAAGTGCAAGACCTCCAGGTGCCTAAGGGTCTTGAATGTCCCCTCATCCAAGTACTCGAGGAAATTGTACTGAAGATACAGCTCCTTCAGGTTTTCAATCGGAACCAATACCGCACTGTAAAAATTCCTCAAGCAATTGTGCTCCAAGTGAAGGGTGACTAGTCGCTTCAAACCACTAAAAGTGTTATTACTAATAACCTCTATATTACTATTATTCGCGTAGAGAATCTCCAGATTCTTTCTGCCGATAAAAGAATGCGAATTCAGTTCCCCAAAGTTGTTGCCATCCAGATAGACCTCGGTGGCATCCATCGGCACCCGTCCCGGTATTGTTTGATAGGCCGAATTCGAGCAGTCGACAACATTCGCCGACCACGATTCATCATGATAGCAACTGCAATTCATCGGACATGTCATTTCACAATCGCAGGCGTCAAATTCACAGCAATGACACAGAGCAAAACAGTGTGTATTATAACTGCAGAGGAACTGCGAGGATTTTGCGTCCAAAAGCGATATGAACGATTGTCGACGATCGTAGGGCAGTTTGCAGTACACCAACTCCAGATCCATTACCTTCGGATGCTGTCCCAGGTTGAACTGATTTATCCTCTGCAACCATTCGGTGGTGCAATCACAAATAAACGGATTCCCCCCGATGTAGAATTCAGGCACTCTTTCCCTTGTCTTTCCCAATTGAAAGGCGGACAATTCCAAACGAACTATCTGATTCGAGTAGAGATCGACCCTAGTCAGATTCTCCATGGCGAAAAAAGTCTGCGCCCCAACGCTTGATATCAGATTATCGTTCAGGAACACCAACTCCAAAGAAGTTGGCAAATTGGTCTTTTGAACCCTGGTTAGTTTATTGAACGAAAGATCGAGTGTCTGCAAATGTGAACCAATCGGGGCCCTACCGAGCTTGGTCAGTAAATTTTTATGCAAATCCAACCATTGCAGTCGTTCAGGAAAAAATTCATACTCAAAGTTCTCAATAACATTATCGGATATATTCAACCACAGCAAATTCGTCGCATTCAAAAAGGACTTTCTTATATCTTGCAAAAAATTCGAATCCAATCTTACAGCCTGCAGTGCCGGATTACTGGCGAACGCCTCATCCTCGACAAAGACAATCTTATTTTTCGCGAGATTGAGAATCTGCAATGCTGGCAATTCGACAAGTGCCTCCTGACTAACATTCACAATTTCATTGCCCATCAATCTTAGACCATACAAATTTGACATACCCTCGAGATTAAATTTTTCCAATTGTCGTATTGAATTCTCCCCCAGATCGAGTGTACGCAACAACCGCATATCCTTGAGTGCAAGTGGCACACTCTGGAACATGTTGCCCGACAAGTGAAGATCCTGTATACTCGAGCAATTGCGAAAAGCGTCCGGATGAATGTCCTCCAACAGGTTGAAATCCATATTCAAGAGGGACAATGCAAACAAACCGCTCAGTGAATGCGCATCAAGGTACTCGAGACGATTGTGGGAGATCTCGAGACTATGCAGATTACTCATTGCCGAAAATGTTTCACTAGGTATCCCTGCGATATCATTATATCGTAGGTTCAAAATTTGCAGTGTATATAAATCTCTAAACAATCCCGCGTCCAGTTTTCCAATTTTATTATTCGACAAATCGAGTAAAACGAGGCGAATCAAGCCCGAAAATGCAGAAGATTCGATACCGTTATTAGTCAGTAGATTACTCGATAAATCTAAAGCGACAAGTTGATTCATATTCGCGACCAAACCATCGGGAATGTAGCTGAGTGAATTATTGCCCATCTTCAATTCTTTCAGTGAATTCACTGTCTCCTTGAACACTTGAGCGGGCAGGGTACTTATCCTATTGTTCGATAGATCCAAAGTCCTCAAGGACCGCAGACCGTGAAAGGCTCTATCCACAATTACGTTTATCTCGTTTTCCGATAAATCGAGTACGTTCAAACGTTTCAGTTTCGAGAAGGCGTTCACAGGCAGTGTTTTTATAAGATTGTGAGAAAGATCTAGAGTCTTTATATCAAGGGAGCAATCACCAATTCCTAAATTTTGAATTGTTTGAAAATTATTACGCGAAGTGTTCAATACAACGAGATTTGTCAGAGAACAGAAAGTGTCACTATTCAATTTCTCTAGACGATTGGAGGAAATGTCGATGATTTCAATTTGAGGGATTGATTTAAACGAGTGTTTATCCAATTGATAACCGTGGGAATATTTGAGGTGAGAGTGAACGATGGTTAAATTTCGAAGATCACGATAGCGGGCGAATGCATTTTGGGACCAGTTGGTGAAATCGCAACCGGTTATCCTTAGGGCTCGTAATTTCCAGAGTCGAAGAAACTCGTCGACGTCGGTTTCCGGTTTTTCTTCTTCCTCCTCCTCGTCTTCTTCTTCTTCTTCTCCTTCTTCTTGTGGCAAGAACGTTTCGCAGGCAATGTTCAACGTAGTCACGTAGTCGCTCGCGATTTGCGTGAAGTTCATTCTCAAGGAATGGTTCCTCGGGGAGTGGAAAATGCAATTTATTGCACCCTCGATACGCGGTATCCAAGCACAGTATTCCGGAAGTTGAAACTTGTTTGAAGGCGTGCTGGATGATATGGCGAGCGCGTGACACATGAGTAAAACGAAAAAAACACCCGCCACCATAAAGACACCGTCTTCTCTCATGTTTAGGCATCCAAAAATTATCCTCTCACATTGTTTTTCTTCTCTCTTCTTTATTTTTGGTTTTCTTTTTGCTTTATTTATTCGAAACTTTCATTCTTTTATTCCACACATTTTGTTATTTGGAATATTTTTTTATTTTTTTAATCTACACGTTTTTTATACGACACATTTTTCTTGTTTGACTTAATATTTTATTCTATTTAATTATTTATTCGACACGTTTTTTTATACGACACATTTTTTTGTTCGACTTATTTTTTTATTCGACACATTTTTCTATTTGACATATTTTTTTCATTCGACACATTTTTTAAATTCGACACATTTTTCTATTTGCCAATATTTTTTTTAGTCCGATATATTAATTTCTTTACTCGACACGTTCGTTTATTTTTTTCACCGATGACATTCGACATTTTGTCCAATAAAAATTGATTCGAAATTTTTTTTGTGATCAAAAGAGAAATAAAAATGTAAAAAATATGGCAAATAAAAGAGAGAACATGAAAATGACACTTGAATTTAACAAATTTACGTCATTTTTAATATTTCACTGATATAATCTGGTAAAATTTTTATTTTTCACTAATCAAAATTTTTGTAAAATTAACAATTTTTCATAATCGTGATTTCTTTTTTTCCCGGGGAATTTGCAAATTTTAAGGTCCCTCGATTTTGCGTTGAGTCACATTTCTCACATTATTTCCTTTATATGAATTTTCACTTCCTGTTAATGTCACTAGTTTCACTTTGTCAAAGAACCCCGTCATTCTGTCTACATCAAAAGGTTTTATAATTAACCCTTTATCACACCCCTTGTGGAGAAGGGGGAAGAGGGTCACCGAAAAAATCTCCCCCCCTCCTGTAGATGATCACAGAGAGAAAAGTATCAGATTTCCAAAAAAAGGCAATTTTTTTATTTCTAAAGTTTTTTTCAACTCTTTATTTTTTTATATTGAGAATTTTTACGATTCTGACAATTTTTTGAAATTTGGCAATTTTTATTTGGTTTGTCAATTATTTTTTTAAATTGTAACTTTATTTGAATTATAAAATTTTTCTAGATTTTTAATCTTTTATATTTCTTAATTTTTCCGATTCAAAATTTTTTTGGATTGCAAATTTTTTCGATTCGGAATTTTTTCGATTGTAGTGATTTTCGATTTCAAATTTTATGGTTGATAAATTATTTAAATTCGAAATGTTTTTTAATGTAAATTTTTTCCTATTGTAAATTTATTCTAAGACTATTTTCTCCTTTAGATTCAAAACTTTTTTTGGATTGTCAATTTTATTTGATCCTCTTTTTTTTGTTTTGTGAATATTTTTTTAAATTAGAAATTTCGTTGAATTGTTGTCTTTGTCCTGAGTTTATTTTTGCAAATTATAAATTTTGCATATGATAAATATCGTATAATAAATAAATCGTTTGTAAAGTTTTGCAAAATTTTTTTTGAAATTTTTAAGTTTGTTTTGTTTGCAAAATTTTATCAATTGTAAATTATTCAAATTGTAAATTTTTTACATGGTAAGTTTTTCAGCTTGTAATTTCTTTAAATCGTAAATTTTACTAAAATGCAAATTTTCAAAACTGTAAATCGTTTCGGTAAATTTTTTCTTATCCAATTGTAAAATTTTTGCCGGATTGTTAATTCTTCTGAAATCGTAAACTTTATTTTAATCTCTAAACAGTGTTTTTAACTGTTTTCTATTGTAAATTTTATTGGAGTGTAAATTTCTTCGCAGTGATAAGTTTTTTCCAGAATTTAAACTCTCTTCGTAGTGTAAACTTCTTTTCGAGGCATAAACTTCTTTTTGTAGTGAAAACTTCTTTTCGCAGCATATACTTCTTTTCGAAATGTAAACTTTTTTTCTGCAATGTAAAACTTTATTGTTTAAACTTTTTTACAATGTCCACTTTTTCTGAATGTAAACTTTTTTCACCGGTGAGTAAACTTTTTTTAAATGTAAACTTTTTTCCGAAGAGTAAATTTTTTTGAAATGTAAACTTTTCCCGGGGAGTAAAGTTCTTTAAGTGCAACCTTCTTTAGAATGTAAACGTTTTTAATGTAAACTTTTTTTTTGGTGAGTCAACATTTTTCAGTTGAACAATTACCCGAGAGTGAAAGAGAGAAGATAGAGAGAAAAATGGAGAGAGGGAGAGAAACTAAAAGAAAGATAGAGTTTTTTTTTGAAAAAAGGGCGATAGGACAGGACCGTTGTGTTTTGAACGGCTGCCACTGCACAACTGAGAAGAAAATCTCCCGCAAAGTGTATCTCGACAACCCTCTAAACGCAACGCCCACCGATCGTTCCTATCTCCGCCAATGCCGTCACGGCCGTCACCAGCAACGTGGCGAGATATGCTCAAGCCATTCAGACTGGCATCAATGCTCGGGGATTCCCCGAGTCCACCTGCCCGCATGCGGATAACACACAAGTTTTGTTCTGACTATATGGGAATCGGCGCAAAACTCTGTGCCAGCGCATGGCCAACAAGGAAACGTCACCACTTTGCTTCTGTGTATATAGTAAATGTATACAAGCTGTGTGTGTATAGAGTCCAAGTGTATGGAGACGAAATTGTCTGTATGGGTGAAGTTATACTTGGATGGAGAAAATTTTCGGTGGGGAACAAGTTTTGATGTGTGATGGCCGCTTGCCATTCACCCTCGTCTTACCCAGGCACGGATTTATAAGGGCTACTTGAGGCACCCTTCACGCTCCTCCTTTTTCACATATTATTCATTGCACAATTACTCCCGGGTAATAGCCATCATACATAAATTGTCCGTTACAAATGTGGACAATTTTTATTATTATTTTTTCTTGTAGGAGAATTGTGAGAGAATTTCTTCATTTTTCGTAGATCATTGTCTATTTGAAAATCAATGTTATACTTGTTTCGTTAGACTTCATTTTTTTTCAATTTCTGAAAAAAATTTTTATAGTTTTATATTCTTGTTGACAAAAATTTATCTGACCCGACTTATACTACTTATCATTTCTAAGTAGTAATGGCTTCTATTTGATAATTAATTTTTTTCCTTTTGGCCTGGCATAAATTGTTTTTACTACTAAAAATAGATTTCCAAATTTAATTATTCATATATACAATTGGACAAATAATTCACTGACCTAACTAGGGCTTATATTTGTTATATTATTTACATATTTATTATACTAGGTTACATTAGTCTGAACTTGTACTATTATTACTATTATATTAAAACCTTAGGAATAATTGTTTTTATTTAAAAATTAATTTTCTTCTTTGACCTGACTTAATTGTTTTTTTCTACTGGAAAATGACTTTCAGTAGTATTTAATACTGAAAAATGATTTATTTAAAAAATATTTGTCTGACTAAACAGCTTCGTACTACTTATACTACTATATCACTTATACTATCTAAAGAATAATTGTTGCTGCTTTAAAATTATTACTTCTCCTTTGGTCTGTCATAATTTGCTTTTACTACTGAAAAAATTGTCATTTATGAGAAAAAGATAAAAAAAATTTGTCTTATCCTAATGGCTTGTACTATTTATATCACTACTTCCACTACTAATTTTTCCGACTTGAAGAGTTTTCTTCTATACTAAGAAAATTTTTTATAGTATACTAACAACTAATCTAGAAAAATATTTTTGTCTTACTAAACTCGATACTTCCACTTAAACTCTATTGTTTCATTGAAAAACAATTTATTCATGAATTAGTTTGTTGAATTGTGGGCCACACTTTTTTTAGCTCAATATCTTACACATAAATTTTTTTTTTAAATTAAAAAATTTTTTGTTTCAGTAGGAGGTATAAACCAACATATATCATACCCAGCAGAAAAAGTTCTATAGAATTTCACTAGAATCATTCTATAGAATCGTTCTATATGAATTCTAGTGAATATTCTATAGAATTTCACTAGAATGATTCTATAGAATTTCTACATAAATACTATTAAACTTTAGTGATTTTTAATTAGAAAAACTTCAAATTTGTAAAATACTATTTTTTAACAAATTTTAGGCCAAAATAATTGTTTATATCCTTTAAATATATAAAATTCATTGAACTTCGTAACCATACATAACTATAATGTTAAAAAAATTATTTTACGAAATTTATATTCCTTCTACTTAAAAACCACTAAAATTTAGTAGAATTCACGTAGAAATTCTATAGAATCATTCTATTGAAATTCTACAGAATATTCTCTAGAATTTATATAGAATGATTCTATAGAATGATTCTAGTGAAATTCTATAGAACTTTTTCAGCTGGGTAGTCAGTTTCCCAAAATTATCACTTACCTTAAAGAAATTTCAGTTTTACCAAAGAGTGCAATTTTATGATTTTTAAAAATATTGGGGAATTGTGGGCCACTGCCTAAATTGAGTTCAAAATCAAAAATAACGATGAAATATTTTTATTACATGGTTAGAAATATTAAAAGTGTTAAAAATGTTTAATTATTAGTTTAAAATTCGAAAAGGAAAAGAAAGAAAATGAAATTAATCGGAATCACAATTAATTAATTACAAATTTTTAGTACACAGCTTTATCTCATGAATCGCAATGAAACGAATTGTTTTTGTTAAATTACTATAACTATCAGTGATTTTAATAATATTTGCAATTAAATCGCCAAAAACAAGTAATAAATACTACCTCTAAAAAAAGTGGCCCACAAATCCTCAAATGCTTCATTTTACATAAAGCTTTGTATTATTTATTTTATTTTAATTTGATGCAAAGTTTTTTTTCGAGTTAAAGTAACAATCCGACACAACAATTAAAAAAATATTTTTCATAATTTATTCTTGAAAATCCTTGTAAAAACAATAAAAACATGAAGGTCCATAATAAATATTTGAATTCAATTTTTCAGGTGACTTTTGTTTACTGTTTATAGGTAATTATAAAGCGTTGTAAAGTAACAAAATAAAATTTAAAAAAAAATTGGATGATCAAACTTATAAATATTATTAAATAATTGAGGTGGCCCACAATTCCCCAATCTCCTTTAGTATTTGTTGTAATATTTTTTGTAATAATTTACAAAGTTGTTAAACGTCAACAGAAAAAAGATTTTTGTCGGTCTTAATTGACTTGTACTAGTTAAGAAAGTTTACAAGCTTGTTAATCATTACAAGGGAAAGGATTTGGTCTGACTAGACAAGATTTAACTACTTTAAAACCATTAGATTTAGACTTGATGGAACGCTTTGGTCCTGCAAACAGAAATTCGTGCTTGTAAAATTGTTTTCAGTAGTACAAGTCAATGGATTTCACCTAGTTGAAACAATTTTAGAAGCTTGTCAAGTATTGCCAGAAGAAAAGAACTTGGTCTGACAAACTAGATTTTACTACTTGAAAACCATTAGTCTTGATTGAAATCTCTTTTCAAGCAAATAGAAATTTGTCTGACTTCATTGACTTTTACTACTTAAAAAGATTTTACAAGCTTGCTATCTATCAAGCTTCTTATAAAAAAAATAATTTAGTTTGACTTAACTGGATTTACGTACTTAAACCTGTAAATTTTTAATTGAAACATTTCTTTCCTGAAAATGGAAATTTGTCAGACTTGATTGACTTGTACTACTTACATAAATAACTACAAATAAATTTTACAAACTTTATAGTTATTAGCAGAAAAAAGAATTTAGTCTGATTGAACTTGTCGTTTCTACTTAAAGACATTAATTTTTTATCAAAAGCTTCTTTTTTGCAAATATAAATTTGTCTGACTTGATTGACCTGTACACTGAGAAACATTTTTTTAAATTCAAAAATAAGTAGTCAACCAAAAAAATATATTTGTATTAAACATAATTTCTATTGACTCAAATTTATTATGCATTGAATCAAAATTATTGTGTTTAATTCAAAGATAATTTTTGGTTGACTGTATTTTGCAAGCTTGATAATTATTACTAATTTTCTCCTTAAAATTTGTTTTCTGCAAATAGATACCTTCTCTTTAACTTTTACTACTTAAAAAAATTCCACAAGTTTATTAATCGCTCTCAGGGAATTTCGTTTCTTTATATATTTATAAAAAAAAAAGTAATTATATGTATTTTTCCCCATATTTATTTTCACTTTAATAATTATGTATAATTTATTTCTTTGAAAACACTTTTGCTTTTTATTTATTACATTTATATAATAATAACAATAATAATAATAATAATAATAAATGAATTTTATTGTCCCCTCCCGCCAAAAAAAGGAGAAAGAAAAATCAGCAGCAGCAAAAATCATAACGAAGAATTTTTCACTATATATACTCGTGTATTATAAGAAAAGATTTGAAAAGATGCATTGAAGAATTTTCTATACAATTGACGATGAAGAAATTCTACATGCAAGAGAGAAGATTCTATCTACAATTGATGATGAAGGATTCTGCTCAAGAGAATCCTGAAGCGATGAAATTACAACTGGAGCTTGATGAAAGAATTTTTGTAGAAGATACAGACACGAGAATGTGTATCCCTCTCTCTTTCTCTCTCTCTTTCTCTCCGTTTCTCGCAAACACTGTAGTTTGCAAGAAAAAGAGAGAAACAGAGAATACGCGAGAAAAGGAAAGAGAGAGAGAGAGAGAGAGAGAAATAGAGAACCAGAGACTATATGCGAGAAATGAAGAGAGAGAGAGAGAGAGATTCAGTATAGGAGCGAATGTGGGAGAGTAAGAAAGAGACAATAAAAGACAGAGCAAGAGAGAGAGAGAGAGAGAAGGTTTTGAATAATGGGAATAGGTTTGAGAGTGGGGTGTATATTGTACGCGGGAAAATTGCCCGAGGCGAAAGAAAGATTGTAGACGGTCCTGCGCTTTAACATTCACCCTTCTTGTATGTAGTGGCTGAATGTTACCCCCCCCCCCCTCCCCCCTCTCACTCACTCTCAAGTTACGTCACAAAGTGCAGGGGTTGATGGCATGCCTCGAGTTTCTTCCCCTCTAATGTCATAGACGACTAAACCACGTGCGCATGATTCTCGATTGTGCGCACAAAAGATTTTCTTTCTCTTCCATCTCACTCTCTATTTTCATGGTATATACTATACATTTCCAATAATTTCCTCTGCTCCCTTAGCGTCTATGCCCCGTTCGTCGCGTCGCCTCGCTTCGCCTCGCCTCGACTCGCGTGCGCCCTTTCTCCACTTTGCTCGTGTACTTTTAATCAGGGCCGGTTTCAGATAAGACAGCACCCAAAGTAGACGACGGGAGATTATCTCGACACCGCATCTTATTGTTATAGCTATCTATCTCTCTATCTATATATATATATATATATATATATATATAGATAGATAGATAGAGTTGGGGTGGTTTCCTAATTTTTTGAAACCCCTTTCACTAATTTCCTTCGAGACAATTAACACGAAAGTAGGAGGTGACGGCAATTTTTCTTTTCAATGAAGACACGTTTTTTGTAAATATAGATATATTGTCTCTAATTTCACTGAAAAAACAAAGTCTGAAACAATTTACATTTTAAAACCAAAATAAAATTGAAGAGCAGATTATTTTTTAAATTCAAAACTTAACGTTTTAACAGCATGTGATTGTTAGAACTTCAAATGTTAATTTTTTGAACATTTTTCTCTTAAAATATTAAATAAATTAAGCTAGTTTTTTTGTGAATAACTTTAAAATATAATGAGAAAGGGTACTGTAATAAATCATTTTTAAAAATTTTAAAATTTATTGTTAGAAATCATTTTTAATAATTAAAAAATTTATTGTTAGAAATCATTTTTAAATTATTCAATAATACACAGAGAAAAATTGATTATATATGATATAATCTAGATTATACTTCTCATGATATTTTTACAATGTATATAGGACAGTTAACCAGAATTATAAAATTAAATATCTAAGTATTACCACTTTTAAATTATTGACCATATTAATTTGGATTATAAAACTTGCATCAATATAATTGGTCTTTACGTTATTTTAAATAAATAAAATTTTCACAAATCAGAACTAACCCATAAATTTAAAAAATTAATTTAATATTTTATTGCCTAATAATAAAATAAAAAAAAATAAAAATTTGAATTTGTTGTTGCTAATAATTTATTAATTAAATTAATTGATCAATCACTAAATTTATTTTTTTAACACAAATTTATTTATTCGTAAATTTCTGGTAATTTAATTTTTATAAATCTACAAAACTATTAAAAAAATTATTATTAAAATTGTTATCAATTAAATAATATTTAATCAATTAATCATAATTAAATTTACAAACAAATAATTTCTTACTAAACACAAATACTTTGTAAGTAAATAAAAATATTTTAAAGAAAAGGTGAAAAATAATATTCCCTTGTAAAATTAAACTAAAAATGGTTATAATCAATAATAAGCTAATCATAAATAAATGCATAATGCTATAATTGTTTTTAGATTTATAAAAATGAAATTATCAGAAATTTACAAACCTGGGAAATTAAAATAGTAGCACAGGTAAAAAAGTTTTTTTTTGTTTAAAAAAATCTAAATAAATAATGTTTTTGGATGTCCTTTTTGTTTTAGAAGCTATTAACAATAAAAGGAAGTCATTATTTTAGTAATTTAATAATTTTTTTCTTTTAGAAGTTTCACTAGAATTTCTAGCCAACCCCAGGTAGGGTATTCATTAGATTTTAAATAGGGTTCTGATCAGGGCCTCAGTAGTCTTCCTCGTTTAAATAAAGTATATTACTCCCTAATGAACATTTTTTTTACTGATAGTTTTTGATCAGTAAAAATTTTTCAGATAAACGAAACTCTTTAACATTAAAAATAATAATTTGATACTGTACTTTTAAATATATTTTTAAAATTATAAAACTGAAAGGAATACTAAGACAATTTGTTAAATGATTTAATTATTTGAATAACAATTTTTAATAATTAAAATAATTCAGGATGATTGTGTGGAAAATTTTTAGTCACAGTTTTCACTTTGTCTTCATCTTTTAAGAAAAAAAATTCATTGTCAGCATTTTAAAACTGAGAAATTCGTCAGGACCTTAGTTCTACTAGTTAAAACTGGTTGTTTAAATTTTTTTTTTCTTAAAATGAAAATTTGCCTGAATTAAATTGTTCTTTATATAATAACAATCATTTGTTCATTTACATCATCAAATGTTAACTACGTATAATTTTACTACGTTAAAATTTGAAACTTAATAAATTTGTTTTATTAAAATAGAAATTTGTATGGATTTATTATTGAAAAGAATATGTTTCTGGAAAATTATGAGGAAAAAGTATTTTTTCTGATTCAATTTCATTTTAGTAGAAAAAAAATAATTGTTCTGTCTTATCAAATATAAAAGCATAACATTAATTTTTGTCTGACTACAAACTTGTTAAATTGTTCTTAGTAGTTGAAATTTTTTATTTATTTATTTATATCATCAAACCCAACGTTGTCGGGCGAAAGCTAATGTAGAAAAGAGAAATAAATAAGTGGATTTTTAAAACAAAAACAACAACATCATATACTAAATTTAATTAATCCAAAAAGCATTTACACCTATTTTATTATATCATCAAATGTTAATAACCAATAAAAATCCTGCCTGACTAAAATTTGTTGTACGACTAAAAATAATTTGTTTCTGGAAAATTATTAGTGAAAAGTATTTTGTCTGATTCTATTGGATTTATAATAATACATTTTTTAATTATCAAAACTTATTGAATTAAGCAGACTAGTTAAAAAGTAGTCAAATCTACTAGGAATTTTTCTCAGTATAAATTTTAGAGTTATTTATAAAAAACGAGCTTCATTTATTTAATATTTAAAGAGAAAAGTGGTTGTTTTTGTATATAGTTTTTAATTAAATTGAAATTAGCTAACTAATAAATCAATAATTTGAAATTTAACAGAAAATAATTCACTATTATGTAAATTTATAAAAATGTAAAAATGTAAATGTATAATTATAAAATTCGAAATTGGAAATGAAATAATGTAGATATATAAATGTGTACAATATAGAAATAAATGTACATATAGATATATAACTGTTTATATAGATATAAATGGGTACAAAGAATTAAATGTATATATAGGTATGTATAGGATATAATATATCAGATTACAGATTTTCAATTTGAACCCCTTTCTCGTTTTTTTTCTTTTTTACTGGCATTAACTGACAGAAGTGATTGAATAGAGAGACGTTTTTTCACACATCGTTTTTTGGGCTATTTTTCTTTTTTTGGCCCTCCCTCCTACCCTCTCACCCTCTATCCCTCTTTCTAAATTAGTCAGAAACCAACCAGTATAATGCAATGAAAGAAAAATAAATGAATCTACTATTCCATTGTGACATTGATTTTATTAAATTAGTAAGAGAATTTCTCTCGTATGAAAAAAGATTGAGGAAAAACGAATTAAAAAATGATTTAACTTTTTTCTAAATTATAGAGAATTTTAAAAATTATGATAATATATAATTTAATTTAATGTGTGTAATTATAATTATATGGAATAATTATATTAATAAATAATTTTATTATTATTTACGATAAAAATTAATTTTATTAGCCAATAAAATATAATAAATATAAGTTGTACATTATATTCTAATATTATTATTAAGAATTATGATAGGTATAATTAATTCATTATTAGTAAGGTGAACTTAAAAAAATTTGTTAAATATAACAAAAATTATAGTTGAATGTTTAGAAAATATTTGAAGAATGGGAAGAATTGGAGTTGTAATTTTTACAAATAATTATAAATCTCAAGAGTTTTGACATTGAAGTTATTTGCAATTTTATTTACAAGCAATAACAAAAAGTTTTTAAATATTTGTTTAACAAAAATTGTTATTAAAGTTTTGAATAATTTAGTGTAGAAATTCTATAGAAAAAAATTAGGTGTTTAAGACACAGTAATTTATATTTTTTCAAGATAAAATTGAATTCCTGCAAAACAAATTTTAAATTAATCCCTTAACTGTGTTAATAAATTTTGTTCAATAATAAAGTTTTTTTTACTTTAATAAAGTTTAATAAAGTTGTTTTAACAATACACTGAAACATTTTTTTTATTTAAATCACTTAAATCACTTGTCTATTACCAAATAACTATTTACTTGAATTAAGCAAATATTTACTTGCATTAAATAATTTGATTAAAGCCAAATTACATAGTATTTGAATCAATAATAATTTCAGTATTTGAAGCAAATAGCATTTAATTGACCCAGAAATTATTTGATTAATGTGAATATATTTAATTGATAATACATAAGTAGTCGCTAATTTTAATGAAATAATTTTCTTTCAGTGTATTTATTATTTTTTATTTATTTAGTTAAACAAATATTTGTTAAAATGTTTTTAAAAATTATTTGTTTGTTGTTTCTTAGTTATTTACATGTTTCATTTGTTAACGTTTTAAATTATGTTTCAATTTGTTTGCATATTTATTTTTCTTTATTCATATTATTATTTTCTTTATTTGTTTTTATTTGCGAAAATGTTCTTTTTTTGTTTTTTCACATATTTTTTCAAATTATACGAACATTTAAAAATAATTATAAAAAATATTTTCATCTTTAAAACCAGAAAATTGTCGCTCATTAACAATTATAATTACGAACCATTTTCCCTTTTTTATAAATAAATTTTGTTTTTACAACTGACAAATATAAATATGGCATTTTTTAGCCAGAGAAAATAGTGGCGAAAAAAGCTCGACTTTCAAATTGTTATTTTCCAGTTTTTACCTTTTTTTTGTTCCTATCAGTCTGTCTGTGTGTGTATGTGTGTATGTGGCGAAACTCAGGGCCAGCACAGCTTTTTATACGTTTATAAATAATACATCCACTCTATTCTTTGGTCAGAATTAAAAGTAACTAACTGTCAAGCGAGTTAACAGGCTGGATATATAAACCGTCACTTGGAAATTGTGTGTGTGTGTGTGAACGGAAAAAAGGAAAAAAAAGGAAAAAATGAAAAAAAAGTAAAAAAGAATAAAAAATGTCAAAAAACAAATTCCCTTCGAGTGTAGAAATATTTATAAATATATGGACAGTGGAAAAAAACGGAATCATGTTTAAATATATAACTTAATACACGTGAGAAATTACGGTTGACTATCGAGAGTTGAAAATTGATGGATTTATCGTGGCAGAATGCCCGTGTACAGATTTGACGAAACAATATGTATACGTACAAGAGAGGGAGAGTAAGTGAGTGAGTGATTGAGTGAGGGAGAGAGAAATAAAGAGAGACAGAGAGAGAGACAGATAATCCAAGCACTCAAGGGCTTAACACCAACAGTCAGTGGAGTAAGTGCCAGTAACTAATGAGCCTTTTGTACGTGACTTATGGCCTGTGAATCGATTCAAATCAAAAACGCATTCTTGACACGTTACACTATTACTATTATTATAATAATTCAATTGAAATAAGTGGGTCAATAAATTCATACAAAATTGGCCACTAGGGGCTTTTACATATATTTTACAACTAAATTGGAAAAATGAGGGTGTCAATTATTGTTATGACAGCCCGCATGGAAGAGGAAGTTTGGGCGAAATCCAGCAAAGTATGGGAAAGCTTGGCAAAATTCGGCAAAGCTTGGCAAAGTGTGGCTAATGAGCGTTTCCCAAGCTTTGGAATGTACATGATTTACAACGATTATTAAAGTAAAAAATCTCAATTTCTGGAGCTTGGCAAAGTTCGGCAAAAGTCGGCAAAGTGTGGGAGAAGGAAAATTTTCTTATTTTTTTCTTATTTTTTTGGAAAATGAAAAATCTCAATTTCTGGAGCTTGGCAAAGTTCGGCAAAAGTCGGCAAAGTGTGGGAGAAGGAAAAATTTATTATTTTTTTTCTTATTTTTTTGGAAAATGAAAAATCTCAATTTCTGGAGCTTGGCAAAGTTCGGCAAAAGTCGGCAAAGTGTGGGAGAAGGAAAAATTTATTATTTTTTTTCTTATTTTTTTGGAAAATGAAAAATCTCAATTTCTGGAGCTTGGCAAAGTTCGGCAAAAGTCGGCAAA
Source organism: Leptopilina myrica (nomen nudum) (assembly GCA_032872475.1). NCBI lineage: Eukaryota > Metazoa > Arthropoda > Insecta > Hymenoptera > Figitidae > Leptopilina > Leptopilina myrica (nomen nudum). Next base: position 29,281,895 of record CM065460.1, on the reverse strand, counting down.
GTGTGGGAGAAGGAAAATTTTCTTATTTTTTTCTTATTTTTTTGGAAAATGAAAAATCTCAATTTCTGGAGCTTGGCAAAGTTCGGCAAAAGTCGGCAAAGTGTGGGAGAAGGAAAAATTTATTATTTTTTTTCTTATTTTTTTGGAAAATGAAAAATCTCAATTTCTGGAGCTTGGCAAAGTTCGGCAAAAGTCGGCAAAGTGTGGGAGAAGGAAAATTTTCTTATTTTTTTCTTATTTTTTTGGAAAATGAAAAATCTCAATTTCTGGAGCTTGGCAAAGTTCGGCAAAAGTCGGCAAAGTGTGGGAGAAGGAAAAATTTATTATTTTTTTTCTTATTTTTTTGGAAAATGAAAAATCTCAATTTCTGGAGCTTGGCAAAGTTCGGCAAAAGTCGGCAAAGTGTGGAAGAATGAAAAATTTATTATTTTTTCATATTTTTTTGGAAAATGAAAAATCTCAATTTCTGGAGCTTGGCAAAGTTCGGCAAAAGTCGGCAAAGTGTGGGAGAGTGAAAAAACTATTTTATTTTTTTAATTTTTTTGGAAAATGAAAAATCTCAATTTCTGGAGCTTGGCAAAGTTCGGCAAAAGTCGGCAAAGTGTGGGAGAATAAAAATTTTATTATTTTTTCATATTTTTTGGAAAATGAAAAATCTCAATTTCTGGAGCTTGGCAAAGTTCGGCAAAAGTCGGCAAAGTGTGGGAGAATGAAAAATTTATTATCTTTTTCTTATTTTTTTTTAAAATGAAAAATCTCAATTTCTGGAGCTTGGCAAAGTTCGGCAAAAGTCGGCAAAGTGTGGGAGAGTGAAAAAACTATTTTATTTTTTTAATTTTTTTGGAAAATGAAAAATCTCAATTTCTGGAGCTTGGCAAAGTTCGGCAAAAGTCGGCAAAGTGTGGGAGAATGAAAAATTTATTATTTTTTTCTTATTTTTTTTAAAAATGAAAAATCTCAATTTCTGGAGCTTGTTAAAGTTCGGCAAAAGTCGGCAAAGTGTGGGAGAGTGAAAAAACTATTTAATTTTTTTAATTTTTTTTGGAAAATGAAAAATCTCAATTTCTGGAGCTTGGCAAAGTTCGGCAAAAGTCGGCAAAGTGTGGGAGAAGGAAAAATGTATTATTTTTTTCTTATTTTTTTAATAAAATGAAAAATCTCAATTTCTGGAGCTTGGCAAAGTTCGGCAAAAGTCGGCAAAGTGTGGGAGAAGGAAAAATTTATTATTTTTTTCTTATTTTTTTAATAAAATGAAAAATCTCAATTTCTGGAGCTTGGCAAAGTTCGGCAAAAGTCGGCAAAGTGTGGGAGAATAAAAATTTTATTATTTTTTCATATTTTTTGGAAAATGAAAAATCTCAATTTCTGGAGCTTGGCAAAGTTCGGCAAAAGTCGGCAAAGTGTGGGAGAAGGAAAATTTTCTTATTTTTTTGGAAAATGAAAAATCTCAATTTCTGGAGCTTGGCAAAGTTCGGCAAAAGTCGGCAAAGTGTGGGAGAAGGAAAAATTTATTATTTTTTTTCTTATTTTTTTGGAAAATGAAAAATCTCAATTTCTGGAGCTTGGCAAAGTTCGGCAAAAGTCGGCAAAGTGTAAGAGAGTGAAAAAACTATTTTATTTTTTTAATTTTTTTGGAAAATGAAAAATCTCAATTTCTGGAGCTTGGCAAAGTTCGGCAAAAGTCGGCAAAGTGTGGGAGAAGAAAAAATTTATTATCTTTTTCTTATTTTTTTAATAAAATGAAAAATCTCAATTTCTGGAGCTTGGCAAAGTTCGGCAAAAGTCGGCAAAGTGTGGGAGAGTGAAAAAACTATTTTATTTTTTTAATTTTTTTGGAAAATGAAAAATCTCAATTTCTGGAGCTTGGCAAAGTTCGGCAAAAGTCGGCAAAGTGTGGGAGAATAAAAATTTTATTATTTTTTCATATTTTTTGGAAAATGAAAAATCTCAATTTCTGGAGCTTGGCAAAGTTCGGCAAAAGTCGGCAAAGTGTGGGAGAATGAAAAATTTATTATCTTTTTCTTATTTTTTTTTAAAATGAAAAATCTCAATTTCTGGAGCTTGGCAAAGTTCGGCAAAAGTCGGCAAAGTGTGGGAGAGTGAAAAAACTATTTTATTTTTTTAATTTTTTTGGAAAATGAAAAATCTCAATTTCTGGAGCTTGGCAAAGTTCGGCAAAAGTCGGCAAAGTGTGGGAGAAGGAAAAATGTATTATTTTTTTCTTATTTTTTTAATAAAATGAAAAATCTCAATTTCTGGAGCTTGGCAAAGTTCGGCAAAAGTCGGCAAAGTGTGGGAGAAGGAAAAATTTATTATTTTTTTCTTATTTTTTTAATAAAATGAAAAATCTCAATTTCTGGAGCTTGGCAAAGTTCGGCAAAAGTCGGCAAAGTGTGGGAGAATAAAAATTTTATTATTTTTTCATATTTTTTGGAAAATGAAAAATCTCAATTTCTGGAGCTTGGCAAAGTTCGGCAAAAGTCGGCAAAGTGTGGGAGAATGAAAAATTTATTATCTTTTTCTTATTTTTTTTTAAAATGAAAAATCTCAATTTCTGGAGCTTGGCAAAGTTCGGCAAAAGTCGGCAAAGTGTGGGAGAAGAAAAAATTTATTATTTTTTTCTTATTTTTTTAATAAAATGAAAAATCTCAATTTCTGGAGCTTGGCAAAGTTCGGCAAAAGTCGGCAAAGTGTGGGAGAGTGAAAAAACTATTTTATTTTTTTAATTTTTTTGGAAAATGAAAAATCTCAATTTCTGGAGCTTGGCAAAGTTCGGCAAAAGTCGGCAAAGTGTGGGAGAATAAAAATTTTATTATTTTTTCATATTTTTTGGAAAATGAAAAATCTCAATTTCTGGAGCTTGGCAAAGTTCGGCAAAAGTCGGCAAAGTGTGGGAGAATGAAAAATTTATTATCTTTTTCTTATTTTTTTTTAAAATGAAAAATCTCAATTTCTGGAGCTTGGCAAAGTTCGGCAAAAGTCGGCAAAGTGTGGGAGAGTGAAAAAACTATTTTATTTTTTTAATTTTTTTGGAAAATGAAAAATCTCAATTTCTGGAGCTTGGCAAAGTTCGGCAAAAGTCGGCAAAGTGTGGGAGAATGAAAAATTTATTATTTTTTTCTTATTTTTTTTAAAAATGAAAAATCTCAATTTCTGGAGCTTGTTAAAGTTCGGCAAAAGTCGGCAAAGTGTGGGAGAGTGAAAAAACTATTTAATTTTTTTAATTTTTTTTGGAAAATGAAAAATCTCAATTTCTGGAGCTTGGCAAAGTTCGGCAAAAGTCGGCAAAGTGTGGGAGAAGGAAAAATGTATTATTTTTTTCTTATTTTTTTAATAAAATGAAAAATCTCAATTTCTGGAGCTTGGCAAAGTTCGGCAAAAGTCGGCAAAGTGTGGGAGAAGGAAAAATTTATTATTTTTTTCTTATTTTTTTAATAAAATGAAAAATCTCAATTTCTGGAGCTTGGCAAAGTTCGGCAAAAGTCGGCAAAGTGTGGGAGAATAAAAATTTTATTATTTTTTCATATTTTTTGGAAAATGAAAAATCTCAATTTCTGGAGCTTGGCAAAGTTCGGCAAAAGTCGGCAAAGTGTGGGAGAAGGAAAATTTTCTTATTTTTTTGGAAAATGAAAAATCTCAATTTCTGGAGCTTGGCAAAGTTCGGCAAAAGTCGGCAAAGTGTGGGAGAAGGAAAAATTTATTATTTTTTTTCTTATTTTTTTGGAAAATGAAAAATCTCAATTTCTGGAGCTTGGCAAAGTTCGGCAAAAGTCGGCAAAGTGTAAGAGAGTGAAAAAACTATTTTATTTTTTTAATTTTTTTGGAAAATGAAAAATCTCAATTTCTGGAGCTTGGCAAAGTTCGGCAAAAGTCGGCAAAGTGTGGGAGAAGAAAAAATTTATTATTTTTTTCTTATTTTTTTAATAAAATGAAAAATCTCAATTTCTGGAGCTTGGCAAAGTTCGGCAAAAGTCGGCAAAGTGTGGAGAAGGAAAAATGTATTATTTTTTTTTCTTATTTTTTTGGAAAATGAAAAATCTCAATTTCTGGAGCTTGGCAAAGTTCGGCAAAAGTCGGCAAAGTGTGGGAGAGTGAAAAAACTATTTAATTTTTTTAATTTTTTTGGAAAATGAAAAATCTCAATTTCTGGAGCTTGGCAAAGTTCGGCAAAAGTCGGCAAAGTGTGGAAGAATGAAAAATTTATTATTTTTTCATATTTTTTTGGAAAATGAAAAATCTCAATTTCTGGAGCTTGGCAAAGTTCGGCAAAAGTCGGCAAAGTGTGGGAGAATGAAAAATTTATTATCTTTTTCTTATTTTTTTTTAAAATGAAAAATCTCAATTTCTGGAATCTTGGCAAAGTTCGGCAAAAGTCGGCAAAGTGTGGGAGAAGGAAAAATTTATTATTTTATTTTTATTTTTTTGAAAAAATAAAAATTTTAATTTCTGGAGCTTGGCAAAGTTCGGCAAAAGTCGGCAAAGTGTGGGAGAATGAAAAATTTATTATTTTTTTCTTATTTTTTTTAAAAATGAAAAATCTCAATTTCTGGAGCTTGTTAAAGTTCGGCAAAAGTCGGCAAAGTGTGGGAGAGTGAAAAAACTATTTAATTTTTTTAATTTTTTTGGAAAATGAAAAATCTCAATTTCTGGAGCTTGGCAAAGTTCGGCAAAAGTCGGCAAAGTGTGGGAGAATGAAAAATTTATTATTTTATTTTTATTTTTTTGAAAAATGAAAAATCTCAATTTCTGGAGCTTGGCAAAGTTCGGCAAAAGTCGGCAAAGTGTGGGAGAGTGAAAAATTTATTATTTTTTTCTTATTTTTTTGGAAAATAAAAAAATCTCAATTTCTGGAGCTTGGCAAAGTTCGGCAAAAGTCGGCAAAGTGTGGGAGAGTGAAAAAACTATTTACTTTATTTAATTTTTTTGGAAAAAGAAAAACCTCAATTTCTGGAGCTTGGCAAAGTTCGGCAAAAGTCGGCAAAGTGTAGGAGAAGGAAAAATTTATTATTTTATTTTTATTTTTTTGAAAAATGAAAAATTTTAATTTCTGGAGCTTGGCAAAGTTCGGCAAAAGTCGGCAAAGTTTGGGAGAAGGAAAATTTTCTTATTTTTTTCTTATTTTTTTGGAAAATGAAAAATCTCAATTTCTGGAGCTTGGCAAAGTTCGGCAAAAGTCGGCAAAGTGTGGGAGAATGAAAATTTTATTATTTTTTCATATTTTTTTGGAAAATGAAAAATCTCAATTTCTGGAGCTTGGCAAATTTCGGCAAAAGTCGGCAAAACAATGTTTTTCTATATTTTTTAAGAGATTTTTAATTTTTTGACAAAAATTAAAAATCACACTTTGCCGACTTTTGCCGAAATTTGCCAAGCTCCAAAAATTGAGATTTTTCATTTTCCAAAAAAATAAGAAAAAAATAATAAAATTTCCATTCTCCCACACTTTGCCGACTTTTGCCGAACTTTGCCAAGCTCCAGAAATTGAGATTTTTCATTTTTCAAAAAAATAAAAATAAAATAATAAATTTTTCATTCTCCCACACTTTGCCGACTTTTGCCGAACTTTGCCAAGCTCCAGAAATTGAGATTTTTCATTTTCCAAAAAAAATTAAAAAAATTAAATAGTTTTTTCACTCTCCCACACTTTGCCGACTTTTGCCGAACTTTAACAAGCTCCAGAAATTGAGATTTTTCATTTTTAAAAAAAATAAGAAAAAAATAATAAATTTTTCATTCTCCCACACTTTGCCGACTTTTGCCGAACTTTGCCAAGCTCCAGAAATTAAAATTTTTCATTTTTCAAAAAAATAAAAATAAAATAATAAATTTTTCCTTCTCCCACACTTTGCCGACTTTTGCCGAACTTTGCCAAGCTCCAGAAATTGAGATTTTTCATTTAAAAAAAAAATAAGAAAAAGATAATAAATTTTTCATTCTCCCACACTTTGCCGACTTTTGCCGAACTTTGCCAAGCTCCAGAAATTGAGATTTTTTACTTTAATAATCGTTGTAAATCATGTACATTCCAAAGCTTGGGAAACGCTCATTAGCCACACTTTGCCAAGCTTTGCCGAATTTTGCCAAGCTTTCCCATACTTTGCTGGATTTCGCCCAAACTTTCATTTCCACGCGGGAGTATTTTTCCATTTATGTTATTTTTATATAGAATAGGAAATTGAATATTTTCTATGTCAGACTGAACTAGAATTTTCTACTTCAAAAATCTTTGTCGTCTTTTATTCAATTTTATCAATGAAAACAATTTTTGCCAAAATATTTTTGCCTGACTATGAACATATGGTTCTACTACTTAAAACAGTTTAAACAATTTTTTCATAGAATCTGTAATTTTATAATAAAAATTTGTCCTATTAATAAGAATGATTTTTCTGACTCATCATGTTTTAAAAGGTGAAAAAAAATTTTGTATGTATGCATTAATATATATATATATATAAATTATTTCTATTATTAACTATAATAATCATCGTATTCATTCTGTCCAGTCTGTCCACACCTGAAGTTAGTCAAGATTACACCTTAAATGAAACACAAAAATAATGTTAGACAATTTTGTTTAATTAAAACTAGTTTGTAAGTTTAATCCCAATATATAGAAAATATCTACTGCATTGATTCAAAAGTATTATTTGTTTAAGTAATTATGTTTAAATCAAACATATTTTCTCTTACGGTTTAAACAAAAATTATGTTTAAATATTTTATGTTTGAATCAAACTTAAAAGTTAACTACAGATAATTTAAAATTAATTACAATTAATGTTTGATTTCCATATATAATCTCTTAAACGGAACCAGAAAATATGTTTGACTGTATACATAAATACCTATTATTAAATTTAAAAAGTAATAATGAAAAAATGAAGAAAAATAATAGGTATTTTTATTAATATAAAAAATGATATTAATGTTATTTTTCAATATTTCTCATCTTTCAAGAAAAATTAGCACTTTGTAACAAACATTTTAGGACTAGATAATTAATCTATTCATGTTTTTAAAAAAAAAATTAAAAAACAGTTGGAAAATTAAAATTAGAAAATATTTTGCACATTTTCTGCTTCATAATGACAATTTATATACAAATTATAAGTTTTAAGTAGAAAAAAAATTATAAATCAAATTTCGTTTAAGGAATTTGATATTTATTTTGGAAAAAATATTTACAGAATTTCTGTTTGTTAAAAACTATATTATGGAAAAAATAATAAGAAATAATGAAATAAAACTATTTTTATTTTATAAAAAAATTTTAGGATACCCCAATTTTTTAATAATATTTTCAGTATTTTCAAATAATTTAAATATATTACGATTATTCTTATTCTGACTTTTGGGCAGAAATATTTTTATTTCATTATTTGATTTGTTTGAGAAATTTATTGAACAATTGAAATTGAGGAAAATTTTTGAAAATAATCGAATTTTTGGCAAGAATTTTATTAAAAATATTTTAAATAATTAAATTTTGCCAAAAATGTTGTTAACAATTTTTTAAATAATTGAAATTTCGACGAGAATATTGAAAAACTTTTTAACATAATTGAGTTTTTGCAATCATTTATAATTTTTCCAAAATTCAATTTTTTTAGTGTTTTAAGTAAAATTCATTTTTAATAATGAATGAAATGTATATTAAAAAATATAACAAATTATATAAGAATTTGATTTATTAAAGTTTTTTATAAACCTAAATTATCCTTAAAATTTGTAAAGTTCAATTGTTGTTAAAAATAGAAAAAGTTTGAAATAAATAAAATCTTTTCAATGATGAGGAATGTAACATTCAGAATTTTCTTATGAATTTTCGAAATTGAATATTGTTTCAGTACTTTTGACAAAATTTTCTGACTTTTTTCTGACTTTCCTGAATATATTTAGAAAAATAGTGATTTTGAGTGGAATTCTTCTGAATATTTGAATTTTCCAATGTCAATGAAACAAGAAACATGACGCGCGCGTTATTTTAGCTATAGTTTATTAATAATTTTTTTATTAACTAATAATAATTATTATTTATTAAATATATAGTATAAATAAATATAATACTTAAAACCAGCCGCTTAAAAAAATTTTTTTGTCCAACGCCTTCGTGGAAATAGAACTATTGTACGCTAGGCACCAATGGAGGAATGTAGTACATTTCCCCACTGGTGGTTTGGCCAGTGGAGAAATAAAGTCATTTCCCCACTGGTGGTTTGGCCAGTGGAGAAATGAAGTCATTTCCCCACTGGTGGTGGAATGAGAAATTGATTAATCGATTTTTTATTTTATATTAGAATTATAAAATTTTAGGAACAGAATTTTGAGGACACTCTGGTGACTCTTTAGGGACACTTTCAAAATTTTTTTCCATTTTTAAAAAAATTTTTTTCAAATTTTTTTTTCGATTTTTTTCAAAATTTTTAAACAAATCTTTTTTTAATATTCTTTCAAAATTTTTTTCTAAAATTACGAATATCAATTGCGTTTTTCTTCTAAATATTTAATAAATGAGTATGAACATCATTGTAATATTTTGATTTCGATAAATAAAGAGTAAATTCAACTTAAAATTTTAAAAAATTAATAGTTTAAATTTATTTTTTATAAAAAAATTTTTTTGCAGTTGTTGGACAAAATAGTATGTGCAACTTGTGGAGAACAGCGATTTTCGCTCGCTCGATTGCTGCGCGCGCTACGCTTGCGCAGCAAACTTCGAGCTCGCGAGAAATCGCCCTTGTTCTCCACTCGTTGCACAATATACTATTTTTCAAATAAAAAATTTGATGACTTAAAATGTTTTTTCTATACTCAAAATAATTTTTGAGTCTCATCGATTGTTAATTGTTAATTCTTCTGTCTCATTAAATTCTAACAGGCAAAATAAATGTTTGTCTGACTACAAATTTGGCTCTACTACTTAAAAACTATCGTTTGAACATTTTTTATTAAAATAAATATTTATCCGGTATAAATTATTCTTGCAATTAAAAATTATTTATTTATTTATATTATCAACTGTTATGAACCAAAAACAATTTATGTCGGGCTAAAATTTGTTATACTACTGAAAAGAATTTCTTTAAGGAAAATAATCAGGAAACAGTATTTTGTCTGATTTAACTAACAATAATTTCTGGTATATTTAGAACATTACTAAAACTGAAGTTTACTACTTAACAATCAATTATTTTAACAAAAAATAAACTTTCTTCTGATTTGATTAATTTTTCCAACATAAAAAAGGTTTTAAATTTGAAAATTGCAATTAAAATATGGACTCTCGCCTGACTACGTTTCTTTCTGAGAACAAATAGAAATTTGTCTCTCTTCAATAGTTTTTACTAAAAGCAGTAAATTTTTTTTGTTTCTGAAAAATTATCAGAAAAAAGTTGTTTGTGCAACCAAACTGAATTTTACTACTTAAAAATCCATTGTCGTTGGTCATAAAATTTCTGCCACAAGAAGAATACTTTTCTAAGTTAATTATGAAAAAAGATGAAGACCATTTAAATAAAAATGTATTATTTAATAAATAAAATATTTCACAGATAAATTCTAAACATTTTTTATATAGTAAGCCCTTTCAGAAAAATACCTTTAAAAAAATTCTTTTTCTGATTATCGACTAAATTTTCAATTCACTTTAATTCATTGGAACAAAATGCTCAAGTTCCCTTTTCGTTTTTCAAGATAAAAATATTTTCTTATTCAGAAATGAATTTCAAATAAATATTGTGAGTAACCAACCCTTTCAAGAAAAAAATCCGTTATTAAAAAAACCCTAAAAAATGTAATTTTGTGATTATCTATTAATTTTGAATTTCTCTTTAGTTCCTGTAAAAAAAGATTAGGACCATTTTCTTTTTTCAAGAAAAGAATATTTTCTAAATTGGATGTTGAATTTTAAACAGTTTCTAAGTACTAAACGTTATCATAGAAAAAATCCTTTTTAAAAAAATGCTCGTTCGTAATTATTAAATAAAAATAGTTGAACTTAAATTTCAAAGAAAAGTAAATAAAATTGAATAATAGAAATGTAGTAAAATACGGTGTAAAAATAAAAGTATAAGAAAATGATGAGGAAAAAGGAGAAAGCAGGCGAAATGTATTTTTAAAATAGAATGAACAGTGGAATGTGAATTTTATGGAATGCCATAACCATAAATTAGAGAAAAAGTGGGTTCATCAGTGATAATTATAGTCAATGTTCGTAGTTTTCAATTAAGAACTGCAACTTTTTAAATTAAGAATCATAAGTCCCTAATATTGTTCTCTTTCAAGATATTCAGTGCTAAAGTTTCAGCGAGAGAACGACCAGTCCGACTTTAATTATCCAGGACTTGTTTTCTTCTTTATTAAATTCTCAACAGCCTGCCTTGCCTTCCTAGAGATCGTGTACTCAATACGAACTCGTGATTTAAAATTGCAAAAAGTTCCACGTAGTCTTTTACTCCGAAACTTTGATATCCTAGACATTTACGTTAAAATGGAAAAATAATGTCTCCTACTCTTTGTATCAAAAATTTAATCTCTATTTATTTCATTTATCTAAATAATTTAATTTATTTCCAGTTTTATTTATTTTCCTACTTTTTTTATAAAAATGTGTTTAAAAATACTTTATATTTATTAGGATTTATTAATATATTTGTTACTCTACTTTTATTATTTCATATATTAATCAATAAGATAAACTTGAAAATAAAAAATTAAAATTAGTTTTTATATTATTTTTAATTATTTATTTACTTAAATATTAATAAATTATAGTTCATTGAATTTAATTAAACTAATTTTCATTTTTCGGGAAAAATTATTTTTTCTCTTATTGCTTCTTGTATTTTTAATTCTTTATTTGGTTTAATTTATTCAATTAAGTATTAATAATTAAATATTTAAATGCAAAATGTTGATGATAGAAAGATAGATATTTTAAAGGGTTGTAAAAATAAAATAATTAAATAATGAAAAAAGAGATTTTTTTAGGAAGTTATTTCCTTCAAAAAAGTAATTGTCTAATAAAGCCAAGTTTTCCCGGCACGTTTTATGCAGGCTGCACTCTTAAAGTTTTACTATTTTTTCTCGAGTTTGTTTACCTTTTTTTCCTCTCTAAACTCAAATTAAGTGAAATTTCGACTTATTTATTTCTGTTCCTCTATCTCGTGAAACATTAATTGAAAACAATTAAAATCATGTTAAAAGACATTTCTTTTATTTTTATTAATAGAATCTTTTTTCCTAATAATAAATCGAAGGACTTTTTTTTAAGTTAAGAAATAATGACAGGAATTTAATAACAAATATCAAAGGAGAATTCAAAGCGGAAAAATAGAAAAAAATGAAAAATACAAAGAATGGAAAAATAGATCAAATGAAATTAAAAAAGAAGAATAATAAAATTGAAAATTAGAATAAATGAAAAATTGGAAAAATAGAAAAAGAAGAAAAGTAAAAAAAATTGGAAAATAGAAAAAATAGAGAAATTGCAAATTAAAGAACTAAAAGTATGGATATATGGAATAATGATATCAGAAAACATTCTTTTCCAGCATTTAGGGAAAATAATTTCTCGGAGGTGAAATTTACATTTCTTTTTTAATTAATCAACTTTATTGCTGTAAGTGAGTACATGATAAATTAGGCAAATTAACATTTTAAGACGAAGAGAGACGTTAAGTAAGAGAAATTTATTATTTCAAGTTACATAAACCTGTTGAGTCGGACAAATTTATTAGCGAAGTGATTTTAAGTCAGAGAGAAATCTTGATTGAACGTATTTTCTTGAACAAAAGACTTTGTCTGACTTAATTGGTTTCTACTACTGTAAAAAAAATAATTAACCATAAGAATTGTCAGCAGAAAGTATTTTGCGACTTGATTTATTATTACTACTGAAAAAACAAAAAATTATTTTCCATCTTTACAATATTCTCTGACTTATAGACTATATTTTTGTCGGACTAAAACATTTTTTACTACTTAAATATTTTTTTATCTGAAACATTTTTTACGAAAAGTAAGAACAATTTGTTTGACTCTAATTGGTCTACTGAATTTTAATTTTCTACTGAAAATTGATTTTTACAATATTTAAAAAAACTGTTTTTAATTTAAAAATATATTAGAATTACTTTAGCAATTGGTTTATTGTTTCGACAAGAATTTAATAGAAAAGAATTTCCAAAAAAGGAACAATAAAGTGTTGAAATGATTCTTTTTTAAACAATAGAAATTCCAAAAAAGGTATAATACTCGCTCTTGAAAACAATAAACCGAAAAATTATGAGAAACAATTTTTATGATTAAAAAAAAATTGGTTCAGATATAAATTGTCTCCCGAAAGTCGTAAGGAGAAGAAAAGAGAAATTTCTTTCCTGCATTTTATGCTTTATTCATCTCTATTTCATTTAATATTTCTTTCAATGTTCTTTAATATTGCACTACATATAAAGTCTGCAATAATTTTAATTTTTTTAAAAGTTTTTTTTGTATACAAGAAATGAGTTCATTATTCGAACAGTCCTTTTTTTATTTTTTGGAATTAAACAATTTTTTTGCAAATAAACAGGTTTTGGCTGACTGAGAATTGGTTTGTACTACTGAAAATTTTTTTTCCGGTTTTCAGCTAATTTTGATTAGTAAAAATCACTTGCCTGACTGAGAGCTGATTTCACCAAACTCAATTAAAATTAACTACTAAAAAATTACTTTTTGCTGGCTTTTAACAATTTTTCTCCATTAAAAAGTTATTTAACTGAAAAAATTTGATTTTTCTTTGGTTCTATTATTGTAAATAAACAGCTTCGTCTGACTTTTTGTTTTTACTACTAAAACATCACTTTTTTCTGGCTTTTAACAATTTTTGAACATTAAAAAGTTATTTAACTGACTAAATTTAATTTTTCTATTGGTATTTCTGCATATTTTACATATTTTCTACGTTTAAACAACATTTTTCTGCAAATAAACAGTTTTGTCTGACTTAGAGTTTGTTTTTACTATACTGAAAAATCGCTGTATTCTAGTTTCTACCAATTTTTGAGAATAGAAAGTTATTTGTCTGAGAGTAAATTAGATTTCTTTTGCAAATTCTTTCTGATTCTGCATAAGATAAATGTCTGGTAAAATGTATTTTTATCTGATGGAACATCAATTTCCTACTGAGATTTATTTTTTTTCTCCAAAAGAAAAGAATTTAGATTGTAGTCTGACTAAACTAGGTTAATTTAATTAAAACTTCAACCTAATTTAATTATTTCTTAAAAATAGATATTCGTCTGACACATTTTGCTACTGAGAAAAAAATTTATTCACATCTTTCAAATATTTTAGGAAAAAGTATTTTCTACCTCAAAAATGGATTCTATACTGCTCATCAAAAAGAAAGTACATTTATAATGTTTAATTAATTTTTTGTTGTTCTTTTTTACTAGTTAAAAAAATATTAATTTAATAATTTAATTTATTTACTACTAAAATTTCTACTTGCTTATTATTATTTTATTTTCTTATTTATTTGCTGTTTGTTAAATTGCCACTGCCTAAATTGAGTTCAAAATCAAAAATAAAGATGAAATATTTTCATTACATGGTTAGAATTATTAAAAATGTTTAATTGTTAGTTTAAAATTCGAAAAGAAAAAGTAAGAAAATGAAATTAATCGGAATCACAATTAATTAATTACAAATTTTTTAGAACACAGCTTTATCTCATAAATCGCAATGAAACGAATTGTTTTTGTTAAATTACTATAACTATGAGTGATTTTAATAATATTTGCAATTAAATCACCAAAAACAAGTAATAAATACTACCCCTAAAAAAAGTGTCCCACAATTCCCAAAATGCTTCATTTTACAAAAAGCTTTGTATTATTTATTTTATTTTAATTTGATGCAAATCTTTTTTGTAGAGTCAAAGTAACAATTCCACACAATAATTAAAAAAATATTTTTTATAATTTATTCTTGAAAATCCTTGTAAAAACAATAAAAACATGAAGGTCCAAAATAAATATTTGAATGCAATTTTTCAGGTGACTTTTGTTTACGGTTTATAGGTAATTATAAAGCGTTGTAAAATAATGAAATGCTAATGAAAAATTTACTTTGGATGAACAAAATAAAATAAAAAAAAAGTTGGATGATCAAATTTATAAGTATTATTAAGTAATTGTGGTGGCCCACAATTCTCCAATCTCCCCTATCGTGTAAAATAAACAATCAACCATTACAAAATTATTAATGTAAAAACTCGAATAACTTGAACAAATTTTAATATAAATTTTTATTCAACTTGGTAAAAAGAAGTTTTTAAGGTTGCTGAATAAGAATCTAAAATCGAATTTTTTAATTTCAAAATGGTGGATCCAATATTGCGGTCAAACATAAAATATTAATAAATACTGATCAAATTTTAAAATTTCAAAATGGCGGATCCAAAATGGAGGATGAACCAAAATATTGGCAGTACTCAGAACATCTTGTAGGTGAGCTGAGGTAAAAATATTGACGTCGTACTTATTTTTAAATTTGTAAATTTATCTGAAACATCTACTGTTTACATTGACCCCAAATGACCCTATATTTAATTTTACAATTTTTGCTTTTGAAAAGTATAAATAAAATTTTTCGAGAATATTATTTGTCTTTGACTTTATTGTCTTTGACTACTAAAAATAATGTTTGTATGGGATACAATTTTTTGAAGTGTTGTAAAGTCAAAGAGTGAAAATGTTAGTTTGGCTTCACAACACTTTTGATTACCGATTATTTAATTCATTAATTAATATAATATTAAGATGCATTTTGAAACAATTACAGAAAACAAAGCGAAAATTTTCTCATGAAATACATTATAGAAAAAAAATGGAATATCGTCGTCAGAAGAGCATTAAAGAAAATTCGACTCATGTTTATGCGAGGATAATTCGAAAATTGGTTCAACAATGTGGAATAATTTCCTGAGAGAGAATCGACGACAAACGGAATTCATACAAGTGTAAACCATCGACTTAAGTGTGCAACGCTTACGTGGGATATTTAAGAGGGAGAAATAATGGTTTGTAATATATTTTGCGGGTGTAACAATAAGTGAAAGAGTGTGTCATTTATTGATGAAATGAAGCACGAAGTATTAATGCAGACATGTGTGTGTGGGTGTGTGTTATTTAATGTTGATGGTTAAAAGGAAAATTCTTGCATCTGTTGGCAGATGCGACGAGGGATATATGCGACGTTGGTTTTGCGAGAGAGCCCGGCTTACCGCATGAAAACAAAAGATATAATGATGCTCCAGTAGTAACAGCCTGTCCAACTGGTGCAACGTTGAGATTCAGCCACTGGAAGCACCCATTAGAATGCATATGGGCGTATGCGAACCAAGAGAGAGAGAGAGAGAGAGAGAGAGAAAGGAAGGGCTGAGCAAATAGTACCCTACGCGCAGTTAAATACAAAACGATACTTGAAAAAGTAGATACATACATATATAGCAATGTATGTTTTATATGACCACGACTCTTCATGTTAGTCTAGCCAGACTTTGCTGCATAATGAATGAACCTGCGGTCCCATTAAAATAAAAGACTTCTCGTTTTCTTTTTCTTTTCCTCCTCCTCCTTTTTTTTGAACAGACCGAAAACTCTTCACAAAAAAAGACGGTTCGAATAATGAACCCATCTCTTGTATACAGAAAAAAGAAAATAAGAGAAAAAAATTGTGAAAATTATTGCACATTATTATATATATATATATAGTGGAAATGTAAGAGAATTTGGAAAAAATTATTAAATTACAATAGAGATGAAAATTTCATTAACTATAATAGTAAAATATGGGTGATTATCCACAAAATGTTTACTTCATTACAAAAATTAAGTTTTTGGAAAATTTTTTATGCCGAGCTCGGTATTCTCGATGTATTGTCTAAGAACCCAAACGAATTTGAGTAAACGAATCTTCGACAATTTGACGAATATTTGTTATCGTGTAATTTTTCGAATTTTTTATTTCGAAATTAAAAACTTGAATATTTTCAATTTTTATAAATATGAAAATTCGGATTTTTCAATGCTTTGAGTATACCCAGAAATTTTGAGAACCTGAATGTAGTCGAGTAAATAAAAATTTTAATAACCCGAATTCAGCTTGGTATCCGAAAGATTTCGGGTATGTAAACAAGTTTGACCCAACCTGAAAAGTGAAAAGCCCGAAATTAACCCGATTGCTTTTCAATTTTTGGGCTTTTTGCACACCTCTATTTAATTAACTTTCAAAAATTATTTTAAAAACAATTTTATGCTCTCTAAATCTGAATATCTAGTTAATATGTATGTTAGAGAGTGGAATATTGAAACTATTTTCTTGATATAATTAAAAATTTTGATGTGGGAGAAAAAATATTTAAAATGAATATGCAGACTGAGAAAGCATTATACTCGTTTCAAGTAAAAAAAATAATTTTAAGTGATTTTGTTTCATTGAAATTAGTTTGTAAGCTTAATTCCAATATATAGAAAATATTTACTGCTTTGATTCAAAAATAATTTTTGTTTGAATAATTATGTTTCATTCAAACATATTTTCTGTTTTAGTTTAAATAAAAAATATGTTTAAAAATTTTATGTTTGATTCAAACTTAAAAGTTGATAATAATTAATTTAAAATGAACTATAAATTATGTTTGAATTAAATATATTATTTCTATAGATGAACCAAAAAATATGTTTAAATTAAACTTAAATTTGTTTGTCCGTATAGCAAAGATATTTTATGTTTGATTTAAACAAAATTTGTTTGAATCAAATAAATTGTTTTCTCAGTGTATTATCATAAATATAAATAAATAATGAAAGTGAAAAATTGTAATTAATAGAGACGTAAAATGGGCATAAAAATGGTAATTTGAGTTAAATCTGTGAAACTTCCTGCGGGGCTATTATACACATTGAGAATATTTATATCTATGTGGCGCCCTTAATGTAGAACGGCTATTACTTCTAGTCACCCTATTTTTTCAATGGCGATAAATTTGAAAAACCCTTAATGCTTGAGAGCTTATAATTATAGTCGTAGAATGTGCAGAAAGAGCTTACAAATCCTCTAGTTTATTTATTGTAATAGGATAAATTCTGCTTTTATCCTGAAATTGCAATTTATTATATCTCAGAATTTTATAATAAAAAAATTACTATTCTTATTTATTGATCTACTTACTTAAAAATTAATCTTTTTTCAATCTATAAAGTAGATATTAATACACGAAAAGAGTATTTTTCAGGTCTAAACAAATAAATTGGTTTTTACTATACTGAAAAAGAATATATTTATTTTTTAAAGTTTTTTCATCTTAAAAAATTTTATGAGAAAGTTATAATTTTGTTAATTTTGATTATGGTTCAATAATTATGAGGAACTAATATTTTCTCTAATAATATATTTGACAATATTTTTGTTTTCTTAAAAAAATTATATGGGAAAATTATTGTTCCCCTGATTAAATTGACGTTTACTACTGAAAATGATTTGATCATTATTCGATAATCATTACACTGAAAAAAAAGTTCTGGTTGGAATTACCACACTGAGAAAAATATGCTATTGAATCAACAGCATTTCTGCCGAAAGTATAAAAAATATTGATTCAAAAGCATATGCTATAGAATTGAAATCATATTTTATGAATTTTATAGCATATGCTTTTGAATCAATAATTTTTATACTTTCGGCAGAAATGTTGTTGATTCAATAGCATATTTCTCTCAGTGCAGAAATCCTAGTTTTAACTAGAATTTCGTGTTAAATATACCCTAACCAGAACATTTATGGTTAGCTTAACCAGAATTCTAGTTAATATAACCAGAATTCTGGTTGTTTTAACTAGAATATCGTGTTAAATATACCCTAACCAGAACTTTTTTTTCAGTGTAGAAAACAATACTTTCTCTGATTTTCCTAATGAAAAAATCATTTGTTAGATAGAAACAACTTTTTTAATAACAATGTATGCGTCGAGTGTTCCACGTCAAGTGACCCAGGTTAAATTTCGAAATATGGATCGTGTTAAAATTCTATTCAAACTTTAGTCCTACTTGATACAACTTTAAATATTAAAGATTACTAATTTATTTAAACAAATGTAAAATCTGGAGGAAGTAAAAATGTTCACCTTTTATTTAACATGGCATACTTTGATTAAGTGTAATTTATTTAAAACAAAACAAAAAATATATTCTAAAAGGCACCTGTTTTTTCCAAAAACTAAAACAATTAATTTTTACATTTTCTCAATTGTTTTGTCATGGGTAGGTTTTAAATACGTTTAGAGATAAAAATGTAAGTTGCGTAAAATTAATTTTAAAAAAAGCCTTCCAGTATCATTTTAATATTAAGTGTTTTGAAGGTTAAACATACTGTAATCAATATTGGGGTTTTTGTAAAAAAAATTCCTTTTAAATTTAATTTCTTTAATTTATTAAGCTTTTAACATTATTCATTTATAATTTAATGAATTGTGTATTTAATAATTTATTTGTAACTATTTTTATTTTATCTTTTAAAAAATAACTAATATATATTTTATAAAAATATTGAACAGAAAAAAAATTGTAATGAATTTTTAAATTTATCATTTTAAGTTCAAAATTGATATTTTCTGTAAAAAAATTTTATTTTTAATTATAATATTATTATTTATCTAACTTTCTACTTAATATATTATATTTTAAAAAATTAAAAATATTATTACGAAATATGAAAAAGGCTTCCAAGATGAATAGTTTGTCAAATAAAAAATTCACGTTTTTATTAAATATAAACATGTTGAAACATAACACTGGATAACAACAAAATGGTCATGTTGTGTTTATTTCAAAATTTTTGTGTTTATTGAAAGTTTGGGTGTCAGTAAACAAGCAAGTAGCAAAAAAACAATTTTTAATTTATTCAATCTCTTAAAATAGGGGGTTGAATGATTAAAAAACGGTGTTTTTGCACATTTTGAAGTCCTGTAAAAAGAAAATGGGAAGACATAAAAAGCTCTAATATAGCTTAAAAGAAAGCTGAAACCTTTGTCTTGTAACGATTATCGATAAATTACACCCGCGAAAATATATACGAAAATCGAGCCGACCTCGAATTCGTACGTACAGAGAAATCGACGACTTCGAACGTGCGCGCGAAGTAACGAAAATAGTATAGGCGCCGCGCATCCGCCAAGGTCTCTCCCGCCGCGACGCAGAG
Organism: Leptopilina myrica (nomen nudum); assembly: GCA_032872475.1. Classification (NCBI taxonomy): domain Eukaryota; kingdom Metazoa; phylum Arthropoda; class Insecta; order Hymenoptera; family Figitidae; genus Leptopilina; species Leptopilina myrica (nomen nudum). Next base: position 29,262,650 of record CM065460.1, on the reverse strand, counting down.
ACGAGTCGCCGAGCGCCCCTCCACCACGCGACCGACCAATCACGCGCTACTCGTTGGCGTAGCGCGTGTATAAAAGAAGCGGTCGCGGAGCTAGAGTTCGCGTTTCGCCACCGAGTGTTACTCGGGAAGGAGTCTTACTCCTCGTTGAGCTTTACTCATCGACATCGATGCTTCGTTGAGTTTTACTCATCGTAGCAGAAGAAGAAGAAGACGAAAAAGAAAATCAGCCCTTTTCAGGGCTACTATTATAACGTTAAAGAATATTTGAACCAACGTCCAGCGAGGGAAGAAGAACAACCGCAACGATGGGAGAGTATTACTCTCCCATATTAATAACAACGTAATGAGAGAGTATTACTCTCTCATTATAAGAAACAAACCTCTGTTTTCGTCGGTAAAATCGTCGCTGTGTCCGCGAGTAAACTTTTCGTCGCGTTTCTCGCGTATATACCGTTTATCGTAGTTTGTCGTGTTTTATAAAATTATTTTCCGTAGTTTATTGTATTTTATCGCATGTAATATTTGATTCTGTTTATTAAATCGTTTGTTTATTTACGTTAAATTTGTAATGGTTGTAAACATTTATTTTTATTAATCACGAACCCTGATCCGGCGAGCTAATCCACACATTAGATTTTCCTTACAATCGTTACAGTCTTTAAGAACCAAAACTGAAAAGTAATGTAAAAATTGCAGGGGACGTGTATATACCGAGTACCGCCCCCCTAATGATTTATAGGCCCTCACAGAAAAAAATCGGACTCAAAATGAGTCGCATATGAGACTCATTTTGAACTGCAACAAAAATGATACCCCTTCGACTCATTCTGAGTTTCTAGGGAAAAGACTCAAAATGAGTCTTAAGGGGTATCATTTTTTCTTTACGATAAAATTACAATCACATTGGAAAAGCTAAGAATAATTTATAAAAATATGAATTAAAATAATTGTTTAAAACTAATAAACACGTTGCACTTGTCAAAACATTAATACTTGCAGTCGATCTATTGTTTTTATGAGAAATGGAAAAAATTTTTTAGGTTAGACATTTGTCAATTGACAGACAGGGATGGGCAACCATGGAACACGAAACATGCGAAACACAAAAGAAAGTAACTAGAATATTGTTATTTTACTCATTTCGAGTCACTTGAAGTTGTCGATTACTCATTTCGAGACCGACTTGCAAATGAGTTGCAACAAAAATGAGTCGGGTTTTTTTCTGTGCTTTCAAAAATTCAAAATGGCGGCTTCAACATGGCGGATAAAATGTTAAAAATTGTTCGGATTCGCTCCAGGCTTGGTACTTGAGGTTTTTGTTGAAGCCACAATTTTGAATTTTTGAAAGCTGACTTCGGATTCGTAATCAGCGACCCCAAAAACCCCCGAGTAACAAATTTAAAGCCAATCCGATGATGAAAAATTGAAAGCACTAAATGCTTAGATTCCCAGTCATTTTTACCAGGACGTATGAATCATTAGGGGGTTACTTGGTAAATACACGTCCCCTGCAATTTGTACATTACTTTTCAGTTTCGGTTCTTAAAGACAAAGGTTTGAGCTTTCTTTTAAGCTATATTAGAGCTTTTTATGTCTTTTCATTTTCTTTTTACAGGACTTCAAAAAGTGCAAAAAACACCGTTTATTAATAATTAAACCCCCTATTTTAAGAGATTGAATAAATTAAAAATTGTTTTCTTGCTACTTGCTTGTTTACTGACACCCAAACTTTCAATAAACACAAAAATTTTGAAATAAACACAACATGACCATTTTTTTGTTATATAGTGTAATTTAACAAATTGTTTGGGCTACAACTTCAAATATTTATATATAGATTACGTATAATTAAAAAACAGTTTAAAAATACGATGTTATTAACTGAAAAACGAGGCTTCGGAGATGAATTTGAATTTTTAATTCCATTGCCAGTAATTTTTAATGAATTATTTAAGAAATTTCTTTTATTTTATTTAAACTAAATATAAGTGAAAAATAAACGATAGAATCTAAGCTTCAATTTGATATATATTAAGACTGTATTAAAATTTTTTTAATTATATTAAAAAATAATTAAAAATTTGTATCATATTCAACCAAAATCAAAAGACAAAATAAAATAAATTTTTTTACTAAGAAAAACTTTAAATATTAACATTACAAGATTATGTAAAGGTAAATAATGTTTCGTAGATTATGAATAAATTTTTTTTGAAATTTATACTCCAGAAAATATTAATAAAAAGTTAATGCAAATATTGAGTCTCACGTTGGAGACACGTGAAGTGGTCCCTTTCAGGAGAATCACCCATATGCATTTTTTAAGTTTTTTTAGTAGCTTTTCAATTACAAAAATGATTTTAAAAAACTGTTTTTGACTTTAAAAAATGGAGAATAAAAATATATTTTTTATGAAAAGGACAGTTTTTTTTAATTTTGTTCTGTTTTCAAAAAGTTTAGGAACTTTCCTAAAAATAATGCATAGGTCAAAAAGTGGGACAAAAACTTTTAAATTGTCCAACTAAAGTATTATTTCTGCTGTTCGCCTTTAAAGTCGATTATTGAATCCAACAAATGTTTGGTCAGTTCTCTACGCGTTTGTAAAAGTTGAAAAATTTTACCCCCACATATCTTACATTTGTTTAAATAAATTAGTCAAATTTGGTATCTGAAGATGTACCATGTAGGACTAAAGTTTGAATAGAATTTTAACACAATCCCAGATATTGTGAAATTTAACCTGGGTCACTTGACGTGGAACCCATCATATGCATATGTCTGATTTAATTGGTTTTTATTTTACCGAAAAATAAAATATTATGTTTTCCATGTTTACCGTTTATAAAAATTTATAAAAACATAAAATATTGTTTGTCTGACTTAATTGTGTTTTACTACTGAAAATAATTTGTTTATGGTACGACAATGTATTAATAGATAGTATTTTGTCTGACCAAAGTAGATTTTACTACATAAAATATAATTTGCTTGATCTAAGTAAATTTTACTAAAAATTTGTATGTCTGACTATTGGTCTTTACTACTGAAAAATATTATATTTAATTTTATAATTTTTATCTTCTTAATAACATTATATAGAAAATAATTTTTTTATAATTATAAACAAAGTACTTTTTGACAATGTATTAAGGACATTACTCGTTTCTTTATTTTTTTTGTCGAAAATATTTAATCGTTTTCTTTAAACGTAAATCTATTTACTTTTTATTATTTTAGATGTAATGTTATTGAATTTAATTAAATTTTCTTTTATTGATTTAAAGCTTTTTATTTTTTTCAGTGTTTACCTCTGTTACTGAATAATAACAGTTTAAGTATAAAATCAAAGAGTGAGCAAGTTGCGTCTGACCCAACAAATCTTTACCTACTTAAAAACATAGAAATAAATTGAGAAAAAATTCAGAGAAAATAAAAGGGAATATAAAACATCTCAATAAAATAAATTTAGTCTGACTTAACATAGATTTTTATTTCTTACAAAAGTAAAAAACAAAATGCATCTTATTTCAATTATTTTTTTATATTTTATTATTAAAAAAATTATTTCCCTATACACACTAGACAACTTAAGTTATTCAAAGAATAGTGTCAACGCAGGAAAATCTTTCATTTCTATTTAAATTAAAAGTTGTTACGAATTTTACACCACATTATTCTCGGTTTCTTTAATATAATTCACACACACATACTCTCTCTCTCTCTCTCTCTCTCTTCCCACTAATTTTAAAAAAAGGTACCATCCAATTTCTATTTAAATTATCCTAACAAAAATTCTTATAATATTTCTGTTGACCCGTAAAAAAAGGTAAAAAAAACTTGTCATTTTTTGATAAAACTTTGTATATATAAATTTTTCAGTTTACTGAGGAGAAAAAAAATGAATAAATCGATGAATGGAAAAAGTTTTCTTTCAATAATGAAAATAGACAGAGGAGGTCAAACAAGATAAAAAATGGATGGAAATAGATTGAACGCATTTTTGTCCCAGTAGATTTGGATTCTATGTATTTCCGCAAAATTTCTTTTTTTCTTTTATATATACATATATATATCCTCTTCTTCTGCTCAACATGGAATTAAATTCTCTATATAACGCATCAGTCTTTCTTTCTTTTCTTTCTTTTTCTTCTTTTTTTAAAACTACTTTTATCCAATCTTTACGACTATCTTATTCTACTCCCGGTGTATATAGTGTTATTCGATTTTTTTTCAATTTGACTAGAAAAGGTCTTATCTATTTTATTTATCTTGTTAAGAAAATTAACCCCCTTTTTTATATTCACTCAGTGTTAATAGAATTTTCAATTTTTTTTCTATTTTTCAATTGTGGAAAATTGAAAATTTCAGTATCTTACTTTTATTTGGAAATTTTTGTTTTATTTTCAATTACAAATTTACTCTATACAACTTTACTCTAAATAAAAAATTTACTATAAAATATTTATTGGATTTCATTTAAACTTGGAAAAATATTTCTTTGACTCGTTTCAATTAGTTATTTTATATAAAAAGCCTTTCATGACGAAACCAGAAAAATAAAATAAATAAATAAAATTTAGAGACATTGATCTGAACCTAAAACTTTATTATGTTATTATTATAAATAACTAGCCCATTGTTAGTTACAAAAACTTTGATTCTGAAATTAAATGAAAATTTATAATTTTTTTGAAAATATAATTTTTTGAAATATAATTCTTTAAAAATACTATTAAATTTTTCAAATAAATTTTTAAAAGTAATAATAATTAAATTTTTTCAAATATCGAATTTATTTCCATGACAATAACTTTTAATAAAAGTGCCTTTAAATTTTTTGAATTATTTCTTTAAATTCCTGTTAAAACGATTTAGTATTTAATTTTTATTCAAAATTTTAATTGAAAATTTTTTTTTAAAACAAGTTTTAATTGAACTCAACGATAGTTTTAGATTTATTTAAATACTAACATTTTTGTAAAATGGAATTATTTTCCAAATTTTTATTTAAAGTTCTACAAAAAATACAATAAAACCTATTTAAAAATAATTTTTTAAAGAGAGAAAATAAAAAATCTTTAATTAAAAAAATATTTAAAAGTTTATTGCTATTTATTTTAATTGAATTCTCTAACAATTTCAAAGTAAAAAATTTCTAAGTTTAATTATTTCTAAAAAATTATAAACAAGTTGTTCATTTCATGACCATTTAGCTTCCTCAATATATATTATTATATATAATTTTAAAAGTTAAATAATTATAATAGTTTATTAAATATAATTAATAAACCAGGTAAAGTACCCTGAATAAATATTAATTATTTAATTTTTTTATTATAGAATAATTATTTTAAAGTGTTATGATAAAATGTCAAAAAATGCAAAATTTTAATTTTTTGTGAAAAATTAAAATATTTATTAATTCTATAAATTTTGATAAAATATATACTTTATATACATGAATCGATTCGTTTTTATGTCAGGAATGCAATTTTGACAAGAATTAATAAAAATTTTAATATAGAAAAAAGTTATTTCAAAAAATCCAAAAATTTATTTTTTTGAAAAATTAAAAAAATGTTGAAAAAAAATTTTTTTTTTTATATATTTTTGAAAATCCTTCTGTCTGATTTTTGGTATTCATGACCGTAATACACCTACAAAATCTTATCAAAATCACACACTCATACATACACACATACATCCGGACATTTGTTCCTCTCGACGAATTATATATACTACACTTAAAAATTTGTAAAAATAATTGATTTTAAAAAATTCGGAAATCGACATCACTATAAGGCTTCCTTTATGAGGAAGCAATACAATTTTTTCAAAACTCATTTTATTTCTTTGAATTTTTAAATAAAATTATTTAAAAGATAAATAATTTTTAAACAAAAATAGTATACTAATAACTTTTTTAACATTTAAATATTATTATTCTTGTACATCTATTAAAGTGTTAATAAGATTTTAATTTCAAAATCAATTAAATAATTATTTTATAAAATCCTTGTTATAATAATAACGCTTCTAATAATTCTTTTTTAAATCAAATCTTATTAGAATTCAATGATATTTAAACTATTTTAATATAAAAATTTTGTTGTACAATTTAATTATTTTCCAAATTTTTAGTTAAACTTCTTAAAAAAATATTCAAAAATAATTTTTTAAAGTATAAAAATGAAATTCTTTTTAAATTGAATGAACTTTGGGAAAATTTCTTATTTTTCAATTTTTAAAATTATTTTTGTGAATTTATTATCTTCAAAAATATTTTACTTAAAATTTTTTAAAAAACGCATTTTTTTGAAATTTCTAAATATGATTTTTTATATTTAATTTAATTTTTCTTTAATAAATATTTTAATATTTATTGTTAATTAATTGTCCGCTACAGGTATAAAAATTTCAAAATACTTTCAATGCAAAACCTTTTCAAATTTAATAATTTCTAAACATTAGAACTGCAATTCTTTCAATTAGTAAAATTTAACTAAAGCATAAATAAATAATTAATTAATATTAATATATATTTATTAATTTTCAAGTAAAAATAAATAAACTTCATATAAACAATATACTATATAAAACATTTACTTGATTTCAGTTAAACTGAAAAAAATATTTCTAACTCGTTTTAATTAATTGTTTAATTAAATTTAAAAATAAAAGGAACCTTTCTTGATTAGCAATAAAATTAAAATAATTCCAAAATAAATAAATAAATTTTAGGAACACGGTTTTGAAACTGAAAATTTAATATTTTACTACTATAAATTATTCTTTTCTATGAAAGTAACTCCATTATAAATATTAAATGAATACTGAGTCAATTTTTCGAAATGAGAAAATAAGAAAAGAATGAAAAAAAGGAAGAAGAAAAAACCAATAATTTGGTGCTTTTGACGTAAAATAGTTTCCAATATAAAGTAATATCGGACAAGAACCATTGAAAAGGGAGAAATAAAAATCTCCTGAAAAATGAATCTCAAGTTTGATGAGGCATGGACCAATTTGAAGAAATATGGAGAGGCATTGACTTTTCTATATTTTATCCCCTTTCGTTTATACATATATATATACTATAGAAAAATGATGAAGACACAAAGAGATGCAATCAGAGTTAAGTGTTGATACTGACTTTTATATGTCTTCAAAAAAAAGAAGAAAAAAAGAAAAAAACCGTAATCGTTTCTCTCGTCGCCAGTGAATTTTTCAAGAGAGTAATACGCATCTTGTTTAACTTTCAACGATTGTTTGAGTATGATGGGTAAAAAGTTTCGATAGAGCGCATCTACCCCCCACCTCTCAACCCCATTTGAGAATGTTGATTTTCATCGTTTAATATTGCCCAGAGACTTTATTTAAAAACTTTCAAAATTGGTGAACAGAATTTTTTTTCCAAGTTTCTTACATAGACATTTTTTTCTTTGCAAGAAATATTTTTAGTTTGCCAATCTTTTTTTTGGTAGGTAAATTACTCTCGAAGAACTATAATAAAGTACAATTTATAGTTGAAAGTGAAACTGTAAATTAGAAAATTATTATAATTTTTCTTCCTCATTGAGAAGCATTATATTTTTTTATTAATTAATAGTTAAGAATAATTTTAAATTGATTAATTAATATTGAATTAATATAATAACATTTTATATTTAATAAATAAGCAACTATTTAATTAATTTCTTTATTAACATTAAAAAAATTATAATAAATATAATGTATACCTATAATTGATAACATATAACATAATTATTAATATTAATTAAAACATTAATTATTAAAATTAACACAATTACTATATAAATTAAATTAATTGGAGTTAATGATAAAATTATAAATAAAATAAATTGAATAATATAACTAAATTATAATATTATGTCTATAACAATTATGATTATTAAAATTTAAAAACTTGTGTTATTATTATTTACGTAAAAAAATCATATAATTTTTAATTAATTTCTGTTGCACGTTTAAATAAAAAAATTCCTCACTATATGAGGGGGGGGGGGGGAGGGGACAAAAAGGATGAAAAGAAGTTTAAAATTTAAATTGAAATTTTTTTTATCAGTATAAAGAAATCAAGTCGTTGGTTGAAAGAAATTTTTTTAAAACCACTTAAATTCTAAACAAAAGCGGCAACTGCGACGACTGCTGCTGCGGAAAACCACCCTTTAATATAATCTTAACGGAAAACGTAAAACGTTCACATTCGCTGTCTGCTGCTGACATTTAATTATGCGGATATACTGAAAATTTCGACTTTATTTCAAATAGATTAATATCACAATTCTTATAAATAGATTATAAATCATTTTTCTCTAATTTTATTATTTAGTTGCATACCAAATTTTTCAAAAGCTGATTAAAATTCTTCAATTCTAAATTTTGCTCAGGATTCTAATTTTATTAAAAATTATTATTATTATTTTTATTTAGTTAAATAATATTATTTGTTAATTATTAGTTCATTATTTGTTACTTATTATTATTAGTTCATGTAATGTAATTTATAATTAAGTTAATAATAATTTATGATAATAAAACAAAAATTAAAAAATTAACAGAACAATAATTTAATAACAATTTATTATTCAAATTGAATTATTTTCTAACTTATTTATTAATCAATTATATTTCAGATAAAATTTTCAGCCATTTTAATTAAAAAAGTAAAGTTCAAAAAAATTGTTTAAAAAAATTTTTAATATAATTTTATTATATTTAGAAATTACAGAAGGAAGAAAAGGTTAAATATTAAAAAATAGGACGAAAAATTATAATTAGATATTAAAAAATAAAATTAAATTAAAATAATAAAATTTTATTTTAATAATAATAATAATTTTTTAATTTTAATAAATTTTAAATCAAATGAATATTTATAATATACAGTTAAATAATATAAATTGTAATTGAAGAAATAAACAAACATTTTTTATTAAAAAAAATTTCTTTCGAGACTTATTCAAATTGAATTTACGCGCTATTTTTCAAAGCATGCGTGACATTCGATTGACGCATGCGCAATGGAACAATGTTTAAAGCGTTTAAAGATCTACATAACCAAAAAAAATTATGTACGCAATTTGTTTACATTCACTTTTTTATCTCATATTATGAGGTAATATTGGCGGGAACTAAGAGAATAGACTGGAAATGTTCTATTCTCGTGTAATTCTGAAATATGTTGATTTAAAATTATAATTATTGATTCAAGTGGTCTGTGATAATGAAGAAAATAACAACAACGAATACATCAGCCAAGCAGAAGGTTAGTTTTGACACTTGTTTATTTACAAAAAATTAAATACACACACAAACTTTCCCCACGAATGAAAACAATAACTTCCAACGAGTATAGACCTGTCAAAAATATTATGAATTATAGGAAATTAGAATATTAATTTCAAGAGAAATAAATAATGTCAATTTTCGTAGACTTCAAGTTAGTAATCTCTTTGATTTGAAACGCTTTTAGTTGAATTTTAGTCTAAAATTTATATTATTATGTTTCAGGCCATAAAAAGAGACATTGCAAATAATAAAAAAATATCTTCTTTCTTCACAAAAAAACCATCTGATTCAGTAAATAGCAAAAATAAAATTCTTGACACTAATGATTTGAAAAATAAGAGAAAAATTGACGAATTAGGTGAGAAATCAATTTCGGAGCATTCGTCAAAACAGAGAAAAATTGAAAATAATGACACGAAAATTCGAGAAAAAAATAAGGAACACTCAAAAAATGATTGTTCCGCGAAAAAGGGAGAAAAAAGTATACAAATTTCATCACCTAAAAAAATTAAAATTACAAAAAGTGCTACAAATGAATCTACTTCTACAGTAGATACAAATAATTCCAATTTACTAGTAAATAATGTATTAAAGGAGAAAATAATCAGCGATGAGGATTCTGGTGTTGCATCGAAATTATCAATTGATGAGAATTTAAGTGAAAATTTCACTGATCTATTAAAACAAAAATTTACCACTAACGATGTGAATAAGGAAAATAATTTAGACAGCAAAACGATCGTGTGTGATAAATTACCTGTTAATAAAATTGAACACCATTTTGATTCCTTTGATTTGGAAAATGATTTTTTCGATGATATTTTCGTTGATGATTTTGTGCAAAATGATCTCAGTCTCGTGGAATTGAAACGTTGTATTGTAACGAATGTGACAAAAAATAGAGGATCTTTAAATTTATCGTTGAAAGATTCGATTTCCAATGAGACGACTTGTGTCAAATGTTGTGATTACTGGTGAGTTTGATGTATATAAATTTAGACATTAAATAAACGAACGAATTAATTTGTAATTAATAAATTATAAATAGATTATTTAATTTAAAATAATAAATTATTACAAAGGTCCATTATGGAAATTGAAAAGGGACAAATAATTGTGATACAAGCTGCAAAAATTGCCGATGATTGGATAGTGGACAACAATAATGGCCTCGTAGTAATGCACCCGGATATTTTAATATCTGGAACTTCCGTTGTTGGAGGACTTTTTTGCCACAGACAAAGTATTTTAAAGGAAAAATTCCGTGGATTCGAGTCATTACCACTTTTTGAGTCCAATGGCTCCTACATGACTGTGGGACTTCTCGTTCACAATATTCTACAAGAGGCAATAATAATAATAATTTTAAAATTATATTTATTATAATTAATTAAATTAAAATTTGCTATTTTAAAATACTATTTTAATAATTTTAGGTACTGATGAAAAAAATTGAAACACTCCCCGCAATTATGGAAATTTACGAAAAAATTATTTCAACTTTTGATGCCATAAGTTTAATGTTTCAATGTAATATGACAACAAAACAATGTCGAGATAGTGTTGAACCTTATATTCCGCAAATTTACAAATTTATTCAACGTTACATGAAAGGTAAATAACTACAAAATTTTTCTATAAACATTTTAATTAATATTAGCGAATAAATTTATTTAATAAGAAATGATGATGAACGAAGTATTTATTGTTAAAAATAAATCTCGTTAAAGTCATTTGAACATTAAAAACTTTCGGAATATAACATTTAACATTTTAATTTAAATTAGTGATTCAAATATTTCATATTATTTGTAAGATAATGAAAAATAGGCCTTTTTCATTATCTTACAAATGAATATTTAATACGGTCAAACAAACAAAAACTACTATTTCATATTATTATTGTTATTAACTAAAAGTAATAATTTAGAATTGTTTTAATGATAATATTAACTAATAACAATAATATAAAATAATTTTATTCGATATTTAGGAATTTTTATTAAAAGTACGTGAAAAATTTCATTTCTTGAATTCTTAAGAAAATTTTGTTTAATACATAAACTAAGAAATTACCACGAATTCGAATACAAAATCTTCAATTTTTTCTAATTCTGACAATAATGGATTTTTTAATAGTATAGATTCAATTACCTTCAAAAATTTTAACGAAATTCTCGTCAAGAATTCAATTATCTTTGATAAATTGTAAAATTCTTCACCAAAAATTCAATTATTTTCAAAAGTTTTAATAAAATTGTCAAAATTAAAATTATTTTCAAGACTTTTTTGCAATTTAATGATTTTCAATTACTACTATTTTTCATAAAATTTGCTAATTAAAAGCGTGGATACAATATACCAGTCAGGTAGCAGTGAGCGCCTCTAGGCCATTCTACACAAACTTTCAGTTGTTTTCATAAATAATAGTAATTTCACAGGAAATATCATTATTTTCATAAATAATCAATTTTTTACTCGAATTCAATTATTTAAAGAGTTTTAAATTAAATTAACAAACTTGCAGAATTTTAATTATGTTTAATATAATTTTAAATGAAATCCTCTAAAAAAACTCAATTATTTTTAAAAATATGATAAAAATTTATCGAAAGAATTGAATTTTAAGAATATTTGTAATAACTATAGTCAATAGTGATGGAATTATTTCAAGTTTTTATTTTTTCTAATATCTGTATATTTAATTGAAGAATTTCCGAATAATTATTAGTAATTATTAATAATTATTAAAAGTAATGAATTTATAGGGGAATTTGAGTTTAAAAAAATAAAAAATTTAATTTTGGAGAAGTTATTACAGGGTTTCTACAAGTCATGGAAAACCTGGAAATCATATAATTGTCATAGGATTTCATTTTGACTCATAGAATCATGGAAATCTAATGGAATTTCTAATCAGATCATGGAATTTTTTTAATTTTTCTTGTAAACCCGTATTATTGAAATTCGCGCTCCTTTATTACTCAGGCTGATCTCAAGTTTCAGTTTATCAATTTTCCTGCCAATTTACTGACACTAAAATTCTTCAAAAGTTGATTTTCAAAAATTGTAACAAAATACTTGAAAAAAATTAATTATTAACAATTAAATTTTACATAATTTTATCTATTCAAAAACAATTTTTAAAAGATTTGTTTATAGTTATTTTTTGCAATGTTTGAAACAAAATACAATTATAACCCTTTCTGAATTCAATTACATTTTATACAATTTTCAACTAAACTTCATCTTTTAATTAATTTGAGTTTCAACAATTTTTCAAAAGTTCTTTTAGAATTCAATTATTTAAAATTGAAATACGCAAACTCAATTTTTTATAATAATTGGAACTCTCCATAGTTTTTCTCAAGTTATTAAAGTATAATATTTTCAAAAAATTATAAAGAAATTTTTACAATTTTTAAAATAATTTTTCAACGATAATAGATTTTCAATTTTGCAAAATTTCCAAAGAATTAAAATTTGGTAAAATCTTTTTAAAATAGTTAAATTTTTTGAAAAATATTAATAAAAATGATGGAATTTTTGAAGAATTTTATTTATAAACAAGACCATGATTTGTCAAAAATTTTAATATGTCCAAAAAGTACATTTTGAATCTTAAAATTTTTATTTTTATTTTTCGAAAATATTTGTATTACTTAAAAGAATTTTTGTCTAAATTAAAAAAGCGAATGAATTTATTGATGAATTTTAATTAAAAATTTTGAATATGTTTTTTTTCTTCAAATGGTTAAAAATAATTCTAAAATGTTATTATTTTCGAAACACGTAATGAAGTTTTTCATAATTTTAACTACTTGAAAATAATTTTTGAAATATTCGTTTACAGTTATTTTTTGCATGATAAAAATCAAATTAAGTTGCACTTTTTTACTATAAATTGTGGTATTTTGTCTCAATGTTTGAAAATAAGTCGAATAAGTCTCACTTTTCTTAATTTACCTGACAATAATTTTTTTCATGACATTTACCTATGACTCGACAAAAATTTCCTTTTAATGTGTCATGGAAATTTTATCATTTATCACCTGTAAATCATGGAAAAATCATGGAATTTTATAAGGAGAAATTTGTAGAAACCCTGTATTATTTTCAAAATTCATAAAATTCTTCGCAGAAATTTAATTATTTTTGAGAATTTTGTAAACTCGGTTTGCCGCTCGAACGGCTTTAATTATCAAAAATATTCAGATACATAAAAATAATTTTAAGGAAAAAGACGCAAATCAAGTTTTTTTATCTGGGAGCTCAATAAGAAAAAAATTTCACAGGAATTCAATTATTTACAAATTTTTAAAATAAATTCTTTCCAATCATTCAATTATTTTCATAAGTAAAAAACTCATCACACAATTTAAATTATTCTTAAAAATTTTATTCAAATACGTCAAAAGAATCCAATTTTAAGGAACATTCAATTATTCAATCATTTTTTTTTTGTTTGTAAATAATTGAACTCCCGTAGAATTTTATAATAAAAATTAATTCAATTTTGAAAAGTTTCAATTTAAAATTTTTGAAAATCTATATTTTTCATACCTTTAACTAACAATTCTGCAAAATTATTTTTTTTTTTTTTGTAAAATTGAATTGTAAACAAATAGATTTAAAAATTCTATAAGAACTTTTTAAAAAATTATCAAATATAATTGATTTAAAAAAGAATTTTAGTTCAAAATTGTAAAAAGAATCGTCAAAATTAGGTTATTTGGCAGATAGACTTTAAAAACCTATTTTATCTATTATTTTTATATTTTTACTAGTTTTATTATTAAAGAATAATTATTCAACTAATTTTAAACATGAATCAATAAATCTTTTTGCACTTTTAAGAATTTATCAATATTTTTAAAAATATTTTCTAATTTCTAAAAAAGTGCCATTTTTTCGCACCTTCTCCACTTTACACTCATATTTAAAGAAAAGTATTAAATATTTTAATATAATTCTTTTCATTTCGTTATTCAGAGATCATACAGATTCAATTCTAAAAGTATCAATTTTTGTAAAAATTAGGCCGCAACGACTTTATTCGAAATATAATGGATTGACCCAATAATATTAAAAATAATATAATATATTAAAAATAATAATAATTAAATTAAAATGGTGAAAATAATTTCAAAGCAGTTATAATAACAATGTTCTTATAATGGAAAATGTCCATTTTTTTAAATAATATTCTTATAAGTTTTGGAATTTCAAAAGGTTTGAATTTGAAATAATAAATTTATACACTATTATTGTTATTTTTCATTAATAATAATAAAACTATTTAGGTGTCAGGGAACCAAATTCAGATAAAAATTTCGAAGGTCAAGTCGACAAGATTCAAGATATCGAAGAAAATATCTGGCTCCCAAAATTAGGATTGAAAGGAAAAATTGACGTTTCCGTCGAGGTGAAAATCAATTCAAGGAGGAAAATTATGCCCCTTGAGTTGAAGACTGGAAAGAGTTCCTTTTCTCCTGAGCACAAGGGTCAAGTGATTCTTTATACAATGATGATGTCTATGATAGGTCAACAAGTCGACAGTGGACTTCTTCTCTACCTAAAGTAAGTCTCTTCAATTTCGATCATATCGAACCATCTTTCTTCAACTTTTTTTACAATTTAATTCCGATCTATTAAAAAGTTTCTATTTGAACACTTTAAAATCTACCAATAATAGGATAATATTTATTTATTTAAGCAGTATTGCTAGTAATTAATTTTATCTACATATAAAAATATTTAAAAATTCTTTTCTTTTCTTTTTTTGCAGGGAAAATGAAATGAAAGAAATAAAAGGCAGTAGCAATGAGAAAAGAGATTTAATAATGCTTCGAAATAATTTGGCACTTTTTCTTGCAAAAAAAACGAATGTTAACATAAATAATTTTCATGATATAAAAGAATTATTATTGGATTTGCCTGAACCGATACATCATCATAGTGCATGCGGAAAATGTTCTGTTAATCATTTGTGTTCAATGTATCTCATGCATGATGAAAAATTTCGTTTAAAAAGCAGTTCGCATCCCTTGAAGGAAATATCGGAGAAAGTATTAAATCACTTGAAGCCGGAACATATTCATTATGTAATGAAATGGGTGAAACTCCATCAAATTGAAGAAGAGACCTATAATGAAAGTTCATCAATGAAAGACGTTTGGACAATGGAACCCTTAAAACGGTAGAAATATTTTTTAATTAAAACAGAATTAACAAATTCTATAATTTAATTTATTTATTTTACTTTTTAATATTTCACATTAATATTTATGAATAGAAATTGTACTTTTTTTGTTTTATCGCTAATTTTAAAAATTAAAGAGAGAAGAAAGGCTCGTGCATTTGTAATTTAAAAACGGTGCATGTAGAGAAAATAGGAGATCACTATAAACATACTTTCGAAAGAAATAAAGAACTGGAGGGCACACTCAACGATTTCACTATCTCGGATATACAGCAGAGTGATTTCGTGATTATTAATACTTCAGAGAGAATTAATATATCCGCTGGATATGTTGGCGAAATAAATCCCGATACAATTACAGTTTTTCTCGACAGGTGAATTGAAACTTTTCCCCTTGAAAAAAATAAATATCTAAATAAATTTTTCATTTTTTTTCCTCGTATAAAATTTAAACGATTTCATTTTTTTCAGAAATCTCACATTACGCTATCCGGATTTGATTTTTCACGTTGATAAATATTTTTCTGCTAATATTTCTCACTACAATCGGGCGGCCGTTAGTGGACTCTTGATTAATGACGAACACTGCAGCCGATTGAGAAGTATTGTCATTGAAAAGTAATTGAATTCATTTTTCATTCTCTCCTTTCTTTTTTATTTATTGATGTAAAGACATTTTTTTGAAAACATTTTAGAACATTTTTTAGTAGAGACTATTTTTTGTGAAAATTTAGAGATTTTTTTCCCTTGAGATTTATTCACGTATTTATTTTTTGTTTTGGACAGAAAACCGGCGACTTTTAAGACTCATTTGCCGAGAAAAATTGCGCCAATCAGTGCGCCAATATTGGGACGTTTGAATAAACAACAGCAGCGGGCAATTTTTAAAATTTTAACAGCCCAAGAGTATGTATTGCTGAAGGGTTTCCCAGGAACTGGAAAAACGAGAACTTTAATTGCATTGGTGGAATTATTGGTAAAAATTGGAAAATCAGTTCTTATCACAGCAAACACACATAGTGCAGTTGACAATATTTTGATTGGTTTAATGGAGAAGAAAATTGATTTTTTGAGATTAGGTTCAAGCGCAAGAGTTCATTCGTCACTGTCTGCATTTACCGAGAATGTGCTTGTTAAAGATTGCAAAACTCCGGAAGATCTACGTACTGCATATGATAGTAAAGTGAGTTTTTTCAAATTTCTATCGAGAAATTAATTTTCTCTTTCAGCAGTTACTCTTTTATTGTTTTCTTAATTTTTATTTACTTTTTAATTTATTTTTATATTTTGATTTTTACGTTTTTCAATTATATTGAAAATTATTGAATTTCTCAAAAGAATTTCATTATTTACAAAAATAATTGAATTTTTGCCAAGTATTTTACAATTTATAGAAATAATTGAATTGTTTCGAAGAATTTTATCAGAATTGTTGAAAAAAATTGATTTTTTATTGAAACTCTTAAAAATAAATGCATTCAAATATTATTTTGGAAAATAATTGTATTATAACGAGAAATTTTATTAACAGTATATTGAAGTCTTCTGACACATTTTATTATCTATGTAAATAATAATTTTGAATTATTAAATATTAATATTTAATATTCAATTATTAAAATTATATTAAAAATTTTATAAATAATTATTTTTTATATGAATTTCATCAAAATTGTCAAAAATAATTTAAATTTCCATTCAAATTCTTAAAAATAATCGAATTTAATTAATATTTTTAAAAATAATTAGGTATTTTCTTTCAAGAAATGTTATTAAAACTATATTTAAAATAATTTAATTGCTCTAAAAGATATTATTACTATTATTATTTATGAGAATTATCAAATTCTTAAAAAAAATTTTATCAAAATTTATTAATAATAATAAACAAGAATTTTTAATATCATGTACTTAATAAGTGAATTTTAAAAATTTTGAATCTATAATAATTCAAAAAAATTGATGTTTATTCTTGAAAATATAAAATTTTTTAATTTACAAAATAATAAACTGACCACCGTGTTCCGCGCGTATTATTTGCTAAATAATTTTTATTCTCTATTTACAAAAAAGTAAAAAAATCTGAAAAATTGGGCTAATATTAAACAATTGAATTTAATTTGAAAATAATTTGCATGGGCAGAAAGTTGTAGGCGTTACTTGTCTCGGTGCGTACCACAAACTTTTCGAGTCAAGGAGATTCGACATGTGTCTTGTCGATGAAAGTACGCAAGCTCAGCAGTGTGCGGTCTTGAAACCGCTTTACAATTCAACGAAATTTGTTCTTGTTGGCGATCCCGAACAATTACCTCCAATTGCGAAAAGTCAAGTCGGAAGGTGAAATTATTTTTTATTCTACAAATTTTCTCTGCACACTCTCATTATGTTTTCTTTCTAAACAAAATATGTCATAAGAAATAAAAATAAAAAATTTCTTTATTTATAAAAAATGTTTTTCTTTTTAAAAAATTAAAATCTATTAAAACTTGAAAATACATTTAGAACAAAATTAAGCGAATGAAATTTTAATTTATTGGTAAATTTTGCAGAGAACTTGGCTTTAGTGAATCTCTGTTTAAGAGACTGGATAGTGAAAATAATACCGTAACATTATTTGTTCAATATCGAATGAATATGGAAATTATGACCCTGGCGAATAAAATTACATACGAAGATCAATTGGAAGTTGGCAATGAGAGTGTAGGAAACGCCACTCTACACTTCAAAAACAATCAGGTAAAATAAATAAATTTTTTGTTTCTTCTAAAAATTTAGTTTCGAGAAATTAATCGAAGTCTAAATTCCAGGTTTCTCAGATTTGGTGGATGCAAACAGTTCTGTCCACAAAACTCGAAGAATCCGTGATTTTTCTCAACACCTCTGTACCAAAGGAACTTGAATCAAAATTCGATTATTTAAAAAATAAAAAACTGTATAAAAATCCATTGGAAGCTGCGATTGTCGAAATGCTCGTTAATACCCTAAAAGAGGTAAATTTTCAGAAAACTTTAGTATAGAAAGAAAAAAAAGAATCGTAAATTGAAAATACCGGAGAATTTTAATGTTGTCTTTAAAAAATGGTTCTTTTTTATATTTTAGGCGGGACTAAATAATGAAGATATTGGCGTCATTGCACCATTTCGGGCGCAGGTGAATTTAGTAGGAAAAGCTGTTTCAAAGCATGTCGAAGTAAACACTGTAGATCAGTATCAAGGACGTGAAAAGAACATTATCATTTACTCGTGTACTGAGAGCTCACCTCAAGGCTGTGCAAATACAAAGGTAAATATTCTAGTGCGATAGCGAATTTACTTTCTCAACGACAAAGCAAGCGCTTGCGCAAATTAATTACGCCTCGCAAAGTTTCCAACCCTTTTCGCCTATATATCCTATTAAACAGGAAAATTTTCTCTCTCGCAGGCATTTCACATTCTCGACGATCACAACCGACTTACTGTCGCTGTCACACGAGCAAAACACAAATTAATCATCATTGGCGATCACCATATTCTAACCACATATTCACCATTCGAGAAACTTATTCGTCACATTAGACCGGAAAATATAATCAATTTATTTAATTCAAAAAAGTCAGACGAGTTTAACTGGAAGAAAATGATTGACACCTTCCAAGGCAAATTCGATTCCTGAATATTTTTCTACATGATAACAATATAATTTACAACAAAATTTTAGGTTATAAAAAATTAATTGTAAATTTAGTGATTTTGTACAATTTTGGTTTAGAAACTAGATTTTTTTTATACAAAAATTTCTTTATTGAATGGTAATTATTATACATGAGTTTTTTTTCTTGTAAAATATTTAACGTGTGTATTTGTCAATTTTATTTATATTCTGCATTTTTTTTGTATCATTTGTGCAAACATTGAATGTCTGTGTTTATATTATATTATATATAATGAAAAGAGTGATTCTTGACGAATAAATATGATAAATATTTTTACTGCCTTTTTATTACGTCAACTATATATTTGCAGTTTTTTTCTTCATTTTGTTTTTTTTAAATTATCTTTTCTTTCACATCATGTACATAAAAATTCCCATGTGAACACTTCATTAAAATACTAATTCATTAATAACTTTTTCTATTTCACGTTTTCCGCAGTCCCCGAAGAATTTGCATTCATTTACTGAATGGCCAACGGAGCTTCGAAATAATTCGCAAAGTTTCAATAAACAAGGGCTTGGAAATGTTTCCCTAGCAAAAGTTACAGTGTTCCGTATATATGTGTGTCTATATATATTGAGAAGCAAACTTTGTGGCCTCTAAAACTTTTCGTCGAAAAGCATTTCCCCCTCTGGTGTTTATTGGAACTTCCCTTCTCGGTTTATTATCCTGAAGCTGTTTTGCGAATTTTCGCTTATCTTTCAAAAAGAAGCGTGTTCATTAATGATGGCATCATTTTTTTGACTAAAAAAACTAAAAAAAATGTCATGTCATCATCAATGGAAAATTGAAAATTTCAAAAAAACAATTCAAACTCCCCATTTGTTCAAAAAATTAATCAGTAACTTATTTTAAATAGTTGAAAAAGAAACGAAACAAACATATATAGGGAAAGACTGGAAAATTCATGATTAACATTATTTATAGATTATAAAATAAGTGCTTAATTTAAATTCTTAAAACTTACGGTCAAAGAAACATTTTTATATACAATTTAACTTTTTGTTGTTCATTCTAACTAACGAACATGATTTTTGCTATTAGCATTTAAGAGTATAAAAATTCGAAATAATTGATTGAGTGAAACGGCAGAATTTTCTTTTTTTTTACACTTTAGGCTCGAGCACTGTCACGTTTCAACTCAAGCATCGAGTATATCGTTACGATTGGAATTGCGTAATACTATTGGCGTACTTTTCACGTAACGATGTGTAAAGTACATTAAAACTTCGCTTCAGTCTATTAAAAACTAAAAAAAAAAGAAACTTATACTTAGACCCAAGGCATTTAGGCAACAAAATTCCCAAATTTCTCAATAACTAAAAAAATGTCCACTTTTTAAAATAGTTAATTAATTTATTTATTCATTCAAATTAATGAAACTGAAAATTTAAACTTCAATATTTAATTAAAATTCAGTTTCTTTTGACAACAATTTAAGCATGACATTTTTAACACTAATTCATTAATTTCGAAAAAAGTTCCTAAATTCGGGAAATTTGAAGAGGACACTTTTTTATTACAAAAATTTATCAACTTAAAAAATCACATTCCATTATTAAAGCTCAAAAAAGAAAAACAGTCGCAGAGTAATCAAATATTAAAAATTCTCGGTTTAATATTTAATTTAACATTTAATTTAATTATTGAATGAATTTTTCATCTAATTCGACTATAATTTCATAATTCACAAGTTTTGAACATTCAAATAAAGAAGATATCTTTTATTACAAAACATTTTTTAATAAAATACTGTTTGAAATATAAATAAAAATTTCAATTTTACATTTAGAAATTTTATAAGTAAATTTTTTTTAATATTGACACAAAATTTAATTTAAAGAAGAAATAAAAAAATTACTTCTTTCGGAAGTTTTAATATCATTTCTAATTTTTTCTTAGTCTAATATTTAATAATTTGAGAATTCTTAATGAACGATACACTCTTGGGAAAAAAAGAAAATAATCGGCGAACTGCGATTTTTTTTAACTATTTACAATTCACTCTTCCTCCGTAATAGGTGTACTTCTCGAAAGTAAGTAAAATCAAAAATATTTAATTACATTTTTCTTCCAAAAATAATTTATCTTTATCAAACACCGAAAAAAAGTGTTTAGGAAAATTCGCATCGATCGACGAAAGTAAAAAAACTATTCACTAACAATATAAAAATTGGAAACGTTAACAAAATTTATAATAATAATAGTAATAATTGGAGAAGATTAAATTGGAAGAGAATGTGGAATGGATTTTAAAAAGATTAGAGTGATATTCAGCAGAGTTGCGTTTTTCTGTATGACAAAATGCAAGGAGCGATTTTTTTCTTCTTCATCATCTTCTTCTTCTTTTTGAAAACTTTTCTCACAAGATCTGCTGATGAAACTTTAAGGAAAAGTTTTCAATGTTTCCGAGAGTTGGTAGTCACTAGTCTGTGAAGATTTTGCGCGAACGAACGCATTAGCTGCGGGGCTAGTGAGAAAGAGAGAGAGAGAGACGAGGGAGAATAAGAGAAAATGAGGGAGAGAGAGAAAGAGAAGTCTTTATGGAGTTACGCCTGAGCTCGGAGTAGCTGTAGGGATTGCGGTTGACGAGGCAACGGAAGTGGTTAAGTTAGGAGGTGCATACGGACTTCCACAAAGTTGGTCTGCTATACGGCCACCCTCTCTGAGTCCACTTAAAAATGCTCCGTGCACTGTTGCTGGATAATTGCGTATCGTGTGTTCACCTGCAAAAAAGCCAGAAAAATAAATAATAAAAGAAAACAAACACATTTTTATTAGTCAAATAACAAAAGGGAGGACTCTTCATTTTTGTGGCTAAATGTCAGAACACTCTAGCCATAATTTCGAGGAAATTATTAAATTATTACTATTATTGTTGTTATTATTATCATTAAAATCACGCAAGCAGAAAATTCACCTCGAAATTCAAGAGACTGCATTAAAAATTCATATTTTCGTTCAGATGTTTTCTAAATTTTATTTTTTATTATTTATTCTTCAAATTTTTTAATATTATTTTAAAAATCGTTGAACATTTGTTCGGAAAATTGTTGAATAGTTTAATTTGAAAAACTTTTGAATTGTTAAAGTAAAAAACTTTTTGAATGGTTTAATTTGAAAATTTTTGAATATTTAATTTGCAAAATGTGTGTTTATTAAATTGAAAACTTTTTGAATATTTAATTTAAAAACTTTTGAATGGTTTAGTTTTGAAAATTTTTGAATAATAAATCTGTAAAGTTTCCTAGAATACTTTGAGAATACAACAGCAAGGAAAAAAAATAAACTTTTTAGTAGTCTCTTTATTTTTCGCCTTTCTTCTCCTCTGATGTTTATTGCAACTTTTATATTTAGAAGTGAAGCCTCTCGACAAGTTTTTATGACTTTCTTTCGCATCACCAGAATACTGAACTGCATATGAAAGAATATATAACTTTACAAGGAGTATTACACAAATATGCATTCATGAAAAAATGTGAAAATAAAAATTATTTCCTACCACTAATATAGTTCACCAAAAGTGAAGATTATTTATTTTTCAAGTTCTTCCTTTTACTAAAAAAACATTTTATTGTTCAAATTACAAAAATTCAAAATTAAATTTTAATAAATATTATAAACAGAAAAAAAATAATAAGAAAAATTTGAAAAATTATAAATAAAAATTGTAAATAATAAAACTATGAATAAAAATTTGAAATAAAAACTCTAAACTAAACCATAAATGGAATTAAAATAGAAAAGTGGAAGAAAAAGAGACAAAGCTCACCGGCGAAAAATAAACGTGGTTGGGGTGGCGTTGCTCCTGACGGTTGGTTTGACGGAGGCGGGGGAGTCACGGGAGCAGCAAGAAGGTCGTAGTCACTTCCGGAACTTCCAACGGCTACAAAACTATAAGATCCTCGAGCCCAGGGATCAGCACGCCACCTTGTTACAACGCTCTCACGGGGCTGAGGCACAACTTGGTTTCCAAAAATACCCTAAAATTTTGGAAAAACAATTTTTCGAATTAAAATTTAGTAAAAAATATTTACTTATACACGTAAATAAATAATTAGGTTCTAATTTCTTTCAATTCCTTTTTAATTAGCTATTGTTTTAATTGTGAATTTTTTTTAATCTACCCTAATCTTGTCAAATCTTGTTTTAATTTACAATTTTTTCTACTTTTCAATTTCTTCACGGACAATTTGAATTAAAAATTAAATTTTTTTTAATATATGGTTAAATAAATAAGTTATTTAATTATTTTCCCTAACACCCGCTTTGAAACTGCAACTTACAAAGGTTAGAAACCGTGGCAATATTTAAATTCAAATTTACAAATTTTTCTATACCTAAAAATCTTTAAATTAGTAATTTTTCAATTCACAATTTTTTCTAATTTACAGTCTGTTTAATATCCAATTCTTTCTACTTTTCATTATTTTTAAAATTTTAATTTATAATTCTTTTAATTTAAAATTTTTAAATTTACAACTTTTTCTACTTTATATTTCTTTTAATTTATAATTTTTTCTACTTTAAAAACTTTTTATTTACCACTTTTTCTAATTTACTATTGTTTTAATTTGCAATTTTTTCTACTTTAAATATTTTTTTTATCTAAAATTTTGTGAATGTACAATTTATTTTATTCAAAATATTTTAATTTTAAATAAATAAAAATTTTCATTACAAATATTTGACATTTTTTTCCAATTTCCAATTATTTCCTTTATTTGCAAAAAAAAAGAAAAGAATATTAAAATAAATAAGGCAAAAACAAAGTAGAAATAAATTAAAAAATATTAAATCTTTGAACTCTTAATTGAAAAGGAATTCAATAGAGAATTTTTCTCTTTCTCGAATCTCTGGTGGCTATAAAGATGATAAATGATAGTTTACCTTGAGTACAGCAATACAGCGACCAATGATGACGTCGTCACTGACATTTTCCATAACGCAAGCGGCTTCTCCGGCGACCAGCGCCAGAAGGACCGGCGCTTTATACAAATTCCAGAATAAAAAGAGTTCACCACGAGACGCCGTTGTACTTCCAACATGACCGAACAAGTTTGCCGTCGGATCCCAAAAAATGCGTTCGAAACATAATACCACCTGAAAAACCAGAATTGAAATGAATTTCGAATTTTTATTATAAGCCTCTTCTCTACCTTCTCTCATTTCTTGATTTCAGTTAAACTTCTTCTTTTTTTCCATTCATTTTTTTTCTCCCTTCTTTTGCATAAATTGAAAAACAAATCACATCCCATTTGAAATAAATGATTCAACAAAGTGTCAAAATAAAAAAAAGGAAGAAAACTGTTATTTCATTTATAATTTAGAAAAAGAAAAAAAACATTGAATATTCTCTCTTCTTGCTCATTTATGCGTATAGAAATTTTTATTTATGATTTAGAAGGATGACATTCTCAATATAAAATGGAAGCGTTCATTTCAGATAAAAATTAATTTCTCCGCTTTTTAATGTCTCGATGAAGGGTTTTTTTTAAGTTTCTTTTTACTTTTTTCGTTTTTTATATATTTAAAAGATTCTTGTGTCGAATCGACTCCTAAAATTCTTTAATCGTTCCTGCTGAAAAAATTGAAATTGGAATTTGTGATAAATGAATGCAATAAAAAGTTAATACTTTTCTGAATGTGAAGAATATTTTACTTTTCTTTAAAAATAATTAAAAAAAAGAAAATACTAATTTCTTATAACTCGCGTATCGTTTTCTAATTAAAAATGTCCAATACGCATAACATTTTTTGCCAATTTCAAGTTTTACATTTGTTTTTTATGTTTATTAAGTGAAGAAAAGAAAAATTCATTTTTTAAAACAGTGGTTTTCGGTTAAAAAATTTTGTTTCTTTATTTTGTCTCCATTTTATTTTATTATATTCTCTTATTTATTCATATTTTATTATTTAGGGGTGTTTTTTATTTTTAAACTCTCTTTTAAAACTTAAAAGTTACAAATGTATATAACAAAATAAATTACTACAAAAATGTTTATTTTATTATAGTATTTATATGAGTTTATTTTGAAAAATTTGTCCTTTTCTCGAAATTACATCTCTTTTAACCACATTAAACTTTTTTTGTTCAATTATGTTTATTTGCAATTTTTTATTTATTAATTACATTTAAAAAATTTAATTTAAAATGTTTTCAAGGGCATTTGAACCACTATGACGTCACAATGTGTGAAAAGCATGAGTTTTAAAATTGTGACGTCATAATGGTTCAAATGCCCTTAAAAAAGCTTTTTAAGATTGAAATAAAGTAAAATTTTTAATGAATTAAATTAATATCAGAAATAAAATGAAAATGAGAATCAATAAATATTCAACAGAATAAAATAAAATACATAAATGAAGAAATAATACGAACACTTTATAAGTTTAAATGAATAAATAAAGGGTTGGAAAAATTAAATATAAAAACAATAAAACAAACTGAAATAAATAGAAAAATTTTCACTAATTTATGTTGAGGAAAAAGTGCAAATAGATAAAAAAAGAGATAACATGAAATTAAATTAAACAATGTTTTCTTCAAAAATTTTCTCACATAAATTATTTCTGATCAAAGTGAATATACACTAGTATACCAATTTTTAGCTCATTAATTAATGGGGGAGGAAGAAGTGAAATATCAGTAAAAGAATAGACCAGTTGTAATTCCTGAAAATTCGTGTACCAACAAAATCAGGCAGAAATAATATAAAAATATTAAACCAATAAAAATTGAAAAGAAAAAAAATAATTAATAATAAAAAAATTTGTTAAAAGTTAAAAATAAAAAGATTAGTGAATAAAAATGAAACAAGATAATTCTGTTTTTCTTTCTTTCTTTTTGAGGAAAATAACTACCTTGTTGAGATTGCCAAAGCCCAGCCTTTGAATGGCTTGTGTTTTCCAATCGGGAAGTGGAGGATTGAAGCTAACTGCCGAAGGTGCGGCTTGTGCTTTTAATACTCCCAAAGGAAGAGTGACGAGCACAGCGTCAGCTTTATAGACAGTGTGACTAGTTTGAGGACTTCTTGCAGGCGCTGCCCAAACTTCAACTCCATTTGGTCCATATCTCACGGCTCTTGCTGCTGTATTCAATCGTATGTCAAGACCCTCAGACAGTGCCACCGGCACGCACGAATATCCATTTCGAACTGCAAACAAAATAAATATCAACATTTTTTTAAATTATATACAATTATTTTTAAATTCCAATGTTTTATTATTTAAGTTAGTTTTCATTCGTAACTAACCCAAAATAACACAAAATTTATTTTACTTCACAATTTTTTTTCTGAGTATACAAAACAATGTAAAATATAAATTTATTATTAATTTATTTGCTATTTATTTACAATTTTCTGTCATTTTTCATTAATTCTCTATTTTCTTAATTTACAATTTTTCTAATAAAAATTTTTTTTCTATCATTAACGTTTAAATCTATAATTTTTACTACTTTTATTTTTTATAATTGTCTTAATTTACATTTCTTTTTACTTATTAATTTTTTTATACATACAATATTTTAATTTATAATTCTTCTTATTTATATAACATTTAAATTTACAATTTTTTTGACTGTATAATTGTTTTTAATTACAAATTCTTCTAATTTGCAATTTTTGTTACTCACGACATTTTAATTTGCAATTTTTTTCATTTTAAATATTTTAATTTATAATTTGAAATAAATAAATGAATGTTCTTTGCATTACAAACACTTAACAATTTTATTCATTTTTTCCTTAATTAGCAATTTTTACCTATGCATTAAATTTTTTTTAACTTATACCTTTGTTTTTTATAGTCTAATTAATTTCAAATTCTTTGTTGAAATAATTTTTTTGTTATTTACTGCATTTTTTAATATACAATTTTATTTTATATTACACTTTATTTTAATTAAAAATTTTTTCATTTAATTAAGAAAAATTTGTATACTTCCAGCATTTCTTGAATAACAATTTTTCCAAATTTCCCAAGAGGGATTTTTTTTCAAAGACAAATTTTATATTCAGGTAAATTTTGTCCAATTAGTGACAGAATCTAATTTAATTACAAAAAATTTTTTAAAAAAACATTTTTCTATAAAGAATAATTTCATAAATTTTTAGAAAATTAAAAAAAAAATTTAATATTTTCATAAATAATATCTTTCTGCGAATAAGTTTTTCTGGGAATCTGTTTGTTATAACTAAAGCTATTCTGACAGTTTTTTACGAGTCAAAATAATTTTCTCAGGGGAAAAATTATTCTTTGAGTAGAAAAAGTAGTTTTATCAGTGCAATTTTTTTTTTTGAACATACAAATTTTTTTTCCAAATTAAAGAAAATATTGCTTAGAGAGGAGAATATTGTTTAAAAATTGTCTGTAAATTTTTCAAAAATAATTCCAATTTTATAGAATTCTTTTTATTAATTTTTCTGTTCGGGAAATTTATGAAACATAATTCTATACTCTTAGAATTTAAAAAAAATTTATTTTTAGTCTAATGATGTGAAAAGTTGCAAGTTCGAAAAAGTGAAATTTTCCTTGTCACTATTTAAAGTTTTAAAACAAAAAATATGAAAATAGAGACATCAGAATGTTAAATAAGTGAATGAAATTATAAAGAGGAAAGAGAAATAAAAAGAGGAAATAAAAATTGTTGAATTCAAGGCATATTTCATCATGAGTGACCTGAAAGTGAATAAAAGAAGTAAGGACACAAGTGATAATATTTTACATGCTGTTGGCATGATTTCCGTGAGTCTTATTTTTAAATAAGCAATTTCTCTCTCCTCGTCTACTCTTCTTCACTTTTTATCTTATTTTATTTTTCTTCTCCTTTTTCTTTTTCTTCTTCTTCGTCTTCTTCTTCTTTTTCAAGTAAACTGTTCTTCATTTATGTGCGCTTATTCCACTTCTTTTGTTACCTTTGGTACTTTGTGCCAGAACGTATAATAAATATTTCATTTCTTTTTGGGTCTTTTTTTCCATTATCTGCACCCATTGTTGTTTGTATTTTTACCACATTTTATCTCTCGTTTTTCTTGTCCTCTTTTTTTTTTGTTTCTTTGGTCCTCATCTTGACTTCTCCCTCACACCCACAATTGAAATGATGAAGGAAAAAAGGGCACGAGCCAAGTTAACGTAATTTTAAACGTTTCATATTGTGACGTTCTTCAAACAAGAGTCGTGAATGTTTTATCGTCTCCTTTTATATAGACAAGCTACTTTAGACTTTTTAAGGAAAATTTTCCTTCCGATCGTTGAAGTTTAAAAAATTTTTTCTTCCTTTTTTTTTAAAGTGCACAGTTTATAAAGGGAATTAATAATGTAAGGACAAAAATCCCAGGGGATTAAAAACGTAATACTGTACCTTATGAAAAATTTATTCTTCTCTAATTGCTGTTTTTCAAAATAGTTATTTTATATAATTTTTTTTAAATTATTGTATTAAAAGAATGAATTATTCCGAAGAATTATAAAAAAATATTAATATAGAATTGTTATTTTAAGTGTTTTCAGATTATTTCGTAACAGCAGAGAAAATGGAAAGAAAATTTGAAAAAATGAAGAAAATTAAAAAGAAGAACATTTAAATAGGATAAGTATTAAATATCAAAAACAAAATTTAAAGGGGAAAATTAAAAAACAAAATAAATAACTTTTATAAACCAAAAGATGGAAATTTAAAAATAAAAAGTAATCAATACTATACATGAGATAAAAGAAAAAATAAAATCACTATATATGTAGTCTGAAAACATGTCAACTTTTCTCTCATATTTTTGAAAAAACAATTTTTCTCTTCTGTTATTGTAAATTACAAATTCATCAAAAAATACCAGTGTTCCCATTTCAATTCTCAACTTGTTCGATAAATCAATTTTTAACCACATGTTCAACAATGCCTTTTTCATACTTTGACCAAGGAATTTCCAACACTTCATTTTTTTTCATCCTCTTTTAACAAAAATTTAATAAAAACTTTTTTCGTTTTTAAAAAACTTTATTTCTTCCTATTAAAATTTAACTTCAAATTATTAAAGTAATTTAATTTATTCTTTGCGTCTTTTATTATTTATAAACCAATTTAATTCTTTTTAAAACTTTTAATTTATGTAATGCTTGAATCCTTGCGAAGAATAATTGAATTATAAAAATTTTTCCAAAATTTTTGGAAAACTACTCCTTTGTAACATTTTATTATTATAAAATTAATTGAATGACAATGAAATATTTTAACATTTATGAAATAATTAAATTATTACAAAAAGTTTTATAAAACTTTTTGAAAATAATTGAATTGTTGCGAAGAATTTTATTATTTTATAAAAATAATTTAATTCCTTCGAATAATTATATTATTTATAAAAATAATTGAATTCTTGAGAAGAATTTTTCTTAATATTTGTAAAATAATAAATAATAATAATTAATTAGTTAATATGTGAATTTTATTAAATTCTGTATCTAAAATAATTCAAAAATTGAAACTGATATTTGAAAATAAGTCATTTCTGTAATTTTCATAAGAATAATTAATTAATAATAATTTAATTGAATTGATAAAAGGCAGTAAGTACAAAAATTTCCATACCTTGTATAAATAAAAATATTGATGTATACAACAAAGTTGCTGAGTTTCTTCCTCCTTCCAGAAAATTTGGAAATTGATTCTCAAAATCGCCAAAATTGTTGTTAGTTTAATTATTTGCTTTTAACATTTTTATAATATGGAATCAAAAAATTTAAAAAAATAATAATTTTCCTTTAATTTTCGAAAGAAATTTTTCTCTCTCCAGTAGTTAATAGAAATTTCCCCAAAAAATACCATTACAGAAAGAAAATAAGCCGCGATTACAGTAATCAAAATGTCAGAATCAAATTTGACAAATTTCGATTTGTGATCGATTTCTTTTCCACTGTTTGATAAATCAATTCTCAACCACTTTTCTAACATTCCATTTTCCATAAGGAACGCGAGTATTTCATTAAAGCGTTCAAGAAAAGGTGAACTCGGTTCCATTACTAAATTACTCCAAAACCACAAAATAGGTTCTTGTAAAATTTTCAACATCGAATCCTCATCTAATTTACTATAGTCATTCAATAACAATTTCGACAAATATTTTCTCATTAAACATGTGACATTTTTGTATTTCACAATATAATCCGTACAATATTTCGGCGTTTCATTTTCTGGCAATGGAAGATAATTGCTCTTAAAAATATTCAATATTCTCGAATTACTGTCAAAGATTATTTTCGCAACAACCGGATGTAATAGTGTTGTGATATTAAAATTTTCCAGATCATCGATATTTTGTATTTGCCTTTCAGAATTATCAACATAAGCGACGTTTGTCAAGAATGTGTACAAACAACTTGACAGTAAATACTGTAAAATTAGCAAAAAAGCAAAAACTGCCTTTTGTTTCCATTTCATCGGTTCCTTATTCATTGTGAAACCCAAAACTATAATAAGAAGTGTGAATGGATTCCAAAATTGACGATCGAATTTTAGCAGTAAGAGAATAAACCAGAAAATCATGATAAATAGGATGAGCATTAGAATTGTGAATAGAGCGTGTTTCGAAATTACTTTCATTATTTCGTTATCTTTCGATTCAAAAATTGGTACAACAACATTTAGAGGATTTAGGGATAAGAATATACTTCTCGATACATTGTGATCGAATTCAATTGACCACATTATATTCATTATGACGTCAATTTCATGATTTTCGACCTTCTTCTCAAGTACGCCGGGCAAAGAACCAAAATCTGTATTCACAAAAATATCGTATGTAAAATTTAACTTTCCGGTCATTATAAAGAGAATGGCTGAATGTAGACCAAATATTTCGTTAATTCTTGTTTTTGGATTCCTCTTCACGTAGACAAACGGGAAATCATTATTGATACCCACTCGCATTTTGTAACCGTTTAGATCAATTAGCTTATTAGGAAACAATTCGGTACAATTGGTAAAATTCCCTAAGTGGAAGTTATTCCAAAACGGATTGAAATTGTATATTTTTTCATATTGTAAATTTAAAGATTTTACCAACAATTTTCGATCTGAATTCTCTTCGCGGAGCTGAAGAATTGTAAAGTCCAAAAAATTCTCTCGCCACGAGTCGCGAAATAATTGTCGATAAGCAAACTGTTCGTCTCTAACAATGTGGACAATTAGACACTTTGGTCGAACTGAAATTTTCGATAATTGGATCAAAGATTTTAGAGCATTTATACTCCAGATTTTGTAGTTTTGATTTCTTGTTGTGTCAATGAAGAGAATGAAAATTGATACTCTTGGATTTGACAGTGATTGAAATAAATTTTTTTCTTTCCAATCAAAATCTTGATTGAAATTAACATTCACTATTGGGACTGATCTTGTAATTTCTGTAACAAGTTTGCTAAATTTTTCACTTTCATCTCCTTTTTCTCTGTTAATTAAAACGACTTGATGAAAACTCGAACTTTTTTTCAAACAATTTATCAAAAGTGAAGAATCGCATTTGGAAAATTTAAAATTGAACGATAAAAATAATAGAAAAATAAGTAACCAAAACAGAGAAACAGTGTTGGACATTTTTCTCGGAGGAAATAGAAAACAAATTGTAAAATAAAAAAAGTGTTTAAAATAAATTAATGTTGTTATTATACTGCAACTATGACTACCATTATGTAATTTTGACAATAGAATTTTTTTAATTTAGTTTAGAATCTATTGAAATATTTTGAGCATAGTTTAAAAATATAGTCCAATCTATTAAGGAGTGTTTCAGTACAATATTAAAACTAAAAAATTACAAAGAATTAAATAAAAGAAATAGCAAAAGGTTCACGAATAATGGAAAATTTTAACTTTGTTGTGCAAAGAAGAAAAAAATACTGATGAAAATAAAAAAACTGAAGAATCTTATCCTCAAAAATCAATCAAACAGATTACTTTTTCCAATTTCAATACTTTCGCTAATAAAAATTGTTTCATGTCTTATTCATATAATCAAGAAATTTTCATATTCTTTTTTCTGAATACTTTGTAAATAGAAAAAAAATTGCTATTTGAAATGAAAAATTCTTTTGTGGAATGTAAAGAAACTTGTCCTTAAAAAACAATCTTTCTGATTGTGTTTTATCAGTATCGATTAATGTCAGGGAAATTTTTTTTTTTACTAAAGGTACTGGAAAAAATTAAATTTTTTGAATTCATGAGAAAATTCTGAATTTTTGTGTTTTTTTTTTAGTTTGCCTCATATAAACTACGAGGTCATGAATTCTTATACAAAGTCTTCAATCTTTTTATATCTGACAATAATCTCTTTTTAAATAACTTAATTATTAAAAATTTCAATCATTTTTATAAAGATTATTTATATTTTCAATTATCTTTTCCGAAGTTCAATTATATAAACAAAATTTATTAAATTATGTGTGAAAATCAAAATTTATTAAAATTCTTGGCAAAATTACAATTACTATTTTTAAAAATTTTCCTCAATTCAATGTATTATTTAAAAAAATGTTTTAATAAAATGCTACCAGAAACATTTAGTTATTTTCATAAAAAATAAAAATCTTTAGAAATTTAATTATTTACAAATTAATTATAAATTTCTTCTTAATAATTAAATTATTTCCATAAATAATAAAAATTTTTACAGGGAATAAATTATTTGGGGAGAATAAAATGTGCTGTGGAGGTTAAGAATTGTAATAATCCAAAAAGGTATACAAGAGGAAAATAAAAAAAATACAGGAAATCAATTATTCTCATTAATAATAAAACTCACCCCAAAATTTCAATTATTTTTAATACAATATTAAATGCGTGTTAAATTGAATTTTTTAAAACAAATGAATTTTAAAGAAAGAAAACATTTTTTCGTATTTTTAACTAACACATTCTTTGGAAATAATGTTTTTGAAAAAGTTTAATTGAATTTTTTTTAATTATATGAAGTTTTTATTTTCTATTATATATTTCATAAAATTGAATAAATTGTAAACTAATGGATTTAAAAAAATTCTTAAAGAACTTTTTCAAAAAATATTAAAAATAATAACTGATTGAAAGAATTATTTTAGTTAAAAAATTTATTAAATAATAATCGAATTGAAATTACAAAAATATATTGGAGAATTTATGATTAGTTAAACAATTTAGGTTGAGAAAACATTGTTAATAATAATTTCACCAAAATATGCCATTGCAGAATGAATATAACTCGCAAATATAATTATCATAATATATGGATCGAATTCCAAAGATAAAGATTTTTGCTCAACATTTTGACTGCTTGATAAATCAAATTTCAACCATTTTTCCAATAAAACATTTTCCATAAGTGCAGTGAATATTCCATTAAAGCGTTCAACGTAAGATGTACTTGGTTCCATTACTAAATTACTGCAATAAAATTTTTTTCCTACAAACTAACAGTGTCAGTAACAAATGTATTTACATATTTTTTTGAAAAAATATTTTAGAAAAAAAAATATCTATATGAATCTTTAGAGACTTTTTTTAAAAATCAATTTCAAGAAGATTTACATTATTATAATACTGGTTTTTTAAAATCGTTTACATTTTATAAACCAATAAATAAATAAATTCATTGGCATGAAAAATTTATAAATTGCCCATTCATCTTCAAAAACAAGATTAAACTTCACTCTACCGAGGTCTACTGATGCTCGAATAAATTTATTTTTCTTTATTTAGTCATTAGTTGATGGCAAAAAACTAAATACTACTTAAAACAGTTTAAACAATTTTTTCATAGAATCTGAAATTTTATAATAAAAATTTGTCTTATTAATAAGAATGATTTTTCTGACTCATCATGTTTTAAAAGGTGAAAAAAATTTTGTATGTATGCATTAATATATATATAAATTATTTCTATTATTAACTATAATAATCATCGTATTCATTCTGTCCAGTCTGTCCACACCTGAAGTTAGTCAAGATTACACCTTAAATGAAACGCAAAAATAATGTTTGACGATTTTGTTTAATTGAAATTAGTTTATAAGTTTAATCTCAATATATAGAAAATATCTACTGCATTGATTCAAAAGTATTATTTGTTTAAATAATTATGTTTAATTCAAACATATTTTCTCTTACGGTTTAAACAAAAATTATGTTTAAAAATTTTATGTTTCAATCAAACTTAAAAGTTAAAAGTTAACTACAGATAATTTAAAATCAATTACAATTTATGTTTGATTTCAATATGTAATCTCTTAAACTGAACCAGAACATATGTTTGAATTAAACTTAAATACGTTTGACTGTATACACTGTAAAAAAGGGAGTTAAATTTTAACTCCCCAGGGGATTCTATAAAAGTCGCACCCATTGGGGAGTTAATGCCAGGGGAGTTAAATAAAGAGAGTTAAAATTTAACACCCAAATGCTAACTCCCCATGGAAAAATAACTCGCACGGGTGTTGATGAAGGGAGTTAGTAAATTAACTCTCTTTTGGAGTCCATTTTTAACTCGAAAAAATTTAACTCCCAACTCCCGAGTCCGTTAACTCCCTAATTTTTTTACAGTGTATCAAAGATATTTTAAGTTTGATTTAAACAAAATTTGTTAGAATCAAATAATTTTTTTTCACAGTGTAGAAACAGTTGATTATTTCTTACAAAATTATAAATTAATTCAAAGTAATAAATAATAATGAATTACATAAATTTAAAAATAAACTATACTAAAAGATGAAAAACATTACCCCAGGCGCGAACTGACGCTGGATTCAGGCTTTACTGAAGCTTGGATGAGGATTGGTCAATATTGATCAAGCCTTGGCGGGACGGCGGAAGCAAGGTTGATTCTAGCCATAATGTAACATTTATTTAAGCCTCGCGCTCCAGTCTTTGTTGAAGATTGGCGTTCAATCTTCAATCAATGCTGCGGAAGCCTAATTCAAGACTGAAACAAGGCTGCTTCCACTGTTCCCCAATTTACGCGACTCTCGCGCCCATTCAATATAATATGAAAATATCAATTGATAATAATAATAATAATAATAATAATAATAATAAATATAAAGAACTTTATATTATTAAGAACTTTATATTAATTAATGAAATCCAAAAAATAACGAACATCATATATATAATAATAATAATAAATATTATTGACATTATTTTTATTCATATTATATATGTGTATAAATTTAATTGCAATATACTATTAGAACAATTATATATATTATTTTCATGTAAATAATATATTATTAAAAATAAATGTCATTTGAAATAGTAACATTAAAAAAATAATTTTAGTAAAAAAAGATAATTTTTCTGTTAATCGGTACATTTTTTTCTTGATTTTTTAACAGACTTTTAATATTATTTACAAACATATTCACATTTTTTATTCACAACACAACACACAATTTTATTATTTTATATATCGCTTAGAAACGAAAACGGAAAAATATTCGCTCGCATGTGGGATCGAACCCCCCGACGCATACCCGACACCTCTATAAACGCACCTATTTAAACCGCACGGCCGACGAAGGTTGGAAGGGAACCTGCTTAATCAAGTATATCACTGACAGAGCATGGTAACTCAACATTGATTCAGCATTGGACACCAATGTTCGTTCCATGCTCGATTCAAGACTCAGTCAATCTTCGTGAGCGAAAATACAATATTCACTTTCTTTATCACCGTGTGCACTGAACAATATTAAATATAAATATTTATAATTTATTTTATATTACAATATTTATTTTTTATAATATGTTTAATTTTATTATATATTATTTTTTTCTTGCACAGTGTCAAATTATTATTTTTAAAGATCAAGAGGTTCGTTTGTCTGAAAAATTTTCAGTGATAAAAAACTTCCAGTGTAAAAATTGTTCATTAGGGTGTAATAAATATTTATGCCAAGTATTTTTACAGTAGGATTAACCGTTTAGAAAATATTATCAAAATACTATTTTTTGTCAAACGCGAGTGACCTTGCGACTCAGCGTTGCCAACTCAAGAGTTTAACGTATGTGTTGAGTTGGCTACGCTGAGTCGCAAGGTCACTCGCGTTTGACAAAAAATAGTATTTTGATAATATTTTCTAAACGGTTAATCCTACTGTAAAAATACTTGGCATAAATATTTATTACACCCTAATGAACAATTTTTACACTGGAAGTTTTTGATCACTGAAAATTTTTAAGACAAACGAAAGCGAAACTTTTGAAATTTGTAAATAATAATTTTACACTGTGCAAGAAAAAAATAATATAAGATTTAACTTTATTTATAATATAATATCATTAATGTAAATATTATACACTAAATAATTATTAATATTTATTTACCACTGTTATCTTAATATTATAATTATAGTATTATTTTTTTAAATAATAATAATAATTAATAATAATACTTATTATATTATATTATTATATAATTATTATTGTATTAAATAATAATATTATCAATTATTATTAAATATTA
This sequence comes from Leptopilina myrica (nomen nudum), assembly GCA_032872475.1. Classification (NCBI taxonomy): domain Eukaryota; kingdom Metazoa; phylum Arthropoda; class Insecta; order Hymenoptera; family Figitidae; genus Leptopilina; species Leptopilina myrica (nomen nudum). Next base: position 29,225,959 of record CM065460.1, on the reverse strand, counting down.
AATAATTATTTATTAATATTTATTTTTTAATAATTTCTAAATATTTACATTTAATATATTAAATGTAAATATTAATAAATTATTAATTATTTATTAATATTTATTTTTTAATGATTTCTAAATATTTACATTTAATATATTAAATGTAAATATTAATAAATTATTTAATATTTAACAATTATTTATTAATTTAGATAATTTTTAATATTATTAAAAAATGATTGATGAAATTATTGATTATTGTTTAGTTGCATACGGTAATAAATAAACTGAATATTGTATCATCGTTGATTCAAGCCTAGATTCAAGCTTGAATAAAAATTGGATATTCAAGCTTCACACACGAAGATTGATCGAGTCTTGAATCGAGCATGGGACGAACATTGGTCTCCAATGTTGAACCAACATTGAGTGACAGTGTTTTAAAGACTGCTTCAACTCTGGATTACCCACGCTGGGCGTTCAAGGCTCAATAAAGCTTCAATCCATCGTCAGCATTGGTCTTTCGCGCCTGGGACACAAATAAAGGTTTGTTCTCTCCTATTCTCTTATTATAGTGTTGTAGTTTGATTGAAATTTTTTCTGTTTCTATTTACCCCTAATTTCCAGTTTTTAGGGGTAAATTGAAACAGTCTCCTATTTTTAATTAAAGTTTGCAAGATTAAAAAATCAAAGTCGATTTTTGTTGTAGTATTGATAAGAGATACACTGGAGCTTCACTTATTTTCAGTCTCACTTATTTGTACTCGCACTTATTTTGACTATTTACAGTCTCACTTATTTTGACCTGAAAGGTTCTCCGCGCATTCCCATTGGTTGATGTTCAAGAATCCACCAATCAAATCAATTTGCCTTTCAATTTGTGTTGACTAGGTGAAAATAAGTAAAGCTCCAGTGTAATTATAAATTTTTGTATGAATGTTTACTTTATTTTTTTCCAAATGCTATAGTCAAAAAAGTAAAAGGGTGTCCTTTTTGGTTTACAATTATTTAAGCAATAGGCAATATTTTTGTATATATACTGCTGCTAATTAACAAATGGAAAATGGGAAATACTTAGCACGTGTTGGGGATGATCTAAGGTATTTTAAAAAAATTTTATTTAACTGAAATTACTACTGTTTTGATTTACCTTTTGTTTCTATTTAGGGTCATTTGTGGTAAATGTAAACGCGGGGTAAATGTAAACAGCAGATGCTTCAGCTAAATTTACAAATTAAAAAATAAGTACGAAGGCAATATTTTTACCTCAGCTCACCTACAAGATGTTCTGACTATTGCCAATATTTTATTTTGACAATTGGCAATGCCCTAGTGTAAGTTATCTTTTAATGCAAAAAAGTTTGAAATTGAAAATTTTTCTGTTTCAGTATTTTGTCTTGCATTTGTATAAAAATAAATTTAAAAATCAAACAAAAATATGTAATTCTTTCTTATTCATGCCCCAACAAAAATTGACTTTGATTTTTCATTTTCGTCAATATAGTTAATAAATAATTAAGTGTTTACATTTACCCCGAGAATTCCAAAACTCGGGGTAAATGTAAACAGTACTCCAACTACATTTTAAAAGAAAATAATTGAATAAACTATTAGATCCGACATTTTGAAATTTAAAAATTCGATTTTAGATTCTTATTCAGCAACCTTAAAAACTTCTTTTTACCAAGTTGAATGAAAATCTATTAAAATTTGTTCAAGTTGATTGTTTATTTTATATGATACATTATCAGTCAACTGGTTGATTTACCTTACGTCTACGAATAATTTTTTTTCAGTTTTTCCATCCCTTAAGACAGTAGTATGCTTGAAATAACTTGTTTCTTAAACCTCGCTTAACTACAGAGGTGTTTACATTTACCCCGAATTTTAGGCAAATTTCAAAATCTCGGGGTAAATGTAAACAGTCAGTTGTAGACGATTCAGGTGCATCAATATTTTTTTGAACCTCATAAAATTTTTCTAGGGAGCTCTAGTAACAAGTTCATGCAAAAAAAATCCGTCCATTTTACCTTTTAACAAAAAAAACTGATGTTTTTCGTAAAAAATAGATAAACCGTTTATATTTACCCCAAATGACCCTACCCCATCTGACCCTAAATAATTTTAAAAAAATTCAATTTAACATTCCCAAAAAAATTGAATCTACAGAATTGACATTTAAAAGTACTAAAAATTCAAATTTTAAACCATTTTAAAATTAAATACTTTCTAAAAATATTAACGCTATAATCCTTTTAAAATTTAATTATAATCTAAAATGTAAAAATAATATAATTGCATTCTTTAAGATAATTTTATTAAAATAAAAGATATTAAAAATCATTGAATTGAGAAAAAAATTTTGAAAATAATTGAAATTTTGATAAGAATATAAAAAACATTTGTAGCTTCTCTAAAAATTCATTTTTTACTGCTTTTAACTAAAATTCTTCTATAAATCCATTATTTTTAATAATTAATTAAATATTTATTAATAAATTTAACTGATTTATTATTTATTAACTAATTTCTGGAGAATTTGAATTATTAAAATTTTCCAAAAATATAATTTATGAGAATTAAATGATTTAAAAAGCCATTATTGTCAGAAATAAAAAAATTGAAGGTTTTATATAAGAATTGGTGATAATTTAATATAATTTATGAGGTAAACTATTGTTTGCAACTATTTGTTGCAATTCCATCATACTTTATGAATTAATATAACACTATAAAAAGAAAGGCATTACTTTAGTACCAATATTTGTACTAAATTGTAATTTGGTTTTATTTTAATATCGAAAACAGCTCGAATTTTATTGAACCATTCTTTTCACGAGAAATGTATAGAAACCAGGGACCGTCACGGAATCAAAACAAAATTAAAAAATACTTTTATTTTGATTCGGATATGAGTATCAGAATCAAAATTCCACTTTATTTAGTTCTGATTCCAATATCAAAATCAAAATTCCACTCCATTTCGTTTTGGTTCCAATATCAAAATCAAAATTCAACTGTGTTTCGTTTTGGTTCCAATATCAAAATCAAAATTCTTTCTTGTTTTAATTTTGATAAAATAATACTGCGCATGTAGAAGTGTGATTGAACCTAAATTTTGTTGCAAATGTCAAATATATCAGAAGATAATATCGTTTTTACTTACGAAATCTGAAATAGAATTCGAATCGATTTCTGTTTCTATAAGAAAACCCAATTGCAGTATTACAGTATCAGAATGAAAATAGGAAGTGAATTTTGTTTCGTTACAGTATCGGAATCAAAATAGAAAGTAAATTTTGTTTCGTTACAGTATCAGAATCAAAATAGGAAGTAAATAAGTAAATACATTAATAATTTCGTTTTGTTTTGGAATATCGTAACGAAATCAGAATTTGATTTCCGTGACGGTCCCTGATAGAAACACAAAAAAAAAGACGAAAGAGAAGAAGAAGATTATTATTATACAATTACTACTGAAGACTTTTTTCTCCAATAATTAGCAACAATTTCACCAAGCAGAACCATTGTAGAAAGAACATAACATGCCATTATAATAGTCAAAATATAAGGATCAAATTCCAGGGATAGTGATTTCTGTTCTACATTTTTACTGTTCGATAAGTCGAATTTCAACCATTTCTCCAATAAACCATTTTCCACAACTCCTAAGAGTATTTCATTAAAGCGTTCAAGGAAAGGTGTACTCGGTTTCGTTACTATATTACTCCACAAAACGCTTACTGGATCATTTAAAATTTTCAACATTGAACGTTCTTCCGCATTCATTTTATTTATAAACAACTCAGCCCAGGATTTTCTTATCAAACATGTGACATTTTTGTACTTCATTAAATACTCAAGGCAGTACTCAACTTCTCCAGCTTTCGTAAAAGAAAATCTAATTCGTCTTAAGAAACTAGAAGATCTCAAATTAGTCTCAAGCAACGCTACCGAAAGGGAAGGATGCAAAAATGTTGTTAAATTAGAATCATCAATATCATGAATGCTATTTATTTGACGTTGAGAATCATCAACGTAACCAACATTTGTCAACAACGTGTACAAAAAACTTGACAATAAATACTGTGAAATTAACAAAAATGCAAAAAGACCTTTTTGTTTCCATTCTTTTGGTTCCTTGTTCACTCCGTAACCCAAAATCATTTGGAGAATTGTGAATGGATTCCAAATATGTGGATGGAACTTCATTTTAAGGAGAATAATCCAGAAAAGTGTGATAAAAAGGGTCAAATTTAGAATTGCGATTAGAGCGTGTTCGATAATAACTTTCATCATTTTCTTTGAATTTGCGTCAAAAATTGGAACAATGAAATTAAGTGTATTAGTAGTAAAAAAAAGACTTCGTGATGCGTTTGGATGATTTGTAAGTGATGTCGCAACATTTAGTAGAATATCAATTTGTTCCCTTTCGACAAGACTACTAGTTACATTCACAGTTGAAGAAAAATTAAAATTCTCAACAATATCATACGTGAACCTTAAATTCTCCGCTAGTACAAAAAGCAACATTGACCATTTTCCATCGACTACTGCTAATTTTCCCAACGAATTTTTTCTCGCAAAAATAAATGGAGCTTGGTTAAAGAAACCCACTCGCATTCTATGACCATTTAGATCAATCAGTTTATTTGGAAACAAATCAGAACAATTGGAAAGTCTCTCCACGTTGAAATTATTCCAAAACGGATTGAAAGTGTAAATTTTCTGATTTTTCCAATTTTTAAAAATTGCAGATTTTACCATAAATTTTTCATTGAAATTCTCTTCGCGGAGTTGAAGAATCGTAAAGTCCAAAAAATTCTCCCGCCAAGAGTCGCGAAATAATTTTCGATAAACAAACTGTTCGTTTTTGACAATGTGGATAATTAGAAACCTTGGTCGGATTGAAATTGGCGACAATTGCGTCAAAGATTTCAGAGCATTTATGATCCAGTTTTCATAGTCTCGATTTGTTGTCGTGTCAATTAACAGAACGAAAATTGACGCCCTTAAATTCGACATTGATGGTAAACCTTGTAATTTTTTACTTTTCCAATCAAAATCATTTTTAAAATTAACGTTCAATATTGGGACCGATTTCGCAATTTCTGTAACAACTTTGGAAACTTTTTCATTTTTGCCTTCTTCTCTAGTTATTAAAACAAATTGATAAAATTTCGAAGTGTTTTTTAAATTATTGACCAATTGTGATGAATCGCATTTGGAAAATTTACAGTTGAACAATAAAAATAAAAGAAAAATAAGTATCCAAAACAGAGAAGCAGTGTTAGACAACATTTTTTTTCGGAGAATATATGAATATAATGGTTTTAAATTTATTAAAACTGAGATTATAATTGTATGATAATTAAAATAAAAGATTGAAATTATAACATGAACTACAATTCAGTGAAACGAGGAAAAACTTGAAAGTTTTAGCAACAGAAATAATATAGAATTTCAGAACTTTTACTTCTCCCTAAACTGTTTTTTAGCCCAAACGCTTCTAATAATCAACCGTAATACACGTTTGACAAAAAGTTTTGTCGTCTTCCAAACTAATTAATTTTTCTTCAGTTATCAATAATTTTTGTTATTTTTTGCTTAAGATTAAACTTCTTGAAGAAGATGTAACATTACATTGAAATACTAGTAGTTTTTTAACGTTCCAATTAAAATCTAGGTTCAAATTAACATCCAATGTTGGAATTGACCTATCATTGTCTTTTATACTTTACCAAAACAAGAGAATTATAACCGAAGAGGAAATATAAAAATTTTTATTTATAATATTTTTAAAGAAAATGAAAGAAAAAATAATTAAACAGCTTTGGCCCGTTGTTGATTAATTTGGCACTATTGATTAATTTTTCCCGTGTGATCAATATTTTAATTATCCTACTTGAAAAATAAATTATAATAATTATAAATATTGCATTAATTTAGAAGAATTGAATAATATTAAGTATTATGTTCATTATAATGGAAAATACTAAATAAAGCAAGTAAATTAGAAAAATGTTTTAATCAATATAGTTAAAGAATTGAAAAAATTGGAATAACTAAACTTTTTCAACTGTTTCACTCAAAGTAAAGAATAATACTGAAAAAAATGAACTAAATTGTTACACAAGTCGAAGAAACATGACCTTCAAAAATCATTAGTTATTGATTATTTTTAATTTCACTGACCAATAGAAAATTTTACATATCTAGAAATTTCTAGAACTGAAAAAAATATTTTTTAAACAGTAGAAATAAAGAAAGAGACTTTTTTCATTGAAAAATCAATGGTAACATTTTCAAAATAAATATTTTGAACAAAATATTTTTAACACTTCAGCCAAGTTTTACCGAACTAAAACTGAGATGAATTGTCAAAACTGTAATTTTTTAAGAACTGGACTGTAAAATAATGCGAACAGCATAAACCTTACGTAACATTTATTAGCGCTTCACTTACAGTTCGGTAAAACTTAAGACACAGTGTTCGGTAACATTTATAATTATTGAATAGTTCGGTAAAATGTAGGGTACAGTGTTCGGTAAAATTTATAATTATTGAATAGTTCGGTAAAACGTTAAATAAGTGTTCACTATATTTACATTCACTGAATAGTTCGGTAAAACTTGAAGAACAAAAATAAAAAATGTCATTGCAGTTGATCTATATTAATACTGCCGTAAATCTCAAATATTTATTACACCTGCCTACAGTACATTCTAAACGCATACACTAATACACACATCGCACGCTTTACATTATTGCTTCAGAAAGTTTCAACTGTCCTTATATATAAATCTGAATTTATAACTATGTTGAAAATTTAAAAAAAATAAATTTTAGTTTGAAATTATATGAACATTATAGGAAAAAGATATTTAAAAAACTATTTTTTATACTCAATTGTTCATAAAATATAGTTTGTTTAAAATAATTGTTTATAACATTATTGTATATAATATTAATAGGTAAATTAAAGATTCAACATTCATTAATCCTATAGAAAAAATAAGAATAGAAAAAATGAAGTTTTTACATGTAAACTTGTTGTTAATTTGCAGTTTGTTAGAAAAAATTGTTTTTAAAGTTATTAAATAAATGTTGTGAATAATTATCATCTCAATGATTCATTAAGAGAACACTGGAAAACTCTGTGGAAAAAAACACTTTTTCTTAACTTCAATTATTGTCAATTCTTAATTTGTTTATAAAATTGTTTATAACATTGTTAAATAATAATGTTAAACATATTTTATCCTCAACATTCATTGCAATAATCAAAATAAGATCTATTATAATTTTAGACATTTGTGACAAGAAAATGCGTATATTTTCAATTTTTTTCTAGCTATTCAAAATATTAGATATTTAGGCCGCCATTTTGAATTCCAAAAAAATAAAAATTTCTTATAATGTCTAAATGAAAGGTTATAAATTTTGAACGCGATATTTTATCATTTCGAATTTTTCCTGTAGCGATTTCTAAAAAAAAATATAGTATAAATGAAACAAAAAAAAGAAAATTTTTTGTTTTGTTTAAACAGTCATAACTTATAATCCTTATGTCAAAAGTTTAATTTTTTCGCAGATTCTAAAAGAGGATGAAAAAATATATAAGAAATACTATGTGTCCATTTTCGTTAACCCAACATCTTTGAAAATGGTAAATACAAATGTGAAGGAAAAAACGGACTTTTCTGAACAATACTTTAGTTTAGACTGAAGAATGTATCGCAATAAATTTTTCCATGTTATATTTTTTTGATTCAAAAATCGCATTACTTTAATTAACCCATTAATAAAATATTTTGTAAATCTAAAAATTACCAGAATTAAGAAAAAATTTTACAAAGTATAAAAAAAGAAACATTTTATTCGAAGAAAAACAAATCAAGTATTGAGAAAAATTTTTAATTGTCCATTAATCCGCAGAAGATAATTTAATTAATTAAAATAGAGATATTTTTTCCAATAGTTGACAGAAATTTCACTGAAAAATACCAGAGTAGAAAAAACATAACCAATGATTATAATAATCAAAATGTCATAATTGAATTTCACAAATTCTGATATTGGATCTGATCCTTTTCCACTATTCGATAAATCAGTTTTCAACCACTTTTCCATTAAACCATTTTCCATAAGTGCTGTGAGTATTTCATTAAGACGTTCAACGTAAGGTGTACTCTTCCAATATTAAATTACACCAATAAAATAGAACTGGTTCATTTAAAATTTTTATCTTCGAACGTTCTTCCAGTTTCATATTGTTAATCAATACTTCAGCCAATGATTTTCTTATTAAACAAGTAATATTTTTGTATTTCAGTAAATGGTCAATACAGTAATTTCCATTCTGTTTTCCGACATAAAAGACAGCATTTCGTTGTAAAAAAGCAAACAATTTTAAATCACTATCATTTAATCGTCCGAAAACAGTTGGATGCATTGAAGTGGTAAGATTAAAATCTTCAAGATCTTCAAAATTTGTTATTTGTCGTTGAGAATTATCATCGAATGCAACTCTTGTCAAAAAAGTGTAAAGAAAACTTGCCAAGAAATACTGTGAAAATAACAAAAAAGCAAAAACTGCCCTCTGTTTCCATCTTTTTGGTTCCTTGTTTACTGTGAAGCCCAAAAATATTTGGAGAATCGAGAATGGATTCCAAATTTGACGATCGAATTGTAAAAAAAGGAGAACAAGCCAAAAAATCATGATAAAAAGGGTCAAATTTAGAAATGTGAATACAACATGTTTGGAAATTAATTTCATTACTTCGTTTGAATTCCCATCGAAAATTGGTACAACGATATTAAAAGAACCTGGAGTTAGGAATACACTTTTTGATGAATTTTGAGAAAGTGTTAATGATGTCACAAGGTTTAATACGATATTGATTTTTTCAATTTTTATTATATTCCTAAGTAGATTACGGGCAAAGATAAATTCTTTTTTCATTACTACATCATACTTGAAACTTAACTTCTCCGATAGCACAAAAAGCAATGGTGAGTGTGACCCATCGACAACTGTAAATTCTCCTTTCGAATTTTTTCTAGCAAAGATAAACGGAAAATCGTTATAAAAACCCACTCGCATTTTGTAACCATTTAGATCAATTAACTTATTAGGAAACAATTCTGCCCAATTTGTAAAATTACCAAAATGGAAGTTATTCCAAAACGGATTGAAAGTGTAAATTTTGTGACTTCCCAAATTAACAGATTTTTCTACTAAGTTTCGATCATAAATCTCTTCCCTTATCTGCAGAATCGTAAAGTCCAAAAATTTCTCTCGCCACGTGTCGCGAAATAATTTTCGATAAGCAAATTGTTCGTTTCTAACAATGTGGACAATTAGACATTTTGGTCGTGTTGCAATTTTTGATAATTGTGTAAAACTTTTCAAAGCATTTGTGATCCAGATTTCGTAGTTTGAATTCATTGTTGTGTCAATAAACAGAATGAAAATTGACGTTCTTGTATTTTCTAGAGATGGTAATTCTTGTAAAGTTTTTTCTTTCCAGTTAAAATCATCGTTAAAATTAAGATTCACTACTGGAACTGATCTCGTTACGTCTGTAACAATTTTGCTAATTCTTTTATTATCAATTCTATTATTGTCCCTTGTTATTAATACCACTTGATGAAATTGGGAAGTATTCTTCAAACAATTTGCCAATTTTAAAGAGTCGCCACTGGTAAAATTGAAAGATAAAAATAGTAGAAAAATTAATAATCCAAAAAGAGGGTGAAAAGAATTGTTTGACATCATGTTTGAAATAGTGTAAAACAGAATGTAAAATATTGTCAATAATTATTGCAAACTCATTGCAATTCTTGAAGCTATTTTTTTAAAGTTGCCCTAATATTAAAAATTGAACTATAATTACTAATTTTTAAAATAGTTCAATATAAATGAAAAATTATAGTTTATTTATTATGGATTATTATATTTTTGATTTCATTACATCTATTCACTTTGTTTTCATGACTTTTAGTGATAAAATAAAAAATTGTATATCAATATCATCGGAGGAATATTTGGAATTTCAGAAACTTGAAACCTATTAGTCAAAAGGAAGGAAACTACTGGAAGCAGATCTAACAGTAAGGAAAAATTAGTTAGTACGAATAAAATGACATGACCTTAAAAAAGCAATTTTATTGATTGTTTATTTCAATTTCTTCACAATCAGTATTTTCCAATCCAACAAAATGTTTTTTATCTCTTACACAAATAGTAAGAAAGCCAAAAAATTACAATGTTTCCAAATTGTTTGTTTTTTCATTTTTCATTCAAATAATATTAAAAAAATATGGATATATATTTTTTACATTTCTTGAATTTATACTAATTTTAAAAGTGTACCTACAACAAGGAATTACAAAATTTACAAAAACGAAATATTTCAATTTGTGTCATCCTTACACTTTGTGAATAAATAAATTCATAACTTTAAGAAAATGATATTTTTCCATTAATCATTGGAAGAAATGACTTTTAAAACAATGTATTATTAAAATTTCACAAAAAATTAACCAATATTACAACATAATATCCAAGGATTATAATAATAATAATAATAATAATAATCATAATTCCAGCTAATCAAGGGACTTTAAGTCAGCAATTTAAGATCCTGTCAACAACAAAGAATTTCAACCTGCTGTTAAGTCAAGGAATTAAAGTAAGTCCAAGAAACTGCTTATTTAAAGAGAGTGACTAAATTTTCGTCATTTTTCCTTATACCCTTTTCTTATTCTGGTGAAAATATATTTATCGCTTTTTTTGTAAGTTAAAATGCTGAAAAAATAAAAAATGGAGAAACAATTAAAGAAATTAAAAATTGATTGCGGTGGCATCAAACATCCAGTAACAAATCTCGAGAATTTGTTAAATTCTATTAGTGCTAAAACTGATTTAGAATCATTAGGTTTAGAAAATCACTTGCAAAAACATTTAGAATTATGGGATGAATTTGAAAAAATCCAGAGTGCAAATGAATCGTTCGATGTTATATCGCAAGACACAGTTCATGAAGGAGAAAGAAATTCCTTCGAAGATCAATTTTATAAAGCGGATGGAAAAATTCGGAAATTCGTAAAACAAATAAAGTCAAATTCGGATTCAATATTAGTACAAGAAAGCTTGATTAGTGAAGATAATTTATCTCTAAATGTAGATTCAAATTTATCTTAGTTTAAAACTGCTTTTCCCAACTCCCAACTTATGTCATAATTGTTTCTACTTCACATAAAGGGACAAACTGCAATTTTGCAAGAGTCAGAATTAGGTTGGATTATTGCAGGACGATATAGTATTTCTGAAAATGTCAAAACCAAGTATAAAATTTCATGTTTGAAACCAAATTTTAAAGAACTTCCTCTTTTATAGGAATTAGGTTTTGAAAATTTTTTGAAGTTTCATTCTCAAGAAGAAAAGGATTGTGAAACTAATTTTAAAAATAATACTCTTTCACTGCCGACATAAAACAAATGTATGTACAGGCAAATTTTAATGTCACCCGATGATGCTTTATTCCAAAAAATCATTTGGCGCAATGATCCAAAGGAATCAAAATGTATAAATTAAATACCTTAACTTTTGGTATATGATTTTGGTACATTTTGGTCAAGATTTTCAATGCTAAAATCTACTCTGCTTTCTTTTGAAAATGTCACAGTTAAACATTGGGAAAAAGTGAACTCATTTATGAAACAACAAGCGAAAGGTTATTGTCCAAAGAAAGCTAAGATTTTCACAGCTAATATTACGTATTTCTGTGCTAAAGCTTCTGATGGTTCTTATTTGGTTGAAAAGATAAGTCTTAACCAAGTAAAATGGAAATAAATTTTTAAACATACCTTAAATTTTTAAAATAAAATTAATAAACAAAATGTAACTTATTGTTGAAAAAAAGATTAAATGAAACAATGGATTGTTTACATCTATAAATTTTAAAAAAATAGTATAATTTAATTATAATTCTTTAGGTTGTTTTAATCTTGGGAATGGCTGGCGGCTTAAGAAGGGAAGAAAATTTGTAATATTCTCATTGATCATATTAAGGAAGACGGAAATTCTCTTCTGTTCTCGATTCCAGAGACAAAAAATGGAAATCCAAAATTGTTTGTAGTCATGGGTGAATTACGTGAAATAATTGACAAATATAGTGCATTACGCCCGGCAAATATACCTAATAATAAGTTTCTAATTAATTTTATCGAAAAGGAAAATGCACTACACGGAAAGAAGGGCGTAGTCAGATTAACTCATTGCGTAGTTAAATATACTAAACAGAATAGTCGATTTTGGACTGACTAAACTGGTAGTAGGATTTACTAAACAGATGTTTAGTCATTGTAAGTACTCAGGAAAAAGTTAATTCAACTGCACAGAAAGTCAAATGGACTTAACTGTTTAGTAAAATGTAAAAGCAGTGAAATATTGTTTTCTACATTTAATTTTGCAATAAATTAGTAGTAGAAAGTAAACGTGACATTTTTAAATTTTAACAGAAAACAAAAACATAATTATCACATAAATTTTGAGCAGTTAATTTGCATATTTTTAAGAGATTATGTTGATTTTTTTCTGTAATCACTACAGAAATTATTTTTCAAATTAAATATAAAAAACTGCATTACTATTGGTAAACAAATGTTTGGTAATAATAGAAGATACTTAAGTACTACTGATTTTATTATTATAATTATTAATACTTGCATTGAATAAGTATCATATAATTATTTTCAAAAACATTAAAAAAAATTTTTTTGTAATTTTGTTATTCTGTATAAATTACGGATATAGTCAAGAGTTTGCGTCTTGTTGCTATTCCCTTTAAAAGCGTTTCGTTCAATTTCTAACCTCAAAATAAACACTTTTCACAATTCCGTCATTTTGAAAAAACAGTGTACTGCGCAGTGTTCTGTGACTTTAACTAAGCATTCAGTGTCTTCGACAACACTGTTTAGTAAAATCGACAAAACGAAACTAAATGATGTTTTTTAAATGTAACTGAATATTCAGTTATTATTACTACATACTGACTTACTAAACATGTTAAGTAGAATTAACTATAACTTTTCTGTCCGTGTAATCAAGCAATCGGCATCAATAAAATAGGGAATATTACAAAATATTACTGAGAACGAGATATTACCGAGAATATAACCGACACTTAAATTCTCCGAAATCTTAAGAGAATGTAACATAACCTCAGTTTTGTCATTACAGTTTGCTAAATGTGATGATACGGCGACCGGCGTTGTGCTATTTTGTTTTGATTATTTTATTTCTAGTGTATTTTCTATATATTTTATTAAAAAATGACAAAATCAAAGAGTGTGGTCTGGAAATATTTTAAAAGTATTGAAGACAAGAAATGACATTAAATTTATATGATAAAAAATACGTCATTTTATTTATCTACGTTTTTTATTTACATATATAAATTAAAGAATTCTTTTAGACAAAAGTAATCATCCTAAATGTGCTAAAATATATGTATTTATACTAATAAAAATAATAAATATGTGACGCGATCTGAAGAAATGGACCTTAGAAGCAAATCACTTTAAGGTTATGTTAGTGTTACTGTTTTGTTGATAAAAAGTTTCTTTTTACTTTTTGCGAATTAAAATCAGTGTTTATCACATATTTCAGTTATAATGTAAACTTAAACATTAATGATTCTCATTAACAGTTGATACAATTTTTGTATTTTCGTTTTAAAAATTCCAAACATAACCTATAATTTTTTGCTTCTAAGGTCCCTTTCGTCAGATCGCGTCACATATACATTATTTAAATAAATAAACTTAAATTCTCAGTATTCTCTTGGAAAAATTAAATTACAGTAATTTCTTTGGGAATTTTACGCCAACTTAAATTCTCGAGAATTTAAAAATACTACCTGGCAGTACTAGCCAGTATACGACTTGTGTTTCAAGGAAAGTTCGTAACTACTTCATCATTTTGAAGCAGTAGTAGCACATACTGAACATTTTGCCTGCAAATACCGTCCTTTTCAAAATGATTTCACAATAGTACAGTAATTAGAGGCTAATTATCTCTAAAATTAATTGTTATTTACGAATAATATTACTACAGCTAGATTGCTTTTTCCGTCACGAATTCAGTGACATAAAAAACTCATTTTGCATAAAAATGTCTAATACCGACTTTTTTCACAAGGACGGCAGTTATTATTTACTTGTTATTAACACAACTTTGGAAAAATTGTACGATAAAAGTAGTAAAAAAATTATAAATGCAAAAACGAGAGGATAAAGAATTGTTAGACGTCATTCTTTAAATTGTGAAAAACTATTAATTAGTTTTTACGTTTTTTACGTCGAAATAATAAATTTGAAATCAATATGATCAGAGGAATATTTAGAAATTTCAGAAATTTGAACCGTATCGGTCAAAGGAAAGAAAAATACTGAAAGTAGGTATGATTCTAAGGAAAAGATAAATTTTTTACTACGAATAAAAAACATGACCTTAAAAAGCAATTTTACTAATTGTTTATTTCAATTTTCTCAAAATCAATATTTTTCAATCTAACAAAATGTTTTTTATGCATTACACCAATATTCAAAGGTAAAGTTTTAAAATGCATATTTTCTAAAAACTTTTAAAATAATAGAATTTTCAAAGTATTTTACTTTAATAATTAATTAATAATTGGATTTTATAAAAAGTCACATTCTAATGTATTCATATTTCTAATAGCGAAGATTAATAATTAAAATTTTTATCAGTTAATTTTAAAAAATTAACTCACTTAAAATTGTTTAATGAAATTGAATTTTGCAATTTTGTTTAAATTCTGAAAAATAAGATTTTTGGAATTTTTTAGTTCTATATTGTTTCAAGATAATTGAATATAATTTATACCAATTGCTTAATCCTTTATTATAGAGTAATTATATTTTAAAGTAAAATTTTAGAAACTACAAAAAATGCAAATTTTGAATTTTTTATGAAAAATATTAAGGGGACGCACCACTCCCAATTTTAACCCCCTTAAATTTGAATTATTAAAGTAGGTTATACTTTTTTTCTTGTACCATTTTTAACCCAAAAATATATAGGATGGTAAAAAAATTGAAATTTTCATTTTTCAAGAGGTTAGAGTTTTTATCTTTTAACTAATTGCATATGTTTGCAAATCTATGCGAGAGGTTATTTAAAACTATAAAAGAAGCTTAGAAAAAAATTTGCGTTAAAAAATATTGAAAATTGTAAGAGAAGATTAGTTTTGAATGTTCAAATTTTACAACTTTTGACTTTTCTCCAAAGTCCTAGACCAATAATCTACTTTAGAATATGAGTGTTTTCAAAAATTTACTCCATGAATACAAAAAGCGTGTCAAATAACTCATTTACTAGGTTAAAATTTTAACATCTGTCAAAATTCATTTTATTTTCTAAGTTAAAATTAAGTTCTAAGTTAAATTTTCACCATCGAACGTTCTCCTAATTTGTTTTACTCAAGAATACTTTTATCATTGCTTCTCTTGTTAAACACGTAACATTTTTGTACTTTATTATATAATTTAGACCGTACTCTGATGTTTCATTTATTGAAAATAAACGATAATTACTTTTAATAACATTTAAGTGTTGTAAACATCTGTCAAGAATGTATACAAATTAACTTGACAATGAATACTGTAAAATTAACACATAAAAGCAAAAAATGCTTATTCTTTACATTTTTTGAATGAATGGATTTCAAGTTTGACGATTGAATTTCAGTAGAAGAAGAATTAACCAGATAGTTATGAGAAACAGGGTCAAACTTAGAATTTTAGAAACAGTATACCTTGAAATTACTATAAATATTTAATTATCTTGAGATTCGAAAATTGCCGACAAAACGTTTCCCGAGTAGAAATTTCCCTACTTCGCCTTATTTGAAAAGGGGCGCTGATAAGGAATTAGTAAGGCCAACCACACTAGAAATTTCTAGATCGGTGATAACCGGGCTCTGACTAGAATGCCTTCTTTTTCAGATAGGGAAATCTAACTGGATCTACTTATGTCCCTATCAAATATTTCAATCAGGCCCTGACTAGAATGCCTCTAGTTGAATTCACACATTCTGATACTCTACTCAGGCACTGACAAGGCGATCTAGTTAGAACCTCTCTATTTTTCAACATCATCACCTGATATTCCAAGCGTGACGAAATTAGACAGGTCCTGACGAATTAATTAATAAAAAATATTTCAAACAATTAAATAAAAGTAAAAAATAAAATGGATAATTAGTAACATTGAAAATAATACATGTTATTTCATTTACATATGTGGATTTTGAAAAAGTCTGTAACGATTTTCTTCTTAATTTCTAATTGAAAATTTTAAACATAAAATTCAAAAATTTTAAAAACGAATTATTGTAATTTTCGTTTTTTTACATTCTTTGAATAAATAAATTCATAAATTTAGGAAAACAGTATTATCTCATTATTCTTTGAAAGAAATTCTTTTTTTTTACAGTAATTTATGAAAAATTCGCTAAAAAATACGACGATTGAAACAAAATATCCCGTGATAATAATAATAAAAATATCAATATCCAATTCAACATATTTCAATTCAAGGTCTTTTTCAAAATTTCCAATGTTCGATAAATCAATTTTCATCCACTTTTCCAACATTCCATTTTCCATAAGTGTCGTCAATATTTCATTAAAGCGTTCAACGAAAGGTGATTTCGGCTCAATTAATAAATGATTCCAAAAGGACAATACAGGTTCTGACAAAATTTTTATCACCGAACGTTCACTTAATGTTATTTTGTTCATCAATTCTTGAGCCATAGACTTTCTTAAAAAGCACGTGACATTTCTGTACTTTATTATATAATTTACACAATACATTGCAGTTTCATTCTTTGGATAAAGGTGATAATTATTTTGAATAACACCTAAATGTTTTGAATCCATAATCATTTTTTCACTAACAGAATTTATCAATGCCGTCAAATTAAAAACTTTAAGATCATCAAGATTGTTAATCTGTTGTTCAGAATTAACATCGTAAGCAACGTTCGTCAGAAAAGTATACAAACAACTTGACAATAAATATTGTAAAATTAACAAAAAAGCAAAAACAGCTTTTTGTTTCCATTTTATCGGTTCCTTATTCACTGTGAAACCCAAAACTATAATGAGAATTGTGAATGGATTCCAAACTTGACGATCGAATTTTAGCAGTAAGAGAATAAACCAGAAAATTATGATAACCAGTGTCAAGATTAGAATTGTAAATAAGGCGTGTTTGGCAATTTCTTTCATTATTTCGTGAGATTGAGAAGTAAAAATTGGTACAATGAGAACGAAAGAAGATGGTGTCAAATGTGTAGTTCTTAACACATTGGAATTAATTACAAACGTTGATAGAAGATTTACTATAATGTCAATTTCACGATTTAATAATTTATTCTGAATTTTAAAAAGTATTCCACTAGAATTTTTATTTGTAATGAGGTTATAGGTGAAATTTAGTTTATCAGCAAGAACGAGAAAGATATTCGTTTCTCTTCCTTCGATTTGAGGAAATTTTGTTTTTGGATTATCTTTAACAAAAACAAACGGAAAATCGTTAATAATTCCCATTCGCAATTTGAGGCCATTGAGAGTAATTAGCTTATTTGGAAACAATTCGGTTCTATTGGTGAAATTCCCAAAGTTGAATTTATTCCCAAACGGATTGAAAGTATAAATTTTGTAGTTTTCCAAGTGTTGGAAATTTACAGAACTTTCCACTAATTTTCGATTAGAATTCTCATCGCGAAGCTGAAGAATCGTAAAGTCCAAAAAATTCTCCCGCCAAGAGTCGCGAAATAATTTTCGATAAACAAACTGTTCGTTTTTGACAATGTGGATAATTAGAAACCTTGGTCGGATTGAAATTGGCGACAATTGCGTCAAAGATTTCAGAGCATTTATGATCCAGTTTTCATAGTCTCGATTTGTTGTCGTGTCAATTAACAGAACGAAAATTGACGCCCTTAAATTTGACATTGATGGTAAACCTTGTAACTTTTTAACTTTCCAATCAAAATCGTCGTTGAAATTAACAGTCAGTGTTGGAACTGATCTCGAAATGTCGGAAATGATTTTACTAATTACACCATTTTCGTTAGGTTGCAAACCATTTTTTACTTCATTTGTTCCTGTTATTAAAACCACTTGATGAATTTTTGAATATGTTTTTACGTAACTTGTCAGTCGTAGAGAATCGTCTTTGGAAAAAGTGTAGGGGAGAGTGGGGCAAAATGGGGTAGGCGGGTCAAATGGGGTACCTCTGTTTCTCTATGATGGGTACATTTAATTTTTTTATCTTCGATATATATTATTCATTTTGATAAGAAAATGTTATTAATTATGAGAGCAATATGAAAATTTTTTTTTTTTGAAAGTTATACAACATTAAAGTTTTGAGCGAAAAAAATATCGATTTTTTTCGAAATTAAACTGCTTATAAAACTTTTTGGGATAATTTATTAAATTTGGCAAGTGTGGGATCTTTTTCGGCACTTATTCTAGAGTAATTTCCAATAGGATAGATTGTTAAATTGTTTACAACAATTTGTAAACATTACATTTTGTTGTAATATGCAGTGTGGGGCAAAATGGGGTACCTATGTGTTGGGCCATACCAGATGGTATTTAATATTCTTTGAACTACTTACAAACATTATATTATGCATATTTAACAACTTTCCGCAGAAAACTCGATATTTTTGTTTCGGGGTATTATGCTATCGATGTTTCACTATCGATATATCGATATTTTTCATTATCGATATTTTTTTGTTAAATTCTAATATATATTGCTTGTTTTTTTCATAATAATAAAGAATCTTACTTTTTGTTTGTATTTATAATCTCTTACAACAAGAATTTAACAAATTTTGAAAAAATATTCCATGTTTTGTATGGTAATTTGATACCACCCCATTTTGCCCCACCCATGGGGCAAAATGGGGTTTTTGCACCTTCTCAGAAAATGGGATATAAGTTCTTTCAAAAAATTTTTTCTCCGCTATTATCATAATTTCCTCAAACCTAAGAGTACAAAGAAGAATTCTGATGATTAGTTGAATCGATTTATTTGTTTGGTTCTCTGTAAACAGCCAATTACAAAAAGGTACCCCATTTTGCCCCACTCTCCTCTAGTTGAAGAAAAAAAACGTTTGAAAAATTAGTAACCGAACAAGAGAGACAAAATAAATTTTAATAAACATTTTTTTGAAAAGTGAAAAAACTTGTAATTAATTTAATATTTTCACCACTTCAGGAAAATTAATTTCCGCTAATTTTTGTATTGTAATATGCGAACAAAGTTTATTTACTTTCGCAACACGAACATAATTTATGTTTATTTATATATTTATACGTATTATGGATAATTATTAAGATTCAACATTTTTTAGTTGTTAACTCCATGGGACGGATAAGACTAAAAGTAGAAAATAAAAAAATTTCCTAACAAATATAATATAAAAAAACATGACCTTTTAAACTTTTGCCCCTATTGATGTTTGCTACATCCAAACAACAATAGAAATTCAAAATGTCAATAAAATTTCTTAAAAATATAAGAAATTATACGTTTCTTAAGTTCAGAATTATTTACAATTTATATAGATCTAAAAAAAATTTATGTTTTAAAATTTTACTGTAAATTTTATTTTCAACAATTTATGATGAAGTACATGGAAAAAAAATTTAGCAAATTTTACAAAACTGTTACTGAGTAGCTGATACAGCTTATTACGGAAATATCAACAACTGATTTGGAAAATTAAGCAAATGAATTACTGTAATATCTGCTATTAGAGTAGAGTGGGGTAAAAAAGCCATGGTGTAAAAAAGCCATTTGAGTTTTACATAAAAACTATTAAGCCGATTTATCAGCTGTTTAGAATATAAATGCTATAAGGTTATACACAACTTTTAAATCTAGTTTGAATGTTGTACCTATATTAATATTGTTTTTATTGTAATTTAAATTTTTTGTTGCTTTTTGGAAAACATTTTGGTGAAGTTTTCAAACATATTATAATCTGATTAAGTGAACGAATAATAAAAATAAAAAAAAATTCTATCTAAACTAACCTTCTTATTTTACAAAATTTGTCGTGTTTATTTAATAAAATTAATTAAACACGACGAAAAAGTAGTTCAAAGTGCATTAGAAAAATAAACAATGAATAAACGGTTGCAACGAAATATGTTATCTGTGGTGAAACTTAAAGAGAACTTCTAAAAAAAGGTAAGAAAAATTGACAGTGCAAATCGAAAACAGGCAAACTTAATATAATTTTCAATTTTGCTTGCTAAAAACTCTTTCATAATTATTAAAATATTTTTCAAATGAGACTATTTGTCATATAAATAAAGGAAAACTATAAAAATACCTAAATTAATAACATGTTTTGCTAAAATCGTAGGGTGGCTTTTTCACCCCACCAGGTGGTGCAAAAAAGCCACTTACAGTGCTTTCGTAAAACTCTTATACCTTAGTCCTTTCATGAGATAAAAAATTTTTCCGTCAAGAATTTTCAAGCTGAATAACTAAACTTTCAATAACAATTGGAAATTTGAGAAAAAAAATTTTAAATACGGATTTTACAGCATCAAAAGTAAAAATGTGGCTTTTTTACCCCACTCTACCCTATATTTTTAACTTTATAAACAGATAAATTTTCGCCTTCTACATTTTTAAATAAACATTTATAACCAATTAATTGCAAAAAAATTAATTGCAATTTATAACCAATAAATTGCAAAAAAAATTAAATTAATTTAATTTATTAAAATTTCGCAAAAAATACTAGTATTGAAACAAAATATCCAGCGATTGTAGTAATCAAAATATAAATATAAATTCTTTTATTAAATAAATATTAGAAAATAGAAGCTGAAAATAGTATTAAAAAAACTCAATTAAACTTTTTCAAAAAAATTAATTAGAAAATTCAATTATTTTTTAAAATTCACGCTATATTGCTTTTAATATTCAATGATTATATAAAATTTTAACTGAAATTCATTTTTATTAATTAAAATTCAAATTTTATTACAATATTCTACTAGAATTCAATTATTTAAATAAACATAAAACGCAATTAAATAATTTATTGAAGAATTGAACATTGAATTGAATTTCTTGTAAAAAATTCAATAGTCTAAATAGTCTTAATAAAATTCATTGCAAGAATTCAATTATTTAAAAAAATATTATAATTTTAGCAGAAATTCAAACATTTTAAAAAGTTTTGATAAAACTTTTTTTCGTAGAAATTCAATTATTTTTAAGACAATTTTTAAAAAATTACCCAAATTCAATTATTTTTTTTATAATCTAAGATTTTTAACTGAAATCTATTTTTAAATCAATTTTTATTAGAAAATTCTATCAGAATTCAATTATTTAAATACAAAAATAAATAATTTCTTGAATAATGGAATGTTTCTTCGAATTCAATTCCTATTAAAAATTTTATCAACAAATTTTTGAACAATTAAATTCTTTGGACGAATTTTAATAAAATTTTAAAGAATTTTTTCCAAGAATTCTATTAAAATTCTATTAAAAATAATTGGATTTCTAAAAAGAATTTTATTATTTACGAAAATAATTGAATCCCGGTAAAATTTTATTAATTAGGAAAATAGTTGAATGATTGCGAAGAAATTAATAAATTAAAATTATTATTAATGAAATTCTTGTGAAATTTTTATTATTTTTTGAAAATAATTAAAACCTTTTGTAGAATTTTATTAATTTTTTTTTAAATAATTAAATTCTTTTGATAATTTTTGAAAATAATTGAATTTTATTACTTTAGAAAATAATTGAATTCGTGTGATAAATATTGTTAATTATGAAAATAATTGAAATTTTGTAATGAATTTTAATAACATTTTTGAAAATAATTGAATTTTGTTGAAGATTTTTGCTATTTATTTATACAGATAATTGAAATGTTGACAATGTTTTATTTTTTTGAAAATATATGAATTTCGAAGAAGAATTTTAATATTTCTAAAGATAATTGAAATTTTGCCGAGAATTTAAAAAAAATTTTGAACATAATTGATTTTTTGCGAAGAATTTTATAACTTTTAAAAATAATTGAATTTCTGCAAACATTTGTAATTTCTCTAAATTTCTCGAAATTATATCGTACAATTTACGAACTTTTTATCCTTTTTGAATGAAATTACGGACTTTACGGACCTTTTTTTTAAAAAACGGGCTTTTACGGACTTGAAGTAAAGTTACGGACATTTCAGGATTTACGGACCTACTTCGAGCCCTGCAGTTCTTAATTTTATTCCCACACGAATTTAAAGTATAAATTTTGAGCTTTTCCAAATGTTGAAAATTTACAGAATTTTCCACTAATTTTCGATTAGAATTCTCATCGCGAAGCTGAAAAATCGTAAAGCTCAAGAATTTCTCTCGCCAAAAGTCGCGAAATAATTTTCGAAAAGCAAACTGTTTTTGACAATATGGATAATTAGAAACCTTGGTCGGATTGAAATTAGCGACAATTGTATCAAAGATTTCAAGGTCACTATTTTTTTTGCTTTTATTATTTTTTAAATTCCGTTCGTTTGAACTTGAGCAGCATTTGTGGGAAGTTATTTTTAAAAACGAATAAATAAAAAAAATCGTTTTTTAATTCTAGTAAATATTTTTATGTTTAAATTTAAAATATTGTGTAGAGAGAAAAAGAAAGAAATATTCATATTTGCCCTCTAATATTGTTATAATTATTTTCTTTTCTTTGAACGTTTATATTGACGGTACGTACGTGGCGTTGCGATAATTATGTAAATGTAGGAGGCGCCAATCGCGAATCTCATGGGGAGTTTCGAGAAGTGTCTTGACCTTGAAACACTTTCGATAATGCCTAATGAATCGGCCATAGAGGTGGCACGACGGAATGTAAAACGAACACGAATGACGATCAGATGGGCGGGAGGCCATTACTCACGTTGCCCAGAAGACGTCAGCCACGCTGGGTGTTGTTATTAATTAAACGTCCATACGATAGTCATCGCGCCGTCCTTTTCATATATGGCAAATCATCTTCTTTGCCTCGATTAGATGTGATTAGATGCCATTTGTCTCCTCATTTGCTTAAATATTTATTTATATTTTTATACTTTTGTGTGTGTGTGTGCGTGTCTGCGTTTTTTTTGTACTCTTTGGCTCGCGTGTTCCTCGTTAAGTACAAATATACCTTTGAGAGGGTATTATTCTACAAGAGGGCCGAAACTTGCTTTCATCATTCATGATTTATATATATATGAGCAAAAGTATTTGTGATATTCTTCAACCGGGTTATTGAACCACTCGGATGTTATAATAATAATAATAATAATAATAATAATAATGAAGGAGTTCATATTTTTTAGACTGTAATTCCCTCCTGCACGGAGAAAAAGGATTGTTCCGTTGACAAAAATATTGTTAATATAGAACTAACAATTATATTTTGTTGTCCGAATAATTCAAATTTTTTTCTAATGACAATAAATCTTTTGAGAAAAACAAAAATAAAATCAACAACAAAATTTAGAAGTTCTAAATTAACAATTCTTTTTTCTCCGTGAGTCTTTCAATTTTCTTATATAAAAAAAGTTTTTTCTAAATTCGTTTCTTTTTCGTTTAGATTTTTCAGTAAATTCAATATTAAATCATAAATACAGACAATATTTCTGTCATATTAAACAGAATTCTCAATTTCTTCTTTTTCAATTTTAGGGGAGAAAGCTGTAAGGTGGTGAACATAGGAAATTTCTTGTGCATTATTTGGCAGCACTGAATGCTTTATGTTACTTTCATTGTTTATAAAAACGAAGTTTTTGGTTATGTTTACACAGAAAAAAATTGGACTCATTTTTGTTGCAACTCATAGTGAGTCTGTGTTAAATGTCATAGAACGTGGCGCCATCTACAAGGTTCATTTTTGTTACAGCTCATAATGAGTCACTTTTCTGACTCATTTTGAGTTCAGTTTTTTTCTGTGTAGACGTGTATTAACTAAATGCATTTTTTTCTAACAGAAACACCTTTAAATTTCGGTAATAAATAGTTGTAAAGCATTGTTTTTTTAAGTACTACTGTGATTACATTTAATAGTTTAAGAAGAGGTTCTCATTACCAAACTTTGGCAATTTTTTGCGGGGAACGGCTATGACTTAGCGATGTAGTTTAAAAAAAAATTCTTGAACTTTTGA
This sequence comes from Leptopilina myrica (nomen nudum), assembly GCA_032872475.1. Classification (NCBI taxonomy): domain Eukaryota; kingdom Metazoa; phylum Arthropoda; class Insecta; order Hymenoptera; family Figitidae; genus Leptopilina; species Leptopilina myrica (nomen nudum). The sequence continues at coordinate 29,201,679 of CM065460.1, read as the reverse complement.
AACATATATTTTATTTTCAAAAAATGCATAATGGCTGTCAATATGGCGCATTTAAAAAACAGTGTTCCTGAAAAATAGGTCATGGGGGAGAGGCACTATGAAAAAAACTTTTTTTTTAAGTTATACAGCTTTAAAGTTTTAAGCAAAAAAAATATGAATATTTATCGAAATTAAAACGCTTACAAAACTTTTTGAGACAAATTATTTAATTTGGCAAGCAGGTATCGGATCTTTTTCGGCACTTATTCTAGAGTAATTTCCAATAGAATAGATTGTTAAATTGTTTACAATAACTTGGAAACATTACATTTTGTTTTAATATGCAGTGTGGGGCATGCCGGATGCTACGCCGATTCATTCAAATTCAACTATTTAAAAACAATAATATTTCCCGCGAAAGAATCGATATTTCTATTTCGAGTCATTTATACTGGGTGTTTTCGGCAAGTGCTTGGATTATACTCTAGATTACTTCAGTGGTGCTAACTTTAATTTTTGAATATTGCTTGTATTATTGTTTAAGTAACACGTTGTAATTGGTTACTTCGGTAAGCTCTTAATTTTCATTGGTTCAAATATTGTGAACTTTTACAATGTATGAAATATCCCTTAGGGTCTAAAAAAAATTGCTTCAAAACCCAACCTCCTGTTTGGTAATTTCCTTCCATTCCTTAGAAAAAATGTTACCAGATAAACCAGAGTGTAATCGGAATTTGAAGTGAGAGCACAATCTGGTTTATCAGGTAACATTTTTCTAGAGAATTTCAAGGAAATTACCAAACGGAAGGTTGGGTTTTAAAACAATTTTTCTACAACCTAAGGGATATTTCACAGATTGTGACAATTCACAATATTTGAACCAATGAAAATTAAGAGCTTACCGAAGAAACTAATTACAACGTGTTACTTAAACAGTAACAGAAGCCATATTCAAAAATTAAAGTAAGCACCTCTAAAGTCATCTGGAGTGTAATCCGAGCATTTGCCGAAAACATCCACTGTCGATGTTTTACTATCGATATTTTGCATTATCGATGTTTTTTTAGAATTTTAATAAATATTACTTGTTTTTTTCATAATAATAAAAAATACTATTTCTGGTTTGTATTTATAATCGCATACAACAAGAATTTAATAAATTCTGAAAAAATAGTTCATGTTTTATATAGTTATTTGATACCACCTCATTTTGCCCCAAAGGTGGGTCAAAATGGAGTTTTAGCACTCTCTCGGAAAAAACGATATAAGTTCCTTCAAAAAATTTTTTCTCCACTATATTATCATAAGTTTTTAAAACTTAAGTGTACAAAGAAGAATTCTGATGTTTTAATTGAATCGATTTAGTCGTTTGGTTCTCTGTGAACAGACAATTACAAAAAGGTACTCCATGTTGCCCCACTCACCCCTACATATATTTCAATATATATTTACTTACGAAATAAACTCGACAGGAAACATATAAATGTTGTTTAACTCACCTGAAACAAAAAGAAAAGAAAATACTCAATATTATTAAAATTAAGAAATGAAAATAAATAAAAATTTCTATTAAATAGTTCTATTACCATTATTTCTAGTAATTAAAATTAAATAATAAAGTTATAATTTGTAAAATATAGGTTTATAGTTTCTAATTTCTAAGTTATTGTTTTATAATATTAATTATAATAATTACTAATTTATACAATTTTGAATTCGAAGTAGTCATACTTTAAGGTTACACTAAAAAAACCTAGTCTCAAAATGAGTACGCTACTCATTTTGAGTTGCAACAGAAATGAGATTTTTCAGCATATTATAATTATAATAATATATTTTTATTTTCACACTGAAAGAAATGATTTCGGTATGTTAGGAATTTGGTAATGTTTAATAATTTCTATCAAGTTTTGAGAAACCAAATGTGCCCTGACGCGGTGAAAGGGACCTTACGCCCAAAAAAATTAATTTTTAGTTATTAATGCCATTATATCGATTAAAAAAATCTGGATAGAATGGTATCAATAACTCAAAATTAATTTTTTTAGACGTAAGGTCCCTTTCACCGTGTCAGGGCAGAAATGTTAATTTTACCTCAATAGTTAGGTTAAATGAGAAATTTAAAAATGAGGAACACTTAGCCTTTAATTTGTAATAGGTCGTAGTTACTCTGGCATCTCAGTTTGCTTTAAAAAAAATAAATGTCCCTATGTGCCTCTTACTTTTTTTCTACAATGGTTTCTTTTTCTTCTTCACAACTTAAAAATTTTGAAAAAAACACCAAAACATACTGAAACTAAGTGACCGTGAAAACGAACCTACACTTTGCCGATATGGTAGGTTGCTCTTTCTACATAAAGTGTTGCATTAGCCAACACGCCCCGGGAAAAAATAGTCATTACGCTCGTGGGTACTTAGTAAATATTTTGTAATTTTTTATCAATACAGTAAGCGTGAATCAAAAATCTCCAATTGACTCTTAAAAACAAAAATTTCAAACTCAAAACCTGATTTTAGTTTTCTTTTTAAAGCTATTTAAAAAAAATAGAACGAAAAATGAAAATTTTAAAAAGTTACTTTCGTATGCCAAAAATAGTTTTTCTCCTATATTTTCTACAATAGTGAATGAATAATAATTAAACTTCAAACAAACTTGTAGTATACCAAGTAGAATAACTTTTCTGTGAAGCGACATTATTTAGATTTATGATTTTTCTATAAATTACAATTATTCACAGTAAAAAGAAAGTCTTATTTTCAGCCATGGAAGGTACTTTAATTTAAGATGCAACATTTTTAAGACAGCGTTCGTTTAATTTAAAATCTTATTTTTTTGCTGAATTTAAAGAGCAAAAGCTTGCTGAATATCTGCAAAAAATGTGCTAAATTTAAGGCAATCATGTTGAAAATTAGCAGTTCTATACCTAATTTAAAAAGTAGAACTGTAAATTTAGATTTCTTATCTTTATTTTCACGCAAGCCGAGCTTAAATTCAGACTGGCATTACTTTCAGGACTTGTTTAATTTTAAACAGTATTTAAAATAAGATTTACATTTTACTGTGTTCATTACGGCTCTTAGCTATAGTTATTTTCTCAGTAGGAAAAAGTTCTATATTAGTCAGACAAAGGTTTCTGAAAAACAAAATTCATTTTGTTTTCATATTTACATTTTCTTTACAGGTATATTATATTTTAAGTTGTGTTTGAGTGAAAATTACCTTTACTACTGACGATGAAATTTTTTAAGTTTTCTATAGACAAAAAAATTTCACTTAGTCAAAACAATTTTAAAAATTATCAATTCCTATTTAATTGTAGTGATCCATACCTTCAGATGCAGAAAAAACATTTTTTTTATTTTTATCAGAATTTGGAACATTTTGGAACATTTCTTCGAATTCATTTTAATTAATTATTATTTATTTTCACTCGTACTGTTTCTTTTTCGTTGAAACTGACGTAAAATGAATTTTAAATAATTGAATGTGGCTTTTTCGAAGTAATCTAGTAAGAAAGTAAATCCTTATCAGGGCCAAACAACAAATAGAATTTACTTAAGGCAATTTCTACACGGAAAGTGTTTTTTACTGAAACGAAAATTTGTCGATAGTAGTAAAAAAAATATTTCGTCAGACAAACTATTAAAAAAGATTCGTTTGCATTCGTTGTTAAAAGTACTACACTGAGAAAACGATTTATTTGATTGAAACATATTTTGTTTAAATCAAACTTAAAATATATCTTTGCTATACAGAAAAACAAATTTAAGCTCAATTCAAACATATTTTTTGGTTCATTTATAGAAATAATATATTTAATTCAAACATCAGTTGTGCTTGATTTTAAATTATTTTAAAGCGACTTTTAAGTTTGAATCAAACATAAAATTTTTGAACATATTTTTTGTTTTAATCAAAACAGAAAATATGTTTGGATTAAACATATTTAAGAATAATGTTTTCTCAGTGTAGTAAAAGAGTATTTTAGTCAGACGGAATATATTGGATTTCAAAATAACTTTATTTGGAATATAAACATATTGTCAATAGAAATAGCTTTATTAGCCAGCCAAAATTTGTAAAGTGTGATTTATAATTTACGTAGTAAAAGTATCTTATTTTGGAGAGACAACAGATTTCAAGTCTTACAATTATTACAGCAGTAGTAAAAGTATATATCAGTCAGACATAATTATTTATATTGTCATTTTTAATTCGACGGAAAGGGAAAAATTAGTAGTAAAAGTACATTGGAGCCAGACAAAAGATGTGAAGCCCTGCAACTGTTGCATCAGTAGCAACAGTATGTATCAGTCAGACATCAATATAAAAAGAAGTTATTTTAATTTAAAATATTTTGGTAGATACTTTCTATAGTTATTTGAAATATCTTAATTTAATATGTTAAAAGTATCTTCGTCCACGTTGTCGGTATATTTTTTTGAAAAAAAAGGTTTTAGGTTAACTATGGGCTTATATGGATAACATTATATGCGTCTTCGTTTTTGAAGCATAAAGTTTTTGGTAACTTACATTTTTGTCACATCTTACGATTCTAATGTCACGTCATCGCGACGTACTGTTTTGATATTTGTAAAGTTAGAATCTGAATCCTCACTTTTTCTTGTAAACCAAACAAATCAATTGAAATTAATTCCTCAAACCAGCAAGTCGCGTTCTTCGTGTCTGTCGCGATTCCGCGACCAAGTTAACAAGTCGTGTACTACTCCTAAGCGTATTCTTCGTGTCAGTCCAAAATTTCTTCAAGTATACCAAGTAAATTTTTCAAGTCTCAGTCAAGTTATTCAAGAAGAATTTTGTCAAGGAGATAATTTCTAATGCAAGGCACATTACTATTTTTCTAAGGACTGCATTATTTCGACTTCAACGTCAAATCAAAAATTTGACACCTGGACTTCGGACCTTTCACTTTGACTGTCCCGAAAACAAGTCAAAGGAAATCTACTGAATATTCAGTTTTCGCTAGACGTCATTTCTTCGACCTCACATTGAAGGAGGTATCACCTGTTGGATCTACGACCCTAATAATATTTTTAAAAAGGTAAGTTACTATTACTTTAAAATCTTGTCCCTTTAAAATTCTGGATTGATCCCACAAAGTAATAATTTTGTTTCAGTATCCCTGAAGACATCTGGATTTACTCTTTCTCTTGATTCTAATTGTAAAGGATTTAAATAAATAACTTTAATAATTTAACTTTAATTAAGCAGTTACTCTTTCTTAAAACCTGTCCCTTAATATCAGAGTTTACTGCTCTGTGAATAAATCAGGTTGAATCACTGATACCTTTTTTTCCATCTTACATCTTATTTTAAGATGTCAAAAAAGAAATCTATTTTTGCAGTGATAGTTATTTATATTGTAATTTTTAATATCAGTAGTAAAAGTATTTTTTGCTCAGACTGAAAAATGTATTTTCTTTTTCTATTGTTGTCAGTTGTAAAGGTACATAAAGGGTTTAACAAAAAAACAATATTGCCAAGGAGGTACAAATGAGGGTTAAATAGGAAATTTCTCTCTATCTATATATATGTACATACAATAATGGTGAGTCTATATTGGTAATGATAGGACTGTTTTGCGGTTCCATTATCCCTCTTAAAGGCTTAAGTTTTCGTCAAGTTGTGCGGAGCCATTATAGTTTCTCTCCCTTTATCAAATTCCATAACTATGCTATATATACATATATATAAAACTATACTATATATATACTGAATGGTTAATCTAGTGGAGAATTTGATGGAACACCTTTCTCGTTAATCGATGAATTCGACAGGGAACTCGCAAGTTGTTTTGAATGTGGGGTGCTTTGAGCAGCAAGTACTTGGTTTGTAAACCGCAATATGAAGTTCAAAGCCAGCCGACGTGAATCTAGAGCAAATACGCTAAATTCATGCCCATGTACTTGTCGACTATTTGCTTCACGTATTACCTCGAAATTACTAATTATATTTTTATTATAATTACAACCAAATTAATAGCATTTTTTAATTACAATATTAATTAACCATTAATTAATTATCTAAAAATCGTACAGTATTCTTTCTTTAACTAATTCAACGTTTTTTGTATTAATTACTTAAAAATTAAAATAAACGTTTATTAATTTAGAAAAATTTATTCTTTTTATTTATTAATATTATTATCTCGAAAGTTTAGAGTGTAAACCTGCACTGTTAAAAATCAGACTCCAACTTTAAACCGAAAGATTGAAAATTATATACATACTTTCAATCTCACCCAGTCAAAAAAGTTCTTTAGAGTATTCTATAGCAAATTCTCTATTCTGGTATTTGTAATTTAATATTTATTTTTACGTTTCAAATAGAGATGATAAGTAAATAAATTCTATTCGAATAGAAAACTTTTGAATTCAAAGAAACAAAGAAGCAAAAATTGTTTGAAATGAAAATTATGTAAAAAAATTTTTGAAAAATAATATTTTTACATAAAACTATCACATTCGGTTGGTAATTGAAAATATAAAATATTTTCTCTCTCCAGAAATCATTATTTTTTGTAGTCCTTTACGCTGCTGTTTATATATGATTGTTAGTGAAATTTGTTTGGGTATTAAAGGGGGAAAAATAGAAATTGTTATTTTAGAGAAGAGAAAGAGAGAAAAAAAAGATTTGAAGATATAAACCAAACCTTCAATACAAAGCGCTAACAAGATGAATAATTTTTTAAAAAAGGAAAACCATTGCTCCTTTTAGTGCGACAAACAGGTTCTACAAATTTGCTCTAAAGTAACCTTCTTCCTCGCCTCACATACAATCCTGCGAATTTCCAAGAGCTCTCGCTAGCATGTCCTTTAAACTCGAACTATAACTCAACTCACATCTCTTGACTTTCTCTCTCTCTCTCTCTCTCACTCCTTTAATATACACTTGAAGAGTCATTCGTAACAAAACACTGAGTCACAAATGTACATATGCATATATAGATTCAAACAAAATTTTATTGAGAAAAAAGAAAAATGTTCGAAAGAGGGAAAAAGAAAAAAAGAAATAGAGAAAGTACAACAGAAAGAGAGAACGAAAAAGAAAGAAAGATAAAAGGAAGAAATAAAAGAGAGATAATAAGAAAGAAAAAGGGGATATAAAAAAAAGAAAGGAGAGAAGATTGAAAAAAGATAAACAAATAAATAAAGAGAGAAAAGAATACAGAAAAAGAGATATAAAGATGCCAAAAAATTTGTAACAAAAAAAATTTTGAACTATTAAAAAAGAAAATGAAAAGAAAAAACAAAAGAGAATGAATGAATGAGATAAGGAGAAAGAAGAGAAAAAGAATGAGAAAGATACAGAAAAATATGTATCGTCGAAAAATTTAATATTTAGAAAAGAAGAAATAGAAAACCGAATAAAAATTGAAAGAAAGGAAAGAAAATGAGAAAATAGAAAAAAATGAGGAAAAAAGAAAACAAGAAAATGAAAGAAGAAAAGGGAGAAAATTAGAAGCAACGAAAGAACGAGAAATAAAAAAATAAAGATAGAAGGAAATAAATAAAGGGAAGAAGGCAAAAAGAAGATAGGAAAAGTAATAAATGAAGAAGAGAAAAAATATAGAAAAAAGATAGATAAAAATTGAAGAAGAAAGAAAGCGAAAAGTAAGACAAAGATAGAAAGAAATGAAAAAAATGAAAAGAAGATATAATGAGAGAAAGAAAAAACAAGTGAGAAAAAGAAAGAGACCGGGGCAAAAGTGGATGATTTTGATACCAATACGCCCTGAACTGAATCCTCTCTCTCTCTCTCTCTCTCTCTCTCTCCTGTCGAAGACCCATATTGGTGAAATGATCGCGGTCCTGTTTTTCCTTTTTGACTTTCTCACTTGGCCAAGAAAATATAAATACGGTTCGTTAAACCATACGTAAGAGTTGTGCCAGTTGGCTGTTTTAGTATTTGACTGTTCTTTAACGCGCGGGGCTGGGTTCGACTCCCGTCGAGCGACAGAACGCCATAAGCAACCAATTTAAATGTAAATTGAAAACCAGCGTGGCATACAAATTGTTCGACTCAGCGTCAAAATATATTGCGTGCCAAGATCAAACACAAGACGAGGGTGATGCGGTCAATGTAAGGGACCGGTAGGACAAGGGCGAAACAACTGCCAGGGAGGGGGTGGATTTCAACAAAAATCCCTCCTCTTTTTACATACATACATACAAATCTATTTGCAAATTCATGCAGAATTTCCCATCTGTTTATATATATATCTATCAATGTATTCATAAATATATATATATATCCATTCCAGTAAAAAATTTTTATATTAAACAAATATAGTTTATTTGACTTAAATAAATATATATTCATCTTTGGAGCTTATTTATTTGTTTTTCACTATAATTTTACTCAGTGGAGATAAAATTTTTACTTAAACCGAATAAATTATATTTTTGAACAAATATAACATTTAACTAGCACAGTATTTAACAATTTAACTTTTTTATATAAATAGGGGAGAGTGGGGCAAAATGGGGTAGGCAGGTCAAATGGGGTACCTCTGTTTCTCCATGATGGGTACATTTAATTTTTTTATCCTCGATATATATCATTCATTTTGATAAGAAAATGTTATTAATTATGAGGGCAATATGAAAATTTTTTTTGAAAGTTATACAACTTTAATGATAGAACGTCCAACGTCCTTCCAGCAGGACCAAAAAGACTCAGGTGAGTTCGTCCGAAATCGCTAAATAAAACTAACATGGATTGACATAAAGAAAAAGTAATATATATCGTTGGAAAGGTGATGAAACAAGCTTTCAGCGCATGTAAATGTCGAGCTTGTAAGTTCAAACCGAAGAGCAGGGTAGCTTAAAGAAGTTGAATTTTCCAAAAATTCAAATAATTTTTAGTCACAAAATGATGGAACCCGGTCCTGCCGGCAGGACGCTTTTCGCTTTGTTTAATAGGCTACTAAGCCTAGGCTTATAAATTTAGAAAGTTGATATTTACATCATTTGATTTGTATTTATCTGCTTCCATATTAATTTTATAAAGAAAATTTGAAGAGAGTTTTTATTCAATTGGCCGCAATTTTGCTGATTAACATTAAAAATGAAATTTTTTTAAATTAAACAAATAGGTTTCATTCTTTAAACGTTTCTGAAGAAAAAGAGACTAGACCGGCCAAAATATATTGATTTTTGTGGATTTTACATTAAATTTACGAAAAAATGTTTTTTTTTATTTTTTAGAAACAGCCAGTTTGAGGGCTTTGAAAAATGGTTTAATATTATTATTTTAAAAAGTCAAATATATGGATTTTTTCGTCTTTTCGTCTACTTTAATCCCAATGAGTTCCGGAAAAGAAAAATTGAATTCCCTTTTTTTAAAAGCCTTATTTTCGGAACATCCTTCCGGCAGACGGGCGCTTGGACGTTCAATCATTAAAGTTTTGAGCGAAAAAAATATCGATTTTTTTCGAAATTAAAGTGCTTATAAAACTTTTTGGGATAATTTATATCATTTGAAAATTGTACCCCAAAAATGGGGTACCTATGTGTTGGGCCATGCCGGGTGGTATTTAATATTCATTGAACTACTTACAAACATTATATTATGCATATTTAACAACTTTCCGCAGAAAAGTCAATATTTTTGTTTCGGGGTATTATGCTATCGATGGTTCACTATCGATATATCGATATTTTTCATTGTCGATGGTTTTCTGTTAATTTCTATTAAATATTGCTTGTTTTTTTCATAATAATAAAGAATCTTACTTTTTGTTTGTATTTATAATCTCTTACAACAAGAATTTAACAAATTTGGAAAAAATATTCCATGTTTTGTATGGTAATTTGATACCACCCCATTTTGCCCCACCCATGGGGCAAAATGGGGTTTTTGCACCTTCTCAGAAAATGGGATATAAGTTCTTTCAAACATTTTTTTCTCCGCTATTATCATAATTTCCTCAAACCTGAGAGTACAAAGAAGAATTCTGATGATTAGTTGAATCGATTTATTCGTTTGGTTCTCTGTAAACAGCCAATTACAAAAAGGTACCCCATTTCGCCCCACTCTCCCCTAAATAGGCAAATAATGCCTACACCCAGAGAAAATTATTATTTAAACCAAATATATTTTCTTTGACTTAAATAAACGTATATTTGTCTCAGAACCAACTAGACTTTTTATTTGTTTTAAATAAAATTTATATTTGACATAAATAATACATATATTTGAGTTAAATAAAATTTATTTGAAACAAATAAAAAGTCTAGTTGGTTCTGAGACAAATATACCATTTCTCTGGGTGTATTATGGTAATGGTTACCATAGCAACAGTTGCTATGGTAATTGTTGCCATGGCAACGATTGTTATAGTAACGGTTCCTATGATAATGGTCATCAAGAAACTACTAGATGTTGAGTAAAAATTTATTATCTTTTTATTTTTTTAAGCCACGAAACCCTACACTGAAAATAAAATTTATTTGATTCAAGTAACCGATTATTTGACTATTATCAAATAAATATTTACTTGAATCAAATAATTTTTATTTGAATCAATTAAATAATATTTGCTTCAAATACTGAAATATTTGATTCAAATAAAAATTATTTGTTTCAAGTAAATATTTATTTGATAATATTAATAATCAAATAATCGTTTATATGAATCGAATAAATACGTTTATTTAAGTCAAATAACATATATTTGGTTCAAATAATAATTATCTCTGGGTGTGCCTTAAAAAAATCATTTTTTCCTTAGTTCTGGAAAAAATTACTTTCTTAAAGAAACAAATACTCTGCGTGTATTGCTTTTGTTTTTAGGCTAAAATTTCCCGAGTAAAAAACACATTATGACTATTAGGGTAAGTCCGGGGTAGATGGCCATAGTTTTTTTAAAGTACTGTAAAAATTATGAAAAAGCGTTTTTTTGTCTAAACTTTTATTGGTAATTGAATATTAAACACTTCACTTTAAAATAACGAAACATAAAATAAAATATTTTCATAGCTACAATCTTAAAATTTACATTTTCGAAAAAGTGCATTTGGCCATCTCTCCCGAAATGTCCGGGTGAGATGGCCACTATCTATAATTTTTTAATTTTAACTTAAATTTAGTTTCTAATCGTCCACATTACTTTCCTCTTTTTCTGGTCGTATTTTGAACATTTTTCATGACATTAAGTACAGTTCTTATGTACCCAAAAATGTCAAATATTGCACTTAATCCAATCTTCAATTAACGTTGTTTGATTGTAACTTTTGCGTCAACCTACAAATAAATATCCATCTCTGGTGTCAATTGGATCAATTATTTTATTCTCAGACATTTTTAATTTGTTTTTCATTAATATTTCTTAAGTATATAACATTAACATCAAAAATTTTAAATAAAAGTCATCAGTGGCCATCTTACCCAATAATTAATGATAAAAGTAAACATAAAAATATTAAATAAATAAAATAATTTTCCCTTTCATTTTTTGTTTACATCGAAGCGTGGGTTATGCACTACGCATTAAAATTAAAAATTAAAAATTATATTAAAAAATAACAATATGGTGACAAGAAATCCGAAATTTTCAACTTATTTTAGACCCATGCAAAAAAAATAAACAAGGATTACACTTACAGATTCATTATTTTTCATCAATTTATTGTTTAGATTTAATATGAATCACAGAAGGTTGAAGAATACCCCATAATAAGTGATATTTCTTTAGAAATTCTGTAAAATATTTGAACTGGCCATCTCCCCCGGACATACCCTATATTATTATACATTGCGCCTGCTTCTCTTACTGATTTTTACTTTCATTATCACATTTTCATTTTAACCCCTTGACAGTCCATAGCCCATATGTGGCCACAAAAAGTCGTGCCACCTTTACGTCTGTGGCCATATGTGGACGTCCACATGAAATGGGCCCATTTTGTCGGTTCTAGTTTTCGAGTTATTTGCAATTTAATACTTTTTTGAGAAAAACCTTAATTTTTTTTTATTTTTTATTATCAATCTACATGTTTTGACAAGTCAAATCATTAGGTTTTCATTAATTTATCGTTAATTTAAGTGTTTAACTTTATTGGTTCTTTAGAAAAAGAAAAGGGCCCATTTTGTCGGTCCTTTGCAAAAATATTCCGTATTTTTGAAATGGAGGGTCAAAAAAATTAAATCCTCTTTATTTGTCATCTTTAAAGTACCCTGGACTGAAAACAATTATTATCTGAAAAACTTCCCAGAAGAACCAGAGAGATCACAATTAATAGGTATCACAATCTTTAATTCCGTTTTTCTCGAAATGAGGTATTTATCACTATAAACTTTGAAATTCTGTAACTCATCGAATTTTCGACCAAAAAAGTTATATGACCACTCAAAATTTTCGTAATTTTGCAAGGAATTCGCCCATATCGATAAGTCCAATAGTGCCAAAATGGGCCCTTTTCATGTGGACGTCGACATATATGTCGATCTCAAAAATAAAATACTAAACAAAATTCGATTTCAATGACCAAGTGCATACTAAGGTTTTTGGGGTCGCTGAATACGAATTTCAAATCAGATTTTCAAAATTCAAAATAGTAGACCTAAAATGGCGACTATGAAGATTTAAAAATTTATCAAATACGCTTGAAACTCGTTACTTGGAATTGGACCGTTTTTGGACCACAAGCGATTTTTAGCTGGACTGCGAAGGGGTTAACATTCACTTTGATAGATTTTTTTATTTTTAATATTATTTTTTTTGTGATAAATGTTCATTTTCACTCTCATAAGAATAGGACAAAGAAAATCACAATCTGTCAAAGAGAAAATGAAACTGAAAATAAAAATATATTAAAGTGAAAATGAGAGTAAAAATAAATTTTCAAAATAAAAGAATACTGAAAATGAAAGTAAAGATAAAATCATATCCAAATTTAAAATAAAAGACAAAATGAAATTGAAATGACATAATAAAAGTGAAAATAATGTACTATTAAAATGAAAGTGAAAACAAAAATTTTAAAAATTCCCATAAAAGTAAAAATGAAAGTAAAAATGAAAATATAAATGAAATTACATATTAAACGACCTTTAAATTTCTGATTAAATGTTGAATTGAATACTTATTGAAGTAACTGGAACTTTAGTAAAAATGATTACACTCAGAGAAAAAGTTTATTTCACTTAACCAAACTGTTTAGTTAACCTATTTTATTTGTTACGATAAAACAATTTCGTTGATTTAAATAAAAATTTGGTTCATTCTAATAAATACGTAAAGTTTGTTTGGTTATCCAAAAGAAATTTTTTATTTGAAGGTGTTTGTTTCATTTTAAAAAATTAGTGTTTTGAATAGAGAATATTATTTAGTTGAATACAATTTGTTTGACACAACATACAAATTTGTTTGATTCAACCAAATCATTTTATTTGAGTCAAACAAAAATATTTGCTTGTCTAAAAAAGTACATGTGTGAATTTAAAAATGGCGATCTCACTTGTCTACAGTCCGCGTTTGCGTCAAAATTCTTTAGTTAAATCGGTAAATCGAAGAAACAAAATTATAAGTGTCGGTTAAATAATGGCTATTGTAAGACTTATGGCATATTTAATTTGTACTAGTGAGAAGGAAATATCCAATAAGTTTTTGTCAAGTTTTCAGTTGGTTGTTTCGAGTAAACTTTTTTCAGAGTGCATGTATAAAAATCATATATAATATATTTAATGTAATATTTTTAATGTTTTTTATTATGAAGTAATTTTGTGTACATGAAGAAATAATTATATAATATTTTATTTAATTGTTATTTATTTTCCTCTAATAATAATGTTTGAATTTCCTAATTTAATATTTTCTAGCATACATATTATTGGTTAATTTATGATTTATTGAATATATATAATTTTAAAATATCAATAACTGTATAATAAATTATAAATTAACGAATAATGTGTACTAGAAAATATTAAACTAGGAAATTCAAACATTATTACAGGAAAATAAATAACAAAATTAAGTAAACAAAAATATTTATTTAAATGAACCAAATACGTTAACTAAAACTATTTATTTGAATCAAACAAATCTTTTCTTTTAAAATAAACAAATTTTTTGGTTTTATAAAATAAAAATGTTTGGTTAAATGAAATAACCATTTGGTTAATACAAATAAACGTATTGGAAGACATTTTTTGGTTGAATCAAACAAACGTTTGGTTGACTGTATAGCAATGCATTTATTTGGTTGATTCAACCAAAATTTGATTGTTTCGAATGAATTTTTTTCTGAGTGTAGAATTAAAGTTAAATTAAATAAAATTCTAGATAATTAACTTCAATTACGGTTAAATTAAAAAGCAAGAAATTATATTTATATTTTTATAACCTTAGAAATTCTATAATTTAATTTAGCTTGAACCAAATTAAAAAATGTTAGTAAAATGAAATAGAATTTTAGTCTAAATCATTAGAATTCATTTAACCAGAAGTTCTTAATTATGTTCTTAATTAAAATTCTGCTTAAATGAACTGCGATTTTAGTAAAACAAATTGAATTTCAGTTAAAATAAAAAGAATTCCTATTAAATTAATAATAAAATTTATTTTTAGTATATTTTACCACAATAATTCTAGTTTATTTAGATAAAATTTCTTAAATCTAAATAAAGAAATATTAGTATTTAACCATTAAATTTTGTAAAAGCAAACTTGAATTTTACTTAAATTGTGACTTGAATTTTGGATAAAGCAACTAAAAAATTTACTTGAAATAATTCCAATTATGATTCAATTTATGAAAATTGTAATTATAATTTAACAAGAATTCAGGTGAATGCAACTTTTTTATTCGTTAAAATATCTTAAGTTTAGGTTAATTTTAGTATTATAATTCTCGATAAGTCAATGAAGTTAGTCAGTTTAATTTGCCAGAATTTTTATTAAATTGATTTATTTAAAAGTTATAAGTTAATTAGAATTCTGGTTATATTTATAAATTTTTTTATTACTCTTCTAGTTAAATAACAACTTTAGTTGAATTAATTGCGGTTGGAATTAAAATTTAGGTTAAATAAACTTAATTTCAACTTAAAATAATTTGAATTCCGGTTAAATTTTGTTTTCTATACAGTCAAGTCTAATTAACTTTCATTTTTTTATAAATAGTATTCTGGACGTATGGCTTTGAATAAATAGTTCTCAAAAAACAGACACAGTATTTAATAAAAAAAAACTTGGAACGTTTATTACTAACAAAATATAATTTACAAAATTGCTTCACTCCACGATTTACTGTCTTTTTAATTAATATTATAACTTTCGATGTATTTCACATAAAATTTTCTCATAAATTCTCGTCTTTATTGTTCGCCACCGTGCGTCCAGTACTGGCGTAATAATTATTTTCTTTAATTTCCTTTCGTTACAATCGAATCTTTTCAACTAATTTCGTCACATCAATTCATATATTGTTCAATCAACAAATTTAATAGTAAAAATTGTAGAATTTTTGTTTAATTGAATACAATTCTAAAATAGAAAGTAACTAAAGCTAGAACTTTGGTTAGAATAACTAGATTTCTAATTCAATTTTCTACAACCAGAATTTTAATTTTAACATAATTTTTCTTAATTTTCTGTTTCTAACAGATTTATTATTACTTAACAATAACTAATATTTCTAGAAATTAAGGTAATACTTTATTTCTATTAAAAGAAAATTCTATCAAAGATAACTGAAATTCTGAATTAATTAGTAGTAAATCAATAACATTAATTAATTAAACAATTAATAAAAAAAGTATATTTCAAAACAATTATAATTCTATTTATTTCTAGTTGAAATCTATTTTGATTTTGAGTAAAAAAACAACAAAAAATGTGTTCCAGTTTAAAATTTTTAATTATAATTAACATATTAAGGTAAATTTTTACTTCAATAATAATATTGAATAGAAAGAAAAAATACAGCGAATATTTATTAAAAAAGCCAGTTCAGATTCTATAGAGTAATCATTCAAAATTTAATGACATCATTTTGGTAGGAACGAATTTTTCTCTTCACGCAAACTTATTGCTTTGTAATTTAATATACGCGTTATAGTTTTTTTTCTTTCTCGAAACGACACATTATAATCATTGTCAATAATTTTACACCACATTAATCGAAATGCGTAACAATTTTATTGGAATCAGTACATAAATTCTTATTTGTCCTCAATAAATCTCCGAAAAAAACCTTTTCCCCCTAAAGCAATCACTTTTATCTGATTATTTCCTGGATTCGAATATGCAACGTCATAAATAATTCTTCAGCAAAAGAGTTATGTTAATTTCACCAATATTTTAGAGTTTCATCCATAAACCAAAAAAAGAAAGAATATATTTTCCCCTTCCTCTTTCTTCGATTTTTTTTCCTTTATAATTCAGCCAAAGAAATAATATTATAAATTTATAATTTTTTCTTTGAGAATTTTTTGTGTTATTAAAAAACAGTACGTTTATAATTTAATCGAAAAAATTAATTTTTAATAGGTACAATTGTTAAATTTAAGATTATAAAAGTATAGTATTTTAATAAAATATCAGTTATACAAGGATGTTAAGTTTTATTATTACATTATTATTTTATTAATAATCTATTAATTATGATGTAATATTTTTAAATCATTAATCGCTAATAAATAAGTCAGACAAAAATACTTTTTTTCTGTCTTAAAAAAATTATTACAGTATATGATTCTGCAATTAATAGCATAAAAGCGCCAAAGAGGAATGAAAAAAGATTAAAAAACAAGAAACTCGAAAAAAGCAAAGTTCAACAAACATATTTTTTCCAATACACAGGGTGTGGGTGCGATGAAAATTAAATCGTTGCTGAAAAATTGAATCCATAAAGATGTCGAGACAATACACCGGTAGACAAACTGAATGTGGGAGAGAGAGAGAGAGAGAGAGAGAGAGAGAGAGAGAGAGAGAGAGAGGAAGAGGAGGAGATGGAAAAAAAATCAGCGGAGGGTGAAGCAATTGCGCCCATTTACAATCTTGTCAAACCTCGGCGATTCATTTTGGAATTTCGCAAGCTATAATTACGAGACATTCCGACCTCCTCTAACCTTACGAAAAATCCATTACTCTGACAATTCTTTGGCTGGGGGGATATCGGTATGGCTACTAAAAATGAGTACAATATACGATGCATCGTCGAAGGTGACAGGTTAACGGCAACCGGCCTCAATGGACTACTGGAGGCACACCACAAGCTTTTTTGAATATATATCAGAAGCGTAGGAAAGAAATTTCTTCTTTCAGGATGTGAGAGAGGAAGATAGAGATGAAGATGTGAATATTTTTGCTTCCCTTGATTTGGGAGGAGTTGGCTTATTGACAATAGTTCGGGTTTAAAATTTCTCTAGTTTTGTGGACAATTTTTTTATTGGCGAATAGTTAAGAGAAATTTACCAACAAAATTTTGTTCAAACAATCTTGAGAGCCAAACTTACCCCGGTTTTCGCCAATTTGCCCCAGTACTGCGTCAAAATTCTACTAATAAGCATTTTTCAGCTTATTACACAGAATAAAATCTTAACGTAAAAGAGCTACAAATTTCTCTATATTAACGGAATTTGAAGCTATTTTAATTAATACTTTCCCTATTATAGAGAAATTTATCGCTGTTTCAGGTAAAATTTATTTCTCGTGTTTTGTTAATCAGTTGCGGAAAAATCAATTCTAAGTAAACAATTTTTTTGATCTGTGGAAAATGGTCCGAGATATTTTAGGGTAATTTAAGTTTATTAATTTTTAAGTACTTGCAGAGAAATCAATTATGAAAAACAATTTTTTAATTTACAGGAACATCTTTATAAATTGTATATTTAACCATCTCTATGATAAATAAAAACTTTATTCTACAAAATTAACAGGGTTGCCACAAAAATTTAATTTTGTCTTTCCCTGTCTTTTTCCTGATTTCCAGACAAACTTTTAACTTTGTCTTTGACCCGAAAGAATATTCTTATTTTCTCTAAAAATTATTAGATACTCATAGAAATGTTCTTTTAAATACATTTATGCATTTTTTCCATTATAAAATTATTCAAAAACCTCAATAACTTTATGAGTAAATAAATATAAATAAATATATAAATATAAATAAATAAGATTTTCAAGAAGTTTGAAATTAAACCTTTTAAACTTCAGTAATTTATAACAATTGAATAGAAAACAGTAAAAGATGAAGAAATCGATCACTCCGAATCTTTGACTAGGAGTAATCGATTTCTTCGTCTTTTATAATAATAATTATAATAATAATAATAATAATAATAATAATAATTATTATTATTATTATTATTATTAATAATTAAATCCACTTGTTTATAATTAAATTTTTCGAAATTACGATTATTTAGATATTTTTTAATTAAATATACATATTAAAAGATATAAAAAATTATTGAAAATTAAATTAAACTTTTTCAAAAAAATTAATTCTACAAAATAGTTAATTAAAGGTATGAAAAATTTAAACTTTTAAAGATTTAAATTTTAAATCTTTTCATTATTTATAAAAAAACCCACAATATAATGCTTTTAATATTCAATTATAGGTAATCGAAAATTTATACTTCAGTGAATTTGCAACTTAATTTTTAATATAAAAAAAAATTCTACAAAAATACAATCATTTAAATACAAAAATAAATAATTTACTGAATAAATAAATGTTTCCCAAAATTGAATTCTCGTGAAGAATTTTGCGTAGAATTTAAAAATTTTTTTAAATAATTGAAATATGACAAAATTTTTTTTTTAATTTTCAAAATAATTTAATTATCTTAAAGTACTTTATGAAATGTTTGTGAAAATTGTATTGTTATTATTAAGGAAAATTTTTTGAAAATAATTGAAATATTTACGAAAATTTTACAACAATTTTTGTAAATTTTGACAATCAAAAATTTTATTAAAAACTCTATATCCATAAGTTGAATGTAAATTTAAATTAAAAGAATTAATACGATTTTATTATAAAATTAAATTCGAAATGTTCTACTTATTAATAGTTTTTTTAGTACACAGAAAGAAAATTCAGCAGATTTTACAAAACTCAGTTTCGTTAAAAGCTGTATCCTCTACTCATTGTCAGTAAAAGTTTTGTAAAATCTGCTAAATTTATTTTTTCCGTGTAATTCAAAAGCTTGAATTCAATCGAGTACGCGAAATTATTCGAGCTTTTTGTGAGGTTCGGCTGGGCTTGAAAAATGAAAAGATCGAAAATACTCGATCGAGCTTCGAGCTTTTTGCACACCTCTAATAAATAACCAAAATTTGGTCAATTTAAAAAATGATCAAATAATAATGATTAAAATGTGGGACACATGTTTTCGTCAATTCAAATTGACAATTTGACATAAATTTGATGAGTCATTTCTGATTAGGACAAATCCATTATTCCTAATACCTAATTATTTAAAAATAGTATTATTAATAATAATAATAAGAATTAAAAAAATATTTTCAACATAATTGAATTTCTGCGAAGAATTTGATTACTTTTGAAAATAATAATTGAAATTTAGCAAATCATTGTAACTTCTCAAAAATTAATTTTTTTTACAAATAAAATAAAAAAAAAATAAAATGAAATTTATATAAAATAAAATTGAAATAGAATAAAAACCAAATGAGGATGAATTATTTTTTTCGAAATTGGTCCTACGCCACTGGAATATATATTAAACACTTTTTTTTGCTTATTTGATCGTCAAACAACTACCGAAATATTTGGAAATTTTTTTTTTGGCCTTAACTTTTATACAAAAAGAAAAAGAGGGAAAAAAGAGAAAGAAAAAGAGAGAGAGAAAAAGTATTCGATTATCAATGCACACTCGTCGAATGTCGCGAAGGTGTTTTTACCCAATAGAATTCCCACGCGTTTAACTATATTTGCCAGTTTTTATTGGCTTGCTCTGGCAATCTATGCAAGTTTTACCATCGTTGGAGCCACAACGGTAATAAACGCAACACGTTTTGATACTTGTCCACCCAATTCGCAATGCTTCCCTTGATACTTGCAACAAATCGTTGGAAGTAACGACAATATTCTTCCTTTTCTTTCTTTTCCTCATCTTCTTCTTTTTCTTTTTCTTTTTCCTTTTTTTCCCTCATTCTTTTTAAACGTTTGATGAGGTGGCTTTTTTTCTGTTTCCATCCCTCTCAAGGAAATAAAATTAAAAAAGGAGAAAATAAATAAATACTTTGAGACACGATACTGTAGCGATTTAGTTAAACAGATGTAGTTTATTCTTCATTCCAAACCAGTTTATTTGATGAACCCGTTCTCTTAAACCAGTTAAAGATGTCGATAGTAAAGTTTATTTCAAACAAGCTTTTCTTCATGCCTGAGAAAAATTCAATACACAGAATCATAAATTTCAACTTTGGATTTCATATAAATGTCAATTTCAATGAAGAGACATTTCTTTTATCTGATTATCTTTCATTCTCTTTCTCCTTTTTTCTTTATTCAACAAAATAATATTTTGGTTCAAATTTTGTATAAAAATGTGTTTTAAATTAATTTTTGCCAATTTTGTAAAATTAACAATTTTATGCCACATTTATTTTGATAGTTGTTCTTAATTATTCAAAAATGATTTAATGTCTTTTATGTAATTGTATTATTTTCTAAATTGTTATTTTTACTGCAATTTGACTTTTTCTTTATTTTTATTACCAAAAATATATTTAAAATAGAGTAAAAAGAGTATTTTATTTAGTTATTTATTGCATATCATTATTACTATTATTACTATTATTTATTTATATTTTATTATCAATAGTTTTTTCCATTCCAATTTTTATTTCGATCAAATGAATTCTAATGAAAGCTTTTAATTCATTTGATATAAATATAAATTATTAAAATTTACTAAAAATTAATTTAACAAATAATTATTTAATATATTTTCTAATTTCCAGATAGTATTATGTTTTCCCTGACTCTGAAGAATGTTCTGATTCATAGTCTAAAAATGATTAGATAAACAAAATAATTTTCTTAATACATTTATTCATCAATATTTTTAATTGTATAAAATTATTAGAAACAAAAAAAAATTGTTATTAGATAAATATTTAATCATTATTATTATTTTTTCATATAAATTAACATTTTTAAAAACTACAAATTTTAAATTTTAGTTAAAGTAGTTAATAAATCATAATTTTTAAGTAACAATTATATGATTGTTCATTCAAGAATTTAATTATATAAAATAAATTAAATTTTATGCCCTAGAGAGTTCATTATTATTATAATTTATGATTTCAAAGTTTGTAGGTCACAGAAATAAACAAGTTGTTCATTTCATGACCATTTAGCTTCCTCAATATATATTATTATATATAATTTTAAAAGTTAAATAATTATAATAGTTTATTAAATATAAATGATAAACCGGGTAAAGTACCCTGAATAAATATTAATTATTCAATTTTTTATTATAGAATAATTATTTTAAAGTGTTATGATAAAATGTCAAAAAATACAAAATTTTAATTTTTTGTGAAAAATTATAATATTTATTAATTCTATAAATTTTGATAAAATATATACTTTATATACGTGAATCGATTCGTTTTCATGTCAGGAATGCAATTTTGACAAGAATTATTAAAAATTTTAATATAGAAAAAAGTTATTTCAAAAAATCAAAAAATTAATTTTTTCAAAAATTAAAAAAATGTTTAAAAAAATTTTTTTTTATATATTTTGGAAAATCCTTCTGTCTGATTCTTGGTATTCATGACCGTAATACACCTACAAAATCTTATCAAAATCCATCAAGATGTGCAAGAGAAAATTTGTCCACAAGAATCGGTGACATACACACATACATACATACACACATACATCCGGACATTTGTTCCTCTCGACGAATTACGTATACTACACTTGAAAATTTGTAAAAATAATTGATTTTAAAAAATTCGGAAATCGACATCACTATAAGGCTTCCTTTATGAGGAAGCAAAAATTTAAGAAGAATTAAACTGTAGGACTCCAAAATTCTGATTTTTTTAGCAATTATTCTACAAATTTATATTTTTCCAGCACTTTTGATAATATTTCTTGATTTGTGGTAACTCTGTTAAAAATAATAATAAACAAAACAAAATAATATTTATTCTTTTACGTTAATTTCAATTTATTTTTAGCAAACGGAGGAATAAAATTTAAAATTCTGCTTTTCTCTAAAATAAGAATCATTATCGTTTTATATATATATGTATATTTGAATCAGTTTAAAAACTCTTGAAAAGCAATGATTGTAATCTTCACTCTTTTTTCTTTCCTTTTCATCTCATCTCTTCTTTCCTTATTATTTTTTTCCTGTGTCTTTCTTTTAATTTTTTTAAATTTTTTTTAAACATATTCGAGAATGAATATTCTTTCATCGAAATTCGAATGTTGCGGCGTCCTTTTCAGTGACGTATACTGTCTGAACGGAATGCTGAATAAATGGAGTACAACCGAGGAACCCGTATTCAAGAAGGCGGTATAAATTCGTGCAGGTAATACGAGAAGTTTCGTCGAGACAAAAAAGGTGTTAATATACATGGGCGGTAAAAATAACTTGGTAATTCTGTAAGTTTTCTTATTCTTATGCAAGATATTCCCGTGCACTGTTTATAAACAGTGACAGAAGAATCAATTCTTTTTTTCAAATTATTTTTTAAATTTCAATATTATGACTATTTAATATTAATAATTTAATATTAATATTATGACATTAATAATTAAATATTAATAATAATCTAATATTAATTATTCCATATTCAATATTAATAATCTGACATTAATAATGCAATATTAATAATTTAATATTTACAATCTATATAAATAATCTTTGTACACAAATAATCTGTTCGCAGTTTAAAGTTAGTTGTTGTTTGCTTCTTTGATTCCAACCTTTTTTTACCATTCTTTTTAAAAATACTTTCAATTTCAAAAGTAATGTATTGAAAAACATTGAATTCCAGGAATAAATATGAAAACAATTTAATTCTTGCAAAGAATTTTATTTACATTTTTGAAAATCCAATAATTAAATTCTAACTATTTCTTTCAAGTATTTAACATAATCGTGTTATATAAAAATTGAAATCAAACAATTAATTACTATTTAATATTTAATAATTTTACCATTAACATTTTATTACAATTTTTAATAGAAATTTAAACTCATTTTAAGAGATTTTGAACCTTTATGACGTCACAATTTTAGAACACGTGCTTTGCACAAATTGTGACGTCATATTGGTTAAAATGCCCTTTAACAATTTTATTAGTGCTTTTGTAAATAATTAAATTCTTTTGAAAAATTTTTTCAAGTTTTTTTGAAAGTAATGTAGTTTTTGAAATAAGTTTAATTTCGTTTTATTCTCCTTCACAATAAGTTTAATTGAAAATTTTCTAAATAATTGAATTAAAAATAGAACTTTTTTTTAACTTTTTACAATAATCGTGTTTGTTAATAATTGTAATTAAATATTTGAATATTAATATTTATTATAATTGTATTGAAAATAATTTAATCGTATTGAACGATTTTATTATTTATAAAACAATAATTTAATTCTTTCGATAAACTTTATTATTTACAAAAAAAAATCAAATTTTATAGAAAACTTTATTAAAATGTTAGAAAACAATTGAAATCTTACGTAAAAATTTTATTACAATTTTGTAAAATATTTAATAATTCTTGCAAAGAATTTGATTAGAATTTTAAAAATATTAAATATATAAATATATTAATATTATATTATTATTAAATAATAAAACATTTTTGTAATTTTATGTTCTAAAAACTTTAATTTGCAAAAAAATTTTATTTTAGAAGCAATCGTTAATTTTAAATAAGAAATAATTTTCAGAGAAATTTAATTAAAGAAATGTATTTAACAAAAAATGTAATTAAAAGAAAAAGCTTAATTTAAAAAAAAATTATAATTAATTTATTTTTGTCGTTGTGCTTAATATAACGATTATCAAAAGTATGTATTTAAAAGTCCGCGTGTTATGTTGTTAAATTATACTAACAATTTTTTTTTCATGGTAATTGCAGTAAATTTTAACAATTGCGGTAATTTCAGGTTTCTTGAATATAACAATAAAAAAAAAGAAATAAGCCTTGCACCAAAATCACAGTGTCTATTACGCGTGGTATCTGACAAGAGTGAATAGAGCGTCTCCTGGAAGTTTTAAGAATGAAGAAATTAATGCTAGTCATTGTAAACGTCGTTTTGCACTTTCTTTCATGATGACTTGCGATTCGTCTCGGTTGCACGAATGTCTGTTAAACTAAAGAATAAGTCAAACAAAAGCGATATACTCAGCAGAAGGTTTAGCGAACAAAAGAACTCATTGGAGAACCGACAAATGAAAAGTAATCGAAAACAACGTTTCAAACGTGACAAATCTTACAAACATCAATAGACTTAAACGAATACTCACTGCACATTTTCAATGATTTACTTGCAACTATCTGTGGTATCCTCGTCTTGTTTAATTTCTTTTAACTTTCAACTTTTCGATTTTCTCTATGCTCAACATTTTTTTTTAATTTCTGGTGCTTCATAAACTCTTGAAAATATGTTCAACTAATGTTTTCAACAAAAAAAAAAGTCAAGTGAAGAATGATAATAATATTGTTTCTAAGAAGTCTTATGTGGCAAGCTAAGCAATCATGCATCTTGGAAAATAATTTTAAAATATGTTGTTTCTTTTTGAATTTGTAAAGAAAATTCAAAAAGTAGGGGAGACCGGGGCTAAACCGGACAAGTCAAATATTTCCGAAACCGTGAAGAATTTCAAATCGTGTAAATAACCTATGAACGCGCATTTTCCTGATGCATATGCTGCATGAGGTTTTAGGGACGTGTCATTTTTCTTGTAATAATAGTTGCCGTTAATATGTGAAAATGTCATTTCTTGAGGTAAAAGTAAAAAATTTTTTTCTTTATTTTTTTGGGTTTTTATCGTTAAAATTAAAGTGCAAATATCATACGGACATTTTTCTTTTAGCTCAAGGTGTACTGAGTTTAGTAGAAAAAAAGTTTAATGGAAAACATTAAGAAGAAAAAATATATTGCAGGTTGATTATTAGATGACGGTGTGGGGCTGAATCGGACACACAGAAAAAAACCGGACTCAAAATAAGTCGCATATGAGACTCATTTTGAACTGCAACAAAAATGATACCCCTTAGACTCATTCTGAGTTTCTAGGGAAAAGACTCAAAATGAGTCTTAAGGGGTATCATTTTTTCTTTACGATAAAATTACAATCACATTGGAAAAGCTAAGAATAATTTATAAAAATATGAATTAAAATAATTGTTTATAACTAATAAACACGTTGCACTTGTCAAAACATTAATATGTACTTGCAGTCGATCTATTGTTTTTATGAGAAATGGAAAAAATTTTTTAGGTTAGACATTTGTCAATTGACAGACAGGGATGGGCAACCATGGAACACGAAACATGCGAAACACAAAAGAAAGTAACTAGAATATTGTTATTTTACTCATTTTGAGTCACTTGAAGTTGCCGATTACTCATTTCGAGTCACTTGAAGTTGTCGATTACTCATTTCGAGACCGACTTCCAAATGAGTTGCAACAAAAATTAGTCGGGTTTTTTTCTGTGCATCGTGATTAAAAACAACCAAATCTTTGAATTCTTTAATTTATTTTATATTAATTAACTATTTTATATTATACTCTTTGCTTAGAACCACTTTATAAATAAATAAATAAAGAATTTATTTTAAAACTCGAATTCGCAAGCGAGTTGCAACAAACAGACAAGCCTGAAAACTATGTAATTCATTTTATATTATAATTATTACCGATTTTACATATTATATTATATTCTTTGTATAGAACTATCTACAAATAAATAAAAGAAGAATTGATTTGACTTTTTTACCAAAAAAAACGAAAATTTGTATCTCATTCTTTAATTAATTGGCCGTATCCGATTTAGCCCCATGGGGTGTCCGGTTTAGCCCCACCAATTTTCGGATTTTCGTTTATGAGGTAGTCGCACCTTCGAAGCAATATATCTCTAAAGCTATTGTACTTTTTTAAAATCGAACAAGTGCGATTTGTAGGTGAAAGTACAAGCTTCAAAACGGTATATTACACTTTAGCTAAAAGTATGTTTTTGTATGAGTTTTCTGGTCCAAGACCAAATCCGTCCGGTTTAGCCCCAGTCTCCCCTATTTTTAAGTTGAGAAGAATTTCTAAAGATTCTTTGAACTTTTAAAAAGAAATAAAACCGACTACATATAATGCGAAAGAAGTCTCTTACACACAAAAAACCCAGTCTCATTTTTGTTGCATCTCAAAATGAGACTATGTTAAACGCCGTAGAACGTGGCGCCACCTAAGAGTCTCATTTTTGTTGCAACTCAAAATGAGTAGCGTATGATACTCATTTTGAGACTAGGTTTTTTCAGTGATAGGAAGATAACCAAGGGTAATTGCTTTTTTCATAAAAAAAAATTCCCAGTCAATTCCCGGTAAAAAAAACTCTCGAAAATTATTTTCAAAATTTTCCAATTCAATTATTTTCTAGCAACATGAACTAAAATTCTTAACAAATTCAATTATTTTTAATATTTCTTTGAGAATGTTTCTTAAGAATTCAATGATTTCAAATCAAATATACCAAAAAATATTTACATAACCCCGTGTAAAAATTTCGCTATGGCCCAGATCAGGGACAGATCGGGGCTTCCCTATTAGGGAATGAAACACACTGCCCGATATGGCCCTGATCAGGAAATTCACATTTGAGTGTCGCCCCTATCTGGCCCAGGTCGGGCCGTGTGTTTCATCCCTAATACGGCCGTAGTAGGGCAATTTCTACACGGGACTATACATAATAAACTAAATAGCAATTTTTTCTATACCTACTTATTTTTACATTATTTTTAAAAATTATTATTTAAAATAAATTCAGTTTAAAATCTGCCAATTATTGTTTTAATTATTGTTAGAAATAGAAAGAATTTTAAATTAAATTGAATACTTTCTGTTTTTAAAGGCTGTATGGCCCTTTTAATTATGAAATACAATTTATAAATTTTAAAATAAATATTTCGATTTTTTTCACAAAATAACCGCAGTGTTTTTATTTTTAAAAAATATTCTGTTTTATTCTTTATTTATTATTATTTAAAGAACCCATTTTTTTTCTTTTGAATTTGAAAGAAAATTCTGAGTACTTTAAAGGTTAAAAAAAACTCAAAAAGACTATTTTGAACTTAAAAAAAATAAATAAAAAGAATATTTCTTAAGGCGAAAGAAATAAAAAGAAATTTTTTCCAGGCGAAGAGAATATGAAAAAAAAATATTTACTTCCCTTTTTTGAAAGATAAAAAATTTTCGATACCCTTTTTCCGGCGAATTTCCGTCTTTTTTATTTATAAATATATACGCAGTATCTACATGTACAGTTAGATAAATGTTATTTGAAAATTTTTTTCCCCATATCGAATATTATTTTTGTCTATTCCTGCAATATAGTGTGCGCGAGATACACTTTTTTTTGATAGCATATAATTCTCATGCGGCGATGAGCCGAGAGTTAAAATCGATTTTTTTCTCTCTTTTTTTTGCCCCCATTTAGTTTCAAATTGAAACCAGAAGTTCCGTGTGTCGGCTGTTGCATACTTTATGAGTTCAATCAAAGCGAAAAATGAAAACGATTCACGCAGTGTGATGAAAACTGCAAGCACAATTCAAATCCGGTCTTTATCGAATGAAATTCCCTCCCACCCTACCCCCTTCACTTCCCACCACAATTCCACTCAATGAATCTATAAGGAAAAGTAATTTCAAAGTGGAAAATAAATTACAAAGTTGGTAATTATTATTTCTATTTTTGCCATATATGATAATCGAAAAAATTAATTAATGATCAGTGATAGTACTTTTCTTTTTCTCTTCATACACATATACAGGAGAGTTAATAATTAGAAACTAGTAAATTACAGGGTAATTATTATTAGTTTCTTGAATTTAATTATTCCGAGGAGAAATTTCTTTTATTTTCCATTTTTTAGATTAGATTTTTATTTAGTTTCTTAATTTCATTTTCTTTCAGTTTTCCTGTGTCATTTTCTTTAATAGTTTTTTAATAATTCGAATAGTTTTGAATGAAAAAAATTGTAGTTTTCTATGAACTACAAAAACAATTTTTTAGACAAAAAAAATTTCTATTTTCGTAAACAGACAATTAATTATATAAAATATTAAATTTTTTAGATTCCTCTATATAAGTTTTCCCTATTTTGAAATATGAGAATTAAATTTTTATTTTTCTGTGAAAATAATTGTTTTCAACCAAAAAAATTGTGATATGCTTGTAGAAATAAATTTTTTAAAATGAAATATTTATTCATTGTTTGAAAAAAAAAATTTTTATTCTCGTATATCAACTCATTTTTAAGTTCAACAAAAATTATATTCTTTCGACACATTTTGAGTTTCTTGGGAAAAATGATTCGAAGAGTTTTTCGTTTATGATAAAATTAAATTAACATTGGAATAACTAGGAAGAATTCATAAAAACACAGGTGAAAAATGGTATACTTTCGGAGTTTATATTAGAAAAAAACATTTATAGGTGTCCTAACAATTTTTTAAAGTTATGGACAAAAAACGATTTTTGAAAAATTTAAATTAAAAATCAAAAGAATAGAGTTAAACTTTATTAATCGGGCTGAAAATACTCTTATATTATGTCCGAACGTGAGATCTATAATTTAAAAAAAAATCCATCCCTAAAGCTCTTCATGGTCTCGAAATATTTTTGAAAATACAATGTTTACACATATACACACATACGGAATTCTTTTAACTTCTGAGGTAAAATAACATAAAGCTATGTCAAGAAATCAAACTCGAAAAATTTTGATATTACTATATTTTAAAATAAATAATAGAAAAATCGTTTATTTGAATCAACTCAATTGTTTTGAGTACCTCTAGAAATAAAATATTTAGGTACTTATTTTCAAAAAAAAGGTTTTATTCTCGTATACTATTCTCTAAATTTGAATTTGTAAAAATGATTACTAATTTGAATTATTGACTGACTTTTTGCTTTTGAATTAGTAAATTTTACTAATAAATAGTCATTTCTACTATTTTATTAGTAAATTTTACTAATTCAAAAGCAAAAAGTAAGTCACTAGTTGAAATTAGTAAACATTTTTACTAATTCAAATTTAGAGAATAATCAGTCAGAAATAAGAATAGTATTATTTATTATTTAATTATTATTAAACTAAATTTCAATAATCATTATCATTATGATTAACGCTGAATGTTTTATTAATGTCTATTTATTTAACAATTATTATCATTAATTTTATATTATATCTATTATTTATATTATATTTCAATTGTTATCTATGCAATATTAATATTAAAAGTTATTAAGTTTATTAACTGTTTTTATCGTATTTTAATGATGAAATTTGTGTCAAATTGACTCAGTGTGTCAACGGTGTGAAAATAAATTTGAATTAAGTCCTTTTTTTCCTCAGTCTAACTATATTTTGAATTTAGGCAAAAAATCATTGAGTCTATTGTACAATAGAAAAATGCTATACAAACAAAATAATTCAGGTCGAATAAAAATAAACAAAAAAAAAGGAAAAAATCTTCAACATTACAATAATAGTTAACACACACACATTTTATAATTTTGTGGTATTCATTGCAATTTTCACAGGGATATTATGTTTTTGTGCCATACAGCAATGCGGTATATAACTTTCTGAGATGGATGTAAATTTGCTGGACTTAATTCTTTTTTAGTGAAAGAGAAAAAGAGTGCGTGTGTGTGTGAGAGAGAGAAAGAAAGAAGAGATGTCTTGGAGTGGGGGGAAAGAAGATAAGAAAGCCAAAGGAATTTATAGCGACAAAAATTCTCACAGCTGCATTTTCAAGAAAGAAGAAGAAGAAGAAGAAGAAGAAGAAGAGAGAAAAAGAGAGGAAGGGAGAGAGAGAAAGAGAGAGAACATGCCGGACGACAGGATAGCATTGCGCTATTACATCCAGAATTTTCACCCTGCGTGCACAGCCTTGAGTTCCACAATTGGTCGAGTCACGAACTTTTATTCGAAAGATTATACAGTACTAAGCGAGTTCACAAGTTATACAAGGTGTTCCATAGTTTGTGTTTTCAATGAAAAAGATCATAATTATATTCTTCATTTGAATGTTTAAAAAAAGAAAGAAAGAGGAAAAAAAAGAATACATATATATATATATATATATATGAATTATACAATTTCCTGTAAAAACAATTTCTTGTCGTGCTTTCGTGAAGAGTTAAAAGAAGACTTTTTGAGAGAGTCTTCTTTCAGCGCAAATTACGAGGCCAATCATCG
Organism: Leptopilina myrica (nomen nudum); assembly: GCA_032872475.1. NCBI lineage: Eukaryota > Metazoa > Arthropoda > Insecta > Hymenoptera > Figitidae > Leptopilina > Leptopilina myrica (nomen nudum). The sequence continues at coordinate 29,171,229 of CM065460.1, read as the reverse complement.
TTGACTTTAATTTATCATTTATCGTGTTTGTAACAAGGTAAAATTCTCCTACGACAAAAAAATATTTACTTTTACCTTAGAAAGAATATTTTCCAAAGGTGACAAAAAAGAATTCCATTAGTAAATTATTTTTGAAAGTAAAAACGTTGATACAAAGGTGTATATACAAGGTAGAAGAATTTACCTCAAAAAATAAACTTTTAGAAGAAAAAAATTTATTTAATTTCTTTATTTAATAGTGGTAATGGTACTAAAATAAATAATAGTTGTAAAAAATATGTTTAATTTAAACATATTTTATTATTGAATAAAACGTAATTTTTATCGATCCAAAATTGCTATGTATTGAATCAAAATTATTGTGTTTAAATCAAACATAATTTTTGGTTGACTGTATAACAAAGATAATTATATTTGATTCAAATATATTTTTTTCTCAGTGTTGAAATAGTAGTAACAATAAAAATAGTAGTAATAATAGTAGTAACAGTAGTAATAGAACTAATAGTAATAATAGTGATGATAGTGATTAATAATAGTTATAGCAGTAATAATAGTATAATGACAGCAATAATGATACTTAATATAATAAATATCTATAATAATAAAAATTCTCTGACTTACGGAACAATTATTTCTCTCATTTGAGAAATAGTAATAAAGAAAGAAACAAATTTAGCACTAATCGTGATTATTTGCATTTAATAATTACATGAATCTTGTAGAGGAATTTTAATGAGAATAGATATTAGTGTACAGAAAGGAGGAGTCCTTTATATTAAATCAATTTTAATTTTTAAGAAAAAACTTCCATTCGCTCTTGAATGAGTCAAATGATTTATTTTCATATTTGCCTTTTTTTCTCTGAAATATATATTATTAACTTTTATCGGATTTTGATTTTTGAAAATAATTAACACGCGATATTTGCAAAAGCAGTTTCTGCAGAATTTTTCCTTTCTTTCTTCTCCTCCTTTCTTTTTTTTCTTAGATATTATTGCAATTTTATTATAATATTAATTTATTGTATTATTAATAAAGAAACGGTGAATAATTATTATTGCCACGAACAAATATATATTTATTAATAGAAAGGAGAAAATATTTTTTTAGAAACTTTTATTCATACTATGATTTATGAAATCAACAATCTTTTATATACTTTATATTATTAATATTTCAAAAAAAGACGTGTATATTTATTTATTCCTGTTTCTAGTCTTCTCGATACTTAATAATAAAGCCATCAATATAATTTAATAGACTATTGGATATAACACAAACCGTTAAATATATAATCTCTTTCCTATTGATTTTAAGATTTATTTTAGTATTTATTGCTTTCGTATGTTAATGGAAGGAAATAATTTATAATTTTTATTAACAAAAAAAAATACTACCAAGCGGGTTTGAAATTTTGTTTTCTCTCGTTTATTTTAAAAGTGTAAACAAAAAATTTATTTCTGTTATAATTATCCTTTTTTTGCTTTTGAAAAAAATATTTGTATTTTTGTCATAGATGAAAATTATTTTTTAATTGTATCAAATGAAAATGGTTAAAATGTCACAAAAATTTTATTTTGTTTTTCCCAGATTATTTCTTCATGTTTTACAACAGTTAAAGATGACCGAGTGTTAATAATTTTGTTAATAATTATTAAGAATATTATCAAAATTATTTTCATCATTTCAATTCAATTATTTTTTACAATTTTTTTTCTTGCTTTAATAATTAATTTATTATCCGTAGAATAATAATAATTTTTCATTGATTTTATATTTCAGACAAGAATTGCTCTCTCTATATCGTACACACCGTTTTTTAAGTCAAGAAGTGCATCACCGTCAACAATTAATTTCAACTTGTCTATTTTTTAATATTTTGTAACAAATTTTTTTTACAGATACTTCAAATGTATACAAAATCATCCTAAAAAGCCCAGAGCCTTAAATTAATTTTATTCTTTTAAAAAGAATTCACAAAAAGCGCTAGTTTTAGGCCTTCTAAAGTAGGATTCCCCCTTAAGAAATAGTACAATTAGTGGTCTTTTAATAAAATAAGAGTAACGTTATAAAAATAGTAGCTAAACAGTTGTATGAGATGACAGAAGTGTCGAAAAGTATCAACAGGTTTGTGAGTACAAGATTTGCAATAATTGTATATTAAAAACGAATAATAATAAATAGCTATAATAATAACCAAATAGTAGCATACGATAAATAAAAATAATAATAAGATAGTTGCTTATTTCATGATCATTTAACTTTCTCAATATAATATGTAGCGATTGCTTAAATACAAAAATCTATTTTTCAAAAATTAAAAAATTGCTAAAAAATTTTTTAAAAATATTTTTGAAGATCCTTCTGTCTATTTTTAAATGTTCCTGACCGAACTCTCCAAAATTTAAATTAGTTAAAAATAACTGATTTAGAAGCAAAAAGTCAGTCACCAATTCAAATAGTAACATTTTTTCTGACAAAACATTTGTTCCTCTTGACGAAATATATATACTACTCTCTAAATTTGAATTAGTAAAAATGCTTACTAATTTGAATTAGTGACTGATTTTTGCTTTTGAATTAGTAAATTTTACTAATAAATTAGTTGAAATTACTATTTATTAGTAAATTTTACTAATTCAAATTTAGAGAGTACACTTGAAAATTTGTAAAAATAATTGATTCTAAGAAATTCGAAAATCGACATCATTACAAGGCTTCCTTTAAGAGGAAGGAAAATAATGGTAAATAATAATAATAATAATAATAATAATAATAAAATAGTAGTAAATGTTAATAATAAAAATAATAATTTACAGACAGTGCGTATCTTGTTTGATAATAAATAAATGTCAAATAATTTCTCAAGTCGCGTGATAAGTAGAGTTTTCGATCGATAGGATCTAAAAAAGCATACCCTTATAAGTACGCCGACTAATATAAAGACAAAATACAAAATGCATGTAGAAACACGCACGCACACACACACACACACACACAGAGGCATAAAATTATATTATGATCGTGTGTAAACAATGAACGCACGCGTATATTACACGTGTGTGCATGAGAAGGCGCGCTTGTCCAGTTCCTTTTTTGTGTCAGCCAGTTATTAGATTATGATTAAACGATTGGAGGGGTTGGAAAGGCGAATCGGTTGGAGACGTACGACGCGCAACAGAGTCGAGAGGAAGAGAGAAAATAGAAAAAAAATTAGAGAGTGAGAATGAGAGAAACAAATTTTTTTTCTCCTTCTTACACTCTAAAGAGTGAAAGAGGAAGAGAGAAAGAAAAAGGGAGTAACAAAGAGAGACAAAAAGAAAAAGAGAGATAAATATATAGAGTAAAAGTAAAAAAAAAGATGAGTGACAGAGAGAGAAAGAAATAGTGAGTTTGGAGATAGAGTCGGCAGAACAAACGGGCATCCTCAAGGAGGAGCTAATTAAAATACAAATACCTAAACTGGCTCTTGAGGAATTAGTTCCGTGGGAGGGAGAGCAAAAGCGAAGAGAAAATTAGAGAGAGAGAGAGAGAAAAAGAGGGGCGGGGGCAGAATGAAATGTGCACCAGTTATGCAAGAAAGAGATGGACATGTATTTATTGTGCACTGGGGCAGGTCCCCGAAGAGCAACGGTAGAGAATTAACAACCTGAATAAGTATTAGAGTAAAATTAACATTTCTGAAGTGATCGTGTGTGCGCAATGGCGCCACAAATTCGAAAATTCACATTAAAACTTTTTTAATTAAAATAATAATTAACTTTCAAAAGTCCTCTATCATTTTCAAATTTACTAAATAACGTATTCGATTTCTCCCAGTTCTTCTATAATTTTAACGGATTTTTTCTTTTCTTTCTATGTAATTATTTGTTATTTATGTATTGTATATTATTTACTGTTTATTATATATTATTAACTATTTAATATATATTACTAATTATTTATTATTTATTTTACATTATTTAGTCAAAAATACCCATTCACACAGAGAAAATTTTTACTTAAATCGAATATATTTTATTTGTTTTAAGTAAAATCTTTATTCGACATAAATAAAACTTTTATTTTAACCAAGTAAAAATTTATTTAAATCAATTAAAATTTATTTGAAAAAAAGTTTGAAGTTGGTTTCTTCAATGAAAAATAATTCTGGTTAGGGTATATTTTACACGATATTCTAGTTAAAACAACCAGAATTCTGGTTATATTAACTAGAATTCTGGTTTGGGTTGTAATTCTAGTTAAAGCTAGGATTTCTGGTAATTCCAACCAAACCTTTTTTTTCAGTTTCTAATTGTTTTTATTTATTTTCACTTATTTTTATGTATTTCTATTTTTTTTCATCTAAACATTTTTTGAGAGTAACGACTTACCCTATAGTACAAAATGTCAAGTAAATTTAAGGCTTATAAAATTATTTAAGACCAATAACTGTTTTAAAAATAGTTAAACACTAAAATACGGTGCACTTTTCGGTGGAAACAACTTTTAAAATGTAAAAAATTTAGCTTCGTTTTTACAGGCCATGTTTCTTCATTTATTCATCAGAAAAAAAAATTTCAAAATAATTAAATTAATTTTAATTAAATAGTGTACAAGCTAAATTCGGTTAATTCCCTATAATAAAACAAATTAGTTATAAAAATGTATACCAAATTTCAGTATTAAAAAATTCGGGTCAAACTTCCACTTCTCTTTTTAATAATAATAAATAAAATAATAATAAATAAAATAATAATAAAAAAATAAATAATGTTACAAATGATTGCAGAAATTCAATTATTTTCAAAAATTTTCCTCAATTCAATGATTTTCAATATCTACTGTTCGAATAAAGTTTTCCAAAATAAGAATTAAATTATTTTGAAAATGTTTTTACCTTCATGGGACAGTAGAGATACCCGGGTACCTTTTACATTTTGCAAATTGATAATTTTCATAATTTTGCTTTCTCATAGAGAAAGGATTGTATTGGCAAAATTTTCGATTGTAATTTTTTCACATATTTATAAACTTATTTTCATTATAGAGCAATCCCATGGTAAATTATCATAGAAAATTCTTTCTAGTATGGGATTTGGATGAAACATTAGCATTATTGTTCTTTTAAACACCACTAAAAAAATAGTGAAATTTTTTTGAAAAAATATATTTATAAACATATAGGAGATATACAACATTGAAATTTTTTAGCTTTTTTTCTTTGAAACCCCATAACTTTCTTTTGCAAAAGATATTTAAATCAATTATTTTTTAAATTGTCAATAAAAAGTCACACTTTTAACAAAAAAATGGGGTATGTATAATTTTTTTTTAAAGTTATACAATTTTAAAGTTTTAAGTAAAAAAAATATGAATATTTATCGAAATTAAAATGCTTACAAAACTTTTTGAGACAAATTATTTAATTTGGCAAGTATGGAATACTTTTCGGCACTTATTCAAGAGTAATTTCCAACAAAGTAGATTGTTAAATTGTTTACAATAATTTGGAAACATTACATTTTGTTTCAATATACAGTTTACAATAACGCCGATTCAATCAACTATATAAAAACAATATAAATTTTAAATAAATAAATTTTGAAAAAATATTCTTTGTTTTGTATAGTTATGTGATACCACCCTATTTTGCCCTACGGGTGGGGCAAAATATAAGTTCTTTCAAAAATTTTTTTCTCCGCTATTATCATAATTTCCTCAAACCTAAGAGTACAAAGAAGAATTCTGATGATTAGTTGAATCGATTTATTCGTTTGGTTCTCTGTAAACAGCCAATTACAAAAAGGTACCCCATTTTGCCCCACTCTCCCCTATATTTAATTGAAGAATTTTCAAATAATCGAAATTTTGTAAAATTGAATTGCAAACAAAAAAAAATTATTGAAAAAATTATTGAAAAAATTATTGAAAAAATTATCGATTTCAAAAAGAATTTTAGTTAAAAATTGTAGAAAATGATAATTGAATTCATGTTTTGAAAACAATTTTGAAAAGTAGTTACAATAACAATATCCTTATAATTTAAAATAATGATCTTACACACGATCACTTTTAAGGAGGTTCTATCGATAATTGATTTAATGAACAGATTTTGATAAAACTTAAGGAGCAGCTAGATAAAGTTAATATAAAGGCGTAGTTAAATTTTTGTAACCTCTGGATACCTATGAAAAAAGTAATAAATATTTTTGATTTTCAACATTTAACATTGAGTCTTATTCGAGTTGAGTAGTTTGTCATATATATCTACAAATTGCAAAGTATTAAATGAACAGATATTGATCTAAATTTTTTAAATACTAAACCGATATGCAATAATTACATAACTGTTACAAAAATTGTCAATAGGTACCTGTGAGATTTACAATAAATTAATTTGTAAAGAACCCTGAAATTATTTTTTTTTATCTGAATTTTTTAAAATTTACCTTATAAGATAAACTTTTTCACATTCCTGTATAGAAATTGAAACGTGGCTATCATTCGGCCCTGATCAGGTTAAATGGGGCTCTGAATTTTTTTTTCAATAAAAAACTAAAATTTGATTCAAAAATGTTTGACAAATCAAAATTATGCAGATTTTTTTCTCATTATTTCTACATAAATATAGAAAATTAAGCAAATTTTAGAAAAAAAAGAAAATTATTTGCATCATTCCTTTCTTAATATTTCAATTAAAAAAAAAAAATTAGTTCCTTTTTAAAAGGAAAAAATTAATATTTTTTTAATTAATTGCAACTTTTCAACGAAATGGCAAGTTATACATTTTTATTGTTTAGAATTAGAATGTTGTTATATTCGTACCTTCAGATTCAGAAAAAAAAAATTTCCAGTTTCATTAGAATTTGTTGCAAAAGATTTAATTTGTTTATACAAATTATGTTGTTTATAATATATATTTAAAAAAAAGCTAAGGTGAAATATGTACTTACTTTTTTTGCATTTGCAAAATAATTATTCAACACGGAGAAAAATGGAATATACAATTAGGAATATAGAAAATAAGATCATACTAAATATAATCTGATTATAACCCTTTACAATCTATTTACAACCTTTGAATGTTTTAGAATTATTTCTGGTGTTCACAATAGATTATACATTTTATAATCCAAAATCGAATCAAATTATAATTTTAGATTATTACTATAGCAACATGTTTTATTCAAATTGTCATATTATGAGGTTAAAGTTGTTTTGAAAATTTGTTGTGATCGAACTTTTTTACATGTGCTGCTATTTTAATTTTTCAGGTTTGTAAATTTCTGATTATTTCATTTTTATAAATCTAAAAACAATTATATAGCATTATGCATTTATTTACCATTAGCTTATTATTGATTATAACCATTTTTATTTTAAATATTACAAGAGAATATTATTTTTAACCTTTTCTTAAAAGTATTTTTATTTACTCACAAAGTATAAATTTTGTGTTTGGTAAGAATTTATTTGTTTGTAAATTTATTTATGATTAATTGATCAATTATTATTTAATTGATAACAATTTTAATAATAATTTTTTTAATAGTTTTGTAGATTTATAAAAATGAAATTACCAGAAATTTACGAATAAATAAATTTATGTTAAAAAAAATAAATTTAGTGATTGACCAATTAATTTAATTAATAAATTATTAGCAACAACAAATTCAAATTTTTATGTTTTTTAGTTTTATTGTTAGGCAATTAAATATTAAATTAATTTTTTTAATTTATGGGTTAGTTCTGATTTGTCAAAATTTTATTGATTTAAAATAATGCAAAGACCAATTATATTGATGTAAGTTTTATAATCCAAATTAAAATGATCAACAATTTGAAAGTGGTAATACTCAGATATTCATATTTATAATTCTGGTCAACTGTCCTATATGTATATAATGTAAAAATATCATGATAAGTATAATCTGGATTGTATCACAAATAATCCATTTTTCTCCGTGAACTCTGGTATAAATGTCTCTTCACTCTTTTTAAACTTTTCTGCAATTTTTACAAGGGTTGCGATAATAGTGGTTCGAAATTTATTACATTTATCAATAATTGTATTTGAATTAAACATAATAGTTTTTATTCAATATATAATTAATTTCATTCAAGAAAAATTATGTTTAATTAAAACAAATTTTTTTGGTTGACTAGTTATTTTTGAATAAAAAAGATTTTTTCTGAGTGAAGACATGAATTTAAAATTCCTCCACTTTGATATTAATTTCAAATGCTGAAATAAATTAATATATATATAATGATAAATTTCAAATTCCACCCAAGTATATCATATCTTCTCGCGTTTTGAAAAATGTACTTTTATTCAATAATTTTCTCATGTCATATATTGGGACATAATTCTGCCACTGAAGATGATATAGATTCATAGATGTATGTATGTATATATATAACATTCAATATATGATATGAATTTTCCTCGTGTTGTGAATTTTGAGTTTCTCTCTTCGAAAATATGCCGAGATATTGGATTCTCAAATATATATATATATATATACATTCAATTTGCAGTAATTTCTGAAATTTAATTTTAGCATTCGGAGTTAATTTTCTTCATAAACGCGCGCTTGCTTGTTTTTTCTCTCTCTCTCTTTCTCTTTTTGTTTTTTATTTCACAACTTGGGTCCATTAGGCTTGAAACAATAGGGTGAGAGAGAACGTTCTTCCTGCTTCTTACTTCAGAATTCCATGAAATTGCCGGTTTCGAAGTTCCTTGTTAAATTAACCAGCCAGAATTGCACGACAATTTCCGTGTATCGGAGATTCCTTTGGAAGCAGGCGAAACGACGCGACGCGACGATCTTGTGCCGTGCGCGACTCTTATTAAGATTCATTCTAAGGAATTTCCTAATAATTTCGAAATTTTCGGTATATTGTATTTTATATATACATATATTTGTATATATATATATATATATATATATATATTTCAAGATATAGATATAGATATAGATATATAGGTGTGCGTGTTTGGGAAGCTTTGAAAGGATGTACAAAAGGACGACAAGTTTCGGAAGGAAAAGTTTTGCCTATTGAACATGTCAGCTCCTCGAGTTAATAATCAACGTCAACTGGCGCAAGTTTTCAAGGAGATTTATTAAATATGCATTTATTGCCCTTTCGACTTTGTTCCTCATGTATATGCAACCGGCTTTAAGGTACACTCATACACACACGTACACATTGTCTCGTCGACTGTGTTTTAAGCCACTGAAATAGCCAAAGCTCCTTATCCTAAACAAAGTTAGCAAAGTGTTGGAAACTTTATCTCATATCTGTTTAGGAAGTTTGCTTTTGAAAATTGTCACTTAATTCATAAAAAAAAGAGTAAAAAATATCGTCTTAAATTTCTTCTAAATTCTTACATTTTTTTTTCTTATAACTAACTCTTCTTCGTTTCTTTTACGCCTTTCTCTAAATTTTAATCAGTTGAAAACTATAGTTCAAACTAACAATCAGTATGACTGATTTTATGCTTCTCAATCGTGTTAAAATTAAAAATAAATTTTCAGTGAAAAAATTACCCAATTTCAGCAAATAAAATAACTGAAAAATTAGATAAATTGTACTGTAATTATTGGATAAGTTGAAAAAAATCAGTCTTTTGCTTCTGATTTAGATGTTTTTAACTGATTCAAATTTTGGGAGAATCTAAATTTGAATTAGTAATTTTTGATTAATGAAATTTTTATTGCACTCAATTTAATTGTATTTAAATACAAAATTTTAGTATTTAAATGCAATTATGAATTGAACCATTTAATTGACACAAATAAAAATTATTTAATTCCAGTAAATATTTGTTATAATAAGAATAATTATAATAATAGATAATAGACAAGTGTTTCAGTGTAATTTTCAGATTAAAATGATGAAAAAAATAGTACATTTTTGTCTGTTGAATATTTTAGGAATTTATTCACAAATATTAATCAAATTCGATACTGAAAATTAGGGAAAATTAAATTAAATTTTAAGAATTGTTATGAAAATTCATAGAAAATATTAAAAACATTTAATTCTTCTTAAATTGTTCGTTTGTCTTAAAAACTTTAAAATCATAAATAATAATAATAATAATATAATTAAACTTTAACAGCATGTGATTTTAATTTATTTTAAATTAATTACTACAAATTACTTAAAAACTATCAGTTATCACAGTCACTTCTAATTACAGGGTGGCCACTATTTTTAAATTTTTCGTCTCCCGGTTTTCTCCCGGTCCTCCCGGTGAAAATGAGCTGTTTCTCCCGGTTTTTAATTATAATTTTACTGTGAGCAAAACATTACCTTTATGTAATATGTAATTGTAAATGATATAAATTCGGCCAAAAACACTAAAAACAGGGCTCGGATCGTCTTTAAAACTAAAAAAAGTATCTTTAGTCGCATAAATTCACAACAAAAGTCACGAAAAGTCGCATAAAATTTCCGAAAAAGTCGGAAAAAAGTCGAATGAAATTTTAGGAAAAAAACGCCGAAAAGGAAACACAAAATTGTAAAAAAATCACATTTCTCGCTAACACATATACTTTAACATCAAACAATCTGGAATAATATTTAATAAAATTTAATAAAATTAATGCATGGCAAAATTTTAATTAGGTATTTTTAACATTTTTTTTTAATACTGTTCAAAATTTCAATTATTTTTATAAATAATAAAATTCTTTTCCAAAATTCGATTATTTAAAAAAATTCAATAAAATGCCTGTCATAATTTCAATTATCTTTATAAATAATAAAATTCTTCTCTGAAATTAATTTATTTTCAAAAATAATAAAATTCTTCGCAAAAATTCAATTACATTCAAAAATTTGATTTAAATTTCTCGTCAAAATGTTATAAATAATAAAATTCATCATGGAAATTCAATTATTTTCAAAAGTAATAAAATACTTCGCAGAAATTCAATTATTTTCAAAACTTTTTTTAAATTTTCAAAATTTCAATTATCTTTGTAAATATCAAAATTCTTCTTCAAAATTCAATTACTTTTAAACATTTTGAAAAAAAATCTGTTCGAAAATTCAATTACCTTTATAAATAATAAAATTCTTCTCTGTAATTCAATTATTTTCAAAGAATTTTAATAAAATTCTTGTCAGAATTTCAATGATTTATTTCTGTACATTTGTAATTATTTTTGTAAATAATAAAATTCATCCTAGAAATTCATTTATTTTCAAAAGTAATAAAATTCTTCGCAGAAATTCACTTATTTTCAAAATTTTTTAAAAATTCTCCTCACAATTTCAACTATTTTTAAAAATATCAAAATTCTTCTTCAATATTCAATAATTTTTAAACATTTTTAAAACAAATCTGTTCAAAATTTCAAATATCATTATAAATAATAAAATTCTTCTCTGAAATTTAATTATTTGCAAAGAATTTTAATTATCTTTATAAATAAAAAAAATTATCCTAGAAATTCAATTATATTTTAATATTTTTTTATAAAATCTTATAATATAAATTAGTGATTTTCTCACTCGATGATCTTTAATTATTATAAAACATGAAGACACCGATTTCTTCATGTTTTATAACAATTTTTTATAAGTAGTTAAATTTCAAAATGTTTGAATTTGAATCTTTTGATGATTTTTAATTCTTATGGAAAAATAATAATTAAATATTTATTTAAAAAAGAAGTTATTGATGTTTTATGAAAAATTTGAATGAAATCTGTAAATAAACTTATCAGAAAATTTTATTGAGTAAAACTTTTTCCTTTAACTTTAATTTTCTGAAATCTTTAAATGTAAAATTTTAGTCCCGGTTTTTCCCGATTAAAATTTCTGTCCCGGCTTTTTCCCGGTTTTCTCCCGATTGATTTTTCTCCCGGGTTTTTCCCGGTTCTCCCGGTTCTCCCGGTTGGGTGGCCACCCTGAATTAATTTCTCGTCGTTACCGATTTTAAAGTGTTTTATTAAAATTTATGTTTTAATATTAAAACTTTTGCACATCACAGTCCTTCTTTATTATATTTCAGACATTTTTACAAAATTTCAGCTCAATTTATTAAATATTTAAAGAGAAAAGTGGTCGAAAAAATTTCCATTAGATTTTTAAGAGTCACATGCTGTTAAAGAGCATGAAATTGAAATTATTTTAAATAATTTAATTCTTCAAGCAAAACTATAAAATTATTCCTTAAAAATTATTAAGTAAATAATTTTACTTCAAAATTCAAAAAATAATTTAATTTTAAAAGATTTGCATTTACAATTTTTATAATTAATTCAACATCAAAAGATTTCAATTTCAACTAACTTTTATATAAACATTGAATTAGAATTTAACGATTTTATTAATTTTAGAAAATTATTTGATAATTTTACATAAAAATTTGAAAAATATTTTTATTTTATTTTACTATAGTTGCGTTTAAAATTTATATTTATATAAAATTTTGGTATAATTAAAAATTCATAAGATTGAATTGTAAACAAGTGGAATTAAGAAATATTTTAACTGAACTTCTTTTTCTTTGTATAATTGAATTTTTAAAGAACTTTCGCAAAAATTCTTTAAAATAATTTATTTATAGAAGAATTTTTGTTAAAAATTTTAGAAAATAATTAATAAAATTATCGGTTCACTATAAAGTTGAATACAAGATTTTTTCGATTGAAAAAATAAATATTTGTCTTTTTACGTCATTTTTATGTCCTTTTGATTTTCTTTTGTAGTTTTCCTTTATTTTCTTTTTAAAAAGAAAAAATATTCTGTAACGAAGTAAATCGTTACTTGTATAGGCGAATTTTCGTTTGTAGTTCAAAGGTATAGTTAGTAACTTTTGTCTCCGTCTTTTCTATCGCTCCGTCGCCTTTTGCCTAATTTTGGTATATTTCGTTGGCCAGTGTCTTGTGTCTATCTTCCCTAGTTCCCCTTCCATGAACGATTTCTCGCCTGTTTGATAAGAGGGAGATGTCACATGGTTTATAGCGACCCATAGCGACCCTTTCCCTTCTTTCTAATAGGTATCGTTTAAATTGGACAAGAAAGAATTCATGGGAAAAATCATAAGGTGTGATAAGGAAGGAGTTTCCCAAAATTCGCTGCAGGTTTCCAGGAAAGCCGCGGATCTGTGAAACACTCGTCGCCTAGATATCAATCAAGCTGGTTGAGTTTGAGTTGAGTTGAGTTGAGTTTGAGAGTAGAGTTGTAATTAATATTTTGTAACTTTAAATTTTAATCCAGTAACTTGCCTTTTATTTAATAAATTATTTTTATATTTTAACTAATAAATTGTGAGTAATTATTTAATTGTGTTCCTTGTGTTTGGCGTTCTATTTGTTTGGAGTTTTTGGAGACGCTGGTGTTTCGAGATTTCAAAGGAGCCGTTAAAGTTTGTATATTGAGTCCAAGGAATCTGGAGGTCGATGCATCGCGATTTTAATTCTCAGCAGTTCCCCCCTTTAATGAGATTTTGTTGAAGATTGTATTTTTGTGAATTAGAGTTTTTGGGATTATGATGACTGAATTTCGGGTTAACGATGCAATAGTTTAAATTAAGTAAATTATAAATAACTATCAATTTTCCCCGTTATAATTCAATTAAGATATATTTAAAATCAAAGGAATAATTTTTTTGAATTATTATCAATTTAATATTCTGCTTGTTTTTCAGTAATGAAAAAAATACATTTACAAAGTTAACAAAGTTTATAATTGCAATGAATTAGGAGAAGAAATAATTTTCTATATTTTTTTTACTTTTAACAATTGTTTACAAATTTTTCTTTTAGATAGATTTTATTTAAAAAGGATATTTGTTTTCTTTGTACAAAAAATATTTTTTCTCCGTTTTTAATTGTTAATTATGAACGTTGTATATTTTACCGACAGTAAATAATTGGTAAAAAAAATTCGTTTTGACTTGAAAAAAATTTATTGAATTTTTTAAAACAAAAGAAACTTCATAAGAAATTTTTTATTTTTAACTTTGGAAAAATTGTCTACTATATAGAAAATTATGAAAGAAAAACTATTAATAATTTAACTCGTAAAATTGAACAAAAGAATAAAAAAATTGTTTTATTAAAAGAGCTGTAATTAAAATTCCTTAACAGTTGTCTAAATAAAACCTTTATGACTCTTGAAATTTGAATTATTAGGTACTAAAATAACAAACATTTCTCATAGTGCTTGTTAGATTTTCACAAGTATAAGAAAAATATATTTAATAAACGAATATCAATATTCAAGAGTAAAAAATTTTTTCGCACTATCGCGAATTATTTTTGTAGAATAAAATAAAATAAATACATTCGCTGATACTAAACTCGTGTTTCATGGACAAAATGAAGTTGTAACCTTTTATTTTTAAATCTCACCTCTCATCAGGATGTAATATAATTAAATTTAGATAAGAGAAACTATTCACATATCGTAAAACATAAATTATCTCGTTCTTTTTTAAACATTGTAATGAATGTTTTCGATTAATGATTTGACGCCATAAAAAAAGGCAATTTTGTATATAAATTTTTATAGAAACTTTTTATACGATAATTTGCCATTGATAAATCTAACTGTCCATTTTGCATCTGGATTATGTGTCTGTGTTGTCTCTCTATGCATGTGTATTTGCGTGTGTTTGTATGCCGAGTGGATTTCTTGAGTAGTTAACTCTTATCACTAACAGGCGCTGTCAATTTGTCTGACCAAGTACAAAACTTTTCTACTAGCGACATGAAATTCTCGACTCTCATCACTTTTCTTTCACACCACATCATCATTCTTTAATTATATGCTAATTTACATATTCTATATTCCTAATATGCTAATCATAAAGTTTGAGAAATTGTTTAAATTAGAGAAATTCTAGTTTATGTTTCATTTCCTTCTTTTTTCTCTCTCCTCAAACAAAATTCATTCAATCTCGATTTGGATGATTAATATTTCGAATCCTCTACTTTATTTTTAGGACATTTTATTTTTGGAGAAACATTTTTTTAAAGCAGGTCTTGGTAGATTTCGATTATTTGTTCCTTTAAATTTGATACGGAAAAAAAGATTTTATAACTAAATTTGTAAATTTCCAAACTTAAAAATTTATCTTTATTTAAACTTAAAGCCTATGTTTTAGGAATTTTTTTTAAATTTCAATTTATTACACTCAGAAAACAATTTGTTTCAGGGCCTTAATAAAAGCTATTTTCAATTTCTACACGGGAAAATTCAATTTTGTTTTTCCCTGATTTACAGACAAAATTTTGAATTTTTATCTGACCCTAAAAAAATTCTGATTCATTTTAAAAATTAATAGATACTCAAAAAGTTGTTCTAATTCTAATACATTTATTTATTTAGAAAAAAAATAAGTTTCTATATATAATTATATATATATATATATATATATATATATATATATATATATAATTCGTGCTTAATATTAGTTTAATATTATTTACGAATCGTTTTTAAATAAATAATTAATAATTTTTCATAGAAATTAAAATTTTCATTAATTTCGAATCTAAACCTTTTGAAATTTTCAACAAATATTATTCAATTAAAGAAAATTAAATATTTAAATATTATATAAAAAGAGAATAAAGAGAAATAATAAATAATACTCTTTATTAAATATTTATTTATTTTTTTATTATTATTAAATTCTTTCAATGAATTTTAATAAAATTTTTAAAAATAATTACAATTTTCGAAGTATTCCATTAAAATTGCATTAAAAATAATTAAAATTCAGCGAGGAGTTTTATTGTTTCTAACAATAATTGAATTACATGCGAAGAATTTTATAAAAAATTTACAAACAATTAATTTTTTTTTTAAAATCCATGCAAATTGTATTTTTAATAATTGAATTCCTGTGAAATTCTTATTATTAATTAAAATAATAAAATGATGGATTTAATAAAATATTTAACAATAATTAAATTCTTCAAGAAATTCGATTAAAATTGTATCAAAAACAATTGAAACAGAGCAATGAGTTTTATTTATGAAAATAATTTAAATCTAAACAAAAATTTTTAAAAATTTTGAAAATAATTGAATTTTTAGAATAATAATTTGTAACTTCTTCGTATTGATAATTAATTAAATATATATTAAAAAATTTTAATAATTTCATAAAAAATTTAGAATAATCTATGTTCTTTTTTCAAATTTAAACCTTTAGAAGTTCAACTATTTATGACAAAAAATTGTAAGTACCTATAACTCTTTTAGAATTCAATTAGTTTTGAAATATTGAAGCAACATTATTCATTAAATAGTTTGTGAGTAATAATAAATTTATGACAGTTCTTCAAGAATTGACTTATTTAAAAATAAATTATTGTCTAAAACAGAGTTAGAATTCGTAATAATTTCTGAATTTTTGGTTGATTACATATTTTTGTATTATAAAAAAAAAATTCAGAAACATTTTTTTTTTAGTTAGAAATCAAATAATTTTTATATCAATCAATTAAATTGATACAATTTATTTGATTCGAATAAAAATTACTTGGTTCAAGTAAATATTAATTTGGTAATAATTTGTTTATCTGAATGAAGTAAATTTTTTCCAGTTTTATTTTCACTCTTTAAAAGGGAATTAATAGAAAATTAATTATAATCATTATCAAGAATCAAAATAATTAAAATTATCGATAAGAAAAAAGAAAAATTCTAGAAAATTGTCAATTTTACGGAGACGAAAAAGTTCATGACAAATTGAGATATAGCGAATAAGAAAACTACAACGCTTGTTGTACTTGGTAGATTTGAGATCTCGCTTGGAGTGCGCGTGCTACCATGTTAGGTCAGAAATATGCACAAGAGCGCAGTTACATTTGAATTTCATTATGGGGAAATGGTTCTTTCTGAGTGAGATGTCATAAAGGTTGAGAAACGTCTCGTTATTATAATTTAAGATCTTACACTATTATCTTACATTTTAATACTCCACCAATAGACACACAATTTCCATATGATTATACCCATTTTTCTATGCATAAACCTACAGGCTTCAAAACGATGGTAAAATGCATAAAAAGTCGCTTTAGTTTATTTAAAGTGTGGGAAAATTCGAAATAGTCATTTATTGCAATTTTATTTTATTTACCAATTTAGCTCATTATTATTTACTATTAGTTAATTTTATATTCACTGTCAACTGTTATTTAGTGCTAAAATAATATTTATTTTAGTCAGAAAATTAATGCATAATATCAATATTTTTCAGAAATTGCAAGAAATCTACAAATAAAATTCCAGTAAAATAAAAAATTTGATTAAAAAATAAAATTGAAAATTTTAAACGACAAAACTTTGAATTGATTAAAATTAGAATAACTATGAGGTAAAAAAAGTGCTACAAAAAAAATTAATACTTTAATTAATTTTATTAAAATATATTAAAATAAATTGTACTTTAAACCAAAAAATTTGATTTTATTAAAGTAGGTGAATCGTGAAAAATCGTAGTTTTTCAATCTACTCACAAAGAAAAAAGTTGCAACACAAAGTGAGGCTAGAAAATAATTTTTGAATTTTCTTGAGAAAAAAAGAAGAAACCAAATTTTCCGCTTCATGAAACTGTTTTGTTACAATATAGAAGAAATTTTCTTCTTCTTCTTCTTCTTTTTTTTAATTCAGAAAGTCGGATTCCATTGGAAGGCCGTTAAAAGTTATGCAGAACCTCGAGGCTGGTGAAATGTACCGTTCCACCTCGATTGGAAACAATAACGTAACATTTATGCCTCGAGCCAGATATAATCTTAACAATGAATCTGGAAGACTATTCTCGGTATCGACTCTCCCCCCTTTCTTTATATATATAAATTTATAAATGTATAAGTATATACACACTTGTGGAAAATTCGGATTTCCGACCAATCGCATTTCTTTATATACATTTCTGAACCCTTCTCGATCTTTGCGAACGATATTGGGGACCACGAGAGCAAGTCCCGTTTTGCTGAGGCTGAATTCGGATGATCTCACGGATGACCTTCCAGAAAATCTCTGTCGTCTGATCGCATCAAAACTTATAACCTACCGAATATGTATATTTATATATATACGTGTGTGTGTGTGTGTGTGTGTACACTCGGTTGAATCGCAAATGCTTTTTTCGTGAAGGATATTCAATGAGATATGCCAACAACATTCTCTTCATGAATCAAAAAGCCATTCTTTTTATTTTTCTTCTTTTTATCCGTCATGGTACTGTTACGAAAAAAACGGAATTAAAATTAACAGAAATTTCTTTTTTTCAAAAAAAAAAAAGAATTTTATACACAGAAACGTTGAATTTTTGTTCTTTAAATTGAATTCCACTTTTTTTGGATTCAATTTCACTTCAGTAGGTTTTCTAAATTAAAATTTTATACTTGAGTTAAAATTGAACTGTAAGACTAATAACACCGAGTGATAAATTCAAATGGCATTAACTAATTAAAATAAAAACTGAACTGAACTGAAATTAAAATTAAAAAAAATGTAAAGCTAAAAAATAAAACAAGGGAACATGAAAATTAAAAAGATATTGAAACAAAAACGAATTGAAACTGAAATAATAGTAAAACTAAAACAAAATTAAAATAAAAAAAATTAAAAGATGAATTTGTTTAAATAGATTTTCTTCAAATTTGGAGAAAATGTTTCTTCGGCTGCTCTTTAAATGTGGTAAAAATTTCAAAACCCTATGCCATGTCAAGAAACGAGATATTGTGGTTAACATTTTTTATTTTTAACATAATCGCATGTAAAAGTGAATGTTTGAACTTGAATAACTCAAAATTTAACATCGCAAAGTGTTTAGCAATTCTTACCACATTTTAAGGACACCTGAACAAACATTTTCTAAAAAATTAAAGAAATTTATCGGAAATCAATTTTTTTAAGAGTAGTAGCCGGAGAACCTTAAATATTTTCAATTTTAAAAATAAAGTATTGAAAAGCATCCAATTGTTTTGCAAAGAATTTTATTTAAATATTTATTATTAATTGAAGTCCTTCAAAGAATTTTTATAAAACATTTGAAAACTCTAATTAAATTCTTTTTGAAGAATTTCTTTGGATTTAAAAAAAATGGATTTTCTTTAATAATATTAATAAAAAATTTTGAAAATACTTGAATTTTTGCTAAGATTTTACTATTTAAAAAGTAATTTTTAATATCCTCTTTCGAAATTTAATTTAAAAACAGTATGGCAATAATTGTTTAATAATAATAATAATAATAATAATAATACGTTTTTGTAACGATCCTGTAATAATATTCAATGATAACAATTATTATCGACAATAAATAACGATTATATTAAAAAGTTGTTAATAATAATCATAATAGTAGTAATAATAATAGATTCATTGTAACGGTGAATAGTCTACACTAACTTGTTAAACAACTTTAGTGGCATTAAATAGCAACAGTTATCAAAGGTGTATTTCAACTTTTAAGATCGATAAATAATAGTCATTTCTATAGTACAAAACGGAACTATAAAATTCATAATGCACAACATAAAAAATTCTCTTTACTAGAATAAATGAATTATTCATTACAATGATTAAATTTTATTCGACAATTATTTCACGCAGTTTTCAAAAGCAAAGAAATATCATTACTTCCTACAGAAAATAGAATTTTAGGGGGAAAAGTATTTAACTATTAATATTTTTCGTCTATTTTAGAAAAAGTTAATAAAATTTTATATATTTATTTCTCCCTCTATTATTTCTTTATTAATGACAAAATTATATTTTATTATTATATTATATTATTTATTATTATTTCTTTAATATTGTCGTTTTTTTATTCAAGTAGTAAAAAACAAATATTCTTGATATTATTGCTGTTTTATTATTATTATTATTATTATTTTATTGATATTTTTTATATTTAGAATAACAAAATTAAAAATAAAAAAAGAATTATTGAGAAAATAAAAAGATTAAATAGAAGAATAAAATTTGGAACAAAAAAAGAATATAAGAACAAAAATAAGAGGAAGACCGAAATTAGCAAAAATAGAAAAGAAAAAAGTAAGAATAAGAAGAAGAACAATAAAAAAGAAAAACAGAAATAACACGAGCAAGATTAGAAAAAACGAATGATTCGTGAATTTCGAAAAGGACTCAATTCGGTTTTTTTAAATTTTACAGGAGACACAAAAAACTGTTTATTTCAAACAGCTTTGATTGAGAGAGTCCAGCTTCTTTCGTAGTAACTAGATGTGGACATGAAAAGGTCCCATTTTGTCGGTTCTAGTTTGCAAGATAATCGTAATTTAGTAATTTTTGAGAAAAAACTAATTTTTTTTTATTTTTGATTATCAATCTACATGTTTTGACAAGTCGAATATAAGAACAACCAAACAGAAGGAATAAAATTGTCAACAAACAGAATAATAATAACAGTAACAAGATAATAAGGAAAACAAGAACAGCAACAACAAAAATTTTAGTAACAATAAGAAAAGGATTGTTCTTTCTTTTGTTACTAATGTTTCTTGAACAACAATAAATAAGATAAGTAAGATAAATAAAATAAGTTAAGGAGAAACGAGAAAGAGAAAAAGAACAAGAAAAGAAATAACATGAAAAACAACATTAGCAACTATTCTTTCTGTTGCTAATGATGTTTTTATGTTGTTGCTCTTCTTTTTTCTTTGTCATTATTTTTTTAATATGGTTCCTTTTCATTCTTTGGCTCATCTTATTCCTTTTTTCTTTATTATTTTTGTTATTGTTGTTCCTGTTCCTGTTGTTTGTTATTTTTCAACTTTTTGCTTTTCTTGTTGCTATCGTCCATTTTCTTATTGATTTCTTGTTCTTCTTGATAATATTATTATTTTTGTTGTTCCTTTTATCTTTCTTGTTTTTAAATTATTCCTTTTATTGCTCTTCCTGTTGTTGCTATTGTTCTTCTTCTTCTTGCAACAAAGAAACAAGAAAACATCAAGTAGAAGAAGAATAGCAACAAAAACAACAATAAAGAAAAAAGAAACAAGAAGAGCAACAGCAAGAAAAATATGATTAACAACAAAAGGTAAAGGAACAAGAACAATATTGAAAAAATAAGAAGCAAAAAAAAAGAAGAAGAGTAAGAACAGAAACAGAAAGGAGAACTATAGAATAAGAAAAGCAACAAAAAAAGTATACTGCAAAATGAAGAAGAAGAACAAGAACAAGAAAATCAATAAGAAGAATGACAATAGCAACAACAAGAACAGCAACATGAAGAACAATAGTGAAAAAGGACTAACAATAAGAAGAAAAACAACAGAAACAACGACAGCTGTTCCTGTTGTTGCTATTGTTTTTCTTCTTGTTGCTTCCATTGGCATTGGTGAAAAAAGAAGAAAAGTATAAAAAAGGAAAAAGGGGGGAAAAGGGGGGAAAATATCAGAAGAGAAGCAAAGAAAGGTGGAGAAAAAGATGAAGAAGAATAAGAAGAAGAAGAAGAAGAAGAAGAAGAAGAAGAAAAAGAAAGAGAAGAGGAAGAAGAGGTGGCTCCACGTCGGTGTGTGCGGAGCGAAGAATGTGTGAGGGTGTCGGGTCGTAGACCACGGACTGAGTTGGGCCTCTTGGAGCGCCTAACCGGTCAAGCAACTTTTTAACGAGCCGCGGTTCTTCGCGAGAGGAAAGCGAAGATCCTGAAGCCGAACCGAGTTGAGCCATCTTCACCGCTTCGAGAGAGATACACGCGCGCCATGCGATATACCGAAGACCAAAGGCCCGCAGTGGCCAACGAATTATAAACCTCAGCTTTTGCCCTTGTTGCCATTCGGTAGAGTCCTCAACGAATTCCTGCGAAAATCGAACGAGTTTTCAAGAATTCAAAACCCTGCTGATCTTTCTCCCTCCCATCATCATCATCATCATCATCCTCATCATCATCCTCATCATCACCATCCTTATTATCATTATCATCATCAGCAGCAGCGACAACTATTTTCCATCTTCCAATCTAAATGTTTTTAATAAACAATAAAGGATAAATAAATAATTCCATTATCCAGGAAAGTAGAAAAAATCATCTAAACTTCACATTTCGAAATCAAAAATTCTTAATATAAACAAAGACAATAAACATTTTTATTCTCTGTAAAATAAAATATTGTCGAAAAAAAACTCTCTCGAATAATTCGACATAGAATTTAGTGAATCTTATATAAAAATTCAATGAAATTTCTACACGATTTGCATTAAATATTAGACGTTGAAATTTATATTATTTTTGGAGACATTTATTTACTTATTAACAATTTACTTAACATATTGTTAGATTTTTTCTGTTTTGAATTTCGTGCCAATAAAGTTTGCCAAATTGACGCCTAGATGGCATGAAAATCCACTCACAAACGAAATGATTCAAATAACCAATTACTTGACATTTATCAATTAAATACTTACTTCACTCAAATCATTTTTATTTGTGTCAATAAAATAATATTTACTTCAAATCCTAAAATTATTGGTTCAAATAAAAAAAAATAATTTAACTTAAAAATAAATTCTCTCCCTCCCCCTCGCTCTTACTCCTTGTCTAATCAAAAGTTCCATATTTCGTTTCTGTTTTTCTAATATAAAAAAAGAAATGATCCAGATGATGATTCTATAGATAAATCATCAAAGTCAATTATTAGGGGGAGATTAAAATACAAGTTAAAAAAAGAATTCCCTCGCGCAACTAGGGAGTGTGTGTATATCAATTATACTGGAACCAGTTGGCAAAATAACCTGTTGGAGAATCGAATTAGTTACCGGGGCAGATATAGCTCTCCCATACCATCAAGTGAATTTTACTCGTTAAGAAATCGCGAATTATAAATCGAGAAAAATGTACGTATATTATACGAGATACGATTAGGGAAGGGCTCTCTCGTTTTATGCGGTAGAATGGAAAAAGACGACGATGACACTTTAATAGGAAGTTCTTGTTGTTATCTTAATAAAATAACAGTTGTTGTACTTTTTCGATAAATTAATTCTTATGCAATAATAATTATTATAATGCAAATAATTATAAAAATTATTCTAACGTTAACAAATTATTACATGAAACTGATTATAATATTAACAATTATTATTATATTTTCTCAATTGGTCATAAATCTTAATAAAGGTAAATATTTTAATAATAAATCACTTTTTCGAATTTTTGAAGGTGTTTTGAATTATAGTGTTTTTTCATTCACCATTCATTCTAAAACTTAAAAAAAATTAATTTACTAAATAATTGTAGATGAATTTACTAAATATTGATAAAAGAGGTTAATGTTAAAATAATTTAAATTTAGGATATAAACATGTAAAAAATAATTTTTTACTAAAAAAAGTAAAATTTAAACTACAGGCCTTCGGTTGATATCAAAAATGTCATAAAATGTTCATATTTGCAATCGCACATTGTTCATTTACTAAAAATGAAAAATTTTATATAAAAAGTACACTGAGAAAATTGGATGTTAAAAATCTTAATATACTAGATATTAAGAAAAGATGGTATTTCATAACATCTAGATGTTATGGTTTAATATCTCAGATGCTAACTGGTATAATCTACAAATTTGAGGTTATGTGTGAACATGTCTTTTCCAGTATCTGTGGATATTAAATTTAAACATCTAAGATGTTTATGTATTTGATTGTCACAGATATTGACCGTTAATATCTAGATATTAAAGCTCAATATCCATTTTTCTTAGTGTATAAGAAAATGACTAAAAAATTGTAAAAAATTTCGAATTTTAATTTGCAATTAGTTAAAAATCAGCGACAATCAGTGACTGACTTTCTGCTTCTGAATCAGTTAAAAATAACTAATTTTCAGTAAAAAAACTGAAAAAACTGAAAAACAATTATTATTAACTAAATTGTCAGTAGAAATATTACTATTTGAAATAGTGACAAGACTTTTTGCTTCGGAATCAGATATTTTAAACTAATTCAAATTTAGAGAGTTTATTAAAAAGTAAGAGAATTAAAAAACTCTCCATTTCTATTATTTGTAAAATAGAAAACATATAAAATATCGTACTGTTGTTTCTTACCTCTACCTGCAAACAGCACGAGAAGAATAATTAAATTGAAAGACTCACCTGAAACAAAAAGAAACATATTATTAAAAATAATATAATATATGCAGGGCAATATTTTAATTAGGTATTTTTAACATTTTTTTTTAAATCTGTTCCAAATTTCAATTATTTTTATAAATAATAAAATTCTTTTCTAAAATTCAATTATTTAAAAAAAATTTTAATAAAATGCCTGTCATAATTTTAATTATCTTTTTAAATAATCAAATTCTTCTCTAAAATTCATTTATTTTGAAAAAATAATGAAATCCTTTGCAAAAATTCAATTATAATCAAAAAATTCTTTAAAATTCAATTACTTTTAAACATTTAAAAAAAATCTATTCAAAAAATTCAATTATCTTTATAAATTATTAAATTTCATCTTAGAAATTCAATTATTTTCAAAAGTTCTGATAAAATTCTTTGCAAAATTTAATTATGTTCTAAAATAAGAAAATTCTTCGCAGAAATTCAATTATTTTCAAAATTTTTTGTAAAATTCTACTCAAAATTTCAATTATTTTTGTAAAAATCAAAATTATTTTGCAAAATTCAATTCAAAGAGTCGGAGTGATCGATTTCTTCATGTTTTATAATAATTTTTTATAAGTAGTATAATTTCAAAAACGTTTGAATTTAAATCTTTTGAAAAATTTTAATTCTTTTGGAAAAATAATAATATTAAATATTTATTTGAAAAAGAAGTTATTGATGTTTTTTTGAAAAAATTGAAAGAAATCTGTAAATAAACTTAACAGAACATTTTTTTGGCTGAAACTTTTTCCTTTTACTTTAATTTTCTGAAAATTTTAAAAATTTCAGTTGCATTTTACTACAAAAATCTCGAAAAAGTCAATTAGTCGCATTTTTCACAAAAAAGTCGAAAAAAGTCCAATTTCCTTAGAAAAGTCGAAAAAAGTCGAAAAGTCGCACAATCCGAGCTCTGTATACGAATAAATTTTTAAAAACGACTAAAAGTAAATGTAAAAACTTGTATCAATATTTATTTTTAGCATTTTAAACCAACAAACAATGTTTTTTTTAAATACTTTAATAATTATAAAAAACGATTTTTTCATTCAGCAATTTTTTTAAAGAATCAATATGAACCTTTTACTTCAAAAAAAAAAAATTTCTTTAAAAATAATAAATTTTATGTAAGATTTCAACCATTTCCTTGATGTATAGTTAAAAATGTGAAGCCGAAATCTTATGGCCTTAAATTAAAATAAAAATTTTTACTAATGCAAATTTAGAGAGCAGATTTAGAGAAAATCGAAAGAGAGAATCGAAAGGGAAAATAGCGTTAGATAACAATCATTTTCCGAAAGTTTAATAAATTTTCGACTTTCGATTATGAAAGTTTGATTCGTTTTCATCCGATAGTTGATGAAACGACGTGATATGAATCAAAGCACACATATATAAGCAATCTGTGCGAGAGAAGAGGATGCGGGACACTGGCAACAGTTATACATATCTGAAGCCGTTAAGAGTTAGAGCCGGTTCATCACCTGTATAAATTTAAAGCCGTTCGCTGACTTCATATATACTCCTGGCAATATGCACAATATAATTCTATTGTCAATCCATAAAATCACTGTTTTTTCACATTTCTTTTTTTATTAATGCTTCTATTTCCCACAATTTCCGAAAATGGTTTCAAAATTATACTATTAATGTATTTATTTAGTATAGTTTTTTTGCTAGAATTCCCCTAGAAATTTTTGGAATTGTTTATACTAAAATTGCAAATAAAAATCAGGGGAAATATGACATTTTTTACTATATACTTCTTTACTAAGAATTTTTTTCAATAGTAGGTATTTATTTTTCAACTAATCATCTGAATTAATTTTTTTTCTCAGTACAGTCGTAAGTGGTCAACATTTTCCCTAAAAAAAAATCTTTTCGTAATTTTAATGACACAATAATGAACATAAAAAGACAAAGTCGAAAAAAAGAAACCAGTTTAGCAATGAGTAAATCATGGAAAAAGTTAATAAGAGAGAATGAAGAGAAGACAGCTTTTTTACCACCAAATAAGATGATTTATAAGAAGTTGACTCGATAATGTAAAACTTGTTTCCGTTATCAAAAGAAAAAAAAATGAAAAAAAAAATGAAAAAAAAACTGTGTCTCAAATTTCCAGTCACGCTTTTCGTCGTCGATTTACTCTTTTTTACTCTTTTTTAATCAAGTAGGTCAGAGTCGAACGCGCGATGATCGGGGTCTCAATTCCAAGGACGCTGACCGACCCGCGCGCCCGATAAACTGTATTAGAATTGTGTGTATATAGGAGAATGGATTTTGAGAGAGGGAGAGAGAGAAAAAAAAGCCAGAGGAGCTGAAGAAAAGAGCAAAGCCAAGGGGGACGTTGATAATGAGAGGGTAGAAAAGCGCCGATAAATCCAATGCGAAACCTTACGATTGGTAAATTACATCCTGTCCATATAGTCGCAGCTGTACGGGAAGAGACTGATCATGAGAGAAGGAGCGTAAAGAGAAATAGAAAAAGAAAGAATTAAAAGAGAAATAGAAAAGGGAGGAGAGAAAAAGAAAGAAGAAGCGAAGAGAGAAATAGAAAAGAGAAGAGAGAATACAATATAGCTATCTATATGTATTAGCCATAATTCTCACAGAAATCACGAATAATTTCTTTCAGTGTATACAGGGCTTGAAGCAGTAAAAGTATTTAAAAATACCGATTATTTATTTATAAAGATAATTTAAATTTTTTAAAACTTCTTAACATAATTGAATTTCTGAAAAGAATTTTATTATTTTTAAAAATATGTCATTAAATTTTCGTAATCAATTGTAACTTTTCAACAATTTTATAAATTAAATCGTTAAATTTACGAATAGTTACGAACTTTTTTAGCTTTTTCAATCAAATTACGGACCTTACGGCATTTACGGACCTAGTTGGAACCCTGTTATTATATTGTTACAGAAGTTATAGTGTTAATAGCAAATGCTATAATATCAAGAAATGAATTTCATAGGTATAATTAAATCAATTCAATAGCGTGAGCTAGTGATTTACCTAATTTCTATTTTACATTCAAACAATAGTACATCCTATAATTTTTAAAGTACATGAGCATTGAATTTATACTCTCTAAATCTGAATTAGTGCGGATTCGTATATCAATTTGAATTAGTAAGATTTTTTACTAATTTTTAGTAGTTTTTTACTAATTGCTAGTAGAAAATTACTAATTTTTGCATAAAACCTTTCCACGCAACCTATAGAATTGATTTTAACTTAAATCAAAATCGCGTATTGGACCGATATTTTTTAAACTTCTTTTAGGAGTTATGGAGAGGGGTACATAAATAAAAAAACTAATTTTTTTCGGAAAGTACTTAACCTATTTTAATGTAATTTAAATATGTTATAAATATAGATAAGACAATTAGAAAAAAAAAATTTTCAATAAAAATGTCAAAGAAATTAATTTTGAAATTTTCAAAAAAAAATTATTTGATTTTTTTTAATGATACACTTCTAATTTTTCTTTTCAAAAATATCATAGAGTTTCTTCTTTAATATATATATATATATATATATATATATATATATTTGCAAAAACGACTTTTTTAAATGAAAAAACATAAAGAAACTCATTTTTTCAGAAACTACTTACAAAATGTTTTTGTGAAAATTTTAAATTTATTAATTTAGAATTATTTTTTTCAATTTTGAAATATTTTTTTAAACTGTCCTATTAATGTTTATAACACATTTAAATTTTATTTAAAATAGCCAAAAATGGCTATTTTTGGTCATTTTTCGGAATTTTGTTTGGTTAGCCAAAATTTTTTTTTCAATTTGCAAAAATTGCATCGTATAGTATTATGGCTAAGCTCTAAAACCCATTTTTCAAAATGGCTTTAGAATTTTTTTTAAAACGTTATGTAGATTTTAAAATCTTTTTTTATTTAGGCAAGTGTAGATTTTTAAAACTAGGAAGGCTGATATTAGTATAATTATAAAAACGGGGTAGCAATAAAGGGGACGTCCATAAAATATGTGAGATCGAAGTAGGGAGGAAGGATCTAAACATTTTTACAAAATTTGACATAAGAGTTGAAAGGATAATAAAAATTTTACGTCAACTTTTTAAAAGTTAAAAAGTTACATACGTAATTAAATTTTTTTTTGTTTTTAAAAATTATGTCCACTGCTGTATTTTATCCTTACTGGTTATAGTTTAAGAAATAACGGGCAATTTATAAAACTATTAGTGAATGCAATCAAAATGACATTTTGAATTTTTCTTATACCCACATTTGCCTAAATGAAAAATTTCACATCTATGTAACTTTTTAAAAAAAATCGTAAAGCAATTTTTAAAAATTGGGGTTTAAAACTTATACATAGTACTATATGATACAATTTTACAAATGGAAAAAAATAATTTTGGTTAACCAAAAAAAAAATTCCGAAAAGTGACCAAAAATAGCCATTTTTGGCCATTTAAAGCAGTATTACAAGAAATCCTGACGTGATGGGCTATTTTGGAAGTCAGATTCGTATTCTACGTCAAAAAAGCTATAAGAATCACCTTCCACTTTTTCTGTAACAGAACTAAGCCAAAATTTGCAGGCCTGTGTTTTTTTCAAAAAGAGTTTTTTTTTTAAACTACTTTTTTAAAAAATCTGCAAAAAAAACATATGTTAAAGAGGAAATTCGAAGAAATTTTTAAAAACAAAAATTGGATGTTTAAATTTAATACAAAGTAAAAACAATTTTATAAAAATTATTAAATTAATTTTTTTTTTAATTTTGAAATATTTTTTCTAAATTGTCTTATTTATAGAACTAGAGATGATTCTATTCTATTTTCTTAAAAAAAATCGTTTTTTGAAAAAACTACATTTGTCAAAATTGTGGAAGAAATATATATATTAAAAAAGAAACTTCAAGGTACTTAAAATCAAAAAATTTGTTTTTGTCTTATCTGTATTTATAACATATTTAAATTACATTAAAATAGGTTAAGTACTTTCTGAAAAAATTAGTTTTTTTATTTATGTACCCCTCTCCATAACTCCTAAAAGAAGTTTAAAATCAATTCTGTAGGTTGTGTGGAAAGGTTTTATGCAAAAATTGGAAAGGGCATGTGTCTAAAGTATTTTAAATGTTTCAACTTTCAAGACCACTTTAAAATTCTAGTCATACTTATTTTTAAAGATGTGAGATATTTTGTAATTAAAATAAATTTTGGAATAACAAAGTATATTTCTATTATTCAATGGTATTTGCATTTCATATAATAGAGAAAAATAGAAGACAAAAGAAAGAAAAAGGAAGCGATGAGAGAAATGGTAGGATGAGAAAATAGACTCCAACATCGACACTATCCCAAACTATATCCAGAATTCGAAACAGATTTGCCAAATCTGTAACAAATTCATTTCAAGTTCGTCAGCAGTGGAATGGACTAACGAGCTTTTCGACGTTTTTCAACACACTCTCGCACACAGATACTCGCGCACACACACACGTGTATATAACAATAGAGACGCCAGAATCATCCAATCCGATAAAACCTCACATCACATCGGTTGAATTTAATGCGAATCTTCCCTTCCTCTCTTTCCTTTGCCCCCATCACTTCTCTTCTTATTTCACTGACCCAACAGTGAAGATTTAATTCCGCGGGCGTGTGCATAACTCATTGTCAATCAGAAAAGGTGTAATGAGAATTTCGCGGAGTGACTTGATTGTTGATCTTTCATGGGGACTTGAATAAATAAAAGGGGGAGCTTCAGATCAATCGATTCATTTCAAATTACTCTCATTCTTTATATATATATAGATGAATGTGTCTTGTATACAACCCACGTGGAAAACTTTAAAAGATTCTAATCGAATTCAAATTAGACGTCCTAATTGGATCCAATTAAATTATCGACCTGTATGAATATAAAAGAAGAAAATAAGGGACAACAATAATTTCTTGTCTATTTTTAATTTATGGGCAAATTTTAAATAAATCTATTTCTAAATTTAGATTTTTTTTAGAAGTATTTACTATATAATTAATTTTAAATTCTAGTACATTTATTTATTAATTTTTTTAATTGTAAAATTACTCGAAAACATCAATAAATTCTTTTGTAAATAAATATTTAATCATTATTATTATTCCAGAGTAATTAAGATTTACAAAAACTTCAAATTCAAACCTTTTGAAATTTAACGTCTTATAATAATTAAAAATGACCGACTAATAAAATTATTATTTTATATTCCATAGAAATATTGATACTGTAACAGTGTAACTTCATCAAATTTTTTGTTCATCATTTTAAATTCAAAATTCTTGCACAGATGATTATAATAATCCTTAGTTTAAAAAAAAGTTTGCCCAAATCTTGAAAATTTTGTTCACACGAAAATCAGTCAACGTCCTGTTACGCCAGTTTTATATATAAATAAAAATCATACCGTTATAGTTCGAGCTGGATAATAAAAATACTTTTCACGGTACAAATGATTGTAGATTTTTTTACCTGCCCGAGAAAGGAGGCTGTTAACGGATTCAGAAGGGGGTATTCTAAAAACTTAATTTGGATATATATATATATATAAAATTGTTTCTTGTGCGGCAGCAAATTTTTTTCGTTTTATTTTTGTAATATATATTTAACGCTTATATGTGTCTACACATGTTTTATATATGGGACATTCCACACCAAATCGGAAATTATTTTGCTTTTGCATCTCAAATTTTTTTCAAATATTTTTTTTCTCTTAGTGCTCGGTGAGATGAGCCACTATGGTTTTTTCAAATTTTTTCATAAAGCGACATAAGGGATACAGATTATTTTTTAAAATATCACGTTTCTTCCGTAAATTTTATTTTCAAATGCTTATAACTCGACCAAAAATTGATCAAATTGGACGCTATTATAACGAAAATTTTTGTTTTCACACATAGTTTTTAATAAAAATATGAAAAAAAATTATTAAATAATAATAATTTTTCATAATTTTATTTAAAACTACGTGTGAAAACATAAATTATCGTAAAATTTGAGATGCAAAAGCAAAATAATTTTCAATTTGGTGTGGAATGCCCCATATATATTAAGAAAAATTAAAAGTGCAAATATTTCTTGATTATATATATATAATCAATTGACGGTGATAATTTCATTAATTAAAATTCTTTTGGTATTAAACATTTTTTTTCTTTTCCAAATTTAACAGCCAACCTTTTCAGTCAATTAAGCCAATTATTGAGAATTAATCATAATAACTGACCAAAATTAACGAGTCAATAAAACGCCTCAATAACATTTCTTGAGAATAATTAACAACTCAATTTAATGATCTTGGTGTAATCAATTTAAGAACAAGATAAAAAGATAGTTAAACCTAATAATAATAATAATAATAATAATAATAAAAATAATAATGATAATAATAATTATTATAAGAATTTAAAAATTGAAATAACTGAAATATTATTTTCGTTAATTGTGAGTTAGTCAAACATAACTAAGTGTTAATAAAATTTTAGCAAAATTTTTGATCCCTTGAATTTTCTTTTTTGTAAATATAGAATAACTTTTAGAGTGAATCAGAATAATCTTTAGGGTCAGAGAAAAAGTTGAAATTTTGTATGAAAATCAGGGAAAAACAAAATAAAATTTTCTGTACATATATACAGGCTTCGCACTCCATTATGAGTTTAAAAAATAGGAAAAAGTAGCCTCGGTGACAAAAAATAGTAGGAAATAGTAGCCTCGGTGACAAAAAAAAGAATTAATGAATTTTATTAAAAACTTTTTAAAAAATCGTATTTTCAAAGTATTTTAATTTAATAATTGATAAATAATTAAATTTTATAAGGAGTTACATTCTAATGTATTCACGTTTCTTAGTGCGAAGATTAATAATTAAATTTTTTATTAGTTAATTTAAAAAAAATTACACACTTTAAATTTTTTAATAAAATTGAATTTTTGCAGTTTTTTTTAAATTTTGAAAAATAAGATTTTTTAATTATGTTATTTCAAGATAATTGAATTTTGATAAACAAATAATTGAAAATTTTTTATGGAATTGAAATTTCTTTACATTCTATTTAAAATAATTTACTTCTTTTAAGGAATTTTATTTAAATTTTTCTAAATAATCAAGGGAAGTTAGTCACCGTATAATTATAATTTTATTTTTAAAAATTTATTCGCAATACATTCAATTATTTTCTTAAATAGTAAAACTTCAACAAAATTAAATTATTTTTTGTAATTTTATTAAAATTCATTGTAAAAATTCAATTATTTCTATAAATAACAAAAATTTATTTATACACTGAAAAAAATAATAATGTTAATTTTGACATACAAGTATGGTTAGGATGTATAGCTGAAACAGCAATACCGTATTGCTGTTCTTGAAATACAGTATTCGTGTTCTTCGCATACATATTATTGTCTCTCAAATACATATTGCTGTTCTACACTGCGTATGGCTAAAACAGCAATACTGTATGGCAGTATCATATCTACCAATATAATATGTCAGAATTGGCTATATTTATGGCAGTACCATAAATATATTTTTTTCAGTGTATTCACCACAAGAATTCAATTACTTTCAAAAATTTTTTTTAATTCAATAATTTGAATTAAGAATTATTTAAATAAAATTTCCAAAAAGTATTGAATTATTAAAAAACAATTTTGACAAAATTCTACACGAATTTTCTAAAAGAATGAAAATTTTATAGGAATTGAATTATTAAAAATAGAGTTTATCTAAATATTTTTTTTAAATCAATTATTTGAAATTTTTTTATAAAATCCTCGCAATAATTCAATTACTTTCATAAATATAAACTCATTGCAGAAATGGAATTATGTTTTATACAATTTTAATCAAATTCGTGGATAAATGCAATTATTTTTAAAAATTTGATTAAATTTTGTCTAAGGAATTCAATTATTTTCATAAATAGCAAAATTTTTCCTTCTTACTAAATTCTTTTAAATATTATTTTTGAAAAATATTCCTTACAAGAATTCAATTATATTTTTAAATTTCCATAAAGTTTAAAAAAACAATTAAATTATTTTCAAAAGTAATAAAATTCTCCGCAGAAGTTCAATTATGTTTAAAATTTTTTTGAAATTCTCCGAAATTTTAATTATCTTTATAAATAATTAAATTGTTCTCTACAATTGAATTATTTTCAAAAATTTTAATAAAATTCTACGCAAAGATTTAATAATTTTCATAAATATGTGATAACATTCTTTTAAAGGATTTAATTACTTTTATAAATAGTAAAATTCTTTGCAGAAATTCAATTAGAATCAATAAATTTTAATGAAATTGAATTAATCAAATTTTCAATTATAGTCATGAGAAGACAAGATTTTTTTTGAAAAATTGAAAAACTTCTTTGTTTAATTCAATTATTTTCCAAATTATAGATTTATGTTCGAAATGAAATAAATTTGATGAGAAAATAAAACCGGGAAAAATTAGGACAAAGCAGAGACAAACGGGGAATTTAAAGGTTAAACACAATTTATAATCAGTCACTATAGTGATAGAGTAAATGTCGGTAAAATTATTTCCTATTATCTTATTGGGGGTCGTTTTTCATTAACGATTTTAGTTTTTAACACTGTTTTTAAATGGAAATGTGAAAACTAAAAATTTAAATTTGACAATTTGTTCAGAAAAGTAGCATTTAGTAGCATTAGGCTCAAAAAAGTAGCAAATAGTAGCCAATATTTATTTATTATTTATATATGTAGAAAGAGATTTTAAGAGAGAGAGACATGCACTTAGAAACTAAGGTCAAAGCGATACCAAAGGAAAAGGGTCTACTTCGAACGATATCCGGCCATCCCTTATATACCGCCTTCGCTTGACTAGCTTCTATATATGTAAACCGGGTCAAAGGCTCAATACAAATGTTATTTCTCCTTTTTAAATTTTTCCCCTTTGCCTCTCCTTGATTGGGTATAACTATTTTCTTCCTTTTTTCTCTGTTCTTTTCTTGATTTTAACGATTGCGAAATATTTGTGAATATGTGTGTTTGCGTGTATATGTGGGTACTTTGCTAGCATTGGAGGATTTACTAGGAGGAGTCCCCTATTGTATTAGACTAACGGGATGTCCAAGTAACTTGCACGATAAATCCATGGAAACATTCTCAGGATATTCCCGTCGTCGTAGTCGTCTTCTTTTGCTTCTTCTTCCCTCTTGTGTCCAAGTAGAAAATGCCACGAGAACGGGACAATTCGAAACCGCTAAATATGTCCCTTGAACGTCAGGCTGATCAGGATTTCAACTACTACCACCACTACTACTACTAGTGCGCCTTCTTGTCTTCCTAACAGTATCTTGATGTTTTAGAATTGAAATTGGTTGCTTTAGGTCGAGAGGAATATATATGTATATACGTATATAGTAAATGTCGTCGCGAGGAAATTATGGAAAACAAGGCAGGTCAATAGACTTGGATTAAAGGACAGCTTTCATTCTCGTCAAATTACTCACTCTGTATTTTCCTCTTATTGGCTGTGTCTTTCTTTCTTCCTGTTAATTCTTTTTCATTTTAAAAAAGTATCAAAAAAGTAATTTTCAAACTAAACAAAGTAGTAAAACGACAAAAAAAATTTAGTTTTAGAGACTTCACAATACTGACATAAATTCCATTCCACAATTACATTTTCCTAATTCTCATCAAAAATATTTACTTCTTTATTATCCTGCATGAAATTGAATCAATATGTAATGAATTTTATAATTCATAAAAGAATTAAAATAGGTATTTATAAAAATAATTTCATTCTTATGAACAATTTTATAAAAAATTTTATATAATTGATTTCTTTCAAATAATTGTACTCTCTAAATCTGAATATATGTAAAATTTCACTTATACGTTACAAATCGACTTCTCGACCAATAAGTGCATATGTGTCACGCTCCGAAGAAAGGTACCTAAGAAGCAAACAATTTGAGGTTATGTTTTTAATTTTTCAAGTAAAAATACAGAAAGAAAATCAAATATTAATTAAAAATTATTTATCTTCAAGTCTTCATTATATCGAAAATATTCCATGAAAATTGGTTTCAAATTCATATTATTAAAAATAAACTTTTAATCAAGAGAAATCTAACACGATCCTAACCTATAATTCGTTTGCTTCTTAGGTACCTTTCTTCGGAGCGCGTCACATATATACACTTAAAAATAAGTGAATTTTTCACTTATTCTGAGTGAAATTTCTAGTGATGCACGTCGAACCGATAAATGCTCGACATCGTTCGAATGTTCTCGGTTGAAACGAACTTCAAGAAATCGATATTTTTGATTTTTCTTTGTTTTTGTTCGGCTCGTTTCGTTCGACAAAAATCGATTCTTGATGACAGTTTTTAAGAAAACTGTTAGTAAACATTTATGTTTAGTTTTGAAAGTAAGTGGTACTGAAATTTTCAAATGCAAACTAAAAAATAGGAATATTTAAAAATTAATAGAAGAACAATATTTAAATTGTTCAAAATTAGATAAAGAATAATATATTTAATAATATAAAAAAAGCAATATTTTTAACCATATTAACCTATTCATAATAATATTTTTATTCTTATTTTTATTATAATCGAGTTTAAGAACAATTTTTAAAAAACCCATTTACAGAACTGTGTAAATAAATTTACCTGATTTTTTTATAAAAAATACCAATTTTCAAAAATTGTCACTTGACCTTTTTGTCATACCACCTCTCAAATAAGAAAACGAATCAGCATTAATATTTTTATAACATATATACAAAATGAAATTATTTTTTGTAAATAAAAATTAAGTTAACTGTAGATATTTTCAAAAATTTGTGTAAAAAATGATAAAAAAATATATTTTGTCTATAAATAATATAATAAAGTTCTTAAAATTTTTTATTATCAAAATCTATTTTAAATCTGATTGTGTTAAAATATAATTAATTACTAAACATTTTTAATAATTTATGAAATATTTATTTAAATTTAAAATTACACTGTAAATATTTATTGTATGAATTGATTTCATTTTAAAAATTAAGCAATAGATATTGAAAAATAATATTTTTTAGTACAAACATAAATTTATTTAAAAAAAGCTTTGATCGACAATTCATCGAGATTGTCAAATTTATAACGAGCCGAACGATATGATTAAATAAAAAGACTATCACTTTTTTCGTTATTATAATTTCTCGACCATCTCGTCCGACATGCATCACTAGAAATTTCACTTATTACAAGTGTATATGCACTTATTGATTGAGAAGACGACTTATAACTTAGAAATAAGAGAATTTTCACATATTCAGATTTACAGAGTATGCAAATTCTAATTTAAATAATTGAATTGCGAAAATTTTTTTAAAATAATTTAATTTTACAAAGAAATTTATTAAAGCATTTTATTATTTATAAAAATAACTGAATTGTTGCAAACAATTTTCTGAGATTTTTTTTTAACAATTAAATTTCAAAGAGGCAATTTATTACTTGTAAAAATAATTGAATTCTTGTGATAAATATTGTTATTTATGAAAATAATTGAATAATCGCTACAAATATTATTAAAATTTTCCAAAATAATTGAATTCCTGAAATAAATTTATTAGATATGAAAATAGTTTAATTATTAAGAAAAATTTATTGAAATGTTTAAAAAGAATTGAATTTCAGTGAAAAATTTTGTTATTTTTGAAAATAATTGAATTGTTCGATTAATTAAATTAAAATAATATTACAAATAATTAAAATTCATTAATGATTTTTATTATTATTTATAAACTTAATTGAAATCTTGATTACTCTCTAAATCTGAATAAGTAGTTTTTTACTAATGGAATAGGGAATTATTCATTTACCAATTGAATTACTAACTGTTATTACTAATTATTAGTCGAAAATTTACTACTAATTTGAAAAAAATTCGAAATTTTTTTTGAAAATATTATTCTAAATTAATTGAATTTTTGTAGAAGTTTTAGTATTTATGCAAAATAGTTGAGTTTTGGATCAATTTTATTAATTTTTTTTAAACAATGGGATTCTTTTGCGAAATTTTATAAAAATACTGAATATTGAAAATAATTGAGCTTTGAATATTTTTTTATAATAATTGAATAATTTTAAAGAATTTGATTATATTTTTAAAGAAATTTAGGAGAAAACAAAAAAAGAAGAAAAAATAAAAAGAGAAAAATGAAGAAAAACTAAAGAGAGAGAGAGAAATGGAATTAGAATCCGAGAGAGGGAGAGAGAGAGAGAAAGGAAAGAGATAGTTCTTCATTTCTCTTTCCTTCTCCTTTCCCCATTCTCTTTATCTCATTTCCTTATGGTGACACAGAAAATTATTTCCTGTGTTTGCTGTATACGATGTTCTTACA
The DNA here is from genome assembly GCA_032872475.1 of Leptopilina myrica (nomen nudum). Taxonomy (NCBI): domain Eukaryota; kingdom Metazoa; phylum Arthropoda; class Insecta; order Hymenoptera; family Figitidae; genus Leptopilina; species Leptopilina myrica (nomen nudum). The sequence continues at coordinate 29,133,723 of CM065460.1, read as the reverse complement.
AGCCAGTTAACATGTTTATCGAATTATAAAGGTATTATATTTTGTTTATCTTTGATGTTTTTTTACCCATCAATTTAATTTTGTTTTTCGGGGAAACTGTTGATTCCACTTTAATATTAATTTACTACACTCCTTAGTTCAGAAACATTATTTTTAGGAGAAATTGGAACAAAACTACGGGAACCGGAAAGTACTCTTTAAATTAAAATTAGTAAAGAAATTCATGTCCACTCTGTAATTTGAAATTAAACTGGGGAAAAATTTATTTGATTCAAATAACTGATTTCAAGTTAATTTTAAGGAACATTTAACTATTCAATAAGTTATTTATTTTTTTATTTCAAAAATTAAATTATCTTAGAATTATCTAATAAAAATTTATTTAAATTGAATTTTATCAATAAATTTTTAAATACTTAAATTCTTTCAATAAATTTTTACAAAATTTTAAAAAATATTTATTTGTTTCAAAAAATTTGATTGAAATTGTATTTTGAAAATAATAGAAATTCTACTATGAGATATATTATTTTTGAAAATAATTGAGTTCCTGTTAAACTTTTATCATTTGCGAAAGTAATCGCAAATATTTGTGTAAAATTATATTTTTTTTAATAACTGAATTTTATTGGAAAACATTATTACAATACTAGATATTGCAAATCATTGAATTAAGGAAAATTTTTTATAATGATTGCGAATTTCGGAGAGTATTTTGTTACTTTTGAGAATAATTGAATTTCTGCAGTTATTTCTAACTTCTCCAAAATTCAATTTTTTTTACTGTTTTTAACTAAAATTCTTCTATAAATGCATAAAAATTTAACCAATTTCAGAAGAATTTGAATTATATAGGTACATATATTAAAACTTTTTAAAAATTAAAATTCTTCTTTAAAATTTCTAAGTACCTACACTTATTCAAAATTTTATAAATTTTTAAATTAAAACATTTTGAAGTTTATTTAGGCTATGAAAATTGTAAAAGCAACTTTTTTAAAATTCAATTAATTTTCAAATGTTTAAGTAACCTGAAGGAAACAAAAATTCCGAATTTTTTATGAATTCTAAAAATTTAATTTTTTCCAGGAGTTTTAATAAGAAGCCCTGACTTTTTTTTTGATTTTCCCTACTTTCCCTGATTTTTTCCTGACCTGTGGCAACCCTGAATATATATAGAAAAAAAGAGAGAGAGAATATATATTGAGAGAGTAAGAGAGAGAGAGAGAGAGAGAGAGAGAGAGAGAGAGAGAGAGAGAGAGGAGTCGATAGAAACGGCAATCGCTGTGCAAAAGCATAGCCCGTCACCTGCGCCGCTGAAAGTTCATTGGAGTGGGGTTCGAGTGAGGTAAAAGGGGGGTTAAAGCAACTGTAAGGAATGGAATGGAATGGACTGGGCATGGAGAGTAAAGGCATCGGCGATCAGTGACCGTGTACCCCGTCCATTACCCCCCAAACCACCGCCGCCATCACCAAGACAGCTTTCAGCAGCAGAAGCGTTGGGATAACCTTTTTAGCGTGTCGTTATTCGAACGCTACTTATATCGCCGTGAATGTAATACCAATTCTACTTCTTTGAGTACACTGACGTATTATAACAGAAACCTTCGAGCGAAATATTTTAAATGACATCGTCGTCGTCGTCGTCGTCCTCGACAATGCGCACCATGCACATACAATTATTTCCTCATGCCATATATCTGTGATAATGTTTATTGCATTTCACTTGATCCAAATTATATTCTTTTTCACCGTTTTTTATACTTTTTTTAACAATTTAGATCGTGTCATTTTTTACAGACAATATTTATTTATATGAATAAGAAGGAGTAAATCATTAACTCCCATGGGAGTCATTTCACAGGTACTTTTATAGTAAAAGAGTTAAGTTTTAACTTTCTAAACTCTCCAAGTAACAAGATTTAAACAAAAGTTTGTCCAATATTTTCAATTTTTTAAATTACATAAAAATTCAACCAATCTTTTAAAATTGCTCTGCCATATAGGATCCGAAATTTTGATTTTTTCGAATCACTCACAAAAATGATCTATTAAACATAAAACTAATTTCCTTATATATCGCATGTCCTTTAATCGATACCAGAAATAGTTTTATTGTAAAAGGAATCTTTTGATTTGTTTGTAAACAAATTAAAATAAAAAATAGCTTATGCTTTTCACATTTTATTTTAAATTAAATTTAATTAAAAATATTTTATAAATTTGAGTTCAAAACAAATACTACTGATAAAATGTTTCTTTTTAATAGTAAACAAAAATTATTTAATAATTAAAGGATATAATTTAAAGGAATTCCTTTCTAGTAGAAAAGGAATTTCTCTTAGACAAATATTAAAAGGAAAATCCGCTTATAGTAAAAGGATTCCTTTTTACTTAAATAGACTGTTTTGTGAGTGCAGAGTAAGAAAATTCAAGCGAAATATTTGACAAATATAAAATTGAAAATTTAATAATTGATTTCTCCGAAGAATCAAATTTGAAATTATTATCTGGATGAGAGAAGAGTAGATGATGAATTTGAATAAAAAATTTTCAAAATGATTAATTTTACCGTTATGAACCAGAATTGAAGTTATTATCATGATCAGAGAAAACCAATTGAATTTGAATTGAAAATTTAAAAAACAATTAAATTTTACGAAGAATCAGAATTAAAAATATTACCCGTTTCAGAAAAAAACTAGTTAAATTTGAAAAATTATAATGGAAAATTTTAAAACTATATAATTGAATTTTAGGAATAGTTAGAATTTCAGATATTATCGCGAGAAAAAAGTCATTGTGATAACCCTTGAAATTTTCTTCTCCTCTTTTTCTCTGCTTCCTCTTTTTCAGACTGTGTGTTCGCTAATTCGAACAATTTTAATTACAATGATAAATCAGAAGGTTTTTTCAGTGATATTTAAAAGTAACCCGGTCAGAGAAAGAGAGAGAGAGAGAGAGAGAGAGAAGAGAAAGAAGGATGACTTTAACTTGTTGTATATATATATATAATCTGGATTACAGATTTTAATTTTTGATGGTTTAATCACGTTATCGACTCTTGGCATTCAAATCACCTATACGCGTGAAATTGATTGCGCAGTGTCAGTATCTTTTTTAAAGGCCGCAGATATAATATAAATAAGACACGATGGGAGAGTCAACGCGGCTTAAGAAACTGGACATTATTAAAGTCCCATTAAATTTTCAAGTTGTAATTCTTGCATCTACCGGTTATAATTCTTACTTAATGAACTTCTAATTTATACTGACTTGATAAATCTTGATATTATGCGGGAGCCACGCGAACTTTTTTTTCATCTTTTCACTCTTCAGTGAAATAGTCTTTAAAAATGTAGGATCATTATCTTTCTCATTATATATCCGTTTAAGAAAGAAAGAAGAGAGAGGGTAAGGAAAAAATTCAACACCGTATATTAGGTGAAACATTCTTTTCATTATTGAAAAGCGCGTAGGGTGATTGTGTGTATTACTAAGTGTGCCCCATTTACTACGAATTTCATTAAAAATATTAAAATAAAACTTTATTTGATATCTATAATAAAACTTTAATTTATATTAATTTTTATTTTTAATTAAAAATTCTAAAAAAATGTATTTTAATAAATTTTATTTAACTTTGAAAATCACTAGTTCAGATGAGAGCACAAAAAGTTGCATTAGTGAGTTGAGAGTGCTTTTAGAAAGATAAATATATTTATGCGGTTTGTGAACAAATATCTAATGTTAAGTTATTTTTAAATAAAGCAATAACATTAGTTTTTATAAATTTAAAGAAAATGTAATGTTTTGAACGTTTTTATTATTTAATTTTAAACGTAGAATTGGACACATGATTTTTTGCACATGCGTTTATTTCTACGCCATGTAACACAACCTAAAATATAGTTGTGATGTTCGGGTTCGTGTTTGTTTACCTATAATTATAATTGTAGCGAACGCAATGAAAATTATAATGTTTAGCTAAAATAAAAAAGTATTCTCCAAGACATTCAAAACCTCCAAAACAAACAAAAGGAACTAAATGGCAATGCATAATAATTAAAGTTTTTGTTAACTAAATAAAAAATATATGATTTACAGATATAACCTTAAACAAAAATTGCGGAAAAGAAATTTTATTTTCTACAAAAAATATTTTAATATATTTTTTTAAATTTACATTATTTAAAAAGTGAAATAATTTTTAATATTAATAGCTTGAGTTTCAGATATTATTTTGATTCCTCTTTCGGCAACATCGTTTACTACTTTAAAGTTTCTTCCTTTAGAGAAACCAAGTTGTTAATTAATATTAGATGGCCACCCAGAAACGTCAAGATAAAAAAAAGAACAATTATTCTGAATTCGATTTTAAAAAATTCATCGTTTAGAAATTCACAAAAAAATCAATATCTTTATTAATTAAATAGGCAACACCCTTTTGAGCAATATACCGTTTTGGTAGTTTATCATCGATAATTTCACTTTGTTTTTCACTAATTTTGTTTATCATTTTTCTTTTTACGTCATTTGTGAAAATGCTTGTAATATGATTTACCTCAAAAGAACATTGTTATTCATCCTTTTAAAAAGAGAAAATTAATATACTATAGTCTTCTTTATTGTAAAAGAACATGACATATTCATTAAGCTTGTAAATGGAGCAAATACTGTTAAAAAAATTTAGAAAAATTGGAGGATTTACCTCTTATCATGTATACTTAAAGATCCCAAATTTTGAGAAGTTTAAATAAATTTCTATAAGCTAGAACAATTTTTCTGTGATTTTTAAGAAAAATCACATGTATTTTTCATTTAAAATTTCAGTCGACGAGAGGCACGTGTTAATCTTGCTCGATTTGCTTTAAACCTTTACGAAATTTTTTTATTTATTTGATTAATTTTTTTGGAGTGAGACCAAAAATTTAGAAACATTGCCCAAATAAAATTCCAGATAAATAAAGTAAAATAAAAATGTTTAATAATAAAAAAATTCTATAGTTATATAGCATAGTTTCTTTCACTAGATATTTAACTAATCAATGAATTATTAATATTTGTTAAAAAATATTGAAAATAAAAATGAAGTAAATAAAGAAAAGGTATGTTGTTCTTGGAGTGGTAAAAAACATTATGATGACTTTGAAGTGGAAAAAATATATATTTTCAGTTCAATTGAAAAATTGCAAACGCAGATATCGGAAAAAATTGTATGTATGAAAAATATATCGAGTTATCATAAAACGATGGTTAAATGCAATAAAAATTTTAATGGTCACAAAAATCGTTAGCGCAAAAGAAGCATAAAGTTGGCAGGTCCACATTTTAAATCGGTACTACCTTCCTGGTTTCTTATATATTTTATCGCTACAAAAATACTGCGACACCGCGCAATCAATTTTGAAGCGGCTTGCGAAGTCTTCTTGTTTTTTACTCTTCTCTCTCTCTTTCTCTCTTTCTCTCTCACGATTTTTACACACGCGCGCTTCTTGAGCTTTTCAATAATTTTTTCCTTTCTTCCTTCTTTTATTTTTTATCCTTCTCTCCCTCTCTTTTTTCTTTTTTGTATCTCCCGAATACCAAAGACTCCGAATACCAAATTAAAAGGAGAAGTTACTTTTGCAAGCTCTCACTTCGCTACACACTTCATACAAAAAATATATCGCTTCAATGATTTATATTAATGACACCAGAAACTGCAATACTATGTTGCAAAAATTTCTTCGCAGTCGGTTCCTTCCAGACCTTTTGCAACATTGTATATATATGCCCCTCTCTCTTCCTCTCTTTTTTCTTATGTGACATCACGTGAAATTGATACATTAAAAAAAATAGGATTTGCTTTTTTTCCGGTAAAATATTCTGAATAATTGCATGTACATTATTTTTAATTGTTCGCACTTTTTTCTAGCCTTCAAACTTTCTAGAAGACAGGAAGTTTTCCACTTTTTACCTATACTTAAAAGCAATTGATATAGTAATGCTCAATTATATCAATACAAATTTAATTTAAAGAAAGAATAAATAAATTTCCTTCCATTGGTATTTCGGAATTTTATGATCATGAAAAGAGAATTTTGTTTGTTTGGACTACAAAATAAGCAGTTTTCTTCTATTTTATGTATTTTTTTAAGGTTTACTTATTATAGTATCTACTCGATATAATTAATTTTCAAAGCATAGAAAAATAAATGTAGTTGAAGACTGAAAACAGTAGTAAAACTTCTACTAACATTTAATTATTTAAATACATAAATAATTTTATTAAATAATTTAATAATTCTTAAAATTCTTTAAAATTCGTATGAAGAACATTATTAACATTGTGTTAAAATAGTTCAAATCTTTCGAAGCATTAATATAAAATTGTATAAAATAGTTTATGAAAATAATTGAATTTTTCTCAAGAATTTTATAACTAATAAAAATAATTCAATTCTTATGACAAATTTTATTCAATTTTATTGAAAATCCAACTAAATTAAATTTCAAAAATTTTTTGAAGCTAATTAAATTTCAACGACGAATTTTATTCAAATTTATTGAAAATAATTGAAAATGCTTTCAAGAATTATATTAAAATTTTTGAAAATAATTCCATTCTTTCAAGGAATTTAATTAAAAATGAAAATTGAAATCAATTATTAAATTCTCATAAACAAATTATATATCAAATTTTTTTCAAATAATTGCATTTTTTACGAAATTTTATTAATTTATGTTAATTAATTTATTCATGTTATTATTAATTTAAAATTTTATTAAAAATAATTGAAATCCTACGATGATTTGTATTATTTATGAAAATAGTTGAATTCTTGCAACAAATTTTATTGAAATTTTCTTAAATAATTGAATTTTTTAATTTCTTTTAAAGAATTTTATAAAACAAACTTTTTAAATAATTCCTTTTTTTTAAACATTGGTATAGTAATTGTATTTCAAATACTTTAATTCCTGGAAAAATTTTATTATATATGAAAATAATTCAATTCTTGCTAAAAAAAGATGCTTTTACTGTCAAAAATCTAAAAAAAATTATCCAAATAGTAGGTAATCGTAAAGAAAAGTAGTAAATAGTGGAAAATAGTGGAAAATAGTGGAAAATAATAAATAGTAGGAAATAATAAAAAGAGTAGAAAGTAGTAATTAATAAGTAAATTTTTCCCAATTGAAAGAAGAAGTTTCACACTCGAGGTGTAAACGATTAAAAGTATTAACGTTACTATTCGAGATAGGGACACGGTAAGTGGTATCCCGTAGCGACATCGACCTCCCGTCAGGAATGGGTGCTACTTAAGGCCTACTAAACCCCAAGACGCCACTGCAAAACTTGCCTTGATATTCTTAATATTTTGATTTCCCATCCCCTTTTCCCTCCCACCCTCTTCTCGCCATATATGCACAACTCGATATCAAACAATTAATCGCTTTCGTAAATGATTTCGAATTTCCAATCTCTTCATAAATTTAACTTTTTAACACCTGCAATCGACACTCACACACTAAACACGCTGAACGAATTTATACCATATTTTTTTTTAATTCTGCATTTATATATATGTAGAGGGAAAGAGAGAGAGGTTTATACTCGCGCAATCTTCTTCTCTCATTGGAAGTTTATATTATTGTACATGCGGTGCATATATGTACGTGCGCGCACTACTGGAAATGATCGTAAATTTAAAGTTTTAATATTTAAGTACCTATGAATTTCAATAAGAGGCGCGAATTAAGCGTAATGTTTGTGTAACTTAATTTCCGCTTGAAATACAATACACATTTAATATCGTTACTTAATATTATTATTGAGGAAGTTCATTCTCGTGTTTAAATTGAAATTAATGAATTCGATGCACATGAATGATTGATATTTATTATTTTTTTATTGACACTATTTTACTATTATTACTTTTTTTATTTTTTTCGTTTTTTCTATATCTAGTATTTTTAACAGTTTTATTAATATTATCAATACTGTTATTATTTTTAATATTATTTATTCTTATTTTTCACTTCTATTTATTACAGTTTTTTAACTATTTTTTTATTACTATTGATTTTCTACTTCCTTCAATTGATATTATTTTTTATTACTTTCCATTATTTTTATTTTCACTTTTAGCTTGACAAATTATAAACATGAAAGTGAAATTTACTCTTGAGTCTTTGTAAGGAGAAATTGTTTCCTTAATTTAGAAATTAAAAATCTTCCAATTTAAGATTATTTTTAACAATTTCCATAAAATTCTTAATTCCATAAAATTTGAAAAAATTTTACATATAAATTTTAGATTTATTCACTTTCAAAGTTTTGTTTTGTTATTGAAAAGTATGAAAAATTCAAATTTTTAACGATTTTAATTTGAAATCTTTTCAAAATTCAATTATAATCTAAAATTTTTAACTTAAATACATTTTTAAATCAATCTTATTAGAAAATTCTAGGAGAATTTAATTATATTATATAGAATTTCTGTGAAATTATTTTTATTTTAGAAAATAATTAAATTTTTGCAATCATTCGTAATCTTTTCAAAATTCAATTCTTTTATAGTGTTTATTATTATTAATATTTAATGTAGAAAATTTTTTTCTATAAATCCATTATGCTTAATAATTAATTAAATAGATATTAAAAAATTTAATTAATTTCAGACGAATTTAAATTATTAAAAATCTATGACTTTTCCCTGATCAATTCTACTTTTTGCTGAATTCTTTGAACAACCTTGTTAGTGTGTATAGTAAAAGAAAAAGAAGAAGTAGGAAAAATTATTGAAGAAGTAGAAGAAAAAAAAAGAAAGAAAGAAAAGTAATAGAAAAAGATGACGAAGAAGATAATCAAAGGAGGAGTAAAAGAAAAAGAAGTTAAAAAAGTTATTGAAGAAGTAAAGGATGAAGTATTTGAAAAAATTATTATTCAAGTAAAAAAAGAATCAGAAAAAATTATTGAAGAAGTAGAAGAAGCAGAAAATAATGTAGAAGAAGAAAATTCAAAAGAAGAAAAAAAGTAAAAGAAAAAGATGATGTATAAGAAAATAAAGAGAACGTAGAAGTTGATAAAATTATCGAAGAAGTACAAGGAGTAGAAGTTGAAGAAGAAAAAGAAAAAGAGTAAGAAGAAGTAGAAGGTGAAAAGGAGACAAAAGATTAAAACAAAAAGAAGCAAGAATATGATTGTAGAAAGAGTGTAGAGTAAGAGAGAGAGAGAGAGAGAGAGAGAGAGAGAGAGAGAGACGGAGAAAATGAGAAGGTGATGAAAGAGACCAGGTCGATAAGGATAAGAAAATCGACAGAGATTCTAGAGTCTCCCAAGCCAACGAGCCACTACTGCGCGAACCTGAAGATTGTATCCGTGTCTTGTTTTTACAGTCTCTGCCGGAACGGCCTGGGTCTTAGCTAAAGTCTAGAAGGTGCTGTTGGTGGGGGCCAAGGGGAAAGGAAAGAAACTCAAAGGAGGGAGGGCAACTCAAGCTGGTTGAGAGGCGAGGGAGGAGCTACTGGTTGCGGGGCCCTACTTGGGTCAGCCACGTACTGAAACAACTAGTTCTCGGAGAACCGTGACTCCTTTCAGAGTTGACCCTTTCCCCGCGTGTTTGGCTCTCGTCGCCATTTTTAATCAAATGAAAATCCAAAACACAAACCAAACACCTGGATTATTAAAATGTTATTGTCATTATCATCATCACCACCATCACGACATTAATTCTTCATACGAATTATCAAAGTTAGTTTTTCTTCGCAAGTACAAAAAAACTGAATATCAAAAGGAAAACTTTTATCAATTGGAGTAATTCAACAATAAAATAAGGAACAATGGACTAAAGGGAAAATAACAACAACAACAACAAACTTAATCAGGAAACCAAATTTGGAATTATTTCGATTTTGAAAAGAATCGAGAAAATTTCTCAAAAGATGTCGGAGTGTAAATATTTCGCGAAAGTGCGGTGGTTATGTTTGACGATAAAATTAAATACAGTAATGTGGTGTCAATAGAATTACCGATTTATAAATGGGCTGAGGATTAAAAAAATCTAGAGCCCCAAAATAGCGAAGAGACTATACCCCCTTCCCCCCAGTTAACAATAAGAAAAAAATGCTGGGAAGTCCGGCGTTCTTTGCAATATTGTTGGGAACGATATTCGGTGTTCTCGGTGCCTCGTTAAGCAAGGCCCTGAGGTACAAAGCGCCGGATGAATGCGAATGGGTTGCGACGGGCGATTCAGTTGATGATGTTTCGCTCGTTTGCCGATTGAGAACAATAAATAGCGAATTGGAGAACACTAATTTCAGTGTTATTCAACCTCAGCATACAGTACGTTTAAAATTAATATGCAGCGATGCACTATTCTATCAAAGTTCATTGAGTGCCGGAAGTTTTCGACCATTAATCGAATTACGTGATTTGATTATTGAATATTGTAAAATTGGCAATTTATCAGATGAGGCTTTTAAGGGTCTAAAGGAACTGAGAAATTTAACTGTCCGTACGCATAATACCGATTGGTCATCAATGTCACTGGAAATATCGTCACGTGCATTCACCGAGGATTTACAGAAATTGGAGAAATTGGATTTAAGTGAAAATAATATGTGGAGTTTACCGGATGGTCTCTTGTGTCCTCTACGTTCGTTGGAAGTGTTGAATTTAGCGAAAAATCGTTTACGTGACGTTGAGGGTTTTCAGTTCGGTTATCGTGGTCGTTGTGCGATGAATTTAAAATGTTTGAATTTGAGTAACAATAGTATTGAGTCACTACCATCGGCAATATTTTCCGGTTTGTCGAGACTTCAGAATTTGGATTTGAGTGGTAATTCGATAGTATCGATGGCTGATCGTACATTCGAGGGCCTAACGTCATTAACCGTTATCACTCTGGCGAATAATCGTCTCACAAGTTTACCACCGGAATTATTTAGTGATTCACGTGACGTGAATAAAATTTATCTACGAAATAATACATTGAGTGTACTGCCGCCTGGACTCTTTGGCGAATTGACCCAGTTGGTGGTATTGGACTTGTCGAGAAATGAATTGACATCAGAATGGGTGAATGCTGCGACCTTCGGGGGTCTCGTTCGTTTGGTTGACTTGGACTTGTCCTGTAATCGAATAGCACGTCTCGAACCGGCTGTTTTTCGAGATATGTACAGTCTGCAAATATTGAGATTACAGGAGAATTTGATTGAGAGTCTGCTTGATAATACTTTTGCGTCCTTGTCGAATTTGCACACTCTGGTATTGAGTGATAATCGTTTGACTGAAATTGATGGTTCTACACTGAGTGGACTTTACGTTTTGAGTCTACTTTCTTTGGATAATAATCGTCTGACGAGTTTGAGTACAAATTCTTTTCGTAATGCATCGTCCCTGCAGGATCTCCATCTAAATGGAAATCGATTGACGGAAGTTCCGGATGCATTGAAGGCAACTCCAAGCTTAAGAACCCTTGATCTTGGGGAAAATCTCATTTACGAAATACCAGACGGCACGTTCGATCACGTATCCCAATTGTACGGTTTACGCTTGACCGAGAATCACATTGGCAATTTGTCAAAAGGTATATTCGATAAGATCAAAGAACTCAAGATACTCAATCTATCGAGAAATAGGATACAGTTCATCGAGCCTGGCTCGTTCGACAACAATCTTAACCTTCAGGCAATTCGTCTCGACGGGAATCAACTAACGGAAATTGGGGGTTTGTTCACGTCTCTACCGAATTTAGTGTGGTTGAATGTTAGTGACAATATGTTAAAAAGATTTGATTATTCAATGATACCGAGTGGATTACAGTGGTTGGACATACATTCCAATGAAATTAGTGTGCTGGAAAACAATCTCGACATTGAAACACAGTTGCATTTGAGCACCTTCGACGCGAGTGAAAACAAACTAACGGAAATTACGACAAAAACAATACCGATGAGTATAGAAACACTGCTTCTGAATGACAATATAATAACCCAAGTGATGAGTTACTCGTTCCTGAAGAAGCCGAATTTGACCAGAGTGAATCTGAAGGGCAACCGAATAAGCAAATTGGATCCCTACTCGTTTCGCCTAACGAATGTACCGTACGACAAACCGATACCCGAATTCTACATCGGTGACAACGAGTATCTCTGCGATTGCTCGATGGAATGGTTACAGGAAGTGAACAACAATCAATCGGAAAATCGTAATCAACCACAAGTAATGGACCTGGAGAGTATCTACTGCAAACTTCTCTACGATCGCGAACATCAATACGTACCACTTGTTGAGGCATCACATTCACAATTTCTCTGCAAGTACGAGGATCATTGTCTCGTACTGTGTCATTGTTGTGACTTCGATGCATGCGATTGTGAAATGACCTGCCCCGCCAACTGTACCTGCTATCACGATCAATCGTGGTCGGCTAATGTCGTTGATTGTTCAAGGGCCGGCCACACGGGCAAACTTCCCGAGCAAATACCAATGGACGCAACTCGCCTCTACCTGGACGGAAACGATCTTCGTGTTATATCAAGTCACGCCTTCATTGGAAGGAAAAAATTAAAGGTTCTCTTCCTCAACAATTCAAATATCGAGATTGTACAAAATCGCTCCTTCAATGGTCTACGCGAGCTCGAGGATCTCCATCTACAGGACAATGGAATTCGGGAATTACGTGGTCACGAATTTGAGGGTCTTGAATCGTTAAAAATACTTCATTTGGAGAATAATCGTCTCACGATGATTGGAAATGGAACATTTGTTTCTTTAGTGTCGTTACGAATTCTACGACTTAATGGCAATCGACTGATGAAATTATCAGTCTGGTCATTACCGACAGTTATCGAAGTGACATTAGCGGGGAATTTATGGTCATGTGATTGTGATTATCTCAAGGATTTTCGTAAATGGATACAGAGTCCAAAGGTCATTGTCACTGATGTTAAGGAACTGGAATGTTTCACGAATACAACACAAGATATCGATGATGATAATAATCCAATCGAGGACAATGGAATCGAACTTTCCTTGTTAACGACCAGTTACAGTGCAAATGGTACCATCTGCTCGAGTCTCGAGAACGTTGAGAATAGCAGCGTGTACGGGAATTTTGCTAAAAAAACATCGTTCAGTGATCAGGATTATCTTCCATTGCTTGTTAGTACACTAGTCGCATTCTTAATTCTCGTGATCACGTGCATTCTCGCCTTTATATATCGACACGAACTTAGAGTTTGGTTTCATTCGCGCTTTGGTGTGAGGATATTTTATCGTCACGCTGATGTTGATCGTGATGATCGTGACAAATTATTTGACGCTTTTGTCAGTTATAGTTCCAAGGACGAGGCATTTGTTGCCGAAGAATTGGCACCTGTTTTAGAAACGGGTAATCCATCCTATAAACTTTGTCTTCATTATCGTGATTTCCCGGTGGGTAATTTTATTGCCGATACCATTGTCCAGGGTGTTGAATCATCACGACGCACGATAATGGTATTGTCGGAGAATTTCATCAAATCAGAATGGTGTCGTTTTGATTTTAAATCGGCGCATCATCAGGTTTTACGTGATCGGAGACGACGATTGATATTGATATTGGTTGGTGAAGTGCCACAACGTGATTTAGATCCGGATATTAGACTTTATCTCAAGACAAATACATATTTACAGTGGGGTGATAAATTGTTTTGGGAAAAATTACGATTTGCCCTGCCCGATGTGCCAAATAATCAGAGAACAACGCCTAGACGACAACCACCACCTGTACGACGGCAACACAACAACCAGATGTCCAACGGATCACGAACACATGCTGCTCATATTTAATTCTCTCTAAAAAAAACACCAGCTCGAAATTCGGAAAAAAATTGTTTCTCTCAGTGGCTATACTCAAAAAATCTACAAGTGTCAATTGAAAAAGTTTTTTGTTCTACGTTGTCAGTGAAAACTAAAAATCTTTGTTTGTTCCAAGTGCATCGTTGTTAGTGCCAAAAACAAAATTTTCCGTTCCATTGAAATTAAGACCTTTAGGCATTCAATTTCAATGTGACCAAAAATCAACCAAGTGAATATTAGTATGTACATATTAACTAATAGATCTGGAAAAATAATTTTGTAAATTTCTGTAAATTTACAAATACGTGTAAATATAATTAAGTTTTCAAATTCAAAAAGTTGAAAATCTGGTGTTCGCGAATTTTAGAAAAAAAAATGTCAGAGAAAAATCACTAAGAAGGGGTGAAAATTTTGTGGTTTCTACTTTTTTCGATATTGCTGTGTATGTAAATTTTCGTCTCTAAAATCCGTGAATCTATTGTGATTATCAAAAGCGCTTGTATTGAAATTAAAAATCTCCCCTAGTGACACGAATTTATTAGAAATATTACATTTTTGCGCGCGATTTTAATATTGTCCAAGTAATTATAGAAGCGAATTTATAATTACGAGTTTCTTTATTGTGATTTCTAGTTATTTTTATTTTTCTAATTGAATTTTTCAAATTCCTTTTTCTCACAACAAATGAGAAAATATTTTTTTTTGTAAATTTTATTAATTTATAATAGCGGCAAAATAATGAGAAATTTATCTGTGAATTGTCGGAGAGTATTAGACAATTGATCGAGTTTCTGGATTATTTATCAAAAGAAAACCAAAAGGTATGTTGTATAGCTATGTATTTTATTTATTATTAAAAAGCAAACGTTGCGGGCAAATTTTAATTCCTGTAACGAAAAAAGTCGGAAAAAATTTTAATTAAAAGAATAAATAAATCTTCTTTCAAATTGAAAATTTGAGTATATTTTATTTATTTAAAATTTAGGTCTTAATTTTGATTGTTTTTAAATTTTATTTGGATTTCCTTACAAAATTTTATTTAAATTTTGTTTCACTTTTTTCGGAAATCACGTTTTTTATAAATTAAAAGAAAAGTATATTAATATTTGTAAATAAATAAAAAAAATAAAAAATATTGAAGAGAAAAAATTTTTTAGAACCAATTAATTTATATATTTTTTAATTAAATTTTTATTTTTATATAATTTTGTTGAACAAAATTTATTACTATTTATAATTGGCTTCTTTTTAAATAAAAAATAAGAAATACTGAAGAGAAAAACTTTTTAAAACTTTTATTATTTTTAAAATTAAATTTTTATTGTTATATAATTTAATCAAATTAAATTTATGAATATTTATAATTTGCTTCTTTGTACATAAAAAATTAAAAAATACTCGAAAGAAAAACTCAAAGTGCCTAATACTGTCCGATATATTTTTATATTCGAAGAAATAAATATTTTTATCTAATTTGTTATTTTAGGAAATTTTCGATCGTTGTAAAAAATTCTAATTTATTAAAAATTGTTAATAAACAAATCTCCGGAGATTTATTCTTTTGTGTATAATATATATACATATACATATATTTGTAGCTTCGAGCGAGCTATCTCGCTTACGGTGATATCACTTAAAGCACTCTTATGCAAGTTTCGTACTTGCATATTTGTACGTTTTCAAATTTAAAAAAAAGAGTCTTTATTTAAAGTCACGAATAACGTCTTTTCTTTAAATGGCTCAATTTAAATATTTGTAAGAAAAAACATAATTGTAAATTAGTATTTATTTTTCGCCAACTAATTATAATAGTAAAATCCGAAGAAAATAAAAATTTCGACTCAATTAAAAATTGTGCAATTTTTTTTTCTTTTCAATTAAACGAATAAAATTGTAATAACATAAAAAGTTAAAAATTAGACTTTTTGCAATAAATTTTATTGTGTGATATATATAATTGCGAATAAATAACGCGCGAGAATATTTATTTGTTACTCGCTAAAACATGACTGAATGCTGCGAAATTATTATTATATTTTCTCGAACGAATTTTTTTTGTAAATATAATTTTAAGACTGTACGATATAAATTATAGTTTTTTTGTCGAAAGCTTCAATAAATATACGAAATTTTATTTGTGTTTAACCAACCCCCCTTTGAAAGGGGTGTGTGTGTGTACGCTTCTGTCAGCAAATACTCGATAATTTTTTTTCGTTTTTTTTCAATTTGGGAATGCACTTTTTCAAGTAAAAATATTTAATGGACGAAATAAAAATTTTTTATTACCACGTTTAAAAAATTGTGTTACTTTTCTCATAAACAATCCTTTCCCTCTTATTGTAAAAATGTTGAGAAAATTTCTCAAAACTTTCATTTCATTATTAGTTTCTTCATATCTTTAAAAAAATTAATACAAGATTAGAGAAGTGAAATAAAATTAGAATAAAATTAAAATATTTATGAAATAACGTTAAATTCGAAATATGTTAAAAGCCATTTAGGGCAAAGTGTAAATTGAGACAAAGTAGAGCATGATACTTTTTAAAGAACACCGCTCTACAACGAGGGACTTAACATATAACTCGACATTAATCTTACAAGTAGATCACTCCATCCGATACACATAATGCCTTATTATTACTCCTTCGAGCCGGAAATTTCTTTTCTCATATATATATATATATATATATATAAAATTGGGCGTCTTAACACTGTGTTCCACAATCTTGTTTTTCTCCTTTTTTTCAATCAAAAATTTATTTACATTACATTTATTTAAATTTAATTCATTTTTTTCATACGAAGTTCCAAACATTCCCGCCTGTAAATACTATTTTTGAGGGGAAAAAATAAAAAAGAATTCAATTTTTTCTATGTGAAAGTTAATGAATTGTTTGAAATTGTTTCTAATAAGGGACAAGTTAAAAAATTAACGATCGAAATAATTACTCGACTAATTGCTCATAATTAGTAAATAATTATGAACACAATTGAAAATAATTGGTTCTAACTATCGTCTGATTATTATTATTATTATTACTATTATTTGATATAATAATAATAATAATAATAAAAAAAATAATAATACTAATAATGTAATAATATATAATAATAATAAATAAATAGATAATAATAATTAACAAATAATTAAAAAGAATACAATTTATAAGTGATTATGATTGGTGAAATTTATAATAAATAACTGTAAATAATAAACTTCATAATAAATATTTATAAATAATTAAAAATAACCAACAATATAATAAATAATTAAATTTATTATTTATTTAAATTAAAAAAATATTCAACTATTATCTTTGTTGATATTTCGTAACAGAAATTAGACATATTTTGTTTGATTTAATTAATAATATCGTTCTTTTCAATTAAAAAATTAAATGTCAATTAAAATTTAAAACAGAAATAATAAATCTCTAATACTAATTCAATAAATCCACTACATAGCGAAGAACCAATATTTTTCTGCAAAAAAAAAGATCCGTTTGAAGAAGACAAAAAAATTGGTTTCAATTTTCAATGCAGAAATATTGGATTGATTTAATATAGAGATTGTCACTGAGTTGTGTAGAAATTAAATCAAGAGCCATGGGAAAGAAGTGAATTTTTTTTTCATCTGAAAAATAAAGGGAAAAAAGAAAAGAGATGCACTTTGAAATTACTTACTAACTGCGAGGTGAATGACAAAGTCGCGATGACATTCCTTATCTTGTTATATCTTGAACACGGATCGGAATTTTAGTATCCACAAAGAACATCTATTATGATGAGGAAAGTTGATAATAAGCTAAAGTGTAAGTAATGCCAGTTCGTGCTTTGTTCGAGAGTTATGTCTTCCACGGTAATAAACTTTCTTATAGGATAGAGACGAATGATTCAAAATGGCACTCGTTCTTCTCAATAGTTCACGTAATAGAGTAATCGATCTATCTTCATTAGAATCTAAAAATGTCTCCTTACGTAATGCGTCATTATGTTTTTTTTATTAATTTTCCAAAGAAAGAAAATATCGCCCCAAAAAAAGTAAATAAATAAATACAAATAAAATAAAAAAAGTAATAAACAGACAATTTTTTTAAAGAATTTTTATCTCGTAAACTATGGATCCTAGAAATAATTCTGTTATTCAAAATTATAGAGAAAACATTAAACTTTAATAATATTTCTTTTAAAAATGACAGAACTTAATTTATCAACAATTTAAACAATAATTTTTTTATGTTGAAGGTGATGGATTTTTTGTATTATTCATACGCGCGTCACCGTCAACATCGTTAACATATTACACAAACTTTTAATGTTAATAATCATTTATTGATATTTTTATCAAATTACACAATGTTTTTAAACAAAATTATTTATATTTTTATCAATAATAATAATAATTTTTTGCATTTTCTAACCACTAAAAGTTTTTAATTTTGCAAATATAACAACTCCGGTTTAGCAAGATAAATTTTTATCTTTTATAGTCTAAAATTGCAAAAATCCAATGTTTAGACAATATATTGTTATAACAATAAATTTGCCAAAAGTTACGATATCTCAATAATATTGTTATAACAATTATATCTAGACTTTAGATTTTTACAAGTGTAGACAATATAGTTGTACAACAATATAAATTTACTTTCCTTAATCCTGTTAATATTAGCAAAATTAAAAACGTGTAGTGGTTTGAAAATGCAAAAAATTATTATTACTTATAATAATCAGTAAATAATTACTAACATTAAAAGTTTGTGTAATATGAAAAAACACCATTATTATATTCACACAGTGGGTTCAGTACATAATCAAGTGTCTTAAAAAATACAAAAAAATACGTCATTTTCATAAAGATAATTGACATAAAAAAATTATTCTTTAAAATGTTGGAAAATTAAGTTTTGTCATTCTTAATAGAAATGTTATTAAAGTTCAATGTTTATTCTATAATTTTGAATCACAAAATTTTTTTCTAGGATCAATAGTTTACGAGATAAAAATTCTCAAATAATAAAATTTTCACAGGAATTTAATTATTTAATGAATTTAATTTAATTTAAATTTATTACTTCGAAAGAATTAAATTATTTAAAAAATATTTTATATAATAATAATAATTTTATATTTTTAACCGTCTTTATATTTTTACATTTTCATATTCTACTTTTTAAATTTTATCTTGTGAGATGTGAAAGAAATTACAACAAAAAATATTTGTTATAATTTCCGGTGTTTAATATGAACAACTTATTTCTCAAATATTAAAAACCTCCGCAATACGTTAATAAAAATTTCAATAATACATTACAATATAATTCATAATGCGATAGTTTCACAAGTTTTCTTAGTGCAATACTTGTTGCTCCATTAGCCGGTAAATTAATTTTTTTTAACTCGAAAGGAAGTTACAATATCGATAAAGAAAGGAAAGATCTGTTGAATGTCAGGTTTGAAGGATAGAAAAAGGGAGAGGGAGAAATAAGAGCGAGAAAAAAGGTGTTATAGGCGTTGTTCAGTATCGATGAAAATTTCTCGCTTGAAAACATTTTATAACTTCACGCTCTTGCAAGTTGATATTCTCTCTTTCTCAAAACGAAAAAAACGAAAAAAAATGAAAAAAAAACAAAAAATAAGCTTTTCTTTAGGAGAATCATAATTTAACATCTGCACTATTCCTGTTTCCTGGAACCAAGATCTCATTGTAAAATTGTGAGGAAGAAAATGCTTGGAAAAAAAATGCATTTCCTCTCTGAATAATAAAGTGAAAAGCGTGTTTTCTCGAGTCTCATATTTCTTCAGGTTTATGCAATATGAAGAACATTGAAAACCTCTACAATTTTACAGTGAATTTGAAAAGCTTTCGAGTTATTACTTTATGTACTATTTTTGTGTACACAGTATATGCTAAATTGCCTCATTCAAAAATAATTTCAAGTTTTTTGTTTTTATTTATTATTATTATTAATCGTTGGAGTAAATAATGTATTTAAATTTATTTGAATTTTTACAGAATTTTTCAAGAAACAATCGTCAATGTTAATTAATTTAGTTATTTATTCAGGGCTGCCATTTACGAATTTAATTAATTCTTGTAAAATTATTCGAAAACATCAATAACTTCATTTATAAATAAATATTTAATCACTATTATTTTTCGATAAGAATTTAAATTCTTCAAAAGATTCAAATTCAAACCTTTTTAAAATTCAACAACTTATAAAATATTATTATAAAACATTAAGATATTGATCTGATATCGATAGTTTTCTTCATAATTTTATATAATATATCAAAATAATCCAGTGATAAATTTACTATTTTATATAAAAATATTATTACTCTAACTTTTTCGAAAGTATTTTCATCATTTCAATTCTAATATATTATTTCCTATCTAGAATTTTTAAATAAAATTTCTTCTTTAAATCAAATATTTTTAATAATTTTTCAAAAAATATCTTTGAGATTTTCTAAAACTACACCGAAAAAAAAGTATTTTCAAATTTAGAGAATTCCTCTTCTTTTGCAGCATTTTTTCCTCTTATATACCGGCACTAAAGTTTTCTTTTCTAATTGAGAGGATTTTCCTTTATTATATTTGTTATTAAATGTCACTTTTTAGACAGGTTAAAGTTGCATTCAAAAAAACAAAAAGCAACTTAAAAATCTTTTTTTTAGTATAAATTTGTTTCATTTTTAGAGGAATAATTTCAATCAAAGAAGAAATATTAAAATTAATCTTTTAGTTAAAAAACTGTCAAATATAAACAAAAATTCCTCTTTTTTACAGATGAATATTCGTATATTGAAAATAAAATGTGAAAATAATTGTTGAGCGGAATTTTCTTCTCACTCTGAGATTTTATTTTTTTCGGTGTATTTGTTTAAATATTAAACTTTACGAAATTTTGATTATTAAGAAATTTTTTATTTAAATAGATATTACAAAATAAAATCTTCTAATAATTTTATTAAAATTCAAATAAAATTTGTCGAAAAAGAGTTTTACAGAATTTTTAATTTAAAAATATGGAAAATAATAAATTCAGATTTTCGAAGATTTTAATTTGAAACATTATTCCAATTCAATTATTTCTAAAAATTCATGCTTTTATTATTATCTAAAGTTATGACTAAATTTCATTGTTAAATCAATTTTTATTAGAAAATTCTTCGAGATTTCAATTATTTAAATAAATAAATTAATAATTTATTGAATTGTCAGATGTTTCTTAAAATTGAATTTTTAAGAAGAATTCTATTAACAACTTTTGAAAATAATTAATTTCTTTTAAGGAATTTCATTAACATTTTACTGAAATTTATTGAATTAAAGAATTTTATCACAATTTTGGAAAATAATTTTACTATTTATAAAGATAATTGAATTTTGAACGCAAGATATTCGTTAAAATTTTTGAAAATAAGTGAATTTCTACGAAGAATTTTATTACTTTTGAAAATAATTGAATTCTTGTGATGAATTCATGGAAATAATTGAATTTTGCAAAAAATTTAATTAAAATAATAATAATATTAATAGTATTAAAATTCATTTTTGTCAGAAGTAGAAAAAAATTGTAGGTTTTATATTTGAATTCGTTCAAATTCCTGATTTCCCTGACTTGTGGAAAACCCTGTTGAGGTTTTAGAAACTTTTTCTAAACTTTATTATCAAATAATTTTTAGAGTGGGTCAATTTAAAAGCAATACCCAACCGTATAAAAAAAATTGGGAGAAAATTGCATCACTCCTCAATATTAGGGATTAATATAAAAAGAATACTTTTCTTATAATTGATGAAATTAGTTGGAAAAATACGGGAAATATTTGGAAATACCTATATATTATAATATATTAAGTTTTCAAAGTTTCAAGAAGATGAAACATGGAGACATAAACAAATCTCCTTCAGCAGCTGTAGTCTGTAATCTGTCAAGTCAATTTAAAGAAAAGATTGGGTAGCGGCTTTAAAACAAGTTCGAAAAGAGTTTTTTATACGAGTTTCTAATTTCCCGAGAGAAGATTAATGTTCGTCCCATAAGGCCATTGGTGGAGGGGTAAAGAGAGACAGTGAGAGAGAGAGAGAGAGAGAGAGAGAGAGAGAGAGGGGGAGTATATAAGGAAGAGAAAAATTCAAGCGTGCACTCGAGTGTTCATCGATTACACGTCCATTGTTTTATCCATCCATCCCCCTTGTCCTTTTCGGTAGTGCAGCTGGTTGGTAAAACAGGCTAGCAGCTTGAGGAGAATGCTTGCCCGCATACCATATACCTCTCTTTACTATATCGCGGTCTATACTACTTTCTGTTCGCGGATCGAATAATAGTATCCGGTTTAGATGCAGGTTAACGGATATAAAATCTATTTGCAATTTTTCTATTTTTTCTTCTTTTTTTCTTCTTTCTTAGATTCTTTTTTAGATTCTTTTTTAGATTCTGTTGACGAACAGAAATTTATTGTCAGTACGTGCTTTTAAAGGTACGTAACACTGAGATTAGTATTTAGTAGAGAGAATATATTAGCAAAGAATATCAATAATAATACATACATAATAATTTGAAGCTATTTTTAAATGTTAATTTCCATTATAGAAAAATAATAACATTGATTAAATATTAATAAAAAAAAAATTTTTTTGTTCCGAATAACTCTGTAATTAGGAAATATATTCATAAATAAAAATATTTTCGCGGAAAATTATATATAGTTTAAGAAATATATATTCTAACAAAAAAATTTATTTCAAATTCAAAAGTTTACTTGTCAAGAACATCATTATTTTTTTGGTTCAAATAAAACTGTTCTTTACCTTTATTATAATTTTTAAGTAACAAAAAATGTATTTATCTAGAATATCATTTTTATGAAACAAAAAATTTATTAAACTCGAATATAATTTTATTTTTCACGAACAAATTTTTCATTTAAATCAAACAAAATTATGATTTACATAAAATTAAATTATACAGACTATACCAGTCAGACAGCAGTAAGCGACTCTAGGCCTCTCACTGTTATGTTGTTTGACTGGTATAGTCCCTCAATTCTAATAGAATTCTGAGTTAATTTTAAAAAAATTTTCCTTTAATTTAACTGAAAATTTACTTTCAAAACAAATAAGATAAAAAATATAAATAAAAATTTTGTTACAAAATAACAAATTAAAAAAATTTCTAAATACAGGTAAACCTCTATACGAAGGAAAGCAATTAGACATAAAATGTAATTAATGTAATTATTTTTTAAAAATAATTATAATATAAAATATATCATGAAGTAAACAAAAATTATAAATCAAATTGGAAATAAGTAATTGAAATAAAAAAATAACTATGTGTATTTGTAAAATTAGGAATCAATATAATTTAAATAAGTCAGTCTTCTAAACCGTTAGAATCATATGTTTAGAAGTTTAAGCCAAATAACTTTTTTTTTAATTATTTAGATTTGTATTTTAATTAATTTACAATTTTTTATGTTTATTTTTTGTAAAAGAAAATATATCGCGTAATAAAAAAAATTATAAAACATCTGTATAAAAATTACAATTCGGAACTTTTCGGCCCTGCAATATTCATGACATTCATACAGTCACAACTCTCACTGATATAATTCTTTCTACGTCTACCTGGCGATTTTCCGCCGTATGGAGGTTTGCCTGTAGTTTTGACCTGAAATATTCCGACACCTGAAGAACAAATTTTTCCGTTGGAAAATTCAAATAATAATAATAAAAAAGAAATAAAGAAAGTTAATCTCCCCGTGTAAAAAATTACTTTCCGGCAAAAATAGCGAAAAAAGTAGTCCATCCGAAAATTTAATGTTAAGTAATCCTGCTACCGAATTCACCTTCCTCTTAATACCACACTCGTCCGAGAGTGTGACTAACAGGTTTTGAGAATTTCTAGGAAAGCAACGCGTGAAGAAATGTTAATATTATCCGATTAGCTTCTTTCACTGATTTCTTTTTTTTTCTTTTTTTTAGCCCTTTCTTTAAATGTCTTCTCATATCACGACAATTAGGAGATAATGCAATAAACGAATCTATTTAAAATACAATCACACGCAGAATAATTCATTATTATCCCCTTATAATTATATTACATAATTTTACATTTATTATTTACATTACAAATTTTTAAATAAATAATTTGAATCGTTTATTAAAAATTATGAATATACGATTTCAATCCGAATCTTCAATAAAAGACCGCGGTAATACTATAACACTGACACTAAAATGATAATTGAACTCGATAAAAACATCAGCTACTTCTCGAAAATAACTCTAAATCTCATCACGTTGAAAAAGAGGCTTATCGAAATAATCCTTTTCATTTCTATAAAGCAAAAAAAAAAAACAAAAAAAAACAAAAAATTTGTTGCTACCACGACAGTTTCACTAATAACTATAAGTAATAATCACGTCACATTAACGTCACGATGGAACAACTTTCGTTATATACAAAATAAGTCAGTCGAGAATTAAAACACGAAGGAAATATTTTTGTCCTTGGAATTTTAAATCGAAATAAATAAAAAGCAAAAAAAAGAGGAACATTTGCAAGATAACTTAACGTATTTCTCTCAAGTCATTGCGAATCGATGAAACGAGAGAGAGTAGATCGGTGTGAGATCCATATTTTATTGACTAATTGGTATATGGGGGACGACGCAATGTTTATTTCTCTTTTTTTCTTTTCCTTGGCGCATGTAGAGTAACGAAAACTGGACGTGTCCAACTTGGGCTAAATGCATGCTAACGACGACTGCCTTGAAGTTTACAACCTATTCCCGTGATATTTTTCAGTCAATAATGACACTCGACATGTTCGTTGTCTCGTGGCAGTCGAAATGCCGAGTTGAAGAATCGTTTGAGTAGGTTGCCTCTCTCATCGTCCCGGTAAAGGCAAAACGAGAAGAGAGAGGGAGAAAAAGAAAGAAAAGAAAAAAAAAAGAGAGAGAGAGAGAGAGAGTTGAACACACGAAGAAGAATGAGGAGAAAAAAAAAGGAGAAAACGAAGAAAGGAAGAAGGAGAACAAGAAAAAAGAGAAGGAAATGGAGAAGCAAAAGAAAAAAGAAGAAAATAAAGAGAAATAACAAAAAAAGTAAAAGGAAAAGAAGAAAAAGTCGAAGAGAAAATAAAATATAAATAAGAATAAGAAAAACAAAATCAAGAAGCAAAAAAGATCATTATAAAAATGAGAATGGAGAAGAGAAAGAAGAAAAATCGAACAGAGAAAAAGAAAAAGGATATGGGAATATAGGGAAGAAAAAAAAAGAAAATAGAGAAAAGAAAGAGAAGAAAGGAAAGGAAAAAGAAGCTAAAGAGAATACAAATGAAAAAATATAAAAATAAAAGGGAAGATATAAAAGAAAGACAAATCACAAAGAAAGAAATAAGAAAAAGAAAAGAGAAAAAAATAATGAAAAGAAAAAGAAGAAAACAATAAAGAGAAGAGTGAGTAGATAAAATAAACAAATTTTACTAATGTAGAAAAATATTTAATTATACTATAACTTTAGTTAAGATTTTCGATATTTTAGAGAAAGTTTCGCTTTTCCAAATATTTTTTTTTCATGAAAGACAGAAAAAAATGGGGCAAGTGCAAATGCACTCACAGTGGAATGGCGGGTTCCGTACACTAATATTTAGAGCATTTAGTACAAAAAAATTTATTTAAATAAATATTTTGTAATCAGACTGTGAAAATAGACTAGTTTACCAATCTGTACCAAATTTGAGCTCTTTAGGTCAAATAGTTTAGCCGCTAAGGGGAGAGGGACACACGATTTGGCCATGGACGCCAGAGTCTCGCCAATAGGGTTCCATCGAAACACCTACGGTGTACAGAACACCAAAAGTGAGAAAAAGAAGAAGTATAAGTGAGGGATTAGAAGGATAAAATTAAGGTGAAGAAGAATAAGAGTAAAAAAAATATTTGACAGATTTGGAAGAAGGAAAAATATTAAAATGTAGGAGAAGGAAAGAAACAGTAGAAGAAAAAAATTAAAATGAAAGATAAGAGGAAGAAGAGAAAGAAGAAAAGAGAAGAAAAAAGAAACACAAAAATCAAGAAAAATGAAAAAAGAAAAAGGGAAAAATGGGGAAGAAAAGAGAAGAACTACTAAAAGAAAAGGAAGGAAAAAATGGAGAAGAAAACAGAAATAGTTAAAAAAAAGTAGAAAGAGGAAACGAAGAAAAAAGAAAAAATGAAGAAGAAACAGAAAATGTTAAAAAAAGGAAGAAAAAAAGTGAAAATGAACACAGGAAAAAAAGTCTGACTCTGTTTACACCTTCAATTCAGCCTCAAAATGAGGCTGAAAGTTAAACTTTTTTTTAGTGTGAATTAGAAAACAAAAAGTAAAACAGAAAAGAAAGAACGAAGGAAAAGTGGAGAAGAAAACTCAAAAAGTAGAAAAAGAAAAGGACAAAAACTGGAAAAATGCAATAAAACTTAAAAATGAACAAGTAGGCAAAGGGAGCAAAAGGAAGAAGTAGAAAAAGAAAACAGAGAAAGTAGAAAAGAGAAAAGAGAGGAAAAAGAAAAAGTAGAAAATGAAAAAGAAAAAGAAGATAAAGGAAAAAAGAAAAAATGAAGAGAAAGAAAAGAGAGGTGGAGGTGGAAAAAAGAGATGGAGAAGGAGAAGAAAAAGGAGGTGGAGGAGAAGAAGAAGACAGACAGACAGTGGTATATCCGGTACTTGAGAGCTGGAGGTGTTGCGTGCGAGTTAACGAGCTAACGACGATGAGCGGGCGCGATTTTCTTTCCTATCAACCTCCATCTACTTCTCACCACCCCAGCCCAACCCGACCCGATGTGATGCACCATACGGTCTCTCGGCACGGCCTCTTCTTCTTTCCTTAACCATTGCCCTCTATATACCAACCATAAACTATATATACATATATATACTCAAACAACAACAACAACCATGAATTCAACAAGCTTCTGCACTTCCACCAATCAACACTGTCTAGATTCATCCAACTGCTCTTTCAATTTCATTCACTCTAACTGTAACAGCTAATAGAACCTTCCTTCGCTTCAAACATTTTCACAAGTTGATACGTAGATTTCAACGAAAAATCTCACACAAAAAATAATTGTGCTTTTAATTATTAGCATCGCTCTTTGCAACAAGATTGTTTATTTATTTATTTTTCCTTTCTTCCTGCTAATTTTCATTCTTTTTTTTCTTGCTTTCATTCTGTTTTCTTGCTTTCTTTCTTTACTTCCTTCTTCCTTTCTCTATATTTTTCTTTCTTTTCTCTTTTTTCATTTATTGTATACTGTACATTACTCTGTTAATTTTCATGTTAATTAATAGTAATTTTTATTCTTCAAATAATTTTACGTCTGTTATTGAATATTTTGACAGGTCAAAACGAGACCTTCAAAAGGATTTAAGAAGGTATTTTAATAAAAGTTTATTTTATAAGGACATGTTTCGAAAGTATATACTGTCTTCTTATAAGGTCCATTCGAAAACTGTTCTATTACAATAATTTGCGAATTTCTTTCATTGTAGAATTATTCGCAAACAACAATAATTTTTTTAAACAGTTAAATATTTAATCATTATTTTTCAATAAGAATTAAGATTTAAAAAAATATTTAAAGTCAAACCTTTTAAAATTCAAGCTACAATTCTTTTAATATTCAATTATATTATAAATTTTATCAAAAATTCATTTTTTAATCAGTTTTTATTAGGGGAGAGTGGGGCAAACCGGACCCCCTAACGGTTTTTTGACTCTTTTGACTAAATGAATCAACCCATTTCATTTCTCGATGGCTTGTTTGAAAGATCATTTAATTGCGCAACTTTCTCCCAGAAACACCTATACTTCATCTTTTATTGTTTAGTTGCTGTGTTAATTTTAAAAAAATTTGCAAACGGTCCGGTTTGCCCCACCCCCTTGGGTAAACCGGACCCCCCCTGGGGCAAACCGGACCGTTTGGTTTTTCATTTATAATATTGCATTTACATAATCTACAATAATAAAAAACATAAAGAATCATGTAAACAATGGTTGTAGTAATGAAAATAATAATTCGGGATTGAATTTAATGAAATAAATATTTTTTTAAATAAATAAATAAAAATGTTTGTCATTATCAGAGAAACAATATTAAAGGGTCCAATTCTCATTGGAAGACAATTATTTTTCATTGTAAGTAAATATTTTAATGAAAGAAACATTTTATTAAAAAATAATTTTTATAAAACTTTAATTCAATGGAAATTTCCTATGACCGGTTTGCCCCACCGAAAACGGTCCGGTTTGCCCCACAGGATCATTTTGAGAATAAATGTTTGTCAAAAAGTAACGCTTTGCAAATTCATCAAAGTTTTTGGTGGTAAATATTCCTGAGGTGTGTACCTTCAAAACCCAAGACCTAATATTTGGAAATATTACACGATTTCCTCAGAATCTCCTTAAGAAAAAATTCGTAAAAGTGTAGAAAAAAACTAAAAAAAAATTTTGCTCCCAGCGTTGCACAAACAAAAGTAAAAAATGTCAAATTGAAAAATAAGGTATACTACACAAGGTTGTTTCAAATTTCTAAATAGCACTTTTGACAATTTCGCCATTTCGGAAATATTGAGGGGGGTCCGGTTTACCAACCGGCCCGGTTTGACCCACTCTCCCCTACAAATATCTACAAGAATAATTAAATATTTGTGAAATTTAAGTTCTTATAAATAATAATTTATAAAAATAATTGAACTCCTAAAAAGAATTTTATTATTTATGGAAATAATCGAATTATTTTAAAGAAATTTATTTTAAAAAAATTGTATTTAGTTGAATTCATTTGGAAAAGTTCTTTAAAACAGTAGATATTGTAAATTATTTAATTGAGGAAAAAGTTTGAGAATAATTTTTCTGAGAAGAATTTTATTATTTATAAAATAAAATAATTAAATTTTTGCAATCATTTGCAAGTTTTATAAACTTAAATTTTTAATTTCAAATTTCTATAATTAATTAGACTCAAAATTGAAACTAAATAAAATTTTAATTTAAAATATTTTGAAGTACATCTTTTTATGAAAATTTAAAAAGAAACTCTTTTAAAATTTCTGTAATGAAATCGTAGTAATTTCATAGTTTACGAGGTAAACAAAAGTAAAGTAACCAAAATTTAAAATTTTCTTATGAATTTCAAAAATTTAATTTTTTTCGCAATAAAAATAACCTTTAAATTTTGAAGAAAAAAGTTTTCTTTCTTTTTAAGAGCTTCAAGAAAAAGAATAAAATAAGCAAAAATTTGATTATCCTACCCTTAGAGCAAGCAGCAATGGAAACAACTTAGAAGACTTACCTGAAACAAAAAGAAAAATAGAAATACATTTCAAAAATGTCTATATAATAAACCATTAAAACTTAAAAATAGAAAAAAATTTAAAACAAACTGTTTAAAAATGCCCATCAAATGAGAGCCCGTATATCTTCTAAATTCATTAATAATCATTATTCACTCCCTAATATATCCTCAAAAATATAGAACACTCCCCCATTGCACAAACCTACAATTAAAAAAAATCCCATTAATCTACATTTTCACAGATAACTATCAAAAAACGAAGAGAGAACAATAAATATTAAAGACAACTATGCGGATAACATGTTAACGAATGACACATCATCCGCAAAATCATTTAACATATCCGCGAAAAAGATACAATACGCACAAACATTTTTCGCCCAAAAAGTAAAAGAGAAAAAAAGACTCGTTCCTAGAAAATAAATCGTTATTCCTCGATTATATCGTCTTTTACAGTTAGAAAGTAATCTTCTTTAGGCAAAAAGTCTTCCCACTAAAAAAGTGGGCGTTTAAAAGTAGAGATGCCCCGTTGATGTACAAGGAATAAATATATATATATGTATACGGACACATAGTGATCTTAATGAAATTCTGGTATATATGAACAACAGACTGGAATTGTACATGAATATTAATTCAAACACGATTATAATCAAGCATGAGTTTGTACCGACAAGACGATATCTATTTATAATACGCTTGGTCTCCACGCCATGCTCAACGCTGTATTTAATCAATCATATCTCGGATTTGTGAGAAATAAGTTTAAAGAAGCAAACTGTCAGCCAAAAGGCGTCATAAATTGTTTAAAATGCTCTTTTCAAACAAGCTTCCGTGAGATAAGAATACACGAAAATGCACACACATATACACATATACATATACATATATATATAAAGCTCTATACACAATTCATCTTTCATTTATTTCATATATATATAAGTTCGTATTAAATGTAAAGAATAAACTATAACATTATGTTAAGACGTTACTTATCCGTAACAAGCACATAAAGGAAGAAAAATAATGAAATATTTATCACATTGCCATTGCGATATTGTGAAATTCGAAAGCGATGGAAAATATTTCTCTATAGACACTGATATACTGCTGTAATATATATAAACAATAACAAAAAAACAAATACTCTTTTTTGCAATAATTTATCCACTATTTGTTGTGAAAAATTTTCTAACACTGCTTTTCTAAGCAAGGAAAAAGCATTGTAGAAAAAACAACACTGTTAAAAAATCCTAAATATTACTATTCAGTCCACTTTCGACAAAATCAAACTTTTTGGTTGAACTCTCTAAATTAGAATTAGTAAAATTTATTACCAACTGAGGACGACTCTCCCCTGTATTTAGAAAATTTCACTAATAAGTTAGTTAAAGTTACTGTTAATTAGTAAAACTTACTATAATTAAAAAGCAGCAAAATATAAGTTGCTAATTGAAATTTAAAACATTTTTACTTGCGAAGAATTTCATTTGAAATTTATAAATAATTGAATTCCATAGTATATTATTATATTATTTATAAAAATAATTAAATATTTATTTGCGAAAAATTTAATAAAATTTTTTTTTAAATTGTTAAATTTTGTGGATAAATTTTATTAACCATCCTTTATCATTTTTTTAATTTTACAGAGAATAAATTTATAATTTTGTTAAAATTAATTTTTACTATTTCATTTTTGCTTTGATACTAAAAACAACTATTTAGCTTCAAGTCAAACTGACAATTTTATTTTTATAACACTCGAAATAAATTTTCTTGAATAAATAAATGAAAAATACACCCCGAGACTATACTTGGGTTGAACCGTAGGACGGTTAAAATACTACTTAAATATTAAAAATAGGGTAAGTCCGGGAGAGATGGCCAGTTCAAATATTTTACAGAATTTCTAAAGAAATATCAGTTATTATGGGGTATTCTTCAACCTTCTGTGATTCATATTAAATCTAAACAATAAATTGATGGAAAATAATGAATCTGTAAGTGTAATCCTTGTTTATTTTTTTTGCATGGGTCTAAAATAAGTTGAAAATTTCGGATTTCTTGTCACCATATTGTTATTTTTTAATATAATTTTTAATTTTTAATTTTAATGCGTAGTGCATAACCCACGCTTCAATGTAAACAAAAAATGAAAGGGAAAAATATTTTATTTATTTAATATTTGTATGTTTACTTTTATCATTAATTATTGGATAAGATGGCCACTGATGACTTTTATTTAAAATTTTTGATGTTAATGTTATATACTTAAGAAATATTAATGAAAAACAAATTAAAAATGTATGAGAATAAAATAATTGATCCAATTGACACCAGAGATGGAGATTTATTTGTAGGTTGACGCAAAAGTTACAATCAAACAACGTTAATTGAAGATTGGATTAAATGCAATATTTGAAATTTTTGGGTACATAAGAACTGTACTCAATGTCATGAAAAATGTTCAAAATACGACCAGAAAAAGAGGAAAGTAATGTGGCCATCTACCCCGGACTTACCCTAATTGAATTACAGCTACGAATTTATTCAAATTTCTGAAAATAATTATTTCCAAAACATTTTTAAAAAATTTTTATAAAAAATTACTTTCACAGACTTGTTACTTAAATGTAGGAAAAATTTACATATTCAAAGATTATAATTTAAAATCTCTTCTAAAATCAATTATTTCTAAAAATTAATTAGACAAGGCTTCTAACATTCAATTATTATGTAAAATTTTAACTGGCAGAAAAAAATACTCTTATTTTAAGCGGATTCCTCTTATTTTAATGCATATTTTCCTCTAAAATATGGTTCGAAAATAATCGTCTTTAAAGAAAAGAGGAAAATACTGATCGACTAAGAGTAACTTTCTTGAACTAAGAGGATGTTTGCAAGAGGAATTTTCCTCTCAAAACAAGAATATTTTTTTCAATGTTTAATAATTAATTTTTTCGAAAAATGTTGTGCAAATATTTTTTAAATAAATGAATTTCTGTAAAATTTTTATTAACAAAAATAATTGAATGTTTGTGTGCAATTTTTTGAAATAATTTAATTCTTTTATTAAGTTTTATGAAAGTCGTAGATATTGAAATGAGAAAATTGGTTAAAAATAATTGCAATTATTCAACGAATTGTATTCAAATTCAGGAAAATAATTGAATATTCGTGAAAAATTGTAATACTTTTAAAAATAATTGGATTTTTGATAAGAAATTTATTTTTAATTGAGAGAATTGAATTCTTTCGAAGAATTGCATTATAACTTTTAAAACAATTAAATATATAATTTATAAAATTCACCAAATTTCACCGGAATAAAAATTAAAATTTTTAAAAGTAGTTCAAAGATTATAATTTAAATGAAGACCTTCAAGGAATAACGATCTATGGCACATTTTGACATAGATGCAATTGTAATGAAAATATGTGCACATATTATTGAACTTTAAACCTAAATAAATGAAATCGTATAATTAAATAAATAGAGAATATAATTTATTAGCTTTCTTTAGACATTGTGGTTGCAATAACGATATATGTCAATTCAAAGTTGAAAATTGTTAGCATTTTTAACTATGCCATAGACCGTTATTCCGTAGAGGTCTTTAAATACTTTTTGAAAATTCAATTATATTTCTAGAATTTGCAGATAGTTGTAAATTTCCAAAATTAAATTATTTTTACTGTTTTTAACTAAAATTGATCTATAAATCAATTATATTAATTAATTAATTAAATATGCATTGAAAAAATTAATAAATAATTTTAAAAGAATTCGAATCATTAAAATTTTTCAAAAAAATAAGTTCTTTAAAATTTTTAAATAAATTGATTCTAAATTCAAATTTTCTAAAATTTTAAACTTAAACCTTTTGAAAATAATTTCAAAGCACAGTCTACAGTGCCAATTTTATTTAAAAAAACAGTTGGATTTTTCATTTTCATTAAGAATTAATTAGAATTAAATTAATTTTATAATAACTATCATTAAATAAAAATTTTTATCAATTTCCTACTTGAGATTTTTTTCATATTTTTTTGTATCGAAAAAATTGCATTACATTCTTTTTTATGCAAATGAGCGCTTATATGAAAGGGAATAAAGTGAAATTATCAGTGATCAAAATTAAGAAAATTATTCGACAAAATCATTCCGATATGTTAATTTTAAGTATGAAATATAGAGTACGAGAATGTGAAGATTGATTTACGATCAGTAATAGTGCAAGAATTTGATTTTGAATTTGCGATTAATTTTTTTCCCCTTCTTTTCTTTGGTGAAGCGCACATTTATAAGGAGCATTCCACGTCAGTCGAGAAGCTTCTTTTCGTTTTAGTAAATCAAATCTTGATAAAGTCATATGTGATCATTGGTTCATTGACTCTGATAAGAATCCAATATAACTGTAATATTATTGTTTATATGTGCAAAAAAAACGAGCAAAAGGAGTCATAAAAATATAAGTTATTTTTTTAAACTTTCAACATAAACAATTATTTATTTCCTGACAGTTTTCACTCGACACTCTGAGAATTTTCAATAAGATCTTACGAAATAAATAAATAAATCTTATTCAAAATTTTAATAATTTCTTGAAAAAAGGATAAAATTTTTTTTATTTTTAAACAGCCTAGGGGAGACTGGGGCGAAAAGTTAACCTGCCAAAACTGTTAAAATTCATTATCTTTCGAACGGGAATAATTGGAGCATTGTAATTTTAATTATAGAAGGGTATTATCACCCTTAATAAATGTCCGGAGTTGTGTGCAATTCTGTTAATTTTAGTGGTGTCTATATTGAAAGTTTTTTTTTCAACCTACTTTTGAAAATTTCTTCGAAAATGAAAATATCAACTTTTAAGTATATTTTTTGCATTTATCCTCACCGCGATTTTTTTACTTCATTATTTGGGTCCCCTGAAGAGATACCTAAAGGT
Source organism: Leptopilina myrica (nomen nudum) (assembly GCA_032872475.1). Lineage (NCBI taxonomy): Eukaryota > Metazoa > Arthropoda > Insecta > Hymenoptera > Figitidae > Leptopilina > Leptopilina myrica (nomen nudum). The sequence continues at coordinate 29,099,595 of CM065460.1, read as the reverse complement.
ATTTGCTAAATATCTTTAGTCAGATTTTTTATATTTGTTGTTAAACCAAAAAACGCACCCTGGGGCGAAAAGTTAAATGTATTTTTACATGTATTTATTTTTTTTTTATTTTTCGTTTTTTTAGGTTTGTTTGTTTAAAAATTATTTATTTAACATTGGGCAAGTATACTCTGTCAAAAAAGAAGACCGTTCACATGAAATAAACAAAAAAAATTTATTTTTTTTGAAATTTCAATTTTTTAACTTTACAACTATTCTAAAGCTTTTTTTAAATAAACAAAGATCTTTTATTTACTAAATTACTTTTTTACGTATACTTTAACTTATCTAATACTTATCACCTATCAGAAAATAGTTTTAGTAGTTAAAGTTAAAAAAAACAAAATTTTCAAAAAAGAACAAAACATGTATTTTATGCGAAAATATCAGGAACTTTTTATTGAAAGTTGTAGAGGACAAGTTGCCCTACAATATTGATATACAAATATTTGCATCTAAGCGGATTATATTGCAAAAAAAAATCATTTATGCAAAATTTAACTTTTCGCCCCAGTCTCCCCTACTACACTGAAAAAACCTAGTCTCAAAATGAGTATTATACGCTACTCATTTTGAGTTGCAACAAAAATGAGACTCTTAGGTGGCGCCACGTTCTATGGCGTTTAACATAGTCTCATTTTGAGATGCAACAAAAATGAGACTGGGTTTTTTGTGTGTATATATTCCACATTCTTTTAGTAAAATTCATTGCTAAATTAATTTTTTTAAAGTGAAGAAATAAAATATAAAAATCTTTTTAAATTCAACTATTTCTAAAAATTCATACTATATAGTTTTAATATTCAATTATTGTCTAAAAATTGTAACTAAAATTCATTGTAAAATCCATTCTAATTAGAAAGCTTTACGAGAATTGAATAATTTAAATATGTACAAAAATCAATAATTGATCAAATAATTGATAATTTCTTTAAATTCACATTTGTCGAGTAATACATTCTAAATATTGTATTTAAAATAATTGAAATCCAGTGCAGAATTTTATTGTATATATAAAAATAATTGAATTCTTGACACGAAATTCATTATATGTTTTTTAAATAATCAAATTCCAGTAAAAAAATTTATTATATGCAAAAATAATTGGATTCTTGCGAAGAATTTTATTGCAATTTTTGGAAATAACTGAATTTTTAAAAATCATTTTATTAAAACTTAAAAAAATAAGACAATTATTTCGAAATATTTTGAAAACAATTAACAGCATATGACTGTTATAACTTCAATATTAATTTTCCGACCACTTTTCTCTTAAAATATTAAATAAATTAAGCTAGTCTTTGGAAATAACTTAAAAATATAATGAGAAAGGGCACTGTGGTACATAATTTTTGATAATTAAAAAGTAAATGATTAAAAATCACTTTTAAATTATCAGTTGTGCCAATCATTAATAACCTCACATTTAAAAAAAAATTAAATGTGTTTTAAAGTAATAAATCTTTTTAATAATCAAAACTTTCGCACCGCACAGTGCCTTTTCTTATTGTGTTTTAGAGTTATGCACGAAAACCTAGCTTAATTTATTTACTATTTTAAGAGAAAAGTATTCGAAAAATTAATATTAAAGTTCTAACAGACACTTCTTTCAAAGAATTTTCTAAACATACTTAAAATAATTATTGATTTCTTTACAATTTTTTTTTCTGAAAATTGTATTATAAATCATTAAATTTCTATAAAAATGTTTTTTAATAATAATTGAATTCTATTAAGAAATTTTTATTAAAATAATAGATGTTGAAAATAATTCATTATTATTATTAGCGAATTTTAATATTTGAGAAAATAATTGAATTCTTGCGCAGAATTTTATTTAGAAAAAATGATTTAATTTTTTAATCATTTTATTTAAATAACTTAAATGATTTATTAAATTATTTCAAATAGTTTAGTTAAAATTGTATTAAAATTAAAAATTATTTAATTCTTACGATAAATTTTTATTATTTATTTTCATAAAAATAATGCAATTCTTATAAACAAATTTTATCAAAATTATTATATTATAATAATCGACGTAATTTTAAATATAATTATATTTTTGAAATTATATTATTTTACACTGGGGTCAAAAAGTTTCAGTACATTTGTACTGATTACTTTTAAATGCTCGCTTCACTTCAAATTCAAATATTTCTGCAAAAATAGATGATAGTTGCACAATATCAAGTACAAATTCCATTCTTTTTGTGTCATGTTTATTTCAATAATTTTTTACTCTTAAACAATTAAACATACAAATTTGACAAAGTACATTTTGGAAAGGTTTTTTCATCCTCTTTCGATTGGAAATAAGCATTTTGAAAAAAAAAAATTTTTTGACCCAAAAAAATCAAAATTAAAAATAAATTTCAATTTTTGAGGGAGATGGATACGATTTTTTTTTTTTTTTTTTTAACGAAAGCTGAGGTTTTTTCCTAAAAGGACATATAAATGATAAAGTGGGACTAGAATGTTTAAACATTGAAAAAAAGAGTTTTCTACTCGCCGGAGCGCTGAAAACCCGGTTTTTAGCTCCGTTTTGGAGAAAATTCTTTTTTTCAATGTTTAAACATTCTAGTCCCACTTTATCATTTATATGTCCTTTTAGGAAAAAACCTCAGCTTTCGTTAAAAAAAAAAAAAAAAAAATCGTATCCATCTCCCTCAAAAATTGAAATTTATTTTTAATTTTGATTTTTTTGGGTCAAAAAAATTTTTTTTCAAAATGCTTATTTCCAATCGAAAGAGGATGAAAAAACCTTTCCAAAATGTACTTTGTCAAATTTGTATGTTTAATTGTTTAAGAGTAAAAAATTATTGAAATAAGCATTGTACTGAAAAACACAAAAATTTAACCCCCTCCCCCTCGGAAAATATTGGACTAGGTAAAAAAATATTTTTACGGAAAATTACTATCTATGAGTACTACAAAAGCCCCAAGTTTTGGTACGATTGGAGAAAAATTTTTCTCCACCTTGATCACTTGACATGGAATCGCTCATATATATTAAGTATTTTCTTCAAAGTCTATAAGAATAACTTCCCTTGCTCTCGAAATTTTTCAAAGAATATTAATTGCAAATTCGTCGTTTTCGTTCATTTGTTTTTTCAATTAACTACACTTTTGAAAAATATGCAGCTTTTTTTATTGAAAAATAAAAAAATAGACACCTAGAATGAAAATAAGGAATAATGATAGAGTTAAAATTTGTAAAATTATAAGAAGAGGGATAAATTTCATGTAAATAACTTAAATTTCCTAATATGAAGAGGTTCTATATTTTTCAAAAGTGTGGTTATTTGATAGAACAAGTGAATGAAAACGACGAATTTGCAATTTATATTCTTCAAAAAATTTAAAGCAAGAGATATTATTTGTATAGAATTTGAAGAAAATACTTAATATATGTGAATGATTTTGGTCTAGAATTAAAGAAAGAAATTTGTACTTTATATTGTGCAACTATCAAAACTTTAAAAAAAAATTTCTTTAATTGGCGTACGCTTGAATTCCAGATTTCAAAATCGCAATTATCACAAAAAATCTCTAACTTTAAAGAATTATATTTTTAAAATTTACACTATTAAATTGGTTATAACAAAAAATTCAGTTAAAGTTTTAAAAAATAATTGAATATTTAAACCGATATAACAGGAATTTTAGGAATTAATTAAATTTTAAAAAGTTTTTAAATTAAATTCATTAAAAATTTGAAGAAAGCAAAAGTTTGAAAATTTTTAATTTTTTGTTTTAAAAAATTATTAATAGAATTATTTTTCTTTAAAAATTATTAAAGTTTTTTGATAATTTTTTTTTAAAAATTCTAAAGAAATAATTGAACTTTGAATAAACTTCTGTTGCAAATTTTAGAAATAATTATATTTCATGAGGTTTTTCATTGAAATTATTTGAAATTTTAATTCCTCGGGAAAAATAATTATGAATAAGTTTTTAAATTTTAGTTTAACAAAAAGTAGTAAAGGTTTGAAAAATTTAATTTCTTCAGATTGTTTCTTGAAAAAATTAAACTAAAATTTGTAAAAAATACTTCTATTGCCGAAAATAATTTTAAAAAATTGAAACAATTGAAAATTTTGCCAACTTTTATTGAAATAAATTTTGAATTTTAATTCAAGTTGCTGTTAGGAATATTTTAATATTTACTATACGAGTTTTGTAAATAATTACATTTAATGAAAGACCGAAAGAAAAATTATATTTTTTAAAAAATTCAGAATTTCCATTAAATTTGTAAAAGCAAATTTTGTTAATAACAATGAAAAAGAAGAATTCACGCGCGCATGCGCGCGTTTAGTTTTGCTAGTTTTTGAAAATAATACACTTCACTCAAAGAATTTTATTAAAATTTTTTTAATAATTGATTTCTTTCAAACTTTTTCTTGAAAATTTCTACTTCAATATTTTAAATAATTCAATTCCTATAATGAAAATTTGATTATGATTTTTAAGATGATATTAATGGAATTTTTTCGAAGAATTGTCATGAAAATTGTGATTTTAAATAATTATATTTCAATAAAAATTTTATTATTTATTGAATGTACTCACTGAAAAAAGATATTCTTAATTTAAGAATATATTCTACAAAATTGGTGCCAAGGATTTTTCCCACTTCAATTAAGCTGAAATATCCTTACAAAAAGAATATATTCTTAAAGTAAGAATATTTCCCACTTAATGTAAGCACTGAAAAAACCTAGTCTTAAAATGAGTATCATACGCTACTCATTTTGAGTTGCAACAAAAATGAGACTCTTAGGTGGCGCCACGTTTTATGGCGTTTAACATAGTCTTATTTTGAGATGCAACAAAAATGAGACTGGGTTTTTTGTGTGAGTGGGAAAAATCCATGGCACCTTTTTTAGTATATATTCTTAAATTAAGAATATTTTTTTTCTGTGCTCTCTAAATCTGAATATGTGAAAATCCACTTATTTCACGAGCAATAAGTGCATATACACTTGTAATAAGTGAAATTTCACATATTTAGATTTAGAGAGTTGATGACAATAATTTAATTTTTTTGAGAAATCTCATTAAAGTAGTAGACTTAGAAAATAATTGCATTTCAGAGAATAATTGAGCTGCCGGATCAAAGAAGGGCACATAAACTCGCCGCGCTGAAAAACGTTGGCCCCTGGACACTTAAAATTAAACTTTTTATTTAAATTGTTTATTATTAGAGGTGTGCAAAATTCGAATCGACAGAAATTCGAATCGAACTAGCTAATTCGAAATTCGAAGTTTCGAATTGCGAATTGGTCGATTCGAATCGAAAGTAAATTCGAATCGAACTAGCTAATTCGAAACTTCGAATTCGAATTTCGAATAGGCCGATTCGAATCGAAAGTAAATTCGAATCGAACTAGCTAATTCGAAACTCCGAGTTCGAATTTCGAATTGGCTGATTCGAATCGAAAATAAATCGAGCCGAGTCGGCCAATTCGAAATTCGATTTCGGAATTTCGAATTGCACAGCTTAACTCGGTTATTTAATTAGCACAATTATTTTGACAGAAATCCTAACCTAAAATTAGTAGGCTGGTATTCATAATATAGCTATCTAGTACTTAGAAACTTGTTGAAAGTGAAGGAAATATTTCGCTTATTGTTTCTATTACATAAGGAAAAAAAACACATTTTGCAAATCTTTTGCACAATTTTTAATAAATAAATAAATTTAATATTTCAAGAACAATTGGAGAGATTTTTTGATAATTTAAAAAAATCATTTTTTTGGGAAATTTTAATTTATAATTTTGAATCTTGTTTGTGTATGTATTTGAATTTTCGGAAAGATTGAAAATATTAAATATCGAACATATTGGAAATATTTAAATTCTTTGCAAGAATTCAATTATTTTCCTAAATAATATCAATCTTCGTAAAATTAAATTATTTTTAAACAAAATTTTAATAACATTTTACGAATAAATACAATTATTTTCTAAAATTTTAATAAATACTTCAAAAAAATTTAATTATTTTCTTAAATTGTAAAATTTTTGAAAAAATTCAATTATTTTCAAAAAATTCCACGAAAAAATTCATTTTTTAATTCGTTATAGAGTATATCTAATAAGAAATTAGTTATCTTCTAAAATTTTAATAAATCCTTTTAAATAATTTTTTTAATTAATTCTTTGCAAAAATTGAATTATTTTTAATACAATTTTAATCGAATTTCTCGAAAACTGTCATTATTCTTAAAATTTTTTTAGAATTATCTTATAAAAATTGATTTAAAAATGAATTTTAGTTAAAAATTTAGATTACAATTAAATATTAAAAGCAATATAGCGTGAATTTTTAAAAACAATTCGATTTTGAATAAGTTTAATTGAAAGTTATATGACAATTCAATAATTAGTAACAAATTAGTGAATGTTTAAAGTTGCGCTAGCGGCTGAACGGAAGGTTTGTATTAAAATTTTTTCAATTGTTTCCAAGAAGAATTTTATTAAAATATTTTTGAGAGTAATTTTTTATTTCAAATATGTGCGGATTTAAAGTAATGTAATGTAGTTTAAAACCAAGAAATTTTTAATTTGAACTAATTGTGTTTGAATAAGAAATTCCAGTTTTTGAAGCAGATGGCATTTAACAAAATTGACTTCAATCAAAATGTTATTTTTTAATAAAAATTATTTGTTACAATTAAATATTAATACTCTCTAAATCTGAATATGTGAATTTTAATTTATTATATGCAGTTATAAGTTGTCTTCTCGACGAATAAGTGCATATACACTTATCAATAAGTAAATTTTTCACATATTTGGAGTGAAATTTCACTTATTAGTTATTACAAGCGTATTTAGAGAGTAGGTAAGTAATCTTTTATTTGAATCAAATAATAATTTTCTTAAATGCAGGAAAATGAGATGAAAAGAATGAGTAACATGAAAATAATTAAATATTAATTTAAACTAGGAAAAAAATACATTTCAAAGCAGCAGGTTAAATGTAAATGAAATGTGGGAAATGTGATGTTAAACACTCGACTCCTTGATTCTTGTACAAACACGGAAAGTACTCTCTTACTTTGGAGGAGAAGTCCCTTCACAAGGACTTTACAGTGTTTGCACTTGACTTTCAAGTACGATGTTTTCCTTTCAACGCCTTCGATATTTTAAAAAGCCACTTCTACTTTTATTATATACTTGAAAAAAAATTTATCTTTAAAATCAGTAAAAACCTTGGGAGAACTTCTTCTTCTTCTTCTTTTCCTCCTCTCATTCTTAAAGACATTCTATTCATTGTTTAAATTAAAAGCCATACAATTTTTCGTTTTTTGTAAAGTGAAATTCTTGCTTTTTTCAATTAACCGAAGTAATAATTCTTCCTCATCCTTTTTTTTCATTTAATTACACAAAAAATAACATACAATTCGTGAGGTGAAAGTTAAATTTATACAGTGATAAAAATATGCGGAGATTTTTTAAAAGTATTAAATTTTATGCGATTTAATCTCCAGATATCGTGGAGTGATGTAAAGGAAAAAAATTGTTTTTTCGGGGACTTTTTTTAATACTGTGTGTGACACGACGATGCCTTTTGCAAGAATCGTCTTCAACACTTCCAAAAATGGATGGACCGAATTCGCAACATGTATCTGCAGTTAAGCAACCACGCACTACATGTCCGAACAATTAAGAATGCCACATAAGTCAATGAACTCTCACATATGTAAGTCCCGATTAAGATCTTTCGGATATCAATGTCGAAAACGTAGCACACACTCGACATGGAATCTCTTTTGTGCGCTTGACCGATTTTGATCAGCCAATCGATCAGATTTTGATCAACTTGGATGCCCCTATATCTATATATACACAAGTTTCATGCATCAAAATGCAACACTTGCTATACATATATGTTCGCTGACAGTTTCAAGTCAACTTTTTGCATGCTTATAATCCTATATTGGAAAATCAATTCGTACTTTATTACTTTTACAATTCTGTTGACAATCTTAAGAATTTCAAGCAGTCGTGAAAAAATAAATATTGCTTTGTTCATAAAAAGAAAAGAATTTAGATAAAGAATTATTTGATTTTATCAAAAAGTGTATAATGCAGTTTTTTTATCGGAATAGTGACGAGAATAAAATTCAATCTTGTCGATTTTGGAAACGACTTTCACTTTGATATTATCTTTAATCAGAGTAGTCAAAAAATTTTTATTTTCTTTTTCCTTGATTTACAGAGAGAATTTTGACTTTTTCCCGCATCCAACAAAATATTCTAATTCACTTTAAAATTATTCGAGATATTAACAATTCTTTTTATAAATATGTATTCATTATTATTATTTTTCGATAGAAATAAAGCTTTTTAAAAACTTTACATTTCAAACCATTTGAAATTCAATAATATATAACAATTACAAATGTAACTACTCGAAAATTATTTTCAATTTCTAATTAAAAGTATTTTTTTCCACAACAATTATTTCAAACAATTTTTTGAGAAAGTTCTTTAAATTTTAATTATTGAACGAAAAAGGGTCTTTGAAATATTTCTGAAATTCACTGTGTTTACATTCTCTCTAAGAAATCAGTGAAATTTGACTGATTCAGTTTTAGAGTATTATTATAAAGGAGTAAATAAAAAGGAAAAAATAGTAAAATAAATAAAAAATGAATATAAACATGAAAGAATAAAATTAGTTAAAAAACAAAAATAATTATTGCCTCGTCTTAAAAAATATCTGATTCACTTTAACAATGAGTATAAAATAAGTAATTGTTTAGAATTGCAGCTTTGCCAATTTTAGAGATAAATGGTCAATTATTTTTGGAAAAGCTTTCATTCAGCTAGTAAGTGAAAAATTTTGTGGGAGAGGATGAAAAAGTTAATTACACTGTTCAACAAAATTTTGATAGAAAAATAAACGAAAGTAATTCTTATAGAATTTTTGACGTAGATTACGAATCTGTAAGTGAAATTATACCCATCAACGTTTTAAAAAGTAAAATTAATATACTATTCCTGTTTATCTGATAGCGGCATGGCATGTTTATTAAGCTTGCAAATAGAACAAATACTTTCAAACAAATTTGGAACAAATGGAAGTTTTATCTCTTATCATGTATTACAAGAACTCAAATTTTGATAATTTTAAATAAATTTGTATAAGATAGAAAAAATTTTGTGATTTCCTAGAAAAATTAGATTTAAAATTTCAGACGATTAGAGGCACGTGTTAATATTGTTCGATTTTTTTCAAACTTTTAGGAAAATTTTTTTTTACACCTTGATTAATTTTTTGGGGTGAAACCAAAGATTTGGAAACATCGCCTAAATATAAGAACCACCCTAATAAGTATGCCATTTTCTAGCTCTCTACACTGCAAAATCAAGTGTCTCATTTTGAGACGTTTTGTTCCCATATTTGAAACACGTAGATGTTTTGTGTCCACATATTTGAAACAGATAGGTGTCTCATTTTAAGACGTTTAAAGTGTTTTACACATTTAGCAATGCATTTTGAGACACGTTACGTGTTTCGAGTATCCGTCTCACGGTAAGAAAACGTTTTATGTGTTTTATACGAATTGAGTTACTTTAAATGTTTTAAAATGAGACACAAGATGAAATTAAATGTCTGAATATAAAACAGATTTTGTATCTCAATGGTGGAAACGCTTAAAACAACTCATTGTGAGACACTTGTGAGATATCAGTTTTTGCAGTGTAGATAAAAAAACCCAAACCTACAAGCAACCTAGAAACAATAAAATCTTCATGCTGAAAAGTTATTATTTTTACATGAAACTCAAATGAAATAAAGAAATTATCATTCAAACCTTACTTTTTGTAAATTATTAAAGTCAAATTATTCCGAACCTTTGAAATTACTGAAACAGGTAGAAATATTAACTTTTTGGACCTTAAACACTATATATGAGGCTATACTCATTAATAATGATACGCGTTCGACAAAAGCCCAGTTTGTTAAACCTTTGAATTAAAAATACAAAAAGCGTCTGCAGATTAAAAAGAGAAAATTTGCAAAGCATTGAAAAATGTTTGCAAAAAAAAAAAAAAAAAAAAAATAAACTAAAGTTTGAAAAAAGGCGTAAATCCCAGTCGGCAGACAATTTTACCATGAAAGAGGAACCTTTGATATTCCTGAGAGGACGACACGCATGAAAAACAAAACGTAGAGAGTGAAAGAAAAAGGAGAAATGATATTCGCAGAACGTGAGTGTGTAATTCCTGCGAGTAGAAAAGCTGTACCATGGAATTGTTGACATTCCTATAGTGCACATTTCACTTGAGTAATTAACGCAATGATGCATGGTTACATTTGCTGGTGAAAGAAGAGCCATTCGTAAAGCGAACACTCTACACTTTGCGATTACTCATAAGCGATACATATCGCATAAGCGCATATATACGATTCAAACGACTAAAAGCGTTACCTTACTTCGTAAAAGCCAACTGAACATCGGTTTTGCTTATGATAACCCCGAAGCAACAAAAGGCGCCATATCCCGTATAGTCAGTGCCATCCGTTGCATACGATCATGAATATGCGAATAAGACCCGCTATAGATATATATGCACACAAATATTCAATTCGAGATATATATTTCTATAATTTTATCAAAACTGTACCTTTTATGTTCCGTTACTGATAGCAATAATACTTTCTGTTAATAAAACGGAATTTAAATTTTTACTACCATGTGATTGATGATCGTGTAATTAACAAGTAGTATATTCAAATATTTATATTTGCTCAACAGAGGTGCGATTTTTCAATGATTTTCATTTTTATTTCATTTTTACTTTAACATTAACTTTTTTCAGAAATTCCAAAATGTGTTCTAAAATTGTCAACAGGTTCGCTTTGGAAATTGCATAAATTGCTTTTTGAAATTTTGAAAATTAATTCCGAAAATCGTGTACAAGAATTACAAAATAGTTGCCATAAATTCCAAAATGCTTCCAAAAATTGTGGAAAGGTGTTCTTTTATTAATGCAACATGTACAATTGTGGAGCTGGATTCTAGAACCGGCTATTCGCGCGGGCTTTAACGAGTAAACATTTATTTAATACCACTCTCTTAATTTGAATCAGTTAAAAATCATAGTTTTAACTGACAATCAGTTGTTTTTAACTAATTGTCAGCAGAAATATTACTATTTGAATTAGTGATTGACTTTTTGCTTCCAAATTTTTACTTTTGGTTCAAATTTATGGAGACGTTATAATCTGTTATAAGTAATCTGTTATATTTTATTCAAAGAAATTTTCTCTTTCAGTATGAATAAATTTTTTTACAATATACACTATTTGACACGTTTTTCAACTAGACATAAATAAATACAGCATACATATATACAAAACGGAAGTGTTTCGAGAAATTAGCAATGCAAGAAAGTTGGACATTTTTTTCGCATGAAGCATTTTATAATGATGATGCAGTGAGGGGGAGAGTCTTCTCTAACAGTATGGGAAAATGCAATTCCGCGAGATTTAATTATTAAGGTTTTGGATTAGACAATAGGTCTGTCAACGTCTCCTGTTTTACCGTCAGCAAGTTTCGAAACGCACCCATTGTGCGCGAGTTACGTGACTTGCTGAGATAGGATGAGACAATTAACTATAGAAATGTGTGAGCATGTAGTTCTCCACTCTAATAGACTTAAATAAATGAACGTATTGTGGCAATTAACTTTATAATCAGCTTTTGGTCCAAAGAAAAGATTTTCCGCACCTAAATATAAATCTCAATTTCATCCTGAGCATTCTCGTTTTGATACCTAGTTATATTTCTAAATCCTGCTCGTCTTTCAGGCAATAAAGATCATTTTTTTCTGATTTTTGTTAATTTAACTATCTTTTATTATATTAAGTTGCTTCAACCAAATTTCATACAACGTTCATCATCCAAAATATATATAGTATATCATCAAAAACATAAATAAACTTTCTTCACTGTCACGCATGCGCAGTAGTATCTTGTAATTGTCATGCATGTCTTAGATGAACTAAGAACCTTACATCACCCCCAACAAGTTCTAATTATTTTTCCATTTTCCGTTTGTCACTTTTGACAAACACTTTTTTGACTCGCCTTTGGAAAAAACTTAACTAAAAAATCATACTAAGGCTTATAATTATCTCTTACTAATACTACAACAAAAATCAACTTTGATTTGTCAATTTTGCAAACTTTAATTAAAAATAGGAGACTGTTTCTATTTTCCCCTAAAAACTGGAAATTCGGGGTAAATAGAAAGAGCAGAAATTTCAATAATATTTCTGATAATATAAATGAAAAAAATATTTCTACCAAACTACAACACTATAATAAGAGAGAACGGTAGAGAATGAGAAAAAATAGAAGAGAACAAACCTTTATTTGTGTAATGTGTTTCAACTTTTGGCATAGTTTATTTTGAAACTTATGTAATGCATTATATTATTTATTAGGTTGAATTGATTTATAACTAACATAATTTTTTATGTAATTCGTTGTATCTTTTAACACTTTCTTTTTTGGAATTGATTTTTTCTTAAATTTTTAAAGAAATAATCAACTGTTTCTATTTACCCCTAAATTTTAGAAAAGTTGAAAAACTTAGGGGTAAATAGAAACAGTTAATTATTAAAATTTGATTATACCCATATTTTCTACTATACCGCATAAAATTGTTCTACGGAAGTGAAATAATAACTCAATACTCAAGAAAATCGGAAGTAATCCGATTTAAAAGAAAATGTTATCAAACTTATGTGAAACTTAGCAAATTTGTTCCTATTTACCCCAACTAACCCTAATTATAAAAAATAATTGCATATTTGATACAAATATAAATTTAATTATTTTTAAAAAATTATTTTATTGAGGCATAAGTGAAAACAAATAAACTAAATACAACTGAACAAGCGACACGGACACAGGTTTTAACCTATAAAACATTTTTTCAATTCTCCATAAATACAATGAATCGGATTTAAGAAACAAAGTTTTTTGCAGTGCAATCTGTTTGTTTATTGAAAACAATGATTTTAATTAATATTTCTATGATGAAGTGATTGTTATTTGACTATAATTGTAATTTTATTTTGAACTCAAAATAAGTCGGATCCAACTCATTTTGAAACTTATTGCCTGAAACTCAAAATTAGTTGATCAAGATCAATTTTGTTGCAACTCATAACGAGTCACTTTTTCGACTCATTTTGACTTTAGTTTTTTTCTGTGTTGATGTGTTTTTACGTAATGGTAAATAATTAATATCTTCGTAGTACGGGAGTGAAAAGGTTTCTGAAACATAAATATGTTTACAATGAAATTTTTCCCACACTCGGACGAAGGAGTTTTTAAAAATCTAGCATACTTTCACTATCTATAGGCATTAAAAAGAATTTTTAAGGATTGACAAAGGTGCAGAAACAGGTGATTAGTCAATTCTTCTAGATTCATGAGTCACGATGTACTTTCCACTACAATTGGCCAATTATCTACCTGTGTCATCTTAAGGTTAGGCACGACGTACTTGACAGTTTTAAAACGACACTAAAAATAGTGACTTTATAGAATAAAAATTGGCATTTGGAAATTTAAGGTTCTTTTTAACTTTTTTTATATTTGTTTTATCCATATATTGCTATTTCCACATGTGAGGGGGAAATCACAAGTAAAAAGGTAGTTGCAGTTAATTGTAATTGAAAATGTGTATAGTCAATTACAGTGAAAAACAGTTGTACTCAATTGTAGTTAAAAATAGTTAGAGTCAGTTGTAGTTGAAAGTAGATAGTCAGTTATAAAAGAAATGGGGTTAAATTTTAACTCCCCAGGGGATTCTATAGAAGTCGCACCCATTTGAGAGTTAAAACGAAGGTAGTTAAATGAAGGGAGTTAAAATTTACACAGTAAAAATAACAAATTCTCAAATTAACTCCCTTTTGGAGTCTATTTTTAACTCGAAAAATTTTACTCCCAACTCCCGTGACTGTCAACTTCCAAAATTTTGTACAGTGTACTTGAAAATAATTACAGTCTTGAACAGTAAAAATCGATTATTAATAGACTGAGTGGTGTGTAACTATTAGAGGGATAATTTGTGACTATAGTTTTACTATATTAGTGAGATAATTTTTTTTCTTTACCATTCCTACCTGTCAAGTCGACGTTAATACGAAAAGAATCGAAAGAAATATTTGCATTATCTCTGATGATATTTTCTAGATAATAGAAATAAATTACTGGAAATGCACACAGCAGTGGCGTGGATGATCGCGCAAATGCCGGGCATGTTAAACCGATTTCGAAATAATGGACATTTCCCATTGACTTTATTATACACGGTATATATTTATATATAGTGCGGCACGTCACCAACGAGATTGCTTGAACAGAGTCGTGCTAGACTCTCCGTGCAAATCATAATTACTATCTTGCCTTGTTCTTCTATTAGCGTAGAAATTCATTAGATTTACTTGGCCATCGCAAACAACCGGTGAGGGACTGTAATTTATGAGAAGCCAGAGAGAGAGAGAGAGAGAGTCCGTTTCGCGAGATCTCGAGTGGATCGTGGAGTTTGGAGCCTTGAGCAAACTCTTTCTTTTCCTACCTCGTTTCTTCCAGCTTCTTTACTCCTTATATCCCAATACATATACACACAAGGTGTACGACTCTCAGACAGTTTGTTACTACTGAACCATCATTCCCTTTTCCCACTCTCGACCATTAAGTAAAGAATTAAAAAAAGGGAAAAAGCAAACAGAAAAGAAAATTAATCTTCAAAAATGTGCTTCTTGAGAAAATATTATTGAGCACATCAGTACACAGAACGAATTTAACATTTATGAGAAGAAACAAAGGAAAATTTAATGCATAAACGATTTTCTGGTGGAAATTAATAATAATTAATGTCAAGAATTAAAATATTTAATGTCAAGAATTAATAATAATGATCTCTCAGTTTTCAATTTACTATTATTATGCAAATTCCAAAGTTTTCATTTTTTAATATCAATAACTTTAGTTTTTGGATTTGGATAATTTCAGATTAAATTTTTTTTTTTAATTCACCTGTTACCTAATCAACAAGTGAGAATTATTATTTTTCATAGGCCTAAATATTTTCAGAAGTTTTAATTCAAACCTTTCGAAATTCAATAACTTAGAAGAACCTTATATTAAAGATTTTTTTCTTTTCTTTAAGATCAAATTTTGTTATCAAACATAAACGAGTAAAAAGCTTAATTCTACAGAATTGTTAATTAAATATTCAATTGTAAATAAAGTAATTGACAGAACATACATTTTTTATATTTAATAATTGAGTTTCCGTAATGAAAATTCGCGGTGCATTTTGAACACAGTAAAACTTCTTATTTTTTTTCTTCTTTTTAATAAAAACCGCCTTGCAATCTTGGGAGACTTTTATTATAAAACTAAGAAAACTTTTCTAGACAATAAAACTTTTTTTTGTTGTGTTACTAATAAGTCTTTAGACATAAAAACTTTCTTGGCAAATAAAACTTATCTTCTGCGAGATAAAAAGCTTTCTACACTCTTGATAAATGACCCTCCCTAATACTGTTTAAATCCATCAATTTAAGTTCAATTACACAGCGGAAAAAGGAAAAGAACAGAAAAACAAGGACCTGATTCTTTCTTTTATAAATTGAAAACTAATTGAAAGCATTTATTTAAAAACTGAAAAAATTTATTTCTTTTTCAAACAAATAATAGATCTTTCTTTTTTAAAAAATAATTATTATTACTTACATTTTATTATTTTAAATCATAAAGTACTAGTTGATATTAATTATTATTATTATTATTCTTACTACTTGTTAAATTTTTTAATAATCAATTAATATTAATTACTAATTACTGATTATTAATTGATATTTTACAATTGTTAATTATTACTTATAAATAATTATTAGTTAATTATAGTTATAACTAGTTATCTTATGAAAGTATACCAAGCATTGAATTATGAATTGTAAATTAAAGTTTAGAGATTTTAAATAAATTTGATAATAATTTTGATTCTTGCTTTCTTTCTGTTTCTCTCTTCTTTTATAAGATTAAACGACTTACATAAACTTAATAAGTGAACCAGTAAATCATTTTTTAAATCAGTGTTTCATAATTATTAACACGTCTCTACTTTACTACTGGAATTTATTATTAAAAAAAGGAGTAAAACAATGTTAATTTATAATGTAAGAGAGAAACAGATGTTGTATATGAATATTGTGCAATTTAATTGGATAACGAATTTTTGAAAGAAGCCAACAAAAAAAACAAATTATCATTTACAAGCTATCAAGTATATATTCAGTTATTTTGTACATACATATATTTATAGCTCTTCATATATATTACTCAATTTTCATGTATTCTGAATTAAATCATTGATAGCTCATTAATAGAAAGTAAACAATTTGTTCTTTCGCAAAACTGAATAAATTCCCAAGCAATATCAATAATTCCTCTAACATATATATAATCAAGTTTCAAGATTGTTTTATACTAGACAGTAAATTGAACAAATTTATTAATACTCCAACTACACAAATAACTATAATTCAAAGTCGATTTTTTGTTTCTCCCAATTTTTGCAAGTCTTTCGAAATTTTCGAGTTTTAAAAATAATAATATTGTTATATTGATTCTTGTTTAAACTTCTAAAAAAATTTAAACTTACAACAAAATAATTAAATAATTTTATTATTTAATTATTATAATAAAAAATAAAAATTGTATCAATAATAACAGGTCTCCGACTGAATTCAAAGGTAAAAAATATCAAAAGTTTCAAAATTTAATTATATTTAATTATAAAGTTTGTAAAGGACAAAATGGTGTTTTAATTTCTCCACTTGAGAACGCCAAGGTCACCACCAGATGTCAGTCAAAATTTAAAAAAGCAACTGAACTGACATCTAGCGGTGACCTTGACGTTCTCAGGTGGAGAATAGCGTCTCCATATTAAATCTCAATTTTTCCGTAATTTTTAAAATTATTTTACGAACGAATTTCAATTTTTAATTTACTTACCTTTCCGATACAAAAATAAAAAAATGAATTAAACCCCTATAACTTTTACATTCGCAATCACAAAAAACGAAAAATCAAAACTTTTCCATTTCTCTCGTTTCATGGAAAAAAAACATAAAATACAGAAAAATTTTTCAAAAAAACAGTTCCGCATAAACTCTATGGAGTAAAAAAAATAAATTTATCTCCTCTCCCTCCCAGTCCCACTTGCATTTGGAGGCGTGTGTCTCATGAACTTGTGTATATAATCAAAGCAATTTGTTACTACGATTGAATAATAAACACCTAACTTTATTGTTTCTGTTGAAAGAATTCGGCGCGCGGGGGCAAGATTCATCTTGAGAGAGGGAGGAAGGGAGGTTGGACAACGTATATACAAGCGCGAGTGAAACTGTATACACGAAAGGGGGACGACAAAGGGGGGTGTATACTACTCTCCTCCAACTCGACAGTAAACGGAGATGCGTTCCGCGAAGAATCCTTGTAAAAGCTATACATAAATTACTATTACGATCGCAATAAAATGCCCTTATGTTAGGTACAATGATTGTAAGAAAGACGGTACATTTCATTTAAGTTTTAGGGGGGTTGGGCGGGCAACTTGTCACATGTTAAACAATTCACGAAAATATTGTTGATTTTTCTTCTTTTTTTCATCTTTTTCGAAAGGGAAGAATAAAATAGTACATTTGTGACGTTATATTGCGGTTTCGTGTGCGGTCGTTGTAAGAATGCATAATAATGCTTGAATAGTTATATATATACAGGGGGAATATTCAGTCGAGAGGCAAAGTTTCGAACCCCAAGAAGCTATATGCCGCGCGTGAAATCGAGTGGAAAGACAATATGAGTTTATTTTCATGGTAGGGGTATTTAATGGACGGGCATATAACGGTTGGCGGCGGACAAGAGCAAAGTGCGATTCGTGGTATTTGATATCGGGATAATCATTCCAAGTTGTAACCCTCTTACTCGCGGGACTTTCTCTTTCGTAAGATCTCTCAAGACTTGTAAATATATATATATATATTTTCAACGTTCGTTCAGCGAGAGCAAAATGCATAGGACACAATCACCTAAAATCCTTTTATACTCCACGATTCATCGTGAGCGAATATATCTCGCGCATTTGCACACACATATATATATATATATAACATAAATACACATATATATGCATGTGTGCACTTATACATGCACATAAGTATATATACTTGCACATGTGCACATATACATGCACATGAGCGCATGTACTTGCACATGAGCATATATATGTATAAATGCACATAGCCACATATACATGCATATAGACGCATGTACATGTATATACATATATACATAATGTAAATATGCATGTATATACAGGAAACAATCGAAAAACATTGTATGTACACTGCATGTACATAGTCGAGAGATCTAAAAGAGTCAACCCAACATATATTTCCGTCAGATAAACCTGCTGCTAAACGCTTTATCTCGGTGAATATTTTTCGGATAAAAGAAATGGTTTCAGAGAAAGTTTCGAGTCATTACGTGACAATGCAATATCGCCTTGCAACATTGTATTCGTATAAACACAATGCCATAACATTGTAGCTACGAATAAGTTCTCATTATTTAAATAAACGAAATTCCCTTGCATTCTTTTTCTCTCATCGACTCTCTCAATGTCGACACTAACAATCCAATGTAGAAAATTTATATTTACTTTCCAACGCCAACATGTATTGTGTAGTACACATCTTTTCTGACATAATAGCCTCTATTTTTTTTTTTTTTGCAAAAAATTGCCGCCTATATTTTTTTTATATTTAAAATGAAATTTTTGATCGAAAATTTCAGATATTTTTACAATTACTTGTCTCTTATCAAAATAAATATCTATTTATTTGCTTACTGTAATGCTGAATCTAAAGAATAAACTAAAGATGAATCTAAAAGTAACTCTAAAGATGAATCTAAATATAGAAATAAAAGTGAATCGAAAGTTGAATTTTAAGATATATTTAAAGATGAATCTAATGCTGAATCCATAGCTGAATAAAAAACGTTGATTATAAAGATGAAATTAGAGCTCAATAAAGATGAATCTAAAACTTAATCCAAAGTTGAATCGAAAGATAAAATTACTGATGACACAACGGAAGAAACTAAATATGAATCTACACGTGTATTTAAAGATAAATGTGATGCTGAATCTAAATTTGAATCTAATGCTGAATGTAAGCCTGAATTTATAGATGATACTAAAGATAAAACTGAAGATGAAACTAAGGAAGGAACACAAAATGAAGCTAAAACTAAATATAATGCTGAAAACACAGATAAAAAACGAATTTAAAGATAGAGCTGAAAATTAAACTATCAGGGCTCGGATCGTCTTTAAGACTCAAAAAAAGTCGCTTTAGTCGCATAAATTCACAACAAAAGTCACGAAAAGTCGCATAAAATTTCCGAAAAAGTCGGAAAAAAGTCGAATGAAATTTTAGGAAAAAAACGCCGAAAAGGAAACACCAAATTGTAAAAAATCACATTTCTCGCCAACACATACTTTAACATCAAACAATCTGGAAAAATATTAAATAAAATTTAATAAAATGCATTGCAAAATTTTAATTAGGTATTTAAAAAAAATTGTTTTTAATCTTTTAAAAATTTTCAATTATTTTTATAAATAAAAAAAATTCTTTTCCAAAATTCAATTATTTAAAAAAAATTTAATAAAAATCCTGTCATAATTTCAATTATCTTTATAAATAATAAAATTATTCTCTAAAATTCATTTATTTTAAAAAATAATGAAATTCTTCGCAAAAATTCAATTGCATTCAAAATTTTTTTTTAATTTTTCGTCAAAATTTTATAAATAATAAAATTCATCATGGAAATTCAATTATTTTCAAAAGTAATAAAATTCTCCGCATGATTTCGATTATTTTCAAATTTTTTTTAATTTCTCGTCAAATTATCATTATTTTCATAAATAAAAAAATTGATCATGGAAATTTAATTATTTTCAAATTATTTTTTTTATAAAATCTCATAATATAAAATAATGATTTTATCACTTGGTCATCTTTAATTATTATAAAACATGAAGACATCGATTGCTCCGAGTGGAAGACTCGGAGTGATCGATTTCTTCATGTTTTATAACAATTTTTTATAAGTAGGTTAATTTCAAAAAGGTTTGAATTTGAATCTTATGAAGAATTTTAATTCTTATGGAAAAATAATAATTATATATTTATTTAAAAAAGAAGTTATTGATGTTTTTTTTTAAATTTGAAAGAAATCTGTAAATAAACTTAACAGAACATTTTTTTGATTAAAATTTTTTCCTTTAACTTTAATTTTCTGAAAATTTTAAAAATTTCAGTCGCATTTTACTAAAACAAAACTCGAAAAAGTCGATTAGTCGCGTCTTTTCACAAAAAAAGTTGAAAAAGTCGCATAATACGAGCCCTGAACTATAGATTCGAATCTAAAGATAAATTGAATGAAGGATCTGGAAACAAAAATTATTTTGAAAAAAGTTGTTTCTCATTCAAAAATTAAATTTTCCATCATTTGAAATCGTATAATAAAAATGAAAAAAATAAATAAACAAAGTTTGCTACAACTTACCAAAAGAATATTCGTTCCAAAAAAGAGATACCAAAAACAAAAGCAGCAAAACTCAAAGGACTTACCTATAACAGAAAAAAGTGATGGAAACTATTAGAAAACATAGCAGGCAAAAAATATACAGAAGCACATAGAAGAAAAACAGAAAGAAAATAGCTCATCATACTGCAATTTCGAGTATAATTTTCTTAAATTCCTCTTTTACTTAACAACGCTATTCCTTTGAAAACAAAGGAACGTAAAATTAAAACATCCGGCCTCTTGAGAACATTAGTCAGCAAAGCACAATGATGAATGAGAGTTATGAGAATAGAAAAAAGGGCGAAAAAAAATATGAATTATAAAACTAAAAGAAAAAGAAGTGTAAAAAAAATTAGCTATATATTCATATCACAGAAGCTGAATCTCGATGTTACTTTCCCTTTTACAGTCGTATAGCCTGGAGATTGAATAGCCTCGAGTGAACTAGTATAGTAATCACAGTTTCATGTCAGGGGAAAAATGTCGTATGTGGTCAGACAAGTCTGTAACTCTTTTTATTCTATACGCGCAACATGCGAAGAGAACCTTTTTTCATCCTCTCGTCACAGGAACGCCAAAGGGTACCACCTATAGATCAACTGCGAGAAAACGAGACTTGGATTGAAAATGATCTGCATTCTTTTATCCCCCATCTTTTTCTTTTCAACCTTCATATATACTTTTAACTACCATGTACTTTTCTTTTCTGTGTATGTGAGATTTTTTCTTCCTTGTTGTTGATTTTTCTTTATTTTCGAAAAAAGAAAACGAAAAAACAAAACCAAATCCCCAATGACAACATAACTAGAATAAAATAGACTGAAGAAAAGTTGATTATAGGTATACTTTATTTTAAAAAAATTTCCACTTCAAAATAATTATCTGTAAAAACATTCTCGACAAGTCAAGGTTAATGTAGAAATGGATAAAAAAATGGGTAATTATTAATTGCGTCTTCTTTCCCTAGTTATCTTCTTTTAGTCTCATTTTTTCTTATTCTCTTCCATTCTCCTTTTTTCTTATTATTTTTAACATTTTATTAAAAATTATTTATTATTTTCTTTTGCTACATTTTTTCTCTCTTTTCCTCTTCTGTATTTTCGCCTCTAATAGTGAATATTTGTAAAATAGGTATTTTTATTAAAATATTAAAATATTTGATAATTATTTATTTACAGAACTAATTATTGTATATTTTTACATAATAATTACTAAATATAATAATTGCTAAGAATAATAATTACCAAACACAATAAAAACCAAGTACTATAATTGCCAAACATAATAATTACCAAGTACAATAAAATCAATATTATTAAATTTTTAATAAAAAGACTAAATTCGAATTCTTTTGTAACAAAAAAATAAAAAAAATTGTTTTTATTAAAAATGCAAATACCAAGTACTGCATTAAAATATTTATTTAATTAAAAAACCTTATTATATATAAAAACATTATTTCTTTCTCTAAAAAAATATTTAAATAAAATAGACCTTTTGTAAAACAGCGAGAAAATAATTTCTCGTCAAAACAGAATCGGAAACTATAAAAATAATGATGCGGAACGAAATGGATCCTAATTTTTGTTGTATATTGAGAAAAAAAGTGGGACAAGGAGGAAATCGATTTGTAATAAAAAAAAATTCCCGGTTGAAAAATAAATAAAAAATATAGAAGAAATAAAAATAGAGAAAATAAAGACAATAAATAAATTTCGAAAAACGATCAATTTAAAAAAAAATAATTAAGAAACAGACTTTTACCGCAGGCAATAATTTTCTTTCATTCCTTAAGTTGCAAAATTAATTTTCATTTACACTATTTTTACATCTATTTATTTTCTTTTAATTTCTCTAGAAGCCTATATTTAATTATTTATTTATGGAAAAAATTCCGATAAATAAAATTTTTACAACAAATCACACGATGACTGAGAAAAAAAATTTTTCAAGTGGGTAGGAATGGAAATGTTTATTTTATTTCATTTTCGTATTTTATAAATGTTTCTTTAGGGGTCGTCCATAAAGCATGTGATACATATTTTCGATAATCTAGACCCCCTCCCCCCCTCATGATGCTTTTTCCATAGACAGTTAACATGGAGTGTGATATTTTGCTGACCTCCCCCCACCCCCTAAAGTATCACATGCTTTATGGATGGCCCCTTAGAAAAATGTTATTTTTTACCATTTCCTTTATATATTTCATAAAACTTGTCTTTTAAATAATGCTGCAAAAACAATAGCGAAAAAATGAAGAAGATGCATAAAAAATTTTATATACACGGAGAAAAAAATGCTGTTGAATCAATAACATATGAGTTTGATTCATTGAATAGTGTCATACACTGTAAAAAAAAGGAGTTAAATTTTAACTCCCCAGGGAGTCTATAAAAGTCGCACCCAATTTGGGAGTTAATGCCAGGGGAGTTAAATAAAAGGAGTTAAAATTTAACTCCCAAATGCTAACTCCCCATGAAAAAAATAACTCCCGCGGGTGTTAAATGAAGGGAGTTAAAAATTGACTCTCTTTTGGAGTTAATTTTTAACTCTAAAAATTTAACTCCCTACTCCCGAGTCCGTTAACTCCCTAAATTTTTTACAGTGTAACGGGCTGCCAAACGTATATGCTGTTGTTTTGAAAGCACCGATTCTAATGATTCGATAGTATCACTTTCATTGAAACAAAAGCATATTTCTCAAATTGACAGCATACTATGTTAATTTGAAGGTATTCCTTTTGAATCAACGATCAAAATTTTTTAATTTAACAGTATATGCTTTTGAGTCAATGACTATAGTTTTTCAATTTAAAAGCATCATTTTTATGATTCAAAAATTTGTACTTTTAATTTTTTAGTTGTTGCTATCGATTGAATAACACCATACTGTTAAGTCAATTCTTTTATGTAGTTAAAGATATACGAACGATAAATTGAAAAAATGAAATTTTTGTTCACATATTTTTTATATACTATAATTAATTCTCACACCTTTAACACAACACTTCTTATATACATCTTTTTTTCAATTTTACACACTAACATACATATCTTTATTATTTTTTTCATTTTTTCCAACGACAAACACACATACATACACATTCAAACACACTTTATATTTTTTTGAGTCTGAAAAATACGCTGTTCCCAATCGGTCACCCATTCATGTAGTAACCGCGACCAAACGTGCTTAACTTTCGTGATGGACGAGAACTGCCGCGTTGCAATGTAATACATTCGCTTCTTACATTGAGCAGTTACTTTGTAGTTAAATACCGTGCGCGAGATTTTTCTCGTAAATAAGGGAATTTATATAGGGAATTTATATTTAACTAGTCCTTAATTCTTTAAAACAATTTAAATAATAGTTTTTTATATAAGAATTTCAAAAACGACATATAAATATGTGTGGATAAGTATTTCAATAAATTTAGCACCTGTCAATGTCTCAAACACATAGTGTCCTTATTTTTATAGCATATGCTATAGGCAGTCCGCTATAGCACCACTCATTGAAACGAAAGCATATGCTT
Source organism: Leptopilina myrica (nomen nudum) (assembly GCA_032872475.1). Taxonomy (NCBI): domain Eukaryota; kingdom Metazoa; phylum Arthropoda; class Insecta; order Hymenoptera; family Figitidae; genus Leptopilina; species Leptopilina myrica (nomen nudum). The sequence continues at coordinate 29,075,302 of CM065460.1, read as the reverse complement.
TCATTTTCAAAAGCGCGCTTCTTTGGAGCAAACAACTTTTCATTTGATTCAAATTTACACGCATTTTCTTCAAATTTATCTATTAGATGCTTCAAATGAATAATGTCAAAGAAGCAATAAATTATTCTGTTGCTATATATAGATGAACTATAGAAACAATTTGTAGAATATCATTAATTTAACAGTACCGTACTTTTAATTTAAACAGTTTCATTTTTTCGTTTTAAGCAATATGCTGTTCGATTAATAAATGTGTCATTGAATCAATAACGGGAAATTCAATAGCATGGAGCTATTTGATTCAACAGCACTTTTTTTTCAGTGTATATATATATATATATGCCAACAGTTAATATATCAAACATCTTTTCCGAAAAATATGATTTCACAATATGATGAAAGTAAGTAAACCATGGTTGAATAGAATCATTTAAAAAATTATACTAAAGTAACATGAAACAACATAAACCCAGGCGGAAAAGTCGGATGAATGCCGGATCAACCAACCGTCAAGAATCCGCGCCGATTGATTTGGAGAGTCAATGCCGGTACAGGCAGTCTGTACCGATTCGGGTGTTAATGTCTGCTGGCGCGGTACAAAGACGGATCCGACCGCCGGATCAAAATTTATACTGTGGTATAATGGCTGTGCGTCCGGCTCGGTACAGATTTCATGCCGCCGAACAACCGGCGTTGTACTGGCATTCGTCCGCCTGGCAACCGGAGCGGTGCAGGTATTCTACTGGAACGTGACTATGTGTTGTAATGGCTGTACGTCCAGCTCGATACAAATTTGATGCCGCCGAACAACCGGCGTTGTACTGGCATTCGTCTGTCTGACAACCCGAGCGGTACAGACATTCTACCGACTGCGGACTAATATCATTTATGTTCTTATTATTAAGATTTCAATTAATAATAATATGCTAATAATATGGCTATCGTCATTGTTTTTCTAAAAAAATTTAATGTTTTCTAAAATAATTTTTTTTAATTAACACATTATTCAGAATTTTCAGAAATAGATTTTTTTACAATGCAAAAATTTAGCTATAGTCTTATTGTTTCAATAAAAATTAATAAAATAATAATTATAGTAATAAAAATCTTTAATCTATTATGTTGTAAAAAATTTTTGTAGGAGAATTGTTTAAAGTTTAAATATTAAAAAAAGAATTAACAATACAATAGAATATAAAATTCAATTTTAAAAATTATTGAATTTGAAAAATAGGTTTTAATTATATTTTTATTTATTAATTAACAACTATATTAAAGAATTAAATTTTTTTGTTATAATCAAATTTTTTAAATATTTATAAATAAAGTATACAGATAATTATTTATAAATATAAAAAAATGAATAATAAAAATAATAAATAAATATAATAATAATAATAGAATAATTAAAAAAATAAAAATTTTAAAATATTGTTTTAAAACACTAGATTTATTTACATAATATTCATAAAATGCTAAAATATTCCAAAGTATTTGTAAAATGATTATTTATTGTTTGCTTCGTAGCGGTATTACATATCGACATTATTATGCTCAGATCCGCATGCGAGCGAATAGCGTAGTGGTTAGCGTGTTAGACTTCGGTGCTTCGATTAGGAATAGCTTGGGCTTCGTATCCCACTTGCGAGCGTTTAGAATTTTAATGTGTAAAAAAAATGTAGAATGTGTTAAAAATGCTGGAAATGATCTATAAATAAATATTAATTAACATGCACCATGCATGGTTAATTAAATATTTTTTTATTTTATTTTTCAATAGAAAATATAATTTAGTCTAGCTAGACGGGCGAATGCCAGTAGAACGCCGGTCCGCTGAAGCGAGTCGTCTTTGAAAGAATATTTGGCCCGCCGCGGTTGCTAGAGCGGACGAATGCCGGTACAACGCCGGTTGTTCGGCGGCATCAAATTTGTACCGAGCCGGACGCGCAGCCACTACAACACATTGTCATGTTCCAGTAGAAAGCCTGCACCGATCCGGTTGTCTCGCGGACGAATGTCAGTACAGTCTTACCGACGTCTGTACAGGCGCGGTACGATGCCAGTGGTCAATTTCCGCCTGGGAAAGTGATAAAAGAAATTTAAAAAAATTTAAACTAAGAAAATAAAAACAATCCTGACAATTTTTACATATTATTAATAGAAAAAAATAAATAATTTCCACAAGATAGGGCACAAAGTTTAAAATGAAAAAAAACTTTTAAAAAATTTTGACTGTCTATGAAGAAATGCTGCTGAGAAAAGTTGTTTGTTTTCTTCTAATCTAAAATGATATGAAGTTAAAAATTTTTGTTTATGAAAAAATTGAATTTTTAAAATAGGGTAAAAGTGGGTATTATCGCGATATTTTGTATTTTAATGAATATTTCAAATTTTCAAATAATATAAAAAATTTTTGACACCAAAAAATCACTCCTTGAACTTGACAACTAAGACATAATATGCATCATATTTTTCATTATTTTTCTATTAATCAATTTATTAAAAATGTTTTAAAATTGGTTGTCTGAAAAAAGTTAAAAATGGCTCACCTTGGTATGAGATTCAACTCTGCAGTGGTGTCAAAAATTATTGTTTTTATATTATATGAAAATCTAAGAGATGATTCTTTTCTTATATTTTGGTAAATTTATTGTTATTCTTTATAAAAAAAATTGTTTAGTTAAAAAAAACTGATTTTTATTAAATATTAACAGTATCGATAATGGAGACATCTTTTTTCTAACATGTGGGTATTTTCGCGGCTCCTATCATAACCCTTGAAAATAAGGTTAGCAGTGTGCCTCCAAAGTTTAAAACGTTGAAATTATAGCCGATATTATTTTTGCTTGTTTTAATTTATATTTTAATAAAAGTACTTTGTATATATGTATAAAAAAACTAATTTTCAACTAAATAAATGTTGAATTAACATTGGTTTTCCATTTTGCACAGTAACTGAGAAACACATTTAGACACAACTAAAATACGTTTATTTGAACGTTCAGAATTTTAGTTAATCTTATAACAGTTATAAAATACAAGCAAGAAAATAAAGAGTAATGGGAGGGATAAGAAAATTAAAATTAAAGTAAGTGATATCTGTATACTTAAGAAAAAATTTGTAATAGCAGGTAAAAAAGGAGCAATAATGTCATAAGAAAATTGACTATATGTCAGAAATGTTTGATAATAATAGTTGACTTACAATATTTCATCAGAGTATTATATTATATTATGGGATTAATTAAATAATTATAATAAAACCAAGTATCTCTCTTCTTGTGATACTACTTTACTATTATTGAATTCGTCTATTTATTATAATGCATAAAATTTTTTAATTCAAATTCTTGCGATATTTATATTTTTAATTTTAAAAACTATTATTCCTTTTAATTTTTTACATTTACTATATTTTAATTAAGTAACTATTACAAAAATCCAAAAAGCAATAAATAAATTATTCGCGATAACATTTTCTAAAGAAATGAGAAAAAAAAATAAAAATTTTATTCTCCCACACTTTGCCGACTTTTGCCGAACTTTGCCAAGCTCCAGAAATTGAGATTTTTAATTTTCCAAAAAAAAGAAAAAAATAAAAATTTTATTCTCCCACACTTTGCCGACTTTTGCCGAACTTTGCCAAGCTCCAGAAATTGAGATTTTTAATTTTCCAAAAAAAAGAAAAAAATAATAAATTTTGAATTCTCCCATATTTTGCCGACTTTTGCCGAATTTTGCCAAACTCCAGATATTGAGTTTTTTTAATTTTTGACAAAAAATATTTAAAAAAACATTTTTTTATTCTCCCACACTTTGCCGACTTTTGCCAAACTTTACCAAGCTCCAGATATTGAGTTTTTTTAATTTTTAACAAAAAATATTAAAAAAACATTTTTTTTATTCTCCCACACTTTGCCGACTTTTGCCGAACTTTGCCAAGCTCTAGAAATTGAGATTTTTCATTTTCAAAAAAAATAAGAAAAAAAATAAAACTTTTATTCTGCCATACTTTGCCGACTTTTGCCGAATTTTGCCGAGCTTTCCCTGCTGGATTTCGCCCAAGCTTTCATTTCTACGCGGGCTTCTATTTAATTATTTATTTAAATATTAAAACTATTTTCTACAACATTGGAAATTTTTTTTTTCAAAGAAAAAAAAGCTTTAATATTCATTTAAAATAAAAAACAAAACCATATATATTCATTTATAATTTTTAAACCACTTGGAAGTATGACTTATACAAAATTCCTCGATAATACCCACATTTACCCTATATTGAAACTACTATAATATTTGTAGTTTTTGACGAAAATGGCTGGATAACGACTTCAATTTATCACCAACTTGAAGTGTGTTAAATTTGAAAATGATCCAATAACTTTTCCAAAAGTTATAGTGGCGACACCATTCCCACGTGAAAATGTTCTCGGGAATCAGTCCAGGAAATTTTCCGAGAGTCACTACCGTAAAATTCTCTGGAGATATTCCTGGGAAATTTCTGATATTTTCTCGGGAGAAAATGTCTTGTCAAATTTTGTTAATTTTATAAGCAAGCAAGAAGAATTAACGAATTGATTGAAAATATGATTTAAACACAAAATTTAATTTTCTATTAATAAATAAAATTTTCTTTTCAAGAATCAAGTCAATTTATTTACATATTTTTGTAGCATTTTTAATTAGGGTTCCGTGTGTCCGTCCCAGCCGCGCAAAATAGGCAAAATACTCTCTAAATCTGAAACAGCGATAAGTATACAACTGATTCCAATTAGCGTATATACGCTGCGAATTAGTGAAATTTCGCTAAAAAATCAGTGAAATTTCACTAATTAATTAGCGTATATACGCTTTTTGGAATTAGTTGTATACTTATCGCTGTGAAACAGTGAAATTTCGCTTATTCAAATTTACAGAGTATCTATTAATTTTATAAAAATTGATAGAATATATACTTTATATAGATGAATCGATTCGTTTCCATCCCAGGAATACAATTTTAATAAGAATTAATGAAAATTTTTATTAAAAAAAAATTATTTCAAAAAATACGAAAATTGATTTTATTAAAAATAAAAAAATTGCTAAAAAAATTTTTTTTATAGATATTTTTGAAAATCTTTCTGTCTGATTCTAGATATTAATATAAGGGTTCTGTCCTGTGGATCACGAAATTTTTATTTTTTGTATGTCTGTGTAAATATTATTAACAAAAAAAAGTAAAACTACAATAATTATGTTTCTGCGGAATGAGAAAAAATTATAGCCGGCTGAAGCTAGTAGTCGCGATCAACATCCTTCCATAGATTTTTTTTTGAGTAAATTTGAAATAAAAAATTTACTCAAAAAAAATTTGAGCGCTACAGCTAGCTACAGCCGGCTAAATTATTAAAAAATAAAATTATTGCTAAAGTAAATTTTAAATAAGTTTAATGTCTATTTTTTATCTTCATGTGACATAATAAAATTGTCCCCAATCATTAACCTTGTATAAGAATGGTCTATTAATAAAAAACCTTCCTTTTTAAGAAAGGGCCCATTTTTGCGATTCTTCGTATTTTCAACATTAAGAAAGGTAAGGTGAAAATTTTGATATTTTGTCAAATTATTTATAATAGAGACTGTTAAAAACTTTTAAATAAGCTTAATGTATATTCTTTTTATTGATGTGACATAATAAAAATGTTGCCAATTATTAATCGTTTAAAAAATGGTTTATTAATTAAAAAACTGTCCTTTACAGAAAAGGGCCCATTTTGTCGAAATTTTGGATTTTCAAAATGAAAGGGGGGGGGGGGTGGATTTAAAAATTTTTAACCTATTGATTTTTATCTTCAATATGCCCTGGACTGTAAACAATTCTTATCTGAATAACTACCCAGAAGAACCTGAAATATAACAATTAAATGGTATTGCAATCTTTAATTCTATTTTTCGCGAAATGAGGGTTTTTGCATTTTGAACTTTGAAATTTCATATCTCAGCGAGTTTTTAATCAAAAAAGTTGTAAGACCACTTAAAATTTTCCAAATTATACAAGGAATACGCCCATGTAGATAAGTCCAATAGTGCTAAAATGGGCCCTTTTCATGTGGACGTCGACATATATTTGAATTCAATTATAAAATAAGTTTAATTCAAACATATTTTTTCCGTTAGCTGTTTATTTTTAAATAAAAGAAAAAATTTTCAATACATTACTGAAAGGTAAAATCAATAAAAAATAAAAATTCCACGAAAAATGATTTAAAAAGTGATTCCATCAAAAATCAGAAATTATTACGAAAAAGAAAATTATTAAAAAATGGGATTAATAATAAAAAGTGAAATTATAAGAGAATGAAATTACCACTAAAGACTGAAATTCTGAAAAATTGCAATTACTTCTAAAAATAGTAAAATGACTAAAATTAGTGGAAAAAAGGATAGAATTATAATTACTACATTTAGTTGATCTGAAGGAGATAAAATTTGTTTCGACTAGAAAAAAAGAGTAGTCATAAAAAGATAAAATTTCACGTTTGTTGTACAAGGTCCCATTTCGCGTATACTATCCTCAATGTCTCAGGTTGTATTTGAATCTCATTTCTCAATATAATAAAGATACGAAACGAGGGGATTCAATCTAGTATTATCAGGTACATTCTAATAGAATGGAGATTCGTACGTGAGTGACAAAAGTTACTGCCTCATTAAAAATACTGTAGGCCATGTTAAATCGGATTCCCCTGATTGTACCATACATCGAACGTATCGTCACGACGTTGCCTATACACGAAGAAAATGCTATTCCGTCCACTTCGAGAACAGGTTTACGAGGCGTTACTCGTGTTCCGTTACGATCGGTAAAGAAGGCTGTCTTCACGAACGAGAAGAAGGTTGAATTGCTCCTATATATCCCTCGTTCGTGCCAGCATCTTCTTTTCCATCCCTTTTTTTCCTCCTTCTCCTCCTCCTCTTCTTCTTTCTTTCTTTCTTTCTTTTTCTTTACCAAGTCCCTCCCCTCCTTCCCCTTTCGTCTTTCATACCGCATCGCTCATTACTTTCGATCGTTGCAGATTAATTTAATTCTGATCAACTTGGATTGCCTCGATACCATACTCAACGAGAGAGGAGAAGAGCCAATTGAAGAAGAATAAAGATGAGAGAGAAAGAGAGAGAAAGGAAAAAGAGGAAAAGAGAGAGAAAAAATGAGAGAGGAAGAAAGAAAGAGAGCGAGAGGGAAGGAGAAAAAAAGTTTGAAGGGGAAGAAAAAATATGGAGAAAGAAAGTGTAAAAGAGAGAGAGAGAACAAAATAAAAAAAATTCTATGTAATTTCATTAGAACAATTCAACAGGATTTCTGTATAAATTCTAGTAAATATACTCTCTAAAACTGAATCAGTGGAATTTCACTGAGAATCAGTTAAAACTTAAAAGTGATTGGAATTTCAGTCATACTTCACTGATTGATCAATGAAAAAGTTACTAGAAATTTCAGTCAACACATTTTGAATATTTAAGTTATTTTTTAATTGGCCAATCAATGAAATATGACTGAAATTTTAATCATTTTTAACTGATCTTCAGTCAAATTCCACTGATTAAAATCGCGAGAATAGAGTCACTGATTCTCAGTCAAATTTCACTGATTCAATTTTAGAGAGTATGGCAAAAATTTATACAAATTAGGGAATTCACGGAAAAACATAAAGTATTATTAATTGTTAATATTAGGTATTTAGTTTCATTAATTTATATTAGTATATTACTAATTAACCCTTAAACGATGAGATGTGCTGCTTTTTAACATGAATCCTACAATTAAATTAAATTTAACATCTCTTACAATTAGTAAGAAGAAGCCAATAAAATTTTTAAAAGTCCATATTCTACTATATTTTTAGGATCGCTCTTTTGAATGGCGTGGTCAATAATTTCAAAAAATGATATTAAACCCTTCTTTTTTCAAAAACACTAAAAAAATTCAAATTTTTTTCCAAATAATTTTGTTCTCTGTCATAACGCTTTTCAACTAGAACAAAAAGTATCAAAAACGTGATCCCGATGATTGTACTTGAAAAATATCAATTTCTAATTTTATTTTTTTTCAATTTTGAATTTAAAATAGCGCTTGGAGGACAACAAAATTTCCTAATTTTACTTGAGATGAAAAACCTTTTTTTAAATTGCTCAAATATCAATAAAATTTGTTTCTCGGGGGTATTTAGGGTCGCTGATTACGAATTTGATGTTAGTTTTTCTAAATTCAAAATGGCGGATCCAATATAGAGGACGAAATTTAAAAAATGTTCGAATTCGCTTGAAACTTGTTAGTCGGGGGTTTTTGGAGTTACTGATTACAAATCTCATGATAGATTAAAAAAATTCAAAGCAGCGGTTTTAAAATGACGGTCTAATTTTTTTCAAATGTACTCAGATTTGCTTGAATTTGGCTACTCGGGAGTTTTCGGGGTCGTTGATTGCGAATGCGATTATTGTTTTTTAAAATTCAAAATGCATGGTATAAAATATAACTATAATAATTAGCTAATCAATTACTCTTAAATACACCAGGGATCTGAAATATTCTGGTGCCAGAAAATATGACTAATACAACGGGGTCGATTTTGACATTTTACATGAAATAATTTCTAAATTCACAAGTTCTATATTTAAAAATCCTAAAAAATAGCATGATAATTAATAATTAAATTAATTTGTAAAAAAGAAAATACTACGGACCATAGTCACATTCAGTACAATAAATAATATTGCTTAATATTTTGACTTTTGAGATATTCATAAATAAAGTGTGAAAGCAATAATCTCACTCTATTTTGTCACAATAAATATTTTATTAAAATATGTTTAATTAATTGTATTCTTAGTAAATCAAGATTTTAAATTAAAAGTAGTTTATAATTATCAGTGACCCCGAAAACAACCAAGTAAGGAGTTTCAAGCGAGTCTGAGAAAACTTACCTCATATTAGATCTGTCATTTAAAATTTTTTAAAATTAACATCAGATTCGTAATTAGCGACCTCAAAAACCACTGAGTGACAAATTTTTATTAAATTTGAGAAATTTTTTAAAAATTTGTCATCTCACGTAAAATTAGGAAATTTTTTAAAAATTTGTCATCTCACATAAAATTAGGAAATTTTTTTTCCTTTAAGCGCTATTTTAAATTCAAAATCGAAATATATTAAAATTGGAAATGGATATTTTTCAAGTACAACCATCGGCAACACGTTTTTGATACTTTTTGTTCTAGTTGAAAAGCGTTATGACAGAGAACAAAATTATTTTAAAAAAATTTGAATTTTTTTAGTATTTTGAAAAAAGAAGGTTTTAATATCATTTTTTGAAATTATTGACCACGCCATTCAAAAGAGCGATCCTAAAAATAATAGAATATGGACTTCTAAAAACTTTTTTGGCTTCTTTTTACTAATTGTAAGAGAATGAAATTTATATGTTAAAAAGCAGCACATCTCGTCGTTAAAGGGTTAAATATTTCATTTTTTCGCGCCACTTAGTTCCTTAAATTTCCACATAAGTGATATGAAAGTTTTGTCACAAACGAAGTGAAGAAAATAGAAGAAGTGAATCATGGTTGTAAAGAATATCACATTTTTTCTTTTCAGTTATAAAATAAATTATAAATATTACAATAATAAATAAATTATAGGGTAGAGTGGGGTAAAAAAGCTACTTTTTTACTTTTGGTACTATAAAATCGAAATTTGAATTTCTTTTTTCAAATTTCAAATTGTTGCTGAAAGTTTAGTTATTGAGCTTCAAAATCCTTGTAGAACATTTTTTTTGTATTCCGTGAAAGGAGAAAGTTATAAGAGTTTTACGAAAGTTCTACATATGGCTTTTTTCACCACTTGGTGGGGTGAAAAAGCCATTTGGTGATTTTGTCAAAATATTTTGTTATCAAATTTTGTAATATTATATTTTTCTTTTATCTGTATAACAAATAAATACTTTAGAAAAGTTTTTAGCTTCCAAAATTGTATTTTATGGTAAGTTTACCTGCTTTCAATTCATAGTCATCGAAACAAATCGAAACAAGCAGTTAAAAAATACAAATTACAATAACAACTATAATATTATCGATACGACAGCCAAACTAGAATCAAAAGTTGAGTTTTACTTAATTAAACTTATATTACAAACGGCTGGTAAAATAGTTCAATAGTTTCAAAATAAAAGCCAAATGGCTTTTTTGCACCATTGGCTTTTTTACCCCACTCTACCCTAAATAATTTTAATTAATTGATAAAATTTAAAAAATAGACTAATCAAATGTAGAAATTAACAACATTATTTTGCTATTTCTTTTAATTTCTATTTTATTCAACAAGTTTTCCTGTTTATTAAAAAATGACGTATTCTTAACTATAAGCAAAAATGTATTATTTAGGAGAGAGCGGTGTTGAAAGTGCCGACTTTTTTTTTAAATTCAAATAAGAGAAGTATTATTTAGCGCCTTATTTCGTTTGTTGCGCGAAATAAACATCTATTAGTATCTTCCTACTTTGATCTTCGTGAGTATAAATTTTCAGGTGTGCAAGAAAACAACATTTTTATTAAAAACTATTGAAAAATTTCAAAAAATATAAATTAATTCAAGAACTACACAAAATTATACACTAAATAGTTCATAAAGAAAAACAAATAGTTGCTATTTTACTAATACTTTAATTGATTTTGTCGAAATCGGCACTTTTAACCCAGCAACTATATATGTTGTATAGAATAATTCTAGCAAATTTCTGCCGATTTTTTTTTATTAAAAAAAAGAGAAATAGAAAGAGAAAGAGGGACAAAAAGAGAGGGGGAAGAGACAAAGATAAAAAAACGATATAGGAAGAGGAAGAAAAAACCCAATGGGAAGGAGAAGAGAGTAAAGGAGAGAATAATAAAAAGGAAAACAAAAAAGGCCCAAGAGAGAAGACGAATGAAGACCAAGTTTTTTTTCCAAAGAGAGAAAGAGAAGCGCAACCGAGCATAAGCCCCATTCGGACAATGACCGTCATTCTCGAAGATCGGATGTCGCCTGTATTTTCGCTTGACATAGAAGAATAAAAAGGTGCAGAAACGGTAGAGCGATGAGGTTAATTTCGAAAACTACATGCGGCCGACGCCTTCAACTTCCTTTGTTGAAAACGAGTCTGACTGGTGCCTTGTCTCCGCGCGCGATGTTTCAGATAGGGTGCGCGAGCGTTTTTCACAGTGAGAGAGAAAAAGAAAGGGCGAAAGAGAGAAAAGAAAGAGATAAAATCCGCGCGCGCGTGTGCGCGCACCCACGGAATCAGAGAACTCACTGCACGACGACTTGGGGATATAAAATGCTAATGACGATAATATATTGCCTTTTGATGTTGACTGTTAAGAGCTATGCTGTCATCAAACAATGTCAATGTCCATTCACTTCCGCTCTCGACGTTACAGTCCATTGAAAACAAAATCCAATACCGTGAATCCGTTCCAATCGCTGAACGAAAAACACGCCAATCATTTCCCTCATCCCACAGACTCTCTAATATATATATATATATATATATATATATATATATATATGAAATTAATTTCATCCTCGAAATAAAGTCAATTCAATTTATTTTTGCAATGTAATACTGCATTGTTATTGAACATGTCCCAGTGTCTATTGAATCTATCACAATCTATTACTTCGCACTCTTCACTTAGAGAATAAAGGAACTAACTCTCCACAACTGAATTAATAACTTTTTTCTAATGAAATAATGACTATTGAAATAAATTAGCCAATATTTTGACTTAGACAAGAACTACTAATTGGTAACTGAAAAGGACTAATTTGTTTGTAATCCCCAACTGAAACTAATTCAACCAAACACTTGTTGTTTAATTAAAACCAAAAAATCGAAAAAATTAAAATTCATACCAAGCGAAAATAATCTTTGTGCAAATGTTTTGCATTCGAACTAAAAATTGACAGACAGATGAAAAATAAATAGGTCATGGTCAATTATAATGCTGTATGCAATACTGAATCAAAAGCTGAAACTAAATCCGAATCTATATAACTGATTCTAAAAATGAAACTAAGAATGACAGTACAGAAGAAACTAATAATGAAGCTAAAGCTGAATCTAAAAATGGAACTAAAGCTTAAACTATAATGATGAAACTGAAACTGAATCTTAAAGTAATTGTAAAGATTAAACAAAAGAAAACACAAGAAAAAGAAGTGGGACTAAAGATGAAGTAAATTAAGATGGAACTACAAATGACTTACAAACGAAACTATAATGATGAAACTAAAGCTGAATCTGAAAATGAATCTAAAACTGAATGTAATGATGAAAGTAAAGAAGAAACTAAAGATGAATTTAATGATGAAACTAAAGATGAAACTAAAGATAAGAGCAAAAATTAAACTAAAAATGAATCTTTATAAATTCAAAGTCTACCCATTGGTAGCAAAAAACAACTAATTCATTTCTGGCCTACTATTTGCAACTGCTTCAACCACACATGTGGCAATTCATTAAAAACTAATAATCCCAAAAGGAAATATTCATCAAGGGAAAGCAATCTTTTTGCAATCGAAGTAAAAATTGACAGACTGACGGAAAAAGTCATTAGGTCAAGTTAAAGTCACTGTTGTACAAGTTCCTAGAAAGTGAAATCATGTTCCTATTTAATTATACGGGAAATTCTCTGAAATAATAATAATTAAGGTGAAATAGATCTTTGGCTAAAAAGACAGTAGATCATGTTCGAATTACACGTTCAAAACCTGATCTGCCTGAGATGAAAGTTGTGGTTTCAATCTTATAACTTTAAGGTGTAGTTTAGTATTTCAGTATAAACAAGAATATGTATAAAAAATCAGTTATTGATAGTTCAAGGCATTTAGTAGTTAAGAGAGTGAGGGAGAAAAGAAGAGAGAGAGAGAGAGAGAGAGAAATACTTGTCTATATCTCACGTGTCTGCTGTCTATATCTCAAAAGACCTTCCACTATGGCTTATATCTCTCAGAAAGGTATATAACAACTTGAAGAAAAAGACAATCTTAAACGAGAAAGTAACTATGCTTATGGTTATTACGCAGAGTTTAAGAGAGCTCACAGATAATCATGGGAGAAAATGATTGTAATCTCAAAATGTTTGTATCAAACTTTATAAAGTAATCAAGAACTGAACTTTATGTCTATGGATAATTTAGAAAATTTGTAATTTAGATAATTTTACGACAAATACAATTTTAAATTCATTGGCTTAATGCGCGAGTAAACTGAATGTTTGATATGCGCAAAGATGTTCTCAAAAAATAAAAGCAACAGGAAATTTTTCATTTACAAAATAATAAAGTAAGTGAGTGAATAAAATAGTACATAATATTAAATAGTATATAATAATAATAAAATAGTACAATAAAACAGTAATAATATTCACATTCCCCAAATAATAAGAATTTCCGAAAAATGAAAAATCTTCGAAATATTTACAGTGGGTAATAAATTCAAGAATTTCAACTGATATAAATAATTCTAATAGGAAATGATTTTAGGAGAGTAATAGAGAAGATTTCTAGAATTTCATTTCAATAAAATAATAAATATAACGAATGCGCATTAAATTATTAAATCATGAGAATTTTCTTTAAATACACTTAACGTTTATGATGCGACAAGTTACGTAATCAATGTTAACGGTTCGAAATTTAGTGTATATACACACTGCTTACAAATAAAGGGAGAAGAAAAAACACATTTTAAAAAAATGTGAAAATGAGGAAAATTTAGTCCTATAAGAGAAAGCGTTAAAATATAAAACTAAACATGATACCATAGAATTAATTGAAGATGAAGCCAAAGAAGAAATTAATGATGGTTCTAAAGATGAAACTAAAGATAAAGACAAAAATTAAACTTAAAATAAAGCTAAAGGTATCAATTCTAATAGAAAGTGTATTTAAAAAAGCAGTAGAAGAGAAAATCTCTGCAATTCTACCAGAATAAAAAAATAAATAATGTCAATTACGCATAAAAGTCTTAATTTTAAATCATGAGAATTTTCTTCAAATACATTTAACATTTATAATAGTGACAAGGTACGTAATCAAGCTGTTGAAATTGATCAAGCGGTTTGAAATTTAGTGTATACACACTGTTTACAAAAAAAGAGAAGAGAAAAAAAATACATCTCAAGACGAGATGAGGAAAAGTTAGTCCTACAGGAGACTGTGGGCGGTAAATGTTGGTTGACGAGGCATTCATATACTTACAATTCTTGTAACTACTGAAGAGTGAGGACTTGAACGTTACTACGTGCTTATAAGGTAGAGTATAAAATCATATACTTTAACCAGAAGCGGAAGAAATGTAGGCAACTAACCATGCATTTTGACGAAGCTTCATCATTATGAAATACCATCTTTATAGTTATACTCTCATTATTCACTTAGGTAACTTATTCTTTTCTAAACAGACAATAAGAACTCTTGCTATTGACTTTATCTCATCGTTTTCTTCCTCTCCAAGCTCTATGCACACTTGACGCTTCATGCAAAAAGGTCTGCCTCTCTAAATTGCGCTTCGGGTCGAGTGCAAATAGAAGTTGTTTTACTTGATTTCATTTATAAAGAGAATTAAAAATATGTCTTATTTTATTGTTTAAAGTTAATCAGGGTTGCCACAAATATTTAATTTTATTTTGCCCTGACTTTTCCTTGATTTCCAGCCAAAATTCTCAGTTTTTCCCTGACCATAAAAAATATTCTGATTCACTCTAAAATTTATTAGATACTCAAAAAATGTTCTCTTAAATTTATTTACAAATTTCATTAATTGTAAAATTATTCAAAAACATCAATAACTAAATTTTTAAATAAGTATTTAATTATTACTTTTCCGCAGGAATTAAAATTCTTCAGAACATTCAAATTCAAACTTTTTTGAAACTCAACAATTTATAAGAATATTATTACAAAACATAAAGAAGACGATCACCTTCTTCATGTTTTGTTATAATTTAAATAACCATGAAATTTTTCAACAAAAATTTAATTATTTACAAAAATCCTAATAAAATCCTTCGCAAGAATTCAATTATTTTTAATAGTAGTAAATTTTCTCATAAAAATTCAATTATTTTCATAAACAATAAATCGATTTTTTAGTAATTTCATTTTTTGATCAATTTTATTAGAAAATTCAAGAAAAATTCAATTATTTAAATTGAAAAATAAATAATTTATTGAATAATTGTATGATTGTTAAAATTGAATTCTCATAAAGAATTTTATCAACAAATTTTTAAATAATTCAATTCTTTTGACAAATTTTAATAAAATTTTTAAGAATAATTACATTTTTTGAGGAATTTGATTAAAATATTGTATCCAAAATTAATTAAAATCCTGCAATGAGTTTTATTATTCATGAAAATAATTTTAAAAAATTTCCAAAAATGTTATTAAAATTTTTCTTAAATAATTGAATTTCGGGGAAAAATTTTATTATTTATAAAAATAATTAAATTCTTGTAAAGAACTTTGTTAAATTTTTTTAAATAATTTATTCATGCGACGAATTTTATAAAAATCTTTTTAAATAATTGATATTTTTCAAAAAATTTTATAAAATTTTGTATATTAAATAATTGAACTCACGTAAAAAATTTATTATTTATGAAAATATTTGAATTATTGAAAAGAACTTTTCTTAAATTTTTTTCAATAACTGAACTCTTATGACGAATTTTATAAAGTTCTTTTTAAATAATTGATATTTTTCGAAACATTATTTGAATTTTTTTATATTAAATAATTGAATTCCTGAGAAAATTTTATTATTTATGAAAATAGTTGGTTTATTTAAAAGAAATTTATCAAAAATTTTGTAAATTATTGAAATCCTGTGAAAGTTTTACAAGAATGTTGTTAAAGTTTTTAAAAATAATTGAATTTCGAAGAAGAATTGTATTATTTATAAAGATAATTGAAATTTTGACGAGAATTTAAAAAAAAATTTGAACATAATTGAATTTTGGAAAAGAATTTTTTCATTATTAAAGACATAATTGAAATGACCAGAACTTTTTTTAATTTTTGAATATAATTGAATTTCTGCGAAAAATTGTATTACTTTTGAAAATAATTGAATTTTTGTAATTATTTGTAACTTTTTTAAAATGAAATTTTATTAGTATTTTTAATTTAAATTCTTTTATCAATCTAGTATTCATGAAAATTGTAAAAATTATTCATTATATATAATTTATAAGTCATAATTTTATGTTAGTTCTTTAAAAAGAAATTATTGTCTGAAATAGAAAAATTTCAAGGTTTTGTATTAAAATTCGTGGTTATTTTTATAGTTTACAAGGCAAACAAAAAAACATCAAAATTTAGAATTTTTTCATGAATTTTTGAAATACGATTTTTTCCAGTACTTTTACTAAAAATCCCTGACTTTTCCCTGACTTACCTGATCAATTTTACTTTCCCTGACCTGTGGCAACCCTGTTAATATACTATTCTCACAATAGTGAGATGTCTCACATTTTCATTATGTTAAACAGATTTTACCAAAAAAAATATGATACTCTATAAATTTATATTTTTAAACAACTCGATGAGATTTATGTAAATTTAAAAAATAAATACACAGTATGTACAAAATACAATTACGACGAATTCAC
Organism: Leptopilina myrica (nomen nudum); assembly: GCA_032872475.1. Taxonomy (NCBI): domain Eukaryota; kingdom Metazoa; phylum Arthropoda; class Insecta; order Hymenoptera; family Figitidae; genus Leptopilina; species Leptopilina myrica (nomen nudum). Next base: position 29,058,614 of record CM065460.1, on the reverse strand, counting down.
ACTCGAATAGAATAATAATTTATCGACAATCATTGAAATAATGATCAATTAGAAATGAAAATTAATATTACTCCAAAGTGGAAATTGAAGACAAAATACAAAGGAAATGGTGATTACATAGTAAATGTTATTTAATATAACGCAATTCGGAGCAAAGACGAGAGAAACGCGGTTACTGAACTTAAATGAGAATTTCTCCAAACACTTAGTAAATTATCAGCCCTTGAGGATTGCCTGTCTAAACAAACTGTTTGCTATCCAGTTCCACATTCTCGAATTTTGTCCACGTTCCCCAAATTACTTACTTACATAAATACACCCTGAAATGCATGATTCGACAAACATTTGTTCCAAATCAATTTAGCAACAAGTTATTGCAAGTGCAAAGAAAATTAAGAATTAAAATATATCCTAAAAAAATGTAATTTTAATCCTTACTCTCTATATTTGAATTAGTCACTTCTGAATAATTAGCCAATTACATTCTTATCACATGACAAGGTTTTTAATTCATTTAATAAACGAATTGTTCCTTTATCAATAACTTAAAATGTCTACGATTCAAATTTAGAGAATAATGAATAAATTAGAGTGCGGCTAAAATTTGATACTTTTTTCAAAAAAAGGGTCCACATGATAAAAAATGCCAGCCAACGTTTCATTTTTTTTATGAAAATGAAAAAACTAAGTAAATTTCATTCACTTTCTGTATGGTATCGCTTTTAACTTTATAAAGAGAGTTGCAAGCAGGGACAGGAGAGATTAATAAATCACAGTGTAGTTGAGCGGAGTACGTAAAACGTCTGGGAAAAAGGTAATAAAGCTGGATATCGCTCAGTCGCGCCAGTCACAGAGTGTAAACATGGTAGGCAGCCAGTATTACCAAGTAAGAGTGAGAGAACCCTTTTCTTCAAGCTCGTTCAACTTGCTGAGTGAGCAAGACATTCGATTACAGAAAAGATGATTGTCGATGTTTGCCAGCAACTCTCATCGTTTATGTATGTGTGTTTGTGTACAGGTGCCTATATATATGTGTGTGCTTGTGCAAAAGAATTGAGGTGGATAAGGGCTACCAAAGGGAAGAGAGGCAGGAGACCTCATACTGACGGAGAGAGAGAGAGAGAGAGAGAGAAAAAGAGAGGGGTGAGAGAGAAGAGGAAAAGAAGAGTCGTTCCAACCTCGAGGCAGGTTCTCAGAAGCTACCGGTGCTGCAGGAATCCACGCAAGCGTAGAGCTGGATTATACTGCCAAAGGGTATATTTATCGGGCGAGAATGTACGCAGAAGCGCGTACATTGCTACAAAGGGACCGCTCTTTGAATCTAGCCTTGACGTAACTTTGCAAGTGGACTTCTCTCCTGAGATTCAACCCGGTTGCGGGTCTCCCTCTACCCTCCCCCTCACTCTGGTATATATGGCAAACCCGGCAAACAAGTAATGTATCGGGCAACTTTAGCGCACTTATTCTCTCTCATTCAGGGTGATGGTGAGGCAGGGGGGCCTCTTTTATCCCATTCTATCACCTGATCGTTCTGAATTCCAATCTTCGACCTTATTAGAATTCACTCTTAACATTGTATATATGTTAGTAAATCCTCCTTCCGCAAAATTTTATATACACTGTATATATGAGAAATTCCACACCTGGCAACTGAAATTCAACACTAAAAAACTTTTTCTCAAATTCATTTTATTTACATAAAGAGGTGTCAAGTTTGAGACGTTGAGTTTGTATTTTGCTGAAAAATAAAGTTTTCCTTTGCTTTTCAGTTTTAACTCTTAAAGATAAAAGAGAAAGTTAATCTGAAGATGTACCTAAAGACATAGTTAAAATTGCAGATAAAAAGGCACTAAGATTAAACTAGAACAAAATTAAAAACTAAAAGTAATACTAAATCTGTAAAGCAGAATTTAAAGATGAGAAGATGAGTTAGATCTAATGCTGAATGTAGGTAAAGGTGAATCTAATACTGCAAGTAAACACTGAATCAAATAGTGACTCTACATCCGAATTTACAACTATTTATGAAGATAAAACAAAAGACGAATCTACATAAGAAACTAAAGATGATTCTGAAGATAAATCTAAAACTGTCTGTAATGCTACATCCGAAGATAAAACTAAAGAAGAAACTAAAGATGAATTTAAATGTGAATCTAAAGATAAATATAAAGGTTTATCTAAAGATGGAACTAAAAATAAGGCTAAGAAATAAACTACAACTGAAGCTAAAGACAAACTTAAAAATTGAACCAAATCTAAAGCTGAATCAACTGAATTGAATGTAATTCTGAATCTATAGATAAAACTAAATCTAATCTAAAACTGAATTCCAAGTTGAATCTATAGCTAAAACATGATGAAAATAAAGAAGAAGCTAGAACTCAACCTAAAAAAGAATAAAAGCATGATGAAGCTATTACATGTGAATCTGAAGCTGATTCTAGAATTAAAACTAAACTAGAAATGAATATAATGCTGACGCCAAAGATAAAACTAAAAATGAAACTGAAATCCGTTTTAAAGATGGAACTAAAAATTAAACTACTCATTGAAGCGGTACAATCTCAGGAGACTTTCGCCTTTTAGTCCTGGCGAATGTGACCAGTTCGACTTCGGAGCAATTAATAAATTTGGCAGTCGAACTAACAGTCGGACAAGATTGGGGATTACAGGGTTGAAGAATTTTATATTTTTTGCTTTTATTATACAAACGGTTTTATTTTGTCTGATTGGTTTTTTAATGAGAGTGAATTTAGTCGTGTGACGATTTGCAGATTATTTATTATTATTATTTCAATTGCTTTCCTCTAATTTTTTTAATGTATTAGTTATGATATGTATTATTTCATTTTATTTGACAAATTTCTTTATTTATGTTTTCCTTTTGAATGTGCGTATGTTTTTAGATTTAATTTCATTTATTTGCGTACATTAATGTTTGATGTCAGGTTCGTTTTATTTTATTGAAGATTAACAGAAATATAATTTTATATAAAGTACACCAGAAACTTGATTTAGTGAATGAACGTAGAAATCCCACCTTCTTTTAGTACCGTACACATAAATTTAACCCCTTTGTCATATAATTGCATGGACGAGAGAAAATTAGAGGGTTCAGTGCCCACAGCTATACAAACCTGCACCAATGAGAACACTAGTTTTAAATCGCGACGTCATTCTCGATTTAGTGACAAAGCATCGACCCAGTAGCAAAATCGAGTTTCTGGTGTAAAATCTGAATCCAAGTCCAAAGCTTAATCTAAATCACAATATATAAATATATAAATAAATATCTAATTGATTACTTTTAAAATTCGCACCGATATTTTATGTTATATTTTAATATATTTTTACAATTCCAACGTATAAAGGTTATTTATATGTTTAGAAACAAAAACCAATAATTTCTTTTGTAAGGTAAAGGTACCAATATCGGAACGCTTTTTAACCTAACTAAATTTCTATGATAAATATCATGGAATTAGAAGTGTTAATATGAATAATTAGGGTATATATTGAAAGATTGGTATTTTATTAATAGTATTTAAGCCCTAAAATGATTCTTTTTTATGAAATAAGAATAATATTAATTAAATTATAAAAATTTGCACTGTACCTATTACGGAACGATTATTTTCTGTATGTACGGGTGTTCCAAATTGAATGTCCCTATTAAGGAACACCTAGAACACCTTATTTGATTCAATAAGTCATTACAATTCTATTGATTTATCTCAACAATTTGAATATTAATTATAAAGAATTAAATACAATAAACAAATTCTAGTTTAATAGATAATTAAAAAGCCAATTTTTCTGGTAGAAAATAAATACAAAAATACTGAAAACATTTGAGGTTATGTTTGCTGTATATTTCCTGTGTGTTCCATTAATCGGGGCATGTAAATAATAAATGTACCTAATGTGGAAGGGTAGTTTGATGGACACCTCAACTTTAAAGGTAAAATACAATTTAATATTTCTTATTAAATTAAATACTATACAGAAATAATAATTCTTATATCATGTAAAATTTATTAAAATGACTAGAATTTTCTCACCACCAATTTTAATTGCTTTTATTTCAATTTTTGTGATACTGTTCCGTAATAGGTACGAAATTTTAAAGTGTTCCGTTATTGGTACTTTTACCTTATCTAATATTATAATTTTTCGTAAATAAGCGGTTTTAAGACTGAAAACGTCAAAATTTTACCTGTCCCCACAGGAAGTTTAGAAAAAAAGTTAATAATTTTAGTAATATGCAACACGTAAAAAATTTCGCTAATATAGTGAATTTTATAGTTGTTCCAGGTGAAGATTTTTTTGTGAATAATAAATACAAATACTTTTGGCATTTTAGTATCGCCTGCTTTAGTAGAGTTGAATAAAAAAAAAAAATTTTTTAATCATTTTATGTGTTTTTTTATGTTTTTGCTTGACTGCAAATTTGGATGCTATTCATTATTTTATTAATAAACAGATAATTATTAAAATAAAAATCAAATGTTAATTTAAAATTACTTTGGTAAACGCAAAAAATAAATTCCTTAAGTTAATCCAAGAAAAAAAATCAATGTTCCAATTGATTTATTCTTTTTTCACTCATTTTAAGTTGGAAATTTGAAGAAACAATCACAAAATAATCTCCACCGACCCTTAAATACAATACGAATGAGATTCATTTTAAACTGATTGAAAATTAGTGATACTTTTTTCAAAAAATAAAAATATCTGAAGTCAGTTGAAATAATTTCCACCGGCTCAGTTTCCACCGACCTTCGTAAATTACGAAGAACCTAGTGCATATAGCTTAGGCAAGTTTACCATAAGTTACTTAAATAAATTTCCATAAATTACAGACAAAACTTATTTAAATTACCGTCAACAGGGGTTATTACTTATTATGGAACAAAAAACGCGATTTTTTGAGTTTCTTCTTCACTAAAAATCTAAAGTGAACAAAAAAATTTTTATTAACTGTTCAAATATATTGTGAACATTTTTCTAAAGATTTCCTTCAAGTTCCATTTAGAAAAATTTTTTTGACAGAGTTATCTAAACATAAATATTGCTCCATAATTGCCTTGCATTTGGGCCAATTGTAGAACAAATTATTATAATTCATTATAAAAGCAAGTATAACAAATTTTCTTTGTGTGTATCTTAAGAAAACTTTATTTAGTACTGCAGAGTAAAATAATAATAGATAATAATAGTAAATTAAACGCGAATTTAATTCCAAGAAATTAGTAGATTTTTACACTTTCTTGAAATAACCTTTCCACTTTTTCGATGTTTACTTATTATCTACTCGTTGCCAATAACAATAAAAATATAAACATCTGAGTAACTTTGTAGGCAATATATTAAACTATTATTTACAACAAGAACCAAATTAAAATAATTTACCACAAACATTTTACATAAAAAAGAATTACGCGTTCCATATTTACCTCTGATGTTCCATAATTACCCCTGTTGACGGTACCTTACAAATTCTCATAAATTACCTTATAAATTTACAAAAATTACCGAAATAAATATTTTTAATTGATTAGTAAAAATAATAAAATAAATGTACTTCTTCTTAAAAGTAGTACCCAAAATGATTCAAATGCTTGCCATTTCAGGGAAGATATCATAATGAAAATAATTGTTAATAACAAATTTTGTTTATTATTTAGCAATAATTCTGCTAAAAATTCTATATGGATAATATCTTTTTTAGTTTAAATACTTTAAATCAAGTTTCCGGTTTTTTACAGAATTTAAAAAATTCAGATTTTTTTTAATTTGTTTAAAAAAATAAAAAAATTGTGAACAATCTTTCCGGCTCATCATGGATATCTCTTTGACCCATCGCCTTCAATAAAATATATTAATAATTATCAGAACGATAAAAAAATATTTAGAAATTTTTTGATTCCAAATCCTGCGCTACGCGGAGAATCACCCTTAAATGAAATTTATATCAAATAAAATTTATGTCAAATGAAATATATGTCATATGAAATTTATGACAAATGAATTTTAGGACAAAATAAAATTTATTAAATGTACATTATATCAAATAACGTATATGCTAAACAAATTTTACATCAAATTAATTTTCTGCCAAATAAAACTATTATGTCAATTGAAATATATGTCAAGTAATTTTTATGTGATATCAAATTCAAATCAATTGTATTTTTACCTTAAATGGAAATTATGCTAAATGATTTTTATATCAAATAAAATATGATAATGTAATATATTTATGCAATATAAATTGTATGTTTAATGAAATGTATGTCAAATAAATTACAAATTAAATGTTTTTTATACCAAATAGATTTTTGGTCAATTGAAATTTATGGTAAATGATTGTATGTCAAATGACTATTATGCTAAATAAGATTTCGGGAATAGTCATGCGTCTCGCTTATTCGAAATCTAAATCTAAAAATTATACTGAAAATTAAACTAAAAATATATAGAACACCCTACAGACAAAGCTGAAAACGAAACTTAAAACATATCTGAAGAATGAATCTATGTCAAATAATCGTAAACGAAAAATAAATGGCTGAAATCTATTTGCTGCATTTGCTAATTAAAGCAATAAAGTTGATGCTGTTTGTAATAGTCATTCGAGTCGAATAGTCTCGTAAGAAAGCAACATAAAATAGAGAAGTGCATCTACAATCCACTATAAAGCCCTAAAGCGCCAATGGAAACGTGTCATTCATAAATAAATCTTCTCTAAATTATGTTGTTCAAGTCCTTCTCCTCCACATTCAAGACCGTAGTATAACAATTATACCTTTTCTATTATTAATTATCCAATCAACGAAAACAAAAAAATAGAGTGTCACATCTAACAAACTACTACTACTAACGAACAAAAACAATATTGCTCCAAAGTACAATTTAATGACTTCTGTCTTTCATCTTTCAGTATTCTCCAAAGAAAAAAAATACTCAAAAAAATAGAAATCTCAAAAAAAAAATTAATTTCTTTGAGACCCAAAAATTTAAAGTCATCAAAGAGGAAAAAATCGTTATACACTACTTCTGAATTCGTCTAATTAACAGTTAAAATTACCTAACGCTAAATTAACAATTTCATCTACGTATTTATGCATAAGCACCTTCTTACGTAGTTTAAAAGCTTCCGTTACAACAACTAACAGGTGTTCGAACAAACTGAAAATACTATAAATCTTTATCTCTCATAACCCACTCTCTTAAAAGATCGAAATTTGAAAGACAAAGATAACAACTGATCCTGATATTAATAGGCTGAATTAGGAAACAACGAACTAAAGTAAAGATGAAGATAAAGAAACAGACAATGAAGAACACGAAGCGTTTAAGAACTTCAAAGAACATTAAAAACTCGAGTATTTAAAACATTAAGTACCTCACTTTTTGATTTTTTTCCAAACATTCTTGACTATAGTATTTGTAAGAACAACTTACAATGCATCGAACTTAAAATCTACGAAGATTTTTACTAACAAATTTTTTTGTGTGCTAAAACTAAAATTGTCTAAAACTTCTGCGCATTTCTAGCAACTTTTACTAATTTTAATGTGAATTTTTCTACCCTTGAAGTAAACTTCTATAAAAATTAGTTTGAACGTAGGAAAATTCACTTTGAAAATAGTAAAAGTTGCTAGAAATGAATTTTTCAGTTTGTAAACAACAAAAGTTACTCTATGCACCAATTTGAAAAAGAATTTTTGCTTTCGTTTCGCGTCTTTTCACGTATAACTAATCAAGACAGAATCAGACTAGAAGAGACCACATGACGATGTCCATGAGGAGAGTATCAATCTTAAAATTCTCGATTGATGCGAGCTGATGTCTCTAACTCTATCATGCTGATACAAAATTGTTTACTCCATTATTTTCAACTTCTTGATGTAAGTCTTAAAGAAACATCTTGTCAGAGCTTATGATAAATTCCTAGCTCAACTCCTTTGAGAGCGAAAGATGAAAAGAGATAAAGTGGCAAGGGAAGGTGAAGGGGGATCATCATATCATAAAGGGAATGAAAAGGGTATCAAAGAACAAGACGTTACTCTGTCTTTCTCTCTCTTTCTCTCTTTTCCTATCCGTCTTCTTTCGCCTCTTTAAGCCGAATTTGATTAATGTTTGATATAAAGTCAAGTGCCAAGCTTAAAATGAAGGAGCATCTTCATCTTCAACGATGAGTTTTCAATCTGTATTCTTTTCATTTCTCTCCTTTCTTCGCAATGATCGGATTTAATAAATAAGGGAATTTATGAAACAATTGTTGAAATTGAAAAGAGAATTAGACCCTTCATGCCAATGGAGAGATTAAGTAAATTCAACTTTTGAAATATTAAATTGAATTTTCGCATTCTTTTCATAAAATCGCAAAAAGTGAATGATTTAAAAAAAATTTATTTTACAAATTCTGTCTGTTCAAATTCAAATCTTTTCTGTATTAGAAACGAAAAATTGTAGAAGATCACTGATTGCAAAATAATTTAAAAATGAAATTTACAGATTTAGAAACTCTATAACTGATCATTTTGGTAGTATAACACAAAATCGTTGAAATATAATTTTAATTCGAAGAAGAAATAAATAAATTTCAATCGTTTATAAGTTCCGAACTTTAAAAGTATATTTAATTTAATGTATATTCCTTTTTGCACTTTCGTTTCGTGTACAGAATGACAATGCAATAAATATTATCTAATTTACAAGAAATTAATTAAAGCTTGGAGCAGAAAAGAACTGCTTAAAAGAAACGAAATAATTTACTTTCAAATAAAATAGTATTCGTTTCATAGCGAGACATGCATTTGTAAAATGATCACGTTGTACATTATCGTGAAAGCGGAAAGTCAAGGCACTATTACGTTATATATATGGTTATCGAGAAAAGATAGCTAGTAAAAGGTCGACGGGAGCGATGCATCCGTGGAAGACATTATGTGCAACGGATGAAGACACGAGTCGATTAATGAAAATGACTACTGAAGAAGGGACACACCGTAAAAATAATCCAACAACTATAATTTTCAAACAATGTTAATTTCCGTACTAGCTTGTTAATTACACCTTCTTTCAGTCTGTGAAAAATACTACTTTCATTTTTCCCTTTCATTTCCGTTTTACAACTCTACAATTATCTCCTTTCGTATATATGTAATCTGGATCAAGATTTTTAACAATTCCAGAAACAAAAAAATCATGCACTTTTGTTGATGTAAGTTTATTCATTACGAGTTACAAATGTTTGGGAAGAATTTGAGCCACTTGAGAAATTAATTTACCACCCATTTTACTGCAAGAGGAGAAAAATAAAGTTTTCTTTTGTTACTGAGTTACAGATTTTAAAGATATAAATAAGGAAACTAATGATGTAGCTAAAATTGAAACTAAAATTTTAAACTAATAATGAAACCGAAGATGAAACTAAAGAAGACTATGAGGATGAAGTTAAAGTTATAATGAACCAAAAAACTAAGCTACAGATGAATCTCAAGATCAAAGCAAAATGAAAATTAGCATCTAAAGCAATAAGGTATAGGATAAATAAAATTAGAGTCTAAAGCAGAATCTGAATTAAAATCCTGTGAAGAATCTGAATCTGAATTTAAAGATGATTTAAAGATGAATACCTAAAGATGAAACTAAAGATGTAACTGAAGATAAATCCAAAGGTGGAACTAAAAATGGAACTAAAGGTAAAACTTAAGATGCATCTAAAGATAAATCTAAAATTGAATGGAAGAAGAAACTAAAGATGACGCTAAAACGGAATTTGAGAGTGAATATAAAACTGAATGTAATGATGAATCCATAACATAATCCAAAAGAAAATGTTGAAGATTACAAGTTAGGAATCTTTGAGGGAAATTTGAGTTACTTGAGAAATTATTTTATTACCCATTTTAATACCTATTTTACTGCATAATTTACTTTATATTTTACTGCCACAATCTTGAAAATATAACGAAAAATCCTCAATCTGAAATTTTGACGGAGATGTTTATCATTTGTGATGTAGTATCCAAAAACAGTTCTAGGACATTTTTCAGTCTTAAGTAAGAGTAATAATATTGACAGTGTTTTTCAACTTCGTACCAAGTACAACTCTGAGAAAAATAAAAAAATGGAATTAAAAATAGTTAGATTACTGCACTGGATACTTTGATCTACTTTTGAATATCCTTCGAAAATCTGTATAAAGAGCAAAACATTTTGTAAAATTTGTTTAATGACTAAAATTTCTCTATTGGATGAAAAGAAAAGAAGAAGAAAAAAGAACAAAAAGAGAAAAAACTTTCGATCATTTGAAAGATTCGAATACATTCCGAATTAATTTCAAATAACTCACAAGATACTTATCATTATAATGTTCTACTCTTCTATTCCACAAGTTAGACAATCGCCAATTTTGATTTCATACATTCAAAAGTAAGAAAATCATTGAGAACATTGAGAGAATGAACGTAAAATTTTGATAGCCCCCTAAAGTTGTTCAAGTTTGATCATTTGCAACAAGAAGCTGTACGAAAATCTAAAGTTCGTTATCTGCCAATAAAGGTCGAATTTAATTTAGATAACAGATACCCGAGCAATTTGAAAAGTTTCAACTCCCTCACGATTCATTTAATTTAACGAGGACGTGGAGGTAAAGTTCGCAGCGTATAGTACAATATCGATAAGAAGAATGAGAAGATAAAGGAGAAGAAGAAGAAGAAGAAGAAGAGAAGAGCTTGTATGGAAGCTCGATTCTCACTGCGTATACTATACACACATATATATTCGTCAGAGGATAACGTTTCAGCGGCTTGTGAGGAATCCTAATTTATAAAATAAACGACGGTGTAGCGTTGCGTATACGCTAAAGAGTGTGCCTCCCACACAGGTAGTTATCACGGTGACTTAATGCCGGGTAATGTGCTCTCCAGTTACATCCCAGGCAATCTGCTTGGCTTGGATGGACGATTGGTCGACCCAAAGTCCCAACCACCAAACCAAGACACACACGCAGTTAAAGAATGAGACAGAGAAGGTAAAAGGAATAATGAAACCCAAGAGAGGATAGAAATTGAAGAAATAAGAAGAGGAATGAAAGAGGGTTGCTCAAGTACCTCGTTCCTTGTCCTTACTTACAACCTACACGACATGACGACTAAGAGTCGAGGAAAAAGTGTGCGAGTCTCTTTCTAGGAACCCTTTTTCTCATTCAACTGAGAAGAATAATCACTGTTTAAACCGAAACTACGTTTATGCTCATCATTTTCTGCACGTTTTAAGTTGATAGTTTCTGTAATTACACATGTACTTGTTGCTGTCTGTGCCACTCTATTACTTTTCAATCCAATCACTGAGATGAAAACTAAACTAATCACTGAATTTTTACTAGTAAATTTGTTAAAATAAACTTTAAATTTCCATCGTAAAATTTTTTATTAATAATAATTATAACATCAACCAAATAACATATTTTACTCACTAAAAATTATCTTGATAGAACTAAAAAAGAAAATAATGGTAAAGCTAAATCTGTAACTAAAGCTGAGTCTAAAAATGAGATCAAACAAGAAACTAAAAAAAAAATAAAGATGAAGCTAAGGCTGGAACTAAAGATGAATATATAGAGATGAAGCCAAAAATTAGTCTCATAAAGAAACTAAAGATGAATTTAAAGGTGGAACTAAAGATGAATCTAAAACTGAATCTAAAGCGGAAATTAATGCTACACTGAAAGAAATGATATTGTCAATTCTGACATACATGTATGGTTATGACTAGAGGTATGTGCAAAATTCGAATCGAAGCAGCCAATTCAAAATTCGAATTACTCGATTTCATTCGGTTTAGTATTCGATTCGAAATTTGCAGTTCGAATTGTACCACTCAGCTCGGTTTTTTTTCGAATCCAGTCGACCTATTCGTTCAATTATTTTGACTAAAATCCTAACCTAAAAATAGTAGCTAAAAGAGAAAGAAGTGTTTCGCTATCTGTTTGTGCAGGGTGTCTAACGGTCACGAGAATTTTGATTTAAAGTCAGCAAATTTCTAAAAATGTATACGAAAATTAAAATGTTTGTGAATAAAATTTTTTAATCTTACAAAACTTAGAAGATTTTTATTATAGTTTGTTTCTATCATTAGATATTAATTTATTGTCAAACATGTTAGATACTATATTTTTGTCCCAAAAAAGCAGAAATAAAATTAGTAAAAAGTCAGGGAATTTTTTTTCTCAATCCTTGTTAGACGCCGTGTTATAGCACATCAGAAAAAAAGAACTTATTTCACTAATTTTTTGTACAATTTTTAAAATAAATTTTTATTCAAAGATTCTCCAGAGTGTCCTCAAAATTCTGTTCCTAAAATGTTCTAATTCTAATAAAAAATAAAAAATCGATTAATCAATATTTCACATTCCACCACTGGCCAAACCACCAGTGGGGAAATTTACTACATTCCTCCATTCGTGCCTAGCGTACAATTTTTTCAGTGTAAATCCAAAGATTAAACTAAAGAAGAACCTAAAGATGAACTGTACCTAAAAAACAATATAAAGCTGAATCTACTGTATGTAAACCTAATCTAAAGCTGAATATAAAATTGAATCTAAAGATAAATCTAAAACTAAATGCAAAGTTGAATTGAAAGGTAAAACTGGAGGTGAAACTAAAGTTAAATCTAAAGCTGAATCTAAAGATGAAATAAAAGGTGTTTGTAAATCTGAACCTAAAAATAAATCAAAAGCTGAATGTAATGGTGAATTTGAAAATGAAAATAACTCAGAAACAAAAAAAACAATAAAATTTTGTCTGAACTTACCACGAAAATAATCCATACCAAAAAGAAATGCCAAAAATGAAAGCAGCAAAAGTCAAAAGACTTACCTGTAACAAAAAAAAGAATAATAAGTACTAAAAAAATTAATTATTTTGTACTAAATTTTGGGAGGAAACATTAGCAGCAAAAATATATTAAATAGATCGAAGAGTATTTATTCTAAATTTCGCGATTATTTTCTCCTGAATAGTAGCTAAAAAATAATTACTCAACAATAATAATTTTATCTAAAAGGAGAAAAAAATGAGATGAAAAAGAATTTCCAAAACAATCGGGAATTTTACTTTGTTTCTTTGTCAATTTTTTTGTGTTTCATTTCCCAACAAATAGGTTCCCTTATGTGATGCATGCAAAGCAATGAATACACTCTATTCTGTGATCATACACAAGGGATTGTAATTACTTTATTCTGTTTGCCTCTTGATTAGTTTCAGCGAATTCTTTTCTATTGAAACACACTCAAGACACAAGGTCTTGTTAAACTTCAAAGATTTTCTCCCATTATTCAATAATTTACAGCATATTGTTTCATTTAAGTAGAAAATTCTCATTCTTCACATGTCTTATCTTTTACAAATCTTAATTTTTTCAAGTAATATACCTACAAATTAATAAATACTTCTTTATTTTTTTAAACAAAAGAAAAAATTATTTGTCTCATACTGAAAACAGTCAACATACACAATCAATTTCATTTTAAAAAACTGAGTGTTATTTTTACTTCGTTTTAGTTTGGGTAATATTTTGGGTGGATAATCTCATTGAGAGTGAATATTCATAATAGAAAATTTCTCCTATTTTCGGAGTTAAAACGACACTTTCGAGCTAAAATTTGTTGCGGATACTTTTAACACTTATTTCATGTTGAAACAACACCCATTTTTCTCATACTGAAGTAATATTATTTAGTTTCTATTAATTTGTATTAATTGAGAATTAAATTAAAATAAAATATTTTATTTCAAAAGTACAAATTTTATATAACTACATCACTATTAAAAATAGAAATTCAAAAAAAAAGAAATGGTAATGAAACGAACAGTAAATATCGAGTCTCATTGTCAGCAAAATGTTTATGACAATCGTTAAACAACTTTAATTACATATTTTCATGCATCTTGAAGATTTGGAAATTTTTTTTTTTTAAGAAAATTTAAGTGTTTTCAGAAAATGTTTCACGTATAAAAGGGGAATATAAACAAAATATATAGTCCCGACACACTTTGTCGTTGTAACGTCTCTTCTCATTTCTTTAAAATCTCATACCAAATCTTTGAAATGACCCATAAAAATATTTATGAGCACCTTAGGAGTGAAGTTTTATGATAAAATTCCTTAAACTGATACATCCTACATTTCTAATGTCGCAGGATTCCTACTCAAGGACGTTGCACACACACACACACACATATATATATATATATATACTTTTTATTGCAAAAACAAAAAATACTTATTTTCAATTAATTCTAGTATTGATCCACCATAAAGGTGTTGTAAATTGAAATAAAAAATTTTTTTATTACATTTGTAAAATATTTTTTTTCTGACAACTTCACTTTAGTATTTATATGTAGGATCTCAATAAAATTTCAAAAAAATAATATTATAAAATTCAAAAAATAAATGAATACGTATATATTTAATCTACTTATAAATTTAAGTGTCGTTTAATAATTTCTTTTTCCTTTCAGTTTCGAATTAACAAGGTATGTACCACAGTTTAATGGGCAATATAAAATCGTAAGTTTCGTGTTTCTTATAACGTTAACTTTATATTTTTTTGCCACACATTTTATTTTAAAAGAACCCTTTTTCGTTTTCAAGAGGAACGGGAATGATTTAAAGAACGAATCAAACTGAATAGCAAATAAAATTGAAGATTTATGGGAAATCAATTTTCATATAATTCTATATAAGAAAAGTTGAAAATTGGTTTTTTCAATTACCTAACATTTAACATTTTTGGCTTTTTAAATTAAAAGGAAAAATGGAGTACTAAAATATAAACAAGCATAACAACTAAATATAAATGAAGGGTGCGCTAAAAGAAAGCATTAAATGCCAACGCGACACTTTAACTTTCAGAGTTGAACATCAATAATTAATATCAGTTTATTGATAATAAAAAATTGTTTGTAATTATCATAATTTTTAACTAAGTAAGAATTTCTAACTAATTTAACCATATAACCTAGGAAAAAAGTGGCGCCTGATGCTTTGTTTTAGCGCTCTTCAAATACCGATGAGTACTTTTATTTTTAGGATAAACTTGAAGAAAAAAAATATAATGTATGTAGGATGAAAAGTAATTTTTACTATTCAAAAAGTAAAACCCGAATTGGGACTTTTTAAAAATTTGTAGTATGTTTGAAAAAAATGTTAC
Source organism: Leptopilina myrica (nomen nudum) (assembly GCA_032872475.1). NCBI lineage: Eukaryota > Metazoa > Arthropoda > Insecta > Hymenoptera > Figitidae > Leptopilina > Leptopilina myrica (nomen nudum). The sequence goes on along the minus strand of CM065460.1, from coordinate 29,043,376 downwards.
TATACGCCCAAAGTAAATTTAGTTAAATAATAAGTAAGTTTAATAATTAATTGCATTAAATTAATTGTACTACATTTCGAAGTACCCTTAAATGTATTCAGAGAAATTAGTACAAATTACTCTAGTAGTACTAAAAATTATTGCAAAAATATTTTTAAAAATTTCAGATTTATTTGTATTTTACTTATTTCAAAATTTTTATTTATAGGTTTTAAAATGCTAATAGTTCAAATTTTTATTTTTCCCTCATTATTTTAAACAGATTAATAAATCTTTATTTATTATTAAATTTCAACACTGAAAAAATGAATGTGCAATTCACTCAGTCAATTTTTGCCTTAGAACAAAAGCAATACACGCAAAGCTATTGTTTCTTTAAAAAAAGGCAATTTTTGCATTAGTTAAGAATAAAGATACTAATTTTAAAAACTAAATTTGTCTTACTTACGTTTTAAATCGAAAAGTGGTTTCAATTTAAGGAAAAGCACTTTTGAGTTGTAAAAACACTCAAACTTTATTTTTAAAAAGCTGATAATCTTACTTTCAATATGGAATTAATTTCAGTCTCATCTGAAATACAATTTACATTTTACACCTTGAATTTTTAATAGACTCTTTAAATTTGAATCAGTTAAAAGTCATACAGACTTTTTGCTTCGGAATTAATTAAAAATAATTTATTTTCAGTGTAAAAATAAATGATAAATTAGTTAAATTAGAGACTAATAGAATGATTTAAAAACTTTACTAGAACATCAGTTATTTTTAACTAAATGTCGGTATTAATATTATTACTATTTGAATTAGTCACTGCTTTTTAACTTCGAAATCTGTTATTTTTAGCTAATTCAAATTTAGAGTATTATATCGAATCTCAAAACGATATTGTCTTCTGATATATCTGACATACGTAACAAAGTTTATGTTTTTTAAAAAAGCTTATTAACGTTGCGTGTATACGCTAAACTTGGGTAATAATGCAATTTGTATTTTACTCATGCGCAGTAATCTTTTATGTCCCCTTGTCATGCGCAGTAGTCTTGTGAGTACTTTGGACTTGCGCAGTAGCGTTTAATGAGGTTAATATATGCGCAGTAACCTCGTTACTGCGCATATTTATAGTGTATACAACATGACATCAATACATAAAACATTATATCTCGTGATGTCAAGTTCAATATCTAAATCAAAACTTTAAGTTTTTATTTTCATTTAGATAATTGTATCAAAATTAAAACGAAAAAGAATATTGATTTTGATATTGGAATCAAAACTACGCAGAGTGAAATTTGGATTTTTGTTTCGGTAATCTGAATCAAAACTAAATAAAGACAACTTTTGATTCTGATAGTCATATCCGAATTGGAACAAAAGTATTTTTTAATTTTGTTTTGATCCCAGACGGTCCTAAGTTTCTTCAATTATTATTATCACTATGAAAATTATTTTAAAATGTAAAAAATAATTCCTATATATTCAGTATAAAAAATAAAAATGTTTGCGGTCTCTATTCTGTTAGTCAAAAAAAAAAAATATATCAGCAAACGAAATTTCATTCCTCTTTTTTTCACGGTCACACTACATTTAAAGAGAAATTTTTTGACATTAAAAAGGAGCAAAGTGAAAAATTTCAAGTGCCTCCTTGTTAGCGTGTTAGACATGTAAAATGAATACGAAACTGATAACATTGCGGTTTGACCCTAAATTGGCAGAGTGTATAGCGCCCAGTAAAAAGGGGTTCAGTCTCCCCTATAATTTATAATTCCTGCGAAATCGTTAATGGGCATTTTAACGTCCAGGCTGGGACCTCACGTGTAAACGGTACTCGATCGACTGCACGGATCTTGGCAAACATTGCTGGTGCTCGTGGGGCGCTCTCTCTCTCTCTCTCTCACTCTCTTTGTCTCTCTCTCTCTCTCACTCACTCACTCACTCTCTTTTCTCTCTCACTTTTTCTTTGAATAGAAAGAGTGAAAGAGAGAGAAAGATAGAGAGAAAGAGCGAGTGAGAAAAAGAGAGAGAAAAAAGAGAGTGAGTGAGAGAATGAGAGGGAAAAAGAGGGAGAGAGTGGAGTGGAGTGGAGTGGCCCTTGTACGTGCCTTTAGACTTTAGAGTCTGCCACTCTCAACGATTGACTTTAGGTATGTAAGTACGTACGAGTATGTACTAAGAAAATGGAGAGACGAGGGAATACGATGAGAGAAGTTAGTAGGAGTGAGTACATGTAGGCATTATTATAGATATATAGGTAAAGGTAAAAGGTATAGGAAGGAATATCGTATGAAGGCAAAGGAAAGAAGAAGAAGAAGAAGAAGAGTGCGGATTCCGCGGGGCGAGGCTGTGCCTCGTTGGCGGGTGGGAGTGTACAAGGTCTTCGATACCTCGTAAATTACCGTCGGCCCCTTCGCGCCCTCAACTCACCTCTCACTCCCTCTCATATAGACGTCCCATGTAGCAGTACAGAGGAGAGGGTCCTATCCTGAAAAGACTACACTCTTCGCGAACAACAGCGACGAGGAGAAACCGACTAAATTTCCATCTGCGGGACCTTCCCTCGTTTATACTCCATCAAGTACTTTACTTTCCAATTGGACGCATTCCGGAATTTATCGACTTCATGAGAAACATCGAAAATCCCTCACAATAGCAGCAAAAGCAAGCAGGAAGGAATATTTGTTATACGAGATGCCCAGAGAGTGTTTACTACCTAGACCTCACTTCAACTCTTATTCCCTCTCCTCCTTTTTGAATGTACATTTCACGTACTTTTCAACGAGCCTTCAATCCTCTATTCTCCAGTGTGCTTTCCTACCAACCACTATCATTTCAACAAATTTTCAAATGCTACCAAACTCTCTCGTCTCTCAAGGAGTTAATTAAAATCGGAAAATGCTTACTTTACTCCAGCAGAAAATTGAAAGCGGAGAAGCGAACGAAATGAAATTGGACTGTTACATTCCAAAAGTTAAACAATAGAAGTTTTCATTTTTTTAACAATTGGATTAAACTAATATATTCTTCTTGAACTCAAATTTACTTATTTTGAGATGCAGTAAAAACGAGTCCAAGTTTCTTCTGTGAATCAGTGACTGACTTTTTGCTTCTGAATCAGTTTAAAAAAATTAATCATTTTCAACAAAAAAATTACTACTAAAACCGAGGGGTTTATCACTCAGAATCCAATTCGACAATAATTTAAAAATTTATTATTACTTTCATGGATTCACATGGAATCGTATAGGGTTCGAATTCTCCGAATCTTGAATTCACATAAAATCGCCTGGATTCATAAAAGTCGAATCCTTACGATTTCTTAAAATTTGGACGGATTCTCCATGGATTTTCTTGTATTCTTAAATAATCATTCTCTTACGAATCTTCTATTCGAGAGTGAACAGTCCCTCGATTAAAACTATGATGTTTAATTGATGTAAATTTAGAGAGTAGAATTTTTACTAATTCAATCAGTAGGGAAAATTGGAGAATTGTGATCCATTTCTATTATTTCATATAATATTTATAATGTTTGATCATCCAATTTTTTTATTTTCTTCTATTCGACCAAAGTAAATGTTACATTAGCATTTCATGACTTTACAACGCTTTACACTTACCTATAAACCATAAACATTAATCATCTGGAAAATTTCATTCAAATATTTATTTTGGGCGTTCATGTTTTTATTGTTTTTACATGGATTTTCAAGAATTACATAATTATGGAAAATATTTTTTCATTTATTGTGTAGCATTGGTACTTTGACTCCAAAAATAAATTTTGCATAGAATCAAAATCGATAAATAATACAATGCTTTTTCTAAAATTAAGCATTTAGAGAATTGTTGGTCACGTTTTTTGGAAAAAATATTTGTTGCTTGTTTTTGGCGATTTAATTGCACATTGCAGGTACACATAATTCAAAATAATTTTTAGCTATATACTAATTTAACAAAAACAATTCTATTCATTGCGATTCATGCGATAGAGCTGTTCACTTAAAATGTGTAATTAATGGACCCTATATGTTTCTTGTACAAATTGTGATTCTGATAATTTCATTTTCTAACTTTCTCTTTTCTAATTTTAAATAATTAATTATAACATTTCTGATATTTCTAACAAATTAATAAATATATTTTATTTTTTTTTAATTTTGAACTTAATTTAGGAAGTGGACCACATTCCCCAACAATTTTACACGGAAAAACTTTTTTCAAGAGTTATTTCGAAACTTGTTCTAGAACCTAGGATATGGGAAAAAACAAGAAAGGCTACAAAACCGTAGAATGAAATATTATTTTATGCTGTTCGGGAAGAACTGAATACGCTAATATTTGGACAAATTGTTGAATTTTCTTGAAGAATTCTGACGTCCAAAGTAAGAAGATACACAAGCGTCAATGTCGCTTCGGTTTTATTCTTATGTTTACCCTATGGAAATTTTGACCTAAGCGACAATGGCGCTTGTGTATCTTCTTACATTGGACGGCAGAATTCTTGAACTGGTTTAAAAATATAAAAATGTGAAATTAAGGAAAAAATTTGTCTGCGTGAGTAATCGAACTTGAGAACTCGAGACAGATCTCTCCGCCTTATCCCACTCGGCTTCCGCGCGCGTTACAATATTATGGCATTAAATCATATTTAAAGCCAACAGGCGCTGTATATCTATAGGTTACACTACGTCTTCCTTCTTAAATAGTTCAGGAATTCTTCAGCGCGCAGTGACTGAAGTATTTAGTCGCAGCGTCAAGAACAATTATTTCTAAGCCATTAAAAAACCACTTGTAAATTCTTTAATGACTATTGAAATTTTCTAAAAAAAGTCCTAAATTTTTCCCATATGCTGAGTTCTTGAACAAGTTTCGTAATAACTCTTGAAAAAAGTTTGTCCGTGTGAAAATCATAAAAGCGCACTCTTTGGTAAAAATGAAATTTCTTTTAGGTAAATGATAATTTTGGGAAACTGACTATGAATTATGTTAGCTTACACCTCCTACTAACACGAAAAATTTTTAAATTAAAAAAAAAATTTTGTGAAAGATATTGAGAGAAGAAAAGTATGGCCCACAATATCCCAACCTCCCCTATACATTTAGTTCTAATTTAGTTCGAAAAATGGAAAAAACATTAATTTTCATTTTATTTGATTTTTTAAAGTAGATTTAGTTAGAAACTGAATAAAACTATTTAAAACTATTTTAGATAAGTAGAAGTTTTTAATTTCGGGGTATTTAATTCAGAATATCATAAATTTTTATTAGTTTTTAGTAATATTAGTCTCCTGTCAAATTTGGACTTCTTATCTTTTGGTACATGTTTCTTCAAAACCAATGACAAAATTACTGATCCAATCAGTGAATATACTTCACGGAAAAAAAAGTTCCCAGATATTTCAGGAATTATTTACTAACTCTTGGATACGGTGTAACAACACTGAACTAGCGAAAAATAGTCCAATAGTCTTTTTTCATTACTTTTTCATGTAAAGTTCATGCCACTGGACGCAACTGTTTCTGAAAGTTTCGGGAACTCGTCAAGGACTCTTGTGCGCAGAAACCCCGTGCGCACAAGTCTCACAGCCAGTAAGACTTGCGCGCCTTTTAGATTTAGTTAATGCTAAGGTATTTAATTCGCCTGTTTAGCTCAGTTGGGTAAGACGCCGGACTTCTGTCCTTGTGTACGCGAGTTCTGTTTCAGCCGCCGCCGTCGATTTTTCTCTAACATGGCTTTTTCTATTTCAGAAATCCACATGTCAAGGAGGGGAAGCAGAATACTTTTTTCTTGCATTCGTCTAGCCAGCTATCATAAATACGAACAACGAACAAATATCACCTCAAAAGAGGAGTGAACCCATAACTCTTGACCACAATACCCCAAAACATCACCCTATACTATCAACTATAAAAACCGAACTACCCTCTTCGATAACTCAACAAACTGAAACAAATTTTAATCTGAATCCATCCAATTCAATCCCTTCTATGGAGCGGACACTTTCTTCTAACGACAATACAATTAACACTCAACCTTTAAACTCCTTAAACAGTACACAACCAACTTCCTTAACACAGAACACTACACAACCACAAATTTCTACACTGGCACCTACAAATCCTACAACAACACAATTTATTTTACCTAACGAACCGAACTCCACTGAAACCCAGAGACTTCTCCTGATGAATTATCCACCTCCCCCCTACAGGCTATGAATTAATATGGTTTAACAGAAAATACGGGGAAGATGCTAGGTACTGTAAAACATCTCCTCCTCCTTATACTATACTAATAGAATCTATCATACAAGACAAGAGGATGTGCAAGTACAATAGAATAGCATTTGCCGATTTTCTTGAATCAACAGTAAGCGATTCCCAACGTATCATAGTATCTAACGGTCTCCACCAACTTCGAGTCACTTCCTCCAATTCGTTATTAGCTAACAACCTCCTGAATTCCACAATAATAAAAAACAAGGGATATAAATTATACATACCAACCTCTTTGGTTAGTCGCAAGTTCGTTGCGCATGATGTAGATACACACTTGTCTCCACACACTATTAGTTGCAGAATCTCACAGGATATTCTCGATCTTATTATTTCTATTCGCAGAAGAGCAATAAACTCTGGGAAGGTTTCAGATATGGTAGACTTTGTTTTCTACGGTATTAAAATTCATCCATCAATAACAATCTCAGGGGTGGTCTTCTGACTTACCCTTGAATACGGCGGCTATTTCGATAGATATAAAGGGAGCGTTTAACAATGTCCGACCAGATATCCTGAATAGAATTTTAAAAGAATTCAATGTCCATCTTTACATAATTAACTTTATTACACATATCACAAACAAACGTTTCATCTTATTTAAACCAGACGGATCGGATGCTAACACATGCGCAGTAGGAGTTCCCAGGGAGGAGTTCTATCACCTCTATTATTTAACATATATTTACACAACATCGAAACCTAGCTCCCACATAATATGAAGCATATAATGGACACAGACGATCTGTTAATATATACTAAGTTCAATAAGAGTAAAAACATTTCTGATGACATTTCTACACCCATTAATAGGCTATCGGAATGGCTCAGATCAATGGGCATGGATGTAGCTCCTTCGAATACGATCGGTTGTGTCTTCTCGAGATCTAGATCTGCATTCGATGGGTTGCGAATAGTAGTAGGAGGTAATGTTGCTATCTTCGCCGAAAGCACGAAACATCTAGGGGTCATGTTGGATCGAAAGTTGCTTTGGACTCCCCACATTAAAATGATAGCTGACAAAGCCACAAGAGCACTAGGCATTTTAAAAATTGTCTCTTGAACAACTTGGGGTACGTCTCCAAGCCTTGCTCTTATGATTTATCGAAACCTTATTCGTTCTATTTTGGAGTGGGGCTCTCCTCTATTCACTCGTGCTTCAACCACAAGTTTGAAAATGCTCGACCGAGTACAATCAGCCTTCTTAAGAATAGCCTTAGGCTGTCTCTGCTCCACCCCCATACCATTACTTCTTTCTGAGGCCAATGAACATCCCCTGTATCTTAGAAGGTTGACATTGATTAATTCCTTCATTGTCAGAAACTGCACATGGAGTAGTAACCCACTAATAGCAATTTTACAAGAATTGAATATCAACATCGAACAACCAAGATGTAAAATAAATAGGGACAGAATACCATTGATCAATGCATATAATTTGATGCTTCCACTAATGGAGAGTTGCAATCGTACTCAACGCCCAGCATATTTTGACTGGCAATGGAAAACACTATCCTTGAACATATCTACAGACACTTCCTCGGGAAATCGATTGGAGGCACTGGACTCTCCTGAAAATGGTCTGCAGGATCTTTTAATTTCGGACTATGAAAACTTTGTTCCTATTCACACAGACGCTTCCCTAAATCCTAAGACAAATCTTGCTGCCGCAGCCTTCCATGACAAATACAACAATTACACACAAGGCACTCCTCTACAACCTTTCATTACAATCATGACAGCGGAACTCCATGCCATATACTCCGCAATCGTATATGCTATTGAAAGGGGCTTTTTACATGTGCTGATCATATCCGACTCTTTATATTCGATTAATATAATTGGTAACACTTTACTCTATAAAGATAATCCTCACATAGTTTATAGAATCCGTCAAATGATCTTCCCTCTCCTTCCTAATACACACAATACTATATTTAAATTTCTATGGGTTCCCTCCCATTCGCAGATTAAAAGCGATAAATTTGTAGACGGAGTGTCTCGAGAGGTCAATAAGGGCCGTAATAGAATATACATAGGATCTTCTTGGTCGGATATCAGAAAAAAACAGTCCTTTCCCCGGACGGGTCTGCATGGATCACCTTTACCTTTACTTCGAACCACTTGGAGAGAATTAATTGGAGTAGAGATGTGTACTGTGAGTGCGGTGAGGACAGAAGGACATTGGCACATATCATCAACATATGCCCATATAAATGGCTCCGGGTTATTGAATGGTAACGTACCAATTTGCTCCTCATGACTGCAATGTGACGACAATCCTTATCCATATTTGACTTTCCTGAGACCAAGAAGACTAGAGACAGGAGGGCTACTCGGCTATTTTCTCACTCACAGCAGTGAGTCAGAATTAGTGGGATTATGAAGGCGTGGTTAGATTGCGCCAAATATCTTGTTTCGGTTCTGCACATCTCGCACACTCTTACGTTATATATTTAAATACGTGACACGCGTGTGTGAAGGAAAGTGCAGAATCAAAACACGATATTTGGCGCAATCTAACCACGCCTTCGTAATCCCCCTATATTTGTCCTACCCCCACTACTGCAGTTAGCCCTCCTGTCTCTAGTCTTCTTGCCTGAGACCTTTCCATTACATGACAAAATTGGACTTCAGAGCACGAAACTGTTATTTAACAACACTCTCAGCGCCTCCTGGACCAACAAACTAAACCTACAACTAGAAGTGAACAAGGAACTAATATTTCCAACCAACTAATGTTTCCAACTCTCTGACACACAGAAAATATTAGGGCAATGCTATCCAAGAGTATCCCAAATATACTACAAAATTATTCTTAATTCTTCTTTTTAGTGTTGTTCTGACAGTTGGCAAAGCCTCAAATCATTTAAGAAAAAGAAGAACAGTTTGCCGAGAAGTAGTGAAATAGTAAATGACATATTTAAACAAAGCAACGTTTAGTTCTCTGGGAACTACCCGTCGTATCCAAGAGCTATGAACGAAGTTCCCGAATAATCGGCGAACTTTTTCTTTACGTGTAATAGCCGAAGAAATTATCAGTATTCTATAATTTTGCCTATAGAAATTATTAGAAATAAGCTGATAATTAGTAAAACGTTACTATAATTCATATTTATAGTTTTTTGCCTATACTCTGTAAATTTAAATCAGTTAAAAATCATGGTGCTAATTGAAAATCAGTGACTGACTTTTTCTATCTGAATTAGTTAAAAATAAGTGATTTTCATTCAAAAATAACTGAAAAATTGGTTAAACTTGGCTAATTGAATCAATTAATGAATTTTTTAAATATATTTTTAGAAATAATAGTTAAAAGGGTTCACATTGATATTATAATTTATTTAATCTAAAAATCCAAAAAATTTCGGTAACATTTGGAATTGAATATACCACTTGTTCAATAATTTTTTTTGAAAATTTTTAATTAGATACGTTTTATTTTGTACCAAAAAAAATTGTATTATACTGCAATATGTTGACAAAAAAATTAGAAAGGTTACATTTTTATAAAACAAGTAAGACAAGGCATCACATTCTCTAAAAATTTTTATTTTTGAACCAATTGTTGGAAACTGTTATTCATTGAATGGTAGTTCACTATATACAAAACTATTTGCGTGAAAATATGCAAGAAGAATTCACAACTACTGCGCAAGGAATAAACCTTTTATATTTCTTCTTTTGAGATCTAAATACTCAAACTGGATCTGGCAACAACTTTTACATCCTGCATATAAGCAGGTAAACGTTAATAATTTGACAGATTCAAAGAGATTCGAAAGATATGGTTGCGATATTTTTATTTTTTATCCACCCCGCGATATCCGCAAGTTTATAACAAAACTGTTGCGCACAAACGATAAGGAAGTGCAGTTAAAACTGGTTTAGAATTTCTCCTGAAAATTAAGATTCAATCACGCGATTTTCAAGATCTTCGCAACAGACACACAAACTATAATATAATCTTAATCCGCATTACCAAAGAAAACAAAAATAAATTCCGAATGCAAAAGGAATTTGAAAATAAATTCGTTTTTGAAAACGGGAACTTTTTGAAATACAAAACAGGAATATTTATCGTTTATCGATTATAGGTATAGAAAACTTATTTAAAACTGTCGACAATTTTAGACTTTCTTTAATTAAGCTACCTTTGCACGGAAACTATAATTATATTGAAAGAAATTTATTTTGTTGAAATAATCCGTTAGTTGACAATTTGTTTCTATTATCCAGTAAACCGGGTAATTTTTAATTCTGTTAAATAAGTATATATTATTTTTTATTAGTCAACGGTTATAAAGAAAACTATTAAAAACATTAACAATTTTTAAAAATAATGTACAACTTAAAATGATCAAATTGCAATAAAAAAATGCCAAAAATGTAGATCGTTGCTGATTCAAGTTTTTTATATCGATTTCATCGACTTCGGTATCAATTTAATATTTTTAAGAAAACTGTGGACACTATTAATATTTTGCAGTAGACATCGAATAGTCTTTACACTGAAAAAAATATATTTATGGTACTGCCCCAAATATATAATTAATTCTGACATATTATATTGGTAGATATGGTACTGCCATACAGTATTGCTGTTTTAGCCACACGCAAAAAAAAGGTTGGATAATATATCCAATTTTTATTGGATAGAAGGAAATTAGCTGTTATACCTATGTAAAATCATATATGAACAAACGGCGTTGGTTCCAGTGACAATTTTAAATTTATACTCATGATTAGTCATTATATCTATTTAGTTGGATACGGTTTCCAACGAGTTGGATGTAGCAGCCAACTGAAATTTCTAAGTCCCGATTCCTATGATGCGTATGCGCTGTCAACAAGTTGCGACTAGATTCCGACAATTTCGTGCGTGAACGTGAACTGTCAAGAAGAAAATACTATAATGGACGAAAACACGATGAATATTTTGAAAATAATCGCGCTGACAAACTGTGAACATAATAACATTGTTAAACGAAAGTGATTAAGTGAATGTGAAAGTGTCAAGTAATAAAGTAGAAAATTGAAATCAAAGTTTGTGAAATTCTGTCTTCCCTTTTACAGATAACCTTATAGATTATGAAACACTATTACCTCTTAAAGAGAATATGATTTTGATAAATAGATTTATTTGTGAAGAGGAACAAACACTCCACGATGAGGAATACCTAACGCGGGAATTTTTTTTAGGTTATGTTTGTTAATTTTTAAGTAAAAAAATCATAAAGAGAATTAATTTTCAGTGTTAACTAATGATATTTAAATCTTAATTATATCTAAAACATTCAATAAGAATTAAATTTGTAAAATCAAATAAACAAATAATTTTATTAATATTCATGTGTAAATTTAATTAAATACGTAAAATATAAATAGTTATTTCACTAATAGAAAATAATTACATTATACAACTTAAAAGTAGTAATAACCAAAAAAATAGACAGTTCACAAAACAAATTGGCTCCCCTATCCAACAGAATTGGATAGTACATCCAACATCTAAGAATCCAATTAAATTGGTTGTCCTATCCAACTAAATAGATCGCGCTCCAGACACTATCTAAAATAGCTGGGGTATCCAATACATAGTATACTGTAGCCAACTATTTTTCTGCGTGCATACGCAGTGTAGAACAGCAGTATGTATTTGAGAGACAATAATATGTATGCGGAGAACACGAATACTGTATTTCAAGAACAGCAATACGGTATTGCTGTTTCAGCTATACATCCTAACCATACTTGTATGTCAAAATTAACATTATCATTTTTTTCAGTGTAAATTTAAATCCTTTTGAAGTTCAATTATTTTTAAAAATTGCACTATAAATTATACAAAATACAATTATTTTCTAGAATTTTTAATTCTAACAATTTTCGTGCAAAAGCTGCTATTATGACAGTTTTGAGGTTAAGCTAGTAATGCAGCTGTTGATATAATTGCATGAAATATTATATCATAATTTTTACAAAATACAAATAATTTCAGTCTTTTCTTTAATAACATACTTGTTAATTATTTGAATGTCTTAATGTTTTTTTAATTCCATCATAGTGTAGTGTATTACATCATATATAATTCGGTACACAATTTCAGACTTCGCACCCCAAGTAGACTGTAAGTTTCCAGCAAGCTTGCAGCAAACTTAAATTTAGAATGCAAATTTCTCCAATCCAAAGAATTGTAGTTGTGTACTATTATCCGTGATCAGTGGATAATAGTAAAAAATGTAAATGTCGTGGCAGACGTTAATTATTAATATTATCATGTAAGATACTATTGTAAAGCACCTGTTTAGGGGACCAATACTTATACTCTCCGTGAGACAAATCGTGCGCGAGAGAGATATTTCTCGCCATCTATCACAGAGTTAGAGAATTATAGGAGAAACTTCTATTAGTTTTCCAAATCCCTGATAGATGGCGAGAAATATCTCTCTCGCGCACGATTTGTCTCACGGAGAGTATAAGTGTCGGTCCCCATAAACAGGTGCTTTACAATAGTATCTTACATGATAATATTAATCATTAACGTCTGCAACGACATTTACAATTTTTTAACTAGTATCCACTGATCACGGATAATAGTCAACTACAATTCTTTGGATTGGAGAAATTCATAACATTTTTATTATAACGTTGTTACCATATATTATTTTCAATAAATATTAAATATATATTAAAATTAATTGGAAAAATTATCAGTTAAACCTCTCTTTAATTTGCATTCTAAAATTTCACAAAGTTTTTTAAAAAATTTTTCACAAAATTTTTAGAGAACTTGCAGTGTAGGCTTATCCTAAGCTTGCTGTGCAATCTTGAAGCAAGTAGGACATTTTAGTACTTGCAGCAAACTTGCAGTAAGTTTACGTGTAAGATTGCAAATCTTGTGGTGTAAGCTTGCTGCAAACTTACAGGTTACTTGGGACTTGATAACTAATTTTGAAAAAGTAGCAAAACGTAGCTTTCAGACTAAAAAAAGTAGTAAAAAAGTAGCTATAGAAAAATTGAACTTGAAGACCAAAAAAACTAATTTTAGAAACTTTATAAAGCTGACAAAAATTTCATTCTATAGTTTATTTTCTTATAAATTGTTATTTAAAAATATACAAATTACAAAATAAATGGACTAATACGAATTCGTGTGGAAGAAAGTTAAACAGAACTATTTATTCTAACACATTTAAAGTTAATCTGAGTACATCAATATTCTAATTAACTAATATCAAATTACAGACTTAATTTTTAAAAGAAAATTTTATTTCTTATTTCAAAATAAAATAACAATTTCCTTTATTTGTCTATTTTTAACTTTTTATTCCAAATATTAAATGTCGAAATTGTGTTGAACGTGTAGGGGTTATGTTTCTCTAGCACTGCTTTATTACTGGTCTAGCTACTACTGGCCTGGATAGAAAATTAGTACTAACCCATTACTGATTTTTACTAATTATTAACCTGCTAATTTCTAAAGTTTTTTTGCTAACCGATTGAATTAGTAAAATTGCTACTCTCTACATTACAATTCATTAAAAATCATAGTTTCAACTGACAATCAATGACTGACTTTTTTCCTTTTAGACAATTAAAGAAAAGTGATTGACATTGAAAAAATGAATAATTTACTGTATTGACAACAATTAAAATTGTTTAATATACTCCCCAATGATAAATATAAAGAACAAAATGAATTTCCCGATTTCATACACCGGATAATTAAAAATTCCAATTTGAAATTTAATTAATTAGGAAAATTTAAAATTAATATGTTAACTTGTACAATATGAGAAGAGCTGCCTGTGCATTATCTAACGTATAAAGCATCTATATCTATATACACTTATCGAGTCCTTCAATAGAAAATCCCTCTTTTTGTTAACAAGCTCAGAAGATTGAATGAATTTGAATAATTTTCATTCATCGCTAATAGATGTAAAGGAGAACATCGTCTAGTCCCAACAATGAACGGAGGTAACAAAATGATTCTCTATTATCTGAAAGTATCTTGAGAATTTCTTCTCATGGAGTCATTACCAACAATACTAATTACTTTAGTTCATTGTTTCTAGTATATTTGATGTTTTACTAAGCATGAATAAAGCACCTAACAATATGTTGTTTTTACTCTCGAGAGATAAGAGTTTATGAATATTTTTAAATCTATCTAACATCAAAATTTATATATACATATATATAGTATACATATGAATATAATAATTTTATGTGAAGGAAGTTGTGGTTTAAGACACAATCTTTTATATATAATCCCTTTTCGCATTCCTTATATATTATTATTGCATGAATTAAACGTTATTATACAATTAAAAGAAATATATTATATGTAATTATGAAATTATCTCTTCAACAAGGGAGATCTAAGACATATGGAATAGGAGATTTTTTATTGTATGTAATTTTCTATTATATAAAAACATTCCCTGGATGTCTCAAAAGATAGTGAGTTTTTTTCTCCATTATTTTTATGAATAACTTTTACTAATAATTAATTTGAATACTCAATATTTGTCTTTGAATGTCAAAAATACTTTTTTAAAAAATTCAAAATTTCTTGAAATAAAAATTAAATTGAAAAAAAATTCAATTAATACCAAAAAATTTCAAATAATTTCAGAAACTTTAATAAAATTCTTTTAAATATTCAATTATTTTTATTACAATTTTATGAAATTTTAATAATTTTTAATTGTAATTGGAGTTTTTTAATAATAATTCAAAAAATAAAAACATTTCTAAAAAATGTGAATTATAATTTTAAAAAAACATTTAACAAAAATTAGTAAATTAGAGTAAAGAGATTATTAATATTTCATTACATTAAATAGTCGTTGGAACTAAGCAAAAAATATCTTGAAAAATAATTTAAAGATTCTGAGAATTTTATTGGAAATTTTAAATTATAGGTTTTTTAAGGATTTTAATTTTATCATGTTTAAGGAGAATGGGATTTTTAAAGAAAATAATTAAATTGTAATAGATTATAATAATAATTTGAGTAATAAATTTAACAATCTAGGGTTGACACAAAAATTTAATTTTCTTTTTCCCTCACTTTTCCTGATTTTCAGGCAAAGTTGGGACTTTTTCCCTGACCCTGAAGAATATTTTTTTTCACTCCAAAAATTATTAGATACTCAAAAAAATGTTCTATTACATTTATTTACGATTTTCTTTAAATGTAGGTAAAATTATTCAAAAACACAAATAACTTCATTTTTAAACAAATATTAAATTATTATAATTTTCCATATGAATTGTATGATTTTCAAAACTTTCAAATTCAACAACTTTTAAGCATATTATTATAAAACATGAAGATATCGATCACTCCGGTCTTCTTTATGCTTTATAATAATTAAAGATGTATACGAGTGATAAAATCATTATTTTAAATTATAAGAATATTATTTCTGTAATTGAATTAGTGCAAAGAAGTTTAAAAAAAATTGTTAAGTGATTGAAGTCTAGTGAAAATTTTATAAAAATTTTGAATTCTTTTGAAAAAATTTATTTACATAGAAGATATTAAAAATAATTGAAATGAAGAACATTTTTTGCCTTTTTACTCTCATCTTCATTCTTTCTTTACTTTTTTCTATATTCTTTTTTTCCTTTTAAGCTTTATTTCTTTTCCCATTTTATGTTTTTTCTTTGTTTTCCTTTTTTATTTTCCTCCTTTTTTTATCTTTTCTCTTTTTCGATGTTCCTTCATGCGCTTATCTTTCTTGCTTAGCGTAAAAGAATATTACGAGAAATAAAGCAAAAAAGGCGGGAAAGAATAAAAAGAGAGAAAGAAGAAGAAGAAGAAGAAGAAGAAGAGGGAAGGATTGGAGACGAATTTAACAGTGTGTATACCGCATAGTTGATTTATATATATAAATATATATAAATTGAATAAAGGAACATTTTCAACTAGCAATGACAGGATTAGAATTCAGATGGTCATTTCAATTGAATCAAGATATACCAGAAGGTTTTAACTGAATAGTAACTTGATTATCATGATAGGTTACTATCTCTCGCATCATCTTTTATTATCATCGTCAGCAAATGTTTAGATATGTTGAACTTTTTCCTGTCAAAGATAATCAGTATATATATGTATATTCGATTTTCCAATTCTTTTCACTGACATTTTCAAAATTGATTTATCGATTTTAATCCGTTTTTTAAATACAATTCTTGCGAAATTAGCTTTTACGCTATTATTATTTGTTTCGTTTTCTTTTTTCCTTTTTCCCTTTTTTGTTTTTTAATTTATTTATTTATTCCCCTTTTTATTTTCTTGAAACAAATTATCAATATAATCTCTTATTTCACCATTAAGGGGGGTCACCCCATGTGATGGGTTCTAAAAATCAAAATTTTTTTTATTCATAAATCATACCTACAATATGTGTAGAAAAAGTTTGCATTTTCTTGATAGAAAAAAAATTTTTTGCTTTAACGAAAATTATAGAAATTAAAATAGCAAATATACTCATTTTAGTAAGAGAGTTTCGAACAGTTTACTCTATACACGATAATATAAAATTATATTCCGCAACTGTTTTCATTTTCCAAACGAATTTAGAGTCTACGCAAATAAAGTTTTGTTTCTTTTTTCGAAAGTGTATTCTCCAAGTTTATTGTAAACTAGAAAAGAAATAAAAGTGAAAACTTTTTCAATGTAGATCTTCCATGGAAAGTTATTTTCTAAATTGAAAAAGTAATTTCATTCGTGAATTTTTTTTTGTATCCAGGACAATAAGAAAATAAGACGAAAAAGTATATTTCAATGTTAGAAAGCGCAGTTCAAAAACTATTCATCTTGAATATATACTGCAAGAGAAATTCATTTTTATACAAGAGAAAAAAATTTTGAAAGAAAAAATTTATTTAATCTATGAAAATTTTGACATGAACTGAACGATATTGAGAAACATTATTTTTCAAAATGTTATATAGATTAGAGATGATTAGTTAGTTCATATTTTATTGAAAATAAAAAAAACAATTAAATCGTTATATATATGGATAAAATGCTTTCATCTATAACGGACATTGAAAAATGATTCTCAACTGGGACATGTTTACATATCTAATTTTTCATCGAGTTAGGGTTTTATATGTATATAAAGGATAAGCGGGTTTTTATAACCGGCCTAAAAATCGAAGTGACGGACTTGGACTCTGGAGATAGATGTGCATCGATGAGTGCGCGGCGGCGGCTTGCCTCTTGCCTTGGGTATTGCTGTTACTCTTCACGATTAATGAGATGTAAACGATTTAACGCTGAATTAAACACGACAATGGCCCCACTCGTGATTCACTCTCATCGTCATTCTTCGGCAAAATTTGGGCAATCGAGGCCAAAAATAGCTCTTCTTATTATTCTTTACCATATCATCATCAACATCATCACCACTATTTGTTGCTTCTTTATATAATTTTTTTCTTTTTCTTCAATTTTATAATTGAATTAAACGTAATTTTTATTCAATCAAATATATATTTTACGCTTAAATTTTAAGTCGAATTTTAAAAAATTATCACGCTGTTTGAGAAACTTCACGCGCATAGTTTTCAAACTTATTAGTAGAAAAAGTAGTTACAGAAAAATTTAAGTTGACAAATAAAATTAAACTATCAATAAAATTGTGTAAACAAATTTTAAATTACATTTTTTAAACAAAGACAATTTTTATAGTTAAATAGTGAATTTTATCCAATATATTATTATAAAATATATAAATAATTCTTTATATATTTCAAAAACGGTTTTTGATACAAAAATAAATTCTTAAAATTTTATGGCATAATTATAATGGATTGCATTTTTTATGAAATTATGTAAACTTTTGAGCAATTTAGAATCGAACAATTTACTTTAAAAGTAAGGCTTGATAACTTTAAAGGGTATTTGGAAGTAATTTTAGTTTGTATGAAGAAGTAGAAAGGGTAAAATTTATAACGAAAAAGATGTATTTCTATAGGTTAAAAAAAAATAATCACATCTTCAAAAAGAAAAATTTTGCAGTTCAATTTTTTACTATTGGTTCTTTTCAATAACCTTTTTCAACCTTTTTTTTTGCTTTCTATCGATAAATATTTATTACAGTTTTTATTTTTTTATACCATTCGGTAGTTACCTATACTGTAATTTTAACTGATTATATAAAAATCCTGTATTAGATTCACAGATTTTCAAACAGTATT
Organism: Leptopilina myrica (nomen nudum); assembly: GCA_032872475.1. NCBI lineage: Eukaryota > Metazoa > Arthropoda > Insecta > Hymenoptera > Figitidae > Leptopilina > Leptopilina myrica (nomen nudum). The sequence goes on along the minus strand of CM065460.1, from coordinate 29,024,875 downwards.
AGAGTTTTTTCAAAAGTCACTTTCGTCCAACTTTTTAATATGAGCATTAAAATTTTCATTAGATAATTTTTATCAGTGCAGTAAATTTTCGGCAGCATATTTCGATTAGTTTGCATTAAAAAAACCTAAAATTAATATTTAACGAGATTTTCATTGATATTTATACATTACATATATATCTGAATTTTACTGGTGTTGCACATGACTCCAACATTTTTGGAAAATGCAAAAATAGCCGGTTTTGAATTTAAAAAAGTACCCAAATAGTATCTTAACGTAAAAAAGTAGTAAATAGTAGCCTGAAGAACGAAAGAAAAGAGGAGAAGAAGAAGAAAGAAAAGGAAAACAGAATAATGGGAAGAAAGAAAGAAAAAAACAAAAGAAAAGGGAGGGAAAAAGAAGGAAAAGAAGGAAAAGAAGGAAAAGAAGAAAAAGAAAGTAAAAACGAAAATAAGGTATATACCAACAGCTTGAGAATGAAGAAGAGTAGGAGGAAGCAAGAGTCGGCCGGGCCACGATTAGCATTCTCCCATGAAAGAATGTGCTGGCCGTGTCATGTCAGACGGTGATCGGTGTGAAGCCGCCTCGAACTCGTCTTGCGCCTTCGTTCTTTGCCATCCTGGCATCAGGATGGCCGATCCTCAAGCTTAACACTGCTCCGCCTTTCCATCGCCTTAAACTTCTGGTATATAAACCTTTGACGCATCTCTTTACTTCTTGTCATCGTCGAAGAGAGACCGTGTCGACGTCTCGTCCAATATTATTGAAATTAGGCTCTCTCTCGATTTATAAGTCGATGACTTTAGAAAGCAATGGGGACAATCACGTTACCTTCTCAACAATATTCAAACCAACACACAACGCGTCCTCTATAACTCCATTTTGACGTTTCTTGGCATTCACAATCAAAAAAGAAAAAGAAAAAAGAAGAAAAAATAAAATAAAAAACACTCACAAACGAGAGAGAAATGACTCATTCGATTTATACAAGACACGGGGCTCTCGAGATATACACTCGACTCGCGCAAACAAATATTTTATTCGCTACCGAGACGTTCATTTCATGCTTGCGAAAACTCATGTTTAATAAAATTACACTCCATACTACAAAGGAATATACATCTAACCAATATAAGAGAATAATCGAGAAATTCTCCATAACTCTATTTACTCATCTCCTCTTATATTTCTACATCATAGCAAACTAGTTTTCAAATAAGCTAATCGAAATTTCTGTCCTTGATGTGTTTCTTTTTCATTAAATAAATTCGACAAAAAAGAAAAAAAAAGAAAAAACGGAAAGAAACAAAAAAAAGCAACGACGAAATAATCGAATTTCTATCCTGAGAAATATAAATGTCAGCGAAACTGGTTTTTTATCAAGATGAAAATTTATTTTCTAGAGAAGCGACTCTGTAAAATTCGAATCATGACTTTTGCTACAGTTGAATTATTATTTTTTTTTAAATATAATTCGACTTTTATCAAACTAATATTTATTTATTACGTAAGGCTATCCTTCTCGAGAAAGTGACATTCAAAACAAATGTAATATTTTACTTAAGTATAATAATTTTCTATTTTAGAAAAATGAAGATAATTTGTTGTAGAGACAAAAAAGAGAGAAAGATAAGGGAAAGAACTGAGATAAAAGCAAACGGAGAAAAGAATAATAAATAAAAGAACATTAGTCTTCTCTTTTAATAAAAAACATTTCTGCCACTAATCTTTTGTAACTATTATCTTCAATATGTAAAATTTCAATATTTGACCAGTCAATTTTATGTTGTGTTCCACTGTCATTACTAGTGAATGTTATATGTTAAAAGTAGTGTACACACTTTAAATATAAAGGTTTATTAGGAACGCCATTTCGATGTTTTTGACAAGGCAGGGCTCGGATCGTCTTTAAGACTCAAAAAAAGTCGCTTTAGTCGCATAAATTTACAACAAAAGTCACGAAAAGTCGCATAAAATTTCCGAAAAAGTCGGAAAAAAGTCGAATGAAATTTTAAGAAAAAAAGGAACCACGAAATTGTCCAAATTGTAAAAAAATCACATTTCTCGCCAACACATACTTTAACATCAAACAATCTGGAATAATATTTAATAAAATTTAATAAAATGCATAGCAAAAATTTAATCAGGTATTTTTAACATTTTTTTAAAAAATCAGTTCAAAATTTCAATTATTTTTATAAATAAAAAAAATTCTTTTCCAAAATTCATTTATTTTCAAAAATAATGAAATTTTTTACAAAAATCCAATTACTAATCAAGTAGTAACGCTCTACTAACAATTAGTAAAATTTTACTAATTCTTAGTAGAATTATTACTAAATCATTTAGTGGACGACTTTTCACCATTTCATTAGTAACTTTCTACTAATTCAGATTTAGAGAGTAAGTTCTTAAAAATTTGTTGATTAAATTCATTCAAAATTGAAATTTTATCAAAAAATTGAGTAAAAATAGAAAATATATTGAGAAGGGAAAAAGAGAGAGAGAAAAAGAGTAAAAATAGAAAAATGATTGAAAAAAGAGAAAAGAAGTAAAGGGAAAAATGAAGAGAAAAGAGAAAAAAGAAATAATAAGAGAAAAAGGTAAAAAAAGAAATAAATGAAAAAAGTAAAGAAAAAAAAATAGAAAAAGAAAGAGAGAAGGGGAGAGGGGGTGAATTTTAGAGACAGTTTTTCTATACTTGACAGGAAAGCCATCTTCGCTATCTTTTCATCCTGGCAGAAACCTCTATTATGTGTCCTCGAGACACTCCACTGGAGAACACGTTCTCCAACTTGACAAAAACTGACTATCCACAAATTGAAAGCACCGACTGCTTCTTCCCTTACTTTCCCGCGAGGTACTTACGCCGCTGCATTCTCACGTAGATTCTTGATTGCAAAACACTTGACTAGTATTGTAGACTGCAAACCGGGGCACAAAGAGAATACATATGTTTCGTGACTTTTTCTCTCTCCACCCAGAAATCTAACATTCTTTCCAGCCAATACCTTATAAAAGTAATCACAACTTTTCCAATAAATATAAATATATATATATATACAGTATGTAGACTCGTGAAATGTGAATTCTACCATTCAATTTAATGCATCTAATTCTAATCTAATTTGATATTCAAATAGACTGCGCTGGGGCGTAAAAAGCAAATCAATTCATTCAAGTCAACAACCACTAAATAGTAAAGACTGACAAAATAATCTGAGACTAATAAAGAGGAAAAAGGGTGTGGAAAAAGCAGAACAAGACACTTTCTTCAATTACAAAACATAATTAACTTGTTTTCTTTCGGATAAAAGGCATTTTCTAATAAAAAAAGGTCAACTTTTAGAAAAAGCTTTAATTTGACAATCAACTCGAAAAAACGCGTATAAAAAATGTCAAAACTCGTTTTGGAAAAAACCTTTCTTAATTAAAAAAAAGCACTTCTTCAATATAAAAATGCAATAATGCGATAATCAATTCCAAAAATTAAAAAAAAAATGACAAGACCATTTTCGTTTTTCGAGAATCAAATTTATCCTGAATGAGAAATAAATTCTAAACAGATTTTAAGTACTGCCTATGGTTTTAGAAAAGCCACTTCGTAAAAAAAAGCTCTAATTTAATAATCGATTCTCAGAATCGAAAAAAAATGCCAGGAAGTAAGAAAAACTATAATTTATGGCCACATAATAAATAATAAAAAAGTTAATGCATCCCTATAACAAAGCAAACCAAAAGAAAAGTCTATTAATTTGAAAACTTTTATGCAGCACTTGAAGGGAAAAAAAATAAATTCTCAAAGGAAAACCTAGGCGAGTTGCACGATCAAAGCAATTTACAAGGATAAAAATAAAGACAGATAGTCATCTAAGTGAATTCTGTTTGCTGCAGAGGTCCATTCCTTATTCCTTATTTCTTATTCACAGTGTTCCCATCATTCTAACAGGAGTGCCATTCCGCCCCAACCTTTCAGTCACTCGTTCCCTTCTGAATATTGAAATATTGCGCTGAAAAGGTCTCTGAGAAAAAACTTATTAAACCCAATTTACAAACAACTACATTCTTTTCTTTCGAGAGAAAATCAAAATTAAATGAAAAAGAATGAAAAATTCCTAGGAGTTAAAACAAGATGTTACAATAAATATTGAAAACGAATTCCAACATCTGGAATCACAGTAAATTTTTATTTTCGTTAGAGAAATAGACGAAAGGGTGAATTATTAAATTCAATTCAATAGATTTAATTCAATTAATGTAGCATAACTATACAATTGTTAGTTACGAAAAATTTTCGTTTTTAAAATTACTGAAAATTTATTATTTTTTAAAAACTATAATTTTTCGAAATCTAAAACAATCAAAAATACGATTTTATTTTTTAAAAAAATATTTTTAAAAGTACTGAAATCAAATTTTAATAAATATAAAATTAATGTCGATGGAATTTGACAAAATTTTATAATTATTTCAATTTTCAAAATTATTTTCGGTACTTTAAATATATTTTAAAAATTTGTAATTATTACAATTTTTCAAAAATCTAATATTTTTAGAATTTCTACATTTAAATGTTTAAAAACTTCAATAATTTTGGTTAAACAAATATTTACAACTTATTGTTATTTATTTTAATTAAAATTTCAAATAATCTTAATGTAAAACCTTTTGAAAATTAAATATTTATAAAAAATATAATTGCAATTTTTCAAAAGAAAATTAATTACTTTCTAGAATTTTTGAATAAAATTATTTAAAATTTTAATAATATTATTATTATTATTATTAGTTAAAAAATTGTAACTAATAAAAAGACTAGAGAAATTTTTTTCGGAAATTCTTTCTCGACGAGAGAATAAAATATTCTAATTAAATAACAGTTAATTTTCTGACCAACTAATTAATTTGCTCTGTACACTTTTTTTCTTCTCTTTGACGCTCATTTGCAAGCAAGTAAAACACTCTCTGAATAATAACATTCAATCTATGCATCCATTACAGTTGTCTTGATGAGGAAACTCTTTATTATTTTACTAAACTGAAGTCCCGCTTCTCTTATATTGAGTTAATTTAGTAAAATGAACTTGGGTTAAAACTATTACACAGATTATTGATTTGTGGCTCATCAGTAATGTTTAGATTATTTTCTCTTCACTAGGAATTATCAGAATCGTGTAGCTAATGATTTTTTGAACTATAAGTTGCGTTCGTTTTTTCGGTGTATATATAATCATCGTTCATAAATAATTCATTTAAAAAATATTTTTAAAATTATTATTTTTAAGCTCATCATTAGAATAGATTTGATTTAAATTTTTCTTAAATTAATCATTTTTAATGAAAAATAATCAGAGAAATAGTTGAACTATTTCTTGCGTGCATCAAATTATATTTTTGAATATTTTATTTAATTACACTTTTTTTTATATACATTATTTCATTGAATTCTTAGAATGTTTTCTTTTTTTAAATTTTCTCTATCTTATTATTATTTTAAATATTTTATTTACGTTTTACTTTTTATAAATAAATTAATTTAAAAATTCAGAAATATTTTTTATTAATTTATGTATGTTTCAAATGTTTTATGTTACTAATAATAATAAAATTGTAACACTTGTAAATTAATAGAATGTAAAAGTTTTAAAATTATTAATTTTTGTTTTTTATTGATAAATAAAATAAATAAATTCTATTAAAAGTCAGTGAAAACTTTTACCATTTTCAATTAGTTAACAATTTTTCAAAAATTATTAATTATTATTGTTAAAAACATAAATAAAAAAACTTGTATATAAAAGAGGATAAGATTTAATTAGTCGACAACAAAGTATTGAAAATTGTTAAAAAATTGAATTTACAAAAAATTAATAAACAAAAAACAAATATTTCAGCAGCAACATAATAAAAATAATTGCAAAGCAATAAAATTGATCTTGAAAAATAATTAATACCTGTTTTAATTAATTAATAAGCTTCGTTTTTTCCATTAATGAGAATGATGGATGGAATTTTCATCCAAGATATTTGAATGTGTATAAAAAATTTGCAATAGACGTAATGCTTTTGAAAAATAATTCTCACTGTGAGCACTTTTACTAATTATCATCCTTTTCATTATGGCATTATATATTGACGGGATTTTTCATAGTAAAGTATAGAAGAAGATGGATGCGCAACTTTCGCAAAATGCGTGCACTGCATTGATGGAATGTGTATATATAGGCGATTAATGTCTGTTGGCAAATGCATTGAGCTGTCGAATCTTGGTGATTAATATCGGTAACACGTGTTTAGAAACACCGTTATCTTCTCATCGTTTTGTTCACATGAGTTAATATATTCCGGTCTCGTGACTTTTCTATTTTATATACCTCACGGTATAATAATATTCTCCGGGTTATGTAATTTTTTGTCGGCTTTTTTCGCTTTTCTCTTTATATATTGTAGTCTTTTCTTCAAAACTTAATACTCTTAGCCTTTTCTTGAAAAGTTAATGAAAGCACAATTGCCATTATAGTTTTTTGCTCTTTGGGGCAAAGGTGCACATTATAAAATGCCACATAAATTTAATTTTGTTTTTCCCTGACTTTTTTCTTTATTTTTAGACAAAATTTTTACTTTTCTTTCTGCTTTGAATAGTAAAATATTGTACGAAAAATCAGTAAAGTAGTAGACTTTAAAAATTAATAATTAAAATTATCTTTCAGAAATAGAAACTCGATTCAATATAATTTTAAGTTTTTTCTTTATTTCTTAAAAATTTAATGGATTTTTTTTTTAATTTTTTCAATTTTCTTTCCAGTAGAAATTTATTTTTTTCTCTTTTCAGAGACCAAACAAAACTTTACGTCACTTTCTCGGTCTTAAAGATTATATACAAAGTATTTACTGACTACCCAGTAACTGTGTACATATAACTAACGAGCAAAACTGTACGATGTTATTCTTTTAAGAAATTCCCAACTAAACTAAAAATATCCTACATGAACTTTCTATTACACAGATTATTAAAATTGATACTAGTCAAGAAGAAAATATACCGACAGCTATTTTTTCCCCTTTTTTCTTTTAATAAACTCCATCGCCCAGAGGTAGAAAGGAATTTTATAGTGTTTTCCTGAATTTTTTTTCTTTTAAACTTAAAATCTCCTGATTACCATTACTTTATAACAATAATAATTCTTCATGGAGTTTACTATAAACAAGCTAACAAATGATCAATCGAACCGTGGAATTGATATAAACACTACGGAAATGAAAGTCAATCATTTATACAACTCGAGGCTAAATTGGTTACATAGAAATCGTTTGATCCATTTTATATTGTCTCTAGCACTTACCAGTAACAATTTTAAAATATAATATCAAAAATTTATCACGAAACAACTCCCGCGTGAATGATTTTCAAAGAAATTGTTTATACAAAAAAAAATTATTTTACAACATTCTAAAGAGGAGAGTTCTAAAACAATTTCTGCGAATGAAGAAGATCTTGAAATTGAAAATTCTAAACAATTTCCAGAGAACTTTTAGAAACTTTAAGTCAAACAAAATAGATTAGTTAATATTTATTATTATTAATATTTTTGTAAAAATTAAAAAATTTATTATTTTTAAATTTTAATTTTTGAATATTTTGGGTGTTTACATCTCTATACATCCTTTGAAACCCAATCTTTAAAGTTATAAATCAGTTTCAACCACAGAAAAAAATTACCAAAAAAAGATAGTAGTGCTAAACTTTGAGTCTCGAACAAAAAGACTTACAGCGGTATGCACCTGACTGCTAATGGTGCAATAAAACAAAAAACTGAAAAAACTTTTGCAAATAATTCATTTGAATAATTTTTTATACAATCTTTTCATAGTGTGGACTTTGTATCAACTATACTCTCTAAATTTGAATATGTGAAAATTCACATATTTCTAAGTTATAAGTCGTCTTCTCGATCAATAAGTGCATATATACTCGTAATAAGTGAAATTTCACTCAAAATAAGTGAAGAATTCAATTATTTATAAGTGTATATGAGTGATTCTTCTGAAAGGCACCTGTTTTTTCTAAAAACTAAGAAAAATTAATTTAAAACATTTTCTGAATTTTTTTTGTCATGGGTACACGGAGAGAAAAATCTAGCTTTAATAGTATAACACTACCTATAGTAATTTCGCATGGACTATAGTCACGCTTCACATGCATGAATTCAAACCCAAAAAGCGTGGACTCATGGTTTTTGGGTATGAATTTCATGCATTTGAAAAGCGTGACTATAGTCCATGCGAAATTACTATAGGTAGTGTTATACTATTAAAGCTAGATTTTTCTTTCCGTGTAGGTTTTAAATACGTTTAAAGATAGAAATCTGAGTTGCGTAAAGTTAATTTTAAAAAATAAGCCTTCCAGCATCATTTTATTATTAAGTGTTTTGAAGATTAAATATACTGTAATCAATATTGGGATTTTTGTAAAAAAATTCCTTTTAAATTTAATTTCTTTACTGAATTAAAAAAGTCATTTTTTGATTTAAAAGCAGTACTATAAAATAAACTACATATCACATCAAGTTAATAACATCTGCTTTTGAACGTATGTGAATATGCGTGCTATAGATTCAATAGCATTTTTTTCTCAGTGTTTAATTTATTAAACTTATAACAATATTCATTTAAAATTTAATGAATTGTGCATTTAATAATTTATTTATAACTATTTTATCTTTTCAAAAATAACTAATATACATTTTTTCATATTGAACGGAAAAAAATTGTAATGAATTTTTTAATTTATCATTTTAAGTTCAAAATTGATAATTATTTTCTATAAAAAAATTTTATTTTTAATTATAATCTTGTTATTTATCTAACTTTCCTCTTAATATATTATATTTTAAAGAAGTAAAAATATTTGATTTTGAATACAACGGAAAAAATGTTTATAATTCAAAGGTTAGGTATTTGAAAATAATTATTGAAAAAATTAAAAACAAAACAATAACCCTTACAAAATATGAAAAAGGCTTCGGTGATGAATAGTTTGTCAAATAAAAAATTCCCGTTTTTATTCAATTTAAAAATATTGAAACATAATTTAATAAATTTTTTGGGCTACTACTTCAAATATTAATATATAGATTACGTATAATTAAAGAACAGTTTAAAAATATGATGTTATAAACTGAAAAACGAAGCTTCGGACATGAATTTGAATTTTTACTCCCATTGCCAGTAATTTTTAATGAATTATTTAAAAAATTTCTTTTATTTTATTTAAACTATAAATATAAGTGAAAAATAAAGGTAGATTCTAAGCTTCAATTTGATATATATTAAGAAAGACTATATTACAAAATTTTTAATTCTATTAAAAAATAATTTAAAATATTTATCATATTTAACCAAAACCAAAAGACAAAATTAAATAAATTTGTTTACTAAGAAAAACTTTAAATTTTAACATTGCAAGATTATGTAAAGATAAATAATGTTTCGTAGATCATGGATAAATTTTTGTTGAAATTTATATTCAACAAAATATTAATAATAAGTTAATGCAAATATTGAGTCTCACGTGGTAGACACGTGAAGTGGTCCCTTTCAGGAGAATCACTCATATGCAATATTGTGCGATTTTTTTTACTTAAGTTATAATAGGCATCAAGGTCAATTGACTATACTTTTTGTACCGATAGTAAGTGTTTAATTTCAATTATTATTAAGGGATGAGCCTACTTTACATGGTAAAAAAAAATCGATTTTTTTTTTGCTTAAATCTTTAGAAAATACATCCAAGAACATGTACCTAAAGTTTTAGAGGCCACTCTAAATTATTTTTCATGTTTTTCGTTGCTTTTGTCGAGTGTAAGAAGTAAAGTTAAAAAACATTAAAGGTTACAACCAATTGTTGAATTGTTATAAATAAACCAGAGGAAATGTAAAAAAAATTTTATTTTTTTATTTTTCGAAAGTAGATAAAATTTTGTTCAGTGACTTAAAATCGCGATTTTTTTATGCAAAATTCGAGCAGATTTATAACATTAATAATTGCTTGGCCACCCGCCGGATGGCCCGTAGGTAGCGCGAAAGTTAAAGCGCGTTTTCTCGAATTTTACTTTTTACGAAATTTACTAACTCGTGGGCAGGATTGACAGAAAACGCCTGGACCGATTTTAATGAATGATGGCTTGTTTTACTCAGTATTAATCCCTCTTCTATTTGAACAAAAAAAATTGAAAATTTTTTTTTTAACAATTTTGAGAACCAGTAAAAGTCATTATTTTTTTCAAAAAAAATGATTTTTCTGTTTTTATCACTCAAAATTATCGAATTTCACTATTTCTTTAGAATTTTTTTAGTTCAAATAGAATTACATATGTAAACTTAAAGATTTTTCTTTATTTTTATGTTTCAAACAAGAATTGCGGTCTCTATCGTGCCCACCGTTTTTAAGTCCAGATGTGCACCATTATCAACAATTAATTTTAACTTATCTATTTTTTCATTTCAAAAATTTTTTCACAAATGCTTTAAATATGTATAAAAACATCTCAAAAAGCCCGGAGGTCTAAGTTATTTTTCTCCTTCCTAAAAAAATTCTTAAAAAAGCGCTATTTTTAAGCCTTCTAAAGTAGGCTCCCCCCTTAAGAAACCCGATTATTATAAAAGCCTGAAATAAATTCTTTATAAAACTCATTAAATTTTAAATAATTTTAATAAAATTCTTCCCAAGAATTTAATTATTTTCATAAATAATAAAATTCCTTAAAAGGATTGAACTATTTTCATTAATAATAAAATTCACTGGAGTAATTAATTTATTTTTAATTTAATTTTAGTCAAAATTCCTCGAAACAATTATTATTCTTTAGCCGATAAATTTTTTAATGAATAAATGTAATATTAAAAAGTAGGTATTATAATAAAAATAATTTCAAAATTGTTTGAAATTAATTTAAATTCTTTATCGTTTCCATAATTTTGTTTCTTACAAATTTCAAAGTAGAAATAAACAACAAGAATTTTAAAATAAATCGATCAGTAATATTTCAAGTCACAAAATGAACAAAAAAAGGATAAAAAGACCAGCATTTTATTAAATAAAAATTAATTTTTCCTTTTTTGGTCTCATTTAAAAAAAAACTTCCACACTTCAAGGCCGGTTAGCCAGCAAAAAAAGAGCAACTTGTTACTGGCTGTATAAAAATAAGGGAGGGGGTTGAAAAACTCTATCTCGCTCTCTCTCTCTCTCTCTCTCTCTCTGAACTTTGGCGAAGAAAAAAAGCGAAAGAAAAGAAAAAGATGAAGAGGAAATACTAAACCGACACGGAACCCCGTAATTACTTTCGCTCGATAGATTCCCCTTTCCAGAGTGCTCTGCAATCTGCATTTGAACCTACACAGAATCATCATTCACTTTCGATTTAAAGTTAAATCTGTCTTGTGCAGAGATCCAGTTTGCCGCTCTGAATAGAAGACTCAGCGACTGCAAACTAAAAAAAAGAGAGAGAAAAGAAAAAAGAAAGGGGGGGGAAAGAGAGTCAAGAAGGAAAGCATGTCGTACGTAAAGATCGGTGCACGATTTGGATAATCGCCGGTGCACTTTGCTGTAAGCAGTTACTTTACGCTTTCTCGGATAGTGATCTCCATCATAACTTAATGTCGTAACCATACTACCGTATAAAGCACACAATCGAATTATTTCCTGGTCCACACACTCTTCCTCCCTAAAAAAAAAAAGAAAGAAAAAAAACTCGCTAATATATATTTACTTTTTTTCTATCAAAAAGAAAAAAAAGTGCGACAGTCACCTTTTAAACTACCTAATACTCTTGTGTTGTGGAGCTCTTTAGTAAGAATATACGCCTTTAATATAACGAGGACTCGCGACTCTCGGGGTATTTGATCGGCTCCAGGATAGAGACTCCCTATCTCTACGGAATCTCTTGGAATCGGTTTTTAATAAGGTTGATAAAGTCAACTTGGGCGGAAAAGATAGGTGGGGACGGGAATAGAGGGGTTGAGGATGTCGGTTACCTGCCTCGAAAGCGGATGTGCCACGGAAATAATTCACGCGTTATCTACGCCATCTTCCCAGGAGTGCAGCATCTTCCTTGGATCTTTAGTAGTGCACCAGCTGCGGGTACACAATGTCACTGTTAACATATATACGAATTCCCTATATATTGCGGCGGAATCCTTAACAAATTTTTCCCTTGTTTAACTCCTGCTTTTCAATTTTTAGTCACTTCATGATTTTTTTTCCAATCATTTACCTCCTCACAAAAATTCTAAAACAATGGAGGAATATTATTTTTCACCTTCTTCATTGAATTCCTAGAATATTAATAACCAACGAAAAATGTTTATAGTTTTATTCAGAGTTGCCACAAAAATTTTATTTTATTTTTCCCTGGAATCGATACATAATTTTGACTTTTTCCCTGATCCTAAAGAATATTCTCATTCAATCTAAAAATTATTAAATACTCAAAAAACTGTTCTATTAGGTACATTTATTCACGAATTTATTTAATTGAAAAGTCATTCTGAGATGAAAGAGTAACTTTTCTCTCAGACACTTAAGAACAGTAATTTGTTTGCAGCTCCTCTTTTATCTATTAAAAAAGCGAAAAACTTTTAAGAGCATTAAATACATGTTCAAGTTTAATATACATGACATTTTCTCTAAAATTTGAATAAAAAGTCTAAATTAGTAAATTTTTTAAAAATATTAATTTACTATTTTTTTTAACCTTATTTTTATTAATTTGAAATTTGAAATTTTCAATTGAAGATTTTTCATTAAACTGTTTGAGAATTCAATTCTTTTCAAAATTCATAATTAAATTTCTTCAAAATGTGATTTTGCAAAATTCCAATGAAATTAAAAAATAAATTATTTTTAATAAAATAAAAAAATTCATAAATTTAAGTAATATATTGTTGCAATATTTTAAAAAGAGAAAGATCATATTTTTTTAAAATAATAAAAAAAAGACGCCGTTTCTGAAAGTTGAAATAGATGAAAAGTTATCGGAAATGGTATATGAATATAAAAAATGATTTTTAACGCGAAAATATAAGTCAAGAAATTTTTTTAATTTTCTCTTCTTGTTTGTAAAATTTTGAACTGTCGCATAAGTGAAATAATGGTTCGAATTGATTAAGGATCAAGATACAGTGTGGTACAATAAAATAAATTCAATAAATTCAAAATCTTGCATAAAATTTAATTGCCATCCTGTCTTTAGCATTGTACGCATTTTAAAACTCGTTCAAGTTCGCATATACGGCGTGCAATCTGTGCGATCGCCTAAAGACACAAAGAATTGCCATAGGGGATAAAGGGAAAGGGAATGGTTGCAAATTCTGGACACGCCATATTTGGAAGCGCAAAGTTCCGGTTCTTCGAGCTAAGCGTTGAGCAACAAGAAACCATCAGGTCCCCAATTGTCTGATTGATTCCAATTAATTACTGTAATTTGATTTGCTTCGCTTTCATGTCTCATGAAATTATCAGCGTATTTACTTTTTACATTTTTATTTCTTTGTTTTATTGTTTTAGTTTAGAAATTTCTATCCAAAATAATTTCGGTAATTAAATAAAGGGAACTGATGTTGTCATTAATTTCTCGAAGTTTTCTTTTGTTTGGAAAACAATTTTTGCACTCGATTATTCTTTTGAAGGAATAAATTGAGTACAAATTTAGTAATTTTCTTCTTTTGCGTATTTTCAGGAGAATGTGAAGGAAAAAGAGAGGTGACAAAAAATGTACTCACCCGTTAGATGACTGCCAGTGAATTCGAAGTCGTCATCCTGGTCCCAATGCTTCAGACTTAAATTGGACAGTGATGTGGCGTTGGCGAATTCCAAGTTTGCGAAATGCCAGTCTAATATTTGTCGGTCCTTCGAGGATAAATATACATCGCTGCAAGATATAAAGGAACAATTTTCAAATTAGATCGATAAATTCAATTTAAATTCAAATTTACAATTAGAAATATTCGAAACATATGTGAAACGTATGTTTACAAAATTTATTATTAAATAATTTGTAATTGGCCCTCTTAAATTTAATTAGGTAATTCATTTAAAAATAAATTCATTGCCTAAATCAATTAAGTTTAAATTTAAATTATCGTCGTAGAAGTCGATAATTTTTAAAAATTCGTCAAATTAAATTGAAATTAAAAAATGTTAATGTAGGTACATCAAATAAATTAACAAAATAAATTTAAATTTAATTGTTTGTTATTAGAAGATAAGAAATCTCGAAATTCGTAATAAAAATCTACAAAATATGATTAAGATTGTTAACGATTGTTAATAATATTCTAAGAAAAATTTCTTTAAACACAAACCTTGGAGGAGAGGCTTCTAATTCTTGAAGCTTAGCCTCAATTTCTTTCTGTTGTTCCGCAAGCTGATCCCACTCCTTTAAAAAATGATATTAAAAAAATTAGAAACAATAATAACAAAATAACATAATACAAAATAGAAGATCGAAATAGTCTTCCGAATGAAAATTAATATTTCAAATAAATTATACTTACCTTACAAACATTATGCAAGTCACGCAATTTTGACCTCAAAACGAACTCCTGCGTAATATCTCTTGCTTGTTTACTGTCCACTGTTTCTTTATATTGTTTATCTAATTCAACCAAACGTTCCTTAATAGCAATCATCTGTAAAAAAAATTAACCTATTTTAGAAAAATATTTTTGATAATTTATATACATATATAGAGGCAATTCCACGTGAGATTTACCTATGACCTCTTAAAATCGGCCAAAAATATTTTTTTTCTATTCTGTATTGAAAAAAAACAGAATTTTGGATTTGTAAACGTAGAACTACTTTCAGTAGCCTATAAGTCTGAAAATATTGAGTTTAGAAAAAAATTGTCAAAGAATGAAAGTTTTAGTTTCCTTTGAACATTTAAAAAATGTTTATAAAATTTATCGTTTAAATTTTTTATTAAAAAAAATTTTTTTAATTTATTTACACCTTATAATGAAAAGAAGATTTTCCAAAAAGACATGTAGTGGGCCTGATGCGTCTATTAAATTTAAAAAAATTTCAAAAATCACGTGCATGCCTCATAGTGTGTTTTTTTATAATTAATTTTTCAAAAATGTCTACAGCCTAGAATTTTTAATGGATTTGAGTGTTTTCTTGTTTTAAGTTCAAGAGAAATAATTTTTCAACATTTCCATCCATGCAAACCTGAGAATATTCAATTATTTATAATTTTTTTTAAATCAAAGTTAACAAATTAATTGTATATACTTTACTTTAAAAATAAACTTTCTTTCTTATATTCCGTTTACTACTGATGTCTTAAATCAGTTTAAATTATTAATATAATCTCCAGTTAAATAGCAAATCATAAAATAATTTATGTAAATTGTTATAAACAATATTAGTTAGCAAATAGTTAACTTTGGTTCCTCTTTATAAAAACTTTCTTCTTTCATAATCATACTTTTTTGGTTCATTTAATAAATATATCTCATTTAAAAAAAAAATTAAATATATTTATGAAATGAACCAACAAAAGTATGTATGATTATGAAAAAAGAAAGTTTTTAAATAAAGAAGAACCAAAGTTAACTATTTGTTAACTAATATTTTTTACAACAATTTACATAAATTATTTTATGATTTATATTTAACTGTAGATTATATTATACCTAGTAGTTTAAACTGATTTAAGACGAATAAAAGTTAACTTTGATTTTAAAAAAATTTTAAATAATTGAATATTCTCAGGTTTGCATGGATGGAAATGTTGAAAAATCATTTCTCTTGAACTTATAACAAAAAACACTCAAATAATAATAATAATAATAATTCTAGGCTGTAGACATTTTTGAAAAATTAATTGAGTTGCTGGATCGTAGAAAGGCACGTAAATTTTTTTTGATCGAAATCAAAGCTCTCCTAGACACTCAAAATTCAACTTTTGAGTTTAAATAGTTTGAATGCATATCCTTAAAAGTAAAAAACATTACGCATATAAAATATTTAAAGTTAAGAGTAAAGTTTTGAGTGACCTGAAGGATTTTGATTTTAGTGAAAAAAATTTACGTGCCCTTCTACGATCCAGCGGCTCAAGTATAAAAAAACATACTGTGAGGCATGCACGTGATTTTTGAATTTATTTTTTAACTAAATAGACGCATCAGGCCAACTCCAGGTCTTTTGGGAAAACCTTTTGTACATTTTAAGGTATAAATATTTTTTTTTTAAATCTGGTCCAAAGTTAAAAAAAATTAAGTTTTTTAATAAAAAATTTAAACGATAAATTTTATAAACATTTTTTAAATGTTCAAAGGAAACTAAAACTTTCATTCTTTGACAATTTTTTTCTAAACTCAATATTTTCAGACTTATAGGCTACTGAAAGTAGTTCTACGTTTACAAATACAAAATTCTGTTTTTTTCAATACAGAATAGAAAAAAAATATTTTTGGCCGATTTTAAGAGGTCATAGGTAAATCTCACGTGGAATTGCCCATATACGAATTTTGTTATTAAGGTTTTGTTCCTCCTCGTACTTGTGATGTGATTGTTGGTATAATATTTTTAAATTCCTAAAAAATATAAGTAAATACGCAAAAACTGCCCTTACTTTTTGTGAACAATGAGAAAGAATAGAATAAACAGTTAGAATGCTAAAATATGGGGGTCATTTTCGTACCACCCCGACTATTTTCACAAAATGTTTTGCCAATCACTTATAATATTGATTTTGAATATTGTGTGTTGAAGTTAAGATCATAAACAATCAAAATTAATTACGTTTAAATTGTTGGTATTTTGTGAAAGTGTTCGAAAGACGGTATTGACGAATTTTTTAGTGGTACCATCTTTAAGAAACATAAGGGGGTCGTCGGTATGGGTACTTCATACGACTGGGGCTAAATGTTAAATTTTTCATAAATTATTTTTTTTAGACAATAAATCCGCTTAGATGCAAATTTATATAGATCAATACTGTATGACAACTTGTCCTCAACCCACACTTTACATTATGAACACGACAAAAATGAACAAAATGTCACATAACTACGAACATTCTATTTAATTAGAGTGATAACACCCTTCTATAATCAACATTGCAATGCTCTAACTATTTCCATTTGAAAGGTAATAAATTTTAACTGTTTTGACTGTTTAACAATTAGCAGTCTTCTCTACTTTGAAAGTAATTTATTGACGCTAGATGGCGCTATTTTTTTAAAGAATTTTTAAACAATATTCCCGCCATTAATTACAATAAATAAATCAAAACAGTAAACAAATATTTATAAATATTAATATTTTTACTAGAGGTGTGAGATTATAGTTTCTTTAAAGAATGTTTGGTTTAATAATTAATTGACGATTATTCGATTTGATCGTAAAGCTTCTGTGATAATAAACATGATTTTATATAATTAACTTGACAAGAAACTATAACTTTACACTTCTAGTAAATATTATATATTAATAAGTAAATATTAATATTTATAAAAATAGGTATATATAAAAAAATGTAAATTGTTGGTAGACAATGATATTATTTTTAAAATAAATTTTTATAAAACATTGGAAGAATTAATGATCTACAACTTTTGACATTTCAAAAGAAACGAAATACATAAATTTTGTTGAAAATATTTTCATAAATAAAAAACAAAAAGTAAACAAATAATAATTAAATAATAATTATTATTAGTTAAATGTTGAAGAAAAGTTAACAATCTATCCAAATCATTTATCACTTAAAACCTCATTAAGATTTCATGTATACATCGACAGCACAGCCATCCTATAAAGTAATACAGAAACCTGGTTTTTCTGAAAAAACCTTTTTAAAAATTAAATTTTAATTTCAAATTAGCAAAAAACTCAGAAAAAACGGGAACATGGTGGGATAGCAGGTTTCTGTATTACTTTATAGGACGTCTGCGCTGTCGATATATACATGAAATCTTAACTTTTCTTACACATTTAATTAAATTAATACCAAATGATAAATTCTTTTTCTTTAATTTAATAATAATTATTATTATTTCGAAAATTATTATTAATTTTCTATTTAAATATAGACGCAAAATTCTTGTAGTAAAAATTTAATTTGATTCAGACATTCAGAACTTTAGGATCATGATAATTTATTAGAAAATAATTAGAAAAATTTAGTATATGAATTAACGTGATTGTACAAATTTCCCAATTGTTTTATAATAAAATTATTCTATTTCTAAGAAATAAAAAAATAATATACTAACTCTGTGTTGATTAGCTATAAGTCGTCCTTGCAAGGCCAGGTATTGTCCAAGATGAGTAACTTGTCTTTGTTTAACACCCTGCTCTTGTAATCTTATCACCCATTCGAGAGCTTGTCCTAAAGAAACTGGACGTGTTGGAGCTGTTTGTGTTGTTCCACCAGCATTATTATTAACATAATTAAAATCTAAATGATGCGAAAGATACGAAGTTGCTTCTAGTAAACGATTAAATTCTCTTTCGACCATTTCGTCTTTATCCTTTGGTACCTGAAAAAAATTTATATATTATTTATTAATTTATTTATTGTGAAGAAGAATAAAACGAAAACACTCGGACAAATAGTTTTTAAAAATTAGTTTACTCCAACGTTTCGAAATCTAACTGATTTCCTCTTCAGGAAGTCTATAAAAATATAAAATAATATGCAAATAATATACAAAAAATATAATTAATCTAACATTAATTCATAAAAAATAAATAAAATAATAAAAATTAAGTTGAGAATAACATACCTATAAAATATTATAAAAACAAATTTTGTAATAAATACAATAGTATATATTTTTTGTATATTATTTATATTTTCTGTATATTATTTTATATTTTTGTATATTATTTTATATTTTTTCAGAATCCCTAAAGAGAAAATCATTTAGATTTCGAAACGTTGGAGTAAACTAATTTTTAAAAACTATTTGTCCGAATGTTTTCGTTTCATTCTCCTTCACTATAATTACTATTTCTTGGACGTAAAAGATTTATTAACAATTTATTTATAATTTAATCAAATTTATTCTAAAATAGTAAAAATATTTAAATGTAAAATTATAATCATTTTAAATTACAAAAAGAATAGATAAAAATTTGTAAGATTAAAAATATGAATGATTTATGGAATTAAAAAATTTCGAAAAAAAATTAAAATAACAATTATTATTATAAATAATAATAAATTTTAAAAATTAGAAACTTAAATTTTATATTTTCTTTTTTTAGGCTATTCTTATTAAAATTGTATCTGGAAATTATTAAATGAAATCACATTTAAGTATTAATTTGAATTCGTTATTGAAGTTTTCAAATTTTCTTGAGATAGAATTATAAATTGTACTTACAGTTTGACCATCACTTTCATATAAGGGGCATTTTTGTCTAATTTTATGCAATTCCATATTAATTTGTTTACTGAGAGTTGTTACAGGATTACCACCAAGCCCAGTAACAACCATTGCCCCTAAATCGGCAATGTAGGACGATTTTCGAAAAGTTGCAATTCGTCCACCTACTCTGTCCTGTAAAAAAATTTAATTTAAAAATTTAATTTAAATGTTAGCTTTATAATTAAATTTAAATTTCTTCTTTAAATTGAGCAAATAAAAATAACATTTAAAAGAAATAATCAAAAAATGAAGAAGCAATGTTTACTTACTCTAGCTTCCAAAACAATGACCTCCAAGCCAAATTGTTGCATTTGTTGAGCTGCAGCTAAACCTGCAATTCCTGCTCCAATCACTATTACTTTGCCTAATTTCTTCGTTGGAATTGGCTGTAATAAATCATTTTTTTATTAGTAGCACTAATTTTTCAATTTACTTATATAACTTTGTATTTTTCATGATTAACACTACCTTGAGTCGTTTAAATACACCAAAATTAATGAATCCGTGTCGTTCTAGAAAAGCATGAACTCGTCGTGCAAGAATTGTGTCACTATTATAAGGCGCCTCAATTTGAGGCAAGGCATTTTCAAAAATGAGTTGTTGTTTTGCATTTTCCAACCATATTTGCAACTGTAAATTGATGACACACATTATTAAAAACTCTTAAAATTTGTAATCAAAAAATTTACTTAATAATTTACAATTTTACGACTACTAAATAATAATTCAATAATTATATTAAGGATTCGGATAAATTATAATTAATCAAGTTACTTCAAAGTAATTAAATGATTTCTATGAAATAATTATTTGAAGTAATCCGATTAATTATAATATATTAATAATTAAAATGTAAAAAATAAATTACGCAGTAAAAAAAAATTGGTTTAAAACAAAAAAATACAGTAATGTTTGAACTCACTAATCTGTTTCTAATGTGCAAAAAAACTTTTTGAGTCTGTGGAGGTCCATTGGAAACATCAGGAAAACAAGCTGCTTCAGTTGATGTTAATTTATCGAAAGGAAGACGGCTTTGAAATGCAGCACCTTCCAGGCCATTGAGCAATTCTTTCACTAGAGGAAAAACATATTATATTAAAAAATGAAAAATGCAAAGTTTTCCATACTCACTGTAAGTTAAATGCAAATTTCATAATAATTACCATGTGGATCTTCGTGATCACTGTCCTGATCTTCCTCCTCCTTTGTTTCACTTTTTGCAGGAATAGGTGGAGGAGCTGTTGCTACTGGTTCTGGATCCTTTTTGGTTTCAATTAAACCCTTCTTTTCCGGTGTTCCCAAACCAGTTTTTGATTTTTCAGATGTATCTGAAGTATTTTCATCATCCAGTTGATTATACTTCTCCTCCATTTCTCTATATTCAACCTATATTTTTTAAATTATTATTTAAAATTAGGAGACAAAATTTTTAAGTAAGTAATTATGTAAAATATTTTCAGTCTAAATGTTACTTTAATTAGTACTTGGAAATAAAATACCTAACATTTGCAAATTAATGTAAGTTATAAGTTTTGTTGTATTGAATATTATTGGGTAAACATTTCACCGAAAACGTATATATATCATTTTGTATAAAATATAATTCAAAGAAATTTACGAATATTAATTATCTGTTCTAACAGAAATACATTTTCAAAAAGTTAAAAAATATCAAAATTTATATTAATTATACAAAGCATACAAAATAAAAAAACACATGAACGGGGTCAAAACATAACCTCTTCAAATAGTAAACAACTCGGAACAAATACATTAAACTTTACAAACTTTTAAATGCATGACTACACCAAATTAAGTTAATAAGTAATAAAATGTCATTTCTACATGTTACATTATTAATGCTACCATAATCATTGATGAATTGTTTAAATATATAAAAAATATTTAGTTACCTTTGCTCGTTTTCGGCGACTCATTTTGCCTCGTGCACTCTTCGAATACAGAATTTCACTACAAGTAAATCACAAATCCCACACAATTCTTTCTTTTTTCACTTTAAACTTAATTCAAAACGTTACGATTTAAAAGTTTTATATATTAAATAAATTTTCAGTTTTTTTTATAAAAACTCAAAATTGGCATGATGTTTTCCGACGGGCACTAACACAATTGCACGAGCAGCAGTACTGGCAACGTTTAGAAATGAAAATCTGAGATTGGACGCAATGCGCATGCATTCGTAAAGTTCCAGAATTGCCAGCCTGCAACAATTTAAAAAGTAAACATAACCCTATTTCCTATTTATTATTATTTTGATTTCTCTATTTATTTATTTGGATTTGTAATTAAAATTTTAAGTTAACTTACGGCAGAAACTGAAAATTGAAATTAGTTTCTTGTTATTTTATTCGATTTCATTCAGTTATTTCCGTTTTTCGTCTTTAGATAGAGGGGTTACATAACCCAAAATCCAGTTACAATAAACAATTTAATATGTGAATAAGGTGAATAATTATCAATTTACAAAAACATTTGCCTGCAGTCGGCTCTATTTTTGGTTAAGTCACGCAGGAATTAGAATTTACACCTGCCGTGTTTTTATTAAAAATATTCCACACGTCGTATTATGGTGTGTTCTGTAAAGTTGGTGAATTTTTTGAAAATAAAACTCTCCTACTGTCATTTTGTGTATATTAAATTAACTCTGGAATATTTTTGAGAACAATGACGACGGGACGACGAAGAGCATCACATTCAAATTCAGGGAGTTCATTATTCAATTCCTCCGGGAGTTTTCGATCTCGAACACTTAATTTTCGACCTAATTCCACACAAGAGGATCGAGGAGGTACGAGACCAACAGCTGTTCCAAGTTCAATTGGTCTTATTTTAATAACAGCAATTCTTCACATTTGTAAAAAATCCTTGCTCTTCGATACAAAATTAAAAGTTGCTTTATATCTCGGAGCTCTTTTCCTCGGCTCTATTGTTACCGATGCAATCAAGGTGCCAAGAAGTTATTTTTCCAGGTAAATTTTCAACTTTTAAGAACAATGCTTATATGGTAAACATCGCGGAAAACGAAACTTTTGTAACGTAACAGTCTTTTTAAAATGTTCATAACTTTTAAATAATAAAATCTAAAAATTTTATTTTCATAAACAATATTGGTGAAAAAAATATATTTTAAGATGCATCCAAACAAATTTATTAATTTTTTGTTATTTAAAAGTTACGGACAAAACAAAAAGACTGTTACACGTTACATGCTTGGCGATGTTGATCATAATATGAGTATTGCGATTCAAATTAAATTTGTAAATACGATTTAGATGGCATGCATAAATATATAATGGTTGATATTCTTTTTTAGATCGGATAATGCATTGAATCGGTATTTTATAAAATGGGCCTGGGGATGGCTGCTGACGACAATGATACCGTGGGTTGTGTTGACAGTGCACACGATTGGTTGTGGTCGACGAATTATTTTAATAAAACACATGGCGCGTTTGATATTTGCCACGTGCGCTTGGCTCCTTTGGATAAATTTATTTCACTACATTGAAACAAATTTCGGAAGGTGTTACAACACGAAAGATATTCTTTTGCAGGAAAAAAGCAAATGCCTGCAAGTTGGTAAATTTTGGAGCGGTCTCGATATTTCTGGACACGCTTTTATTATAATTTACTCGAGTCTTATTCTTGCCGAGGAGGGTAGAAGTTTAATTGGATGGGAAGGAATAAAAGATCTAATAATACAAGAAGAACACACGAGAACAGTTGCAACCGAAAATAGTACGGGTCCATTGAAGAATTTATGTGACGAGGACTTTCTATTTTTGAAAAAAGCGTACAAAGTATTGACACCATATTTACGTGGTCTCTTCATAACAATGACAATGCAACAATTGTTATGGGACATTATGCTCGTGGCAACAATTCTTTATTATCATAATATGGCGGAGAAATTTCTTGGCGGTGTGGCAGCAATTTTCACATGGTACATGAGTTATCATTGGTTATTTAGGATGACGAAATTGGGATGTACATGCCCTGGACAGGGACTTTTTAAATATGCCGCAGAACCGAAAATAAATATTGAGAGTAATTCTCGTATGCGAAGAAATACGTTAAATAACACAAGAACAAGGTATGGATTTATCGGTGTATTGAGAAGTATGTTTTTTACTTAAAACAATATATTTCACACCGATGAAAAGAAAGAAATAAATTAATGCCTTTCTAGACAAACTGCTGTGGTAATCAGGGAGTCTAAAAAGTAAATTTAGCTTTAATTGAAAAAAACGCAAAACATTTAGTACAAATAAATTTATATAAATAGAATTTGTCGAACCATGATTTAAGCATTTTACACTTTGGTGAGAATTAAGATTTTTATTTATTAATCAATTAATAGGGGAATTTATTTATTAGCGGAAAATTGTGACAATTTTCCCGAGTACGAATTTTTGTACTCTGAATGCCATTTATTGAAATGTAATTTTAAATAATTTTTAAATGATTAGTTATTTAAATTTATTAAATTATTCAAATTCTAATAGTTTAATATTTTGGTGTCTGTATTAACAAGAAAAATTGAATTTAACGAATGTCATGACGAATTTAAAGAATTAAATTTCTATACTTGTAAATAATCCAAACGCACTGAACAAATAACGAATAATTTTTTATATTACAATGAAAATTTATAAAAGATAATTCAAGTGAAACTAATGAATAGTACATTATGCTTTGATTTCACTATTATATAAATTTTAAATTTATATTATTACTTTACTTTACACAACATAGGCGTATTAAGGTCACTGTATGCTACCTGTGCCAGTGTCGGTGCATGCTAAGTTCCCCCATATAACCCAGCTGGTCAATAAAGTGTCCATTATTGCCCTAGGGGAAACTTATAGTTTGCTCCTGTACAGGTAGATAAAGTTACCATAACACAACTGAGTTGCATAAAAAAATTATTATTTCTTTATATATTTGTATTTGTCGTGTGTTTTTCTTGGATTGTTATTTTAACATGTAAATCTTTCGAATTGTACAGTAAATAATTTAAAACATATTCCTGTTTTGCTATCAAAGATTTATCGCGGAATAATAGATATTTTTAATACATTACATGATTTATTAAATCATAAAATATACAATTGTTTCTATTATTCTGCAAAATGTAATTTCATTATAAATTAAAAATAAATTAATCAATTTGATACAATTAAGTCTTGTTTAATTTAAATAATTTCTTTTCTTAATCCCTTCACTGTAATGATGAAGATTTGACTGACAAAGTCTTCGTCATCAGCAATTAAAGGGTTAAAAGAGACAAATACATTGCTATAAAATAATTTTATTATAATATAAAAAAGGTACAAAATTTCACTCAATATAAATCTTTAACAAAACTTCAAATACAAAATATCCTTAACAACTATTTTACATACATTTTTTTTCACAATCTTCCAAATCACTAAATCTGTTTTTGTTTCCCATGCAACCTCCGTAAGTGAATTGTTCGCATTTTTTCTCTTTAGCATTAAAAGCATATTTTTCTATTGAACCAAAACAAGGGCCTTGATCGATTGGTTGTGTACATTCTGAAATATCAAAATTAATGAGCGAGATAATCATTTTGAAAATATAAAAGAATAAAATGTTTTAAATAAAAATGAGGAAAGAATTCTTATTGAAATTTAAATTACAAATGTAAATGAATAAATTGAGACATAACCATTTGGGATTAATTTAGAATCTTCAACGAAAAATTAATATTTGGGTGATTCTCCTGAAAAGAACCTGTTTTTTTTCAAAAACAAAAAAAAATTAATTTTTACATTTTCTGAATTTTTTTGTCATGGGTAGGTTTTAAATACGATTAAAGATAAAAATCTGAGTTGCCCAAAATTAATTTTCAAAAATAAGCCTTCCAGCATTATTTTAATATTAAATGTTTTGAAGGTTAAATATACTGTAATCAATATTGGGGTTTTTGTAAAAAAATTCCTTTCAAATTTAATTTCTTTAATTTATTAAACTTTTAACATTATTCATTTATAATTTAATGAATTGTGTATTTAATAATTCATTTATAACTATTTTATCTTTTCAAAAATAATTAATACATATTTTTTATATTGAACGGAAAAAAATTGTAATGGATTTTTTAATTTATCATTTTAAGTTCAAAATTGATATTTTCTATAAAAAAATTTTATTTTTAATTATAATGTTATTATTTATCTAACATTCTTCTTAATATGTTATATTTTAAAAAATTAAAAATATTTTATTTTAAATTAAACGGAAAAATTGTTTATAATTCAAGGGTTAGGTATTTGAAAATAATGATTAAAAATTTAAAAACAAAACAATAACGCTTACCGAATATGAAAAAGGATTTGAAGATGAATAATAGTTTTTCAAATAAAAAATTCACATTTTTATTAAATTTAAAAATATTGAAACATAATTTAACAAATTTTGTGGCTACAACTTCAAATATTTATATATATAGATTACGTGTAATTAAAAAACAGTTTAAAAATATGATGTTATTAACTGAAAAACAAGGCTTCGGAGATGAATTTGAATTTTTACTCCCATTGCCAGTAATTTTTAATTAAATATTTAAAAAATTTCTTTGCTTTCTTTGAACTAAATATAAGTGAAAAATAAACTGTAAATTCTAAGCTTCAATTTGATATATATTAAGAAAGACTACTTATATTACAAAATTTTTAATTCTATTAAAAAATAATTAAAAATATTTATCATATTTAACCAAAACCAAAAGACAAAATTAAATAAAGTTTTTTACTAAGAAAAACTTTAAATTTTAACATTACAATATTATGTAAAGATAAATAGTGTTATGAATAAATTTTTGTTGAAATTTATACTCAACAAAATATCAATAAAAAGTTAATGCAAATATTGAGTCTCACGTTGGAGACACGTGAAGTGGTCCCTTTCAGGAGAATCACCTATTTATAGCTTTAAATTTTTAAGCATATTTTTCATTATCTTACCTTCACAAGCATCTTGACAATCTTTTAATTCGGTAAATCTGTTGCCATTACCATTACATCCGCCGTATTCAAATTTCACACATTTCTGTTGTGTTGAATCAAAGCCATAAGATGGAAGAAATGCACGACAAGTACCAATTTCAATTGGTTGCGAGCAAACTGTAAGTAAATATTGAAATTAATAAACAGTTACAATAACATAAAATAACAAATAGCTGAATAAAATCTCAAAAAATAATTACAATTTATTCATTTATTTAACAAAATAAACTGGATACTGAAAATATAATTAATATTAAATAATATCAAACAAAAAAACAATAATTCAAAAGAGTTTAATAAAATACGAACAATTTAAAACAACAATTATAATTGAATAAAAAAATGAAAAAATTATTTTAATATTACATTCTTTTTTTCATTTATTTTAATTTAAAATAAATAATTAATGTTAATTAATTAAATTAATAATAAATGTTTATACCGTCCGTAATGTTTGAATCCAAAGAAGCCGCTGAAGTAATTACTGCTTGTTGCATTACAACACAAATAACAAAAATACTCAATTGAAGAACGTTTGCCATTTTGATTCTTTTACAACGAATTTCTTTATAGAAAAAAATTTTGACTTACTCTGGTGAATTGTGAATTGGAAATAATTTCAAGAATAATAGATCTGCTTTTATATAGGAAAAAACGACACGTGGTGCGGGTGTTTGGAAGAAAGAAAAATAAAAATAGAATTTCCGTTTTTTCTATTAAAAGTTCTAAGATGACGCATAGGAAGAATATTTTATTTGCTTTTGTATACTCGAATTTCTAAAACACACAATGCTGAAATTGAAATTTCCATAAATTTATTCGTTTCGAAAGAATCTCATCTTTGGAGAACTTTTATAAATAAAAAAAAAGAGTCTGTTTTTAGATGATGTTCCCAAGAAAGCGCACGTGCTGTCAAAAATAATAAATTCGACTATACCATAAAAGTACAATCAAGTTCAAATTTTGTTGTTGTTCTATACAAAAAAAAACTCTTTGGAATTAATTTTGCTTCGAATTTACAAAAATTAAAAATAATAAATATATTTATTAAAATTTTCCTTTTTCATTTTAGTAAACTTTTGTCAAAATACTTAAGAAATTAATTATAAAATTTGCTCTTAGTTTGTGTATTTTGAAAATCTCCGCCCGTTTTCATGACTGCCAACCTACAAATTTTTCTTTTTTCAAAACTTATAGTTTACGAACATTTACGAACTATGTTAGAAAAATGTTTTTAATATTTTAATTTAAATAAATTAGTAAACTCATCTTTTGTTTTTATAAACAAGTTACGAAGTTAAAAAAAAATGTTGTTATTATTCCATAAATTAATTTTTTGTGAATTGATTGGCAATTCTGGTAGAGAGATCGAAACTTCGATACTATCGTCGTACTATCTCCAACTAACTATCCCTGCTTAATTCCCATAGTTTATTTTTATCAAGTGCATGAAAAGTTAAAGATCACAACATAGGACTCGGACGACTCGGAGAAATTACCTATAACTGCGCTAACTTCAGGTGCATTGTTTTAAGACCGCGCATGCCGTGCATTACTGAACACCTGCAACAAAAATGGCCAGCTTAACACAAAATTCGAGTGGTTTTCTCGCTAAATTATCGGCATTAGTTGGTGCTCCCGAAGATGCTCTTTGTCTTCTCATCTCCATTCTCTTAGGTAATATAAATTATCAATACTTTCTCTTTAATATTCTCCAATTTTTCATTGAACATTCATTGCTTTCACTTGTTAGAATTCATTAGTTAAGACTATAGAACTAAACATGCAGTTTGCATTATAATATTAAGTTATTCAATTCATAATATTATTACAAGATTACAAACTTTGTAATGTCATATAAACGTTTTGTGCTCATAACCTTTTTTTATACGTATATATAACAAACTAATATGGAGTTTCCCGATAGAAACCAGTTGCTTTTTTATTATCTTTTAAGACAAATTTTCTAATTTGGCATATTCATTATACGTACTTGAGGTTATTCAATTTATATAGAAATTATAATATTAATTTTTTGGATGAATCGCTTCTGATCATAACCTTTCTTTTTTACATACACATGTACAATACACTAATATGGAGTTTGGCCCTCTGATAGAAACCAGTTACTTCTTTTTATTATTTTTATGGTATCAATATGAATAATGCTTTATATAATTATATCTATCAGTTTAGTGAAAATACTACGTTTTCAATATATGTAATATTAAAAGTAGAATTGACTATGTTTTTTAATACATAAAGACAGAAATATTTTCTTACAAAACAATTTTTTTATTGAAAATTTCTCAGTTGTAACATAATAATAATAATAATAATAATAATCTCAAATACTTTTTCTCCGATATTTTTTCTGTCTATTTTTATTTATCAAATATAGTAAAACGTTATTCATTTTAAATATTGTAAATAATTGTTTATTTTATTTTTATACGAATTACAAAAAAAAAATTGTCATATAATGTAATAATATTGGTTTTTCGTTGAAATAAGGTAATATTATGTCTATTTTTAAATCCAGTTCTTATCGAACGATATTGAATTTTCACTCCCTTTTTGTTTCCTCTTTATTAGCTGTTATTTGAGAGATTATATTGACAGTAAAGTGTATAAATTTCATTAAAATGAATATGTAGAACAACTGAGGAGAAGCCATAATAATGTTAAAAGAACGCTAGTAGTGATTCATGGTATTTTTTTATATTTTAACATAATATCTTGACGACAAAAAGTTCTTTGAACTCTATATATTTTGAATATTGTAATTACATGGTAATTGTTATGATTTCTTTGTTTGTTTTTTCAATTGTTTAGAGTTGCAAATTATTTTTTGAATGATACGACATCAATATTCATTGTAATCTAGACTGTACATGTATAGTTTTTACATATGAAACATAATCCCATTCCCCTTTACAATGTACGACATTATCGCTATTCTACTGATAAAAAGTTGTACACTACGTCTACCTGGCATTATAGATTAATTTAATTTATATTCTTACAATATTCTTTATAATAGAATTATAAACTATCTTTATAAATAATAAATGTAATTATTTTCAAAAAACATATGTAATTATTCTTAAAAATTATATTAGAATTAGTCCAAAGAATTAAATTATTTAAAAACTTGTTGATTAATTTTTTTTTATTTTTAGATAATAATTCAATATTAAAAGTATTATAGAATTAATTTTTTTAAATAATTGAATTTTGAAAAGGATTTTTTTGTAGAATTAATTTTTTTCCAAAAGTTTAATTAAAATTTTGTTTCGTATTTCTAAAATATGGAAAAAAATTTAATTTAATTGTTTTATTTCACATTATTCTATTTTCTAATTATAAATTTTATTAATTAATTTTCTTTTTTTGCAGGTTTTCCATTAGCATTAATTCATAGGTATACACTTTATGGCCAAGATCCAGTTAGTCAACATTTATTTTTCATCGTTTGCGGAGTACTGCTTGGTTTTTGGAATTACGGTAATTGGATATAAAAAAATGTGTTATAATTTGAAAAAAATTGTCATCTTTGAAATTGTATTTTAAGAATATTTAATTTTTAGGTTGGAGTATACTTCATCCGATAATTACAGTCTGTGCAACTTATGCAATCATTAAAAGACTTGGTAGTACAAAACAATGCCTTCAAGCATCTTTTTTATTCAACATGGGCTATTTATTTTACGGTAAGTTCCATTTAGCGATTTGTTAAATTTGCTGAAAGTAAGATATCTCTTGTTTAGCAAATCGTTACAAATTTTTAATTAATTATTTTTTATTTTTTCTTGCAATTTTTTTATTATTACATTTATTAACATGGAATTTTGTATCTTGATTATTAATCTTACTATCTAAATCTTAATTATGTTCTTCATTTTCTTTACAGGCTATTTAACTACAAGCACAGAAGATTACGATATTAAATGGACAATGCCACAATGTGTACTCGCTCTTAGATTAATTGGCCTTTCATTCAATGTGTGGGATGGTTCCAAACCTGATGTAAGTACCGAAATCTTTAACAGGGTATCTAACGGTCAGGAAAGTCACGAAAAAGTCAGGGAATGTCATAGAATTTGTTAGATATCAATTTATTGTCAAATATGTCAGTTACCATATTTTTGGTTCATATAAAATTAGTAAAAATTAAGCGAAATGTCATGAAAAAGTCAGGTAATTTTTTTTTTCAATTCTTGTTAGACATCCTGTTTAAGTAAAACAAAATTATAATTATTTTTTATAATTAATGAAAACTCTTAAAAACGAACTTTTGTAAAATAATTTTTATTTAATTTATCTTTTTTTTCAATTTACCAGAGTGAATTGTCTGCATTTCAAAAGCAAACCGCCCTTAAAGAGCAACCCTCTTTTCTGGAAATTGCCGCATTTTCCTTCTTCCCAGGATCATTTTTAGTCGGTCCTCAATTTAGTATGAAAAGGTATCAAGATTACGTCAATAATCGTCTCATTGATACGGTGAGTAAAGAAAACAAGAAAAAAATTTACGATAATTTATTTATACTTTATTTTTTTTTATATTAAACTTTATTTTACTTAAAAAATTATTGAGAAATAGGAAAAAACATTGTACACGACTTACTTTTAACTAACATTAAATTTCTGTTGGTATTTTAAAAGTAGTTTGTCTGAAATTTAATTTTGATAATAAATAAAAATTATTTTCAGGATGGAAATAGTGAAAAGTTACCAGACTGCATAATTCCTGGTATTCAACGTTCGTCGCTTGGTTTTGTCTATTTGGCGCTCTATCAAATTGGAAATCAATTCTTCCCTGAAAAATATTTACTAAGCACAGACTTTGAAAATTTGAATTTCGTTCAACGTTGTTTCAGTGTTGGAATTTGGGGTCGTATTAATTTATATAAATACATTAGTTGCTGGCTCATGACTGAAGGAGTGAGTACAATCTTTTTATTTATTCAATTGCTTTTATTATTAGGAGTTATGTTAATTTTTTATCAGTTTTATTAACAATTAACAACAATTTTATTAAACAAATTACTTAAATTACAAATCAAATTTATAGAATAATAATAATAAATGTAGATATATGAAAATTTAAAGTTGGAGATTAGTAAATTTTAGTATCAACTACAAAAAGATTTTTCAAAAAATTCGTAAAATTGATTAACAATTTCTACTTTTACTTTCTTTTACTTTGACAATATTTATTTTCGTAAAATCTATCAACATCCACTTTTTCTTTCTTTAACTCTCAAAATTTTTCTTCTACAATTGTTGAATTTTTCTAATTATTTTAAGTAGAAGAATTCAAAACTATTATTTCACTACATATTATTTCAAAAATGATAAAAATGAAATTAACAAAATCAAATTCTATAATAAGAATTCTTTCTCTATAATAGAAATAGTATTAATAGTAATAATATACAATTATAATTAGTTCTTTTATTTTCACTGTTTATTTAAAACTAACATACTTTTTGAATTTTTCAAGTAAAAATTATTTGCTATATCGTTAAATTAATTAATAATAGTTAATTAATTTTTAGTGTTTCTTTTGCGAAAATTAAGCAAAATTGTATTTGAATACATAAATATCTATGCTTCGCTTGTCGCGCTTTTATTTCTTTTCGGATTTTATTTTGCATTCTTCAAAAAAAATTCCCCTCAGAGATTTCTAAGACTTTGTTTGACTAATCTTTGTTTGACTCCTTAATAAGTGTGAATATTTGTTTTGAGCAAATGTGGTTTGTTTGCATAAATTTGTTTTTTTTCTAAAAAATAAGAAAAAATAAGAGGAAGACTGAGAAATATTGCAAAAAATGAATATTATATGTACGCATAAGAAATATTTTTTTGCTTGAAAAAAAATTGCATGGCTTTAAATAAGGTATGTAAGAATGTTTTAATTTTTTTAATTATTTACTAACAGACAAAAAGAATTGACTAACACTTGAAAATAGTTTTTATAAGTTTGTTTGTTTTCTTTTTTCTTCAAGGTACGTACATTTGTATTATTTATTATCAAGAAACAAATTCAGATACATTGTTAACCGTATTTATCGATTGTTTTACTCTACAAACACCTTTTTTCTTTCTTTCCTTCTTTCTTTTTTTCTTTGAATTCTATTTAATTTATGTTCTTTCCAATTAAGTTCTACTAATTTTTTAATTAATAAAACAATGTTATATATTTAATTAAACTCTATTTAATTTTATAAAATATTTTAATTGAATTACTCTTTGATTTTACAATTCCGAAATTTTCTGTAATTTATTTAAAATCGTAAATATTAAAATATTGATTTATTCTAATTAGCAGAGATTTAATTTTTTGAGATTTATAGAAAATTGTTTATTATTTGCAATTAGAAAAAGTATTGAATTAAGAATTGTATTGTATTGTATGGTTGATAATTTTAATGATTTATTTATGTTTTTATAAATTAATTTTTGTCTTCAGGTTTGTACGGCTTTTGGATTAACGTACAACGGAAAGGATTCTTCTGGTCATTTAAAATGGGATGGCTGTGCAAATGTGGAATTACTGACATTTGAGAATGCAACTCAATATGATCATTATATTCAATCGTTTAATATTAACACAAATCATTGGAGTGCAGAATATATTTACAAGAGACTCAAGTTTCTTGGATCAAAGCTTTATAGTCAAGTAGGAACTCTTGCCTTCCTTGCCGTGTGGCATGGCTTTCATTCTGGTTATTACATGTGCTTTGTCATGGAGTTTATTATTATGTACTTCGAGAAAGATGTAAGTTTCTTTTTTGTATTTAAATCATCTATAAATTAATTATTCTTCCTCGAGAAAGAATTGTTCTGATTTTACTGAATTTTATCCAAAGAATCTTGAAAACAAAATTATAATAATACTACTATACTAAAAAAAAAACTATTAAAATCTAATTCAGGATTGCCACAGGTCAGGGGAATCAGCGAAAACTCAGAGAAAATTAAATTGGTCAGGGAATTTTAGCAGAAGTATTTTAAAAATATTTAATTTATAGAATCCATTAGAAAACTCTGAATATTGTTGTCCAGCAAACTTTAAAAATACTTTTTATCCCACGTGCACAAAAATTACGCTTTCAGATAGCTGACGATAGGGTGTAAAGTCATTCATTTGTTCGACTGTGTGAAAATGGCGTTCTTTTTACCCTAGGGCCAAAATAACAGCTGTTCCCGTGCGTTTTTTCTGCCCTGGAGTAAAAACGAAGGCCATTTCATACAAATCGAACAAGTGAAAGACTTTTACTTCCTGTCGTGTGCTATCTGAAATGGACACTTTTGTAAATAAATAAAAATAATATAAAAAGTTATCGAAAATATTATCTTTTAAAATAGAAAAAATTTCACATGAAATTATGAAGAATAAATTAATTTCTAAATTTGTTGTGCAATTATATTATCACAAAATTCTTTTTATAAAGATTATTAATTATTGAAATTTGATAAAATTGAATTGTAAACTATTGGATTTTAGAAATATTTTAGGTGAACTTTTTATTTCTTTAAATAAATAATTGAATTTTTGACGAACTTTCTCAAAAGTTATTAAAGAAGGCCTTTTTTAATTAAAATACATTTTTCTGTAACGAGACAGTACTTAAAAGTAGTTTAAAATTCATTTCTGATTCGGAAAAAAATTATTTGTTGCAAAAAAAGAATGGTCTTGACATTTTTATGCGGGTTTTACGATTTTATAATCAAAATAGAGATTTTTATTTAATAAAGAAGCTCTTTTTTATCAAGAAAGAGATTTCTCCCGAAACGTGACAGTACTTAAAAACTGTTTCAAATTTTATTCTGATTTTAGATTTAAAAAATCCCTAGAAGTTAGTGATTTGAACATTTTTTTAAAATTCTTTTTAAATTATCTGAATTTTTTGTGCATCTAATTTAAAAAAAAATGTCAATGTTCTGTTTTGAAATCAGGAGAAAATAAAATAAAATTTTTGTGGCAACCTTGTAATTGAACACTCTGAATAGGAATTAATTAATTATTATAATAATAATTGATTAATTAATTTATTTATTGCTTGACTTTAATTGATTTTAATTTAAATTTTTCGAATTTTCATAGATGGTACCAGTTTTGAAGAAGCACGAACAACTTCAGTTACTGGTGAAAGAAAATTTCGTCGCGAGGTTCGCTTTTTGGATTCTTTTGAAGGTTTATACGTTAATTTTCATGGGCTATGCGATTGTACCCTTTGTCTATCTTTCGTATCCAAAATATATGCAGGTTTATCGTAGCATATATTATTGCGGTCATGTGTTATTCTTTAGCTATCCTTTACTAGCACCTTTTATTAAGAAAGCAATTCGTCAAAGTCGTCCCAGATCGCATCAAGAATAATAAAGAAAAACATCAGAATTGTTAAATATTATAAATTTGAGACGATGTACAGTTAAAATTTTTGGAAATATTCTTCCATAAAATATACCGAGATGAAGACGATTTTATTCGATTTTTATTACTTAGCAAAGCAGTAGTTGAAAATGTGCACTATATTAAAATCTTTTCGTCCTCATCAATTTTAATGTATCTTATGAAAGATGCATTTTAGATGAAAGGTAGTTCCGTGATATCGAAGACTGATACTTGTTTTTTCTTCTTAATTTTTAAACATACTTCTTTGTCTTCGTGCAGTCCAATTATTACAGAGTTATATATATATATATATAGAAATATTTTCGGATTTAAATGATACGACATTGTATAATTGCAAAATCCGAAGAAATTGAAAAATAATTATTGACAAATAATTAATAATAAACAAATTTCAATTATAACGAATGAAAGGAAGATATGTATGAATTGAAAATCGTAAATTTTACTTTTCACTTAATTTTTCCATTTCAAGTGTAAATTAAATTTTTTTTGAACTTCAGTATTTGTTGTATAGAATTGTTATATAATCTAAGATAGAACATTTTTTTAACATGAACAAACAAATATGTATGTACAAAAAATAATTTTACGAGAATTTGGATCAATTTTCGAATTAGAAAAATTCTTCTTGTATGAACAAGAAAATAAACGAATTTCATTCATTTTCTCCCAAGATATTTTTGAAATTTCAAAATTAAAAAAGTGATGCAGGGAAAAAAATTATCTCTCGATAAGAATGTAAAAATTAATACAATAAAAAATGTATTAAATGAACTAGAAAAATTGTAATTATATTATAATTAAGACAGTGATGACTGTATTAATAATTATGACTGTACAACTTTTTTAAACCTAGTTGTTTGGCTGAAAAACTTTGTAAAATATTAATAACAGCCAATCTTTTAAGTATAAGAAAATTAGATTTAACAACTGCCGCTTCTGGGCGACATCAACGCAGAAGAGTTATATCTAAAATGAAAATGTACATAAGGTTGTGAAAAAGACAAAGAAAATGAGAGATCAAGTTTCATACCATTAGAATATTTGTAATTACTAATTAAATATCTGCGATAATAATTGCTCGCAGTTGATTACCAAAATGATTTAGAAAAATGACTTTCTGTTCCATTATCGATTATTAAATATGAATATGGAGCTCTAAAATAATTTTTTTAATCATTTTATTAAAAATTTGTGTCTAATGAATTTTTTCTCCAATTAATAGTAGAATTGAGGGCGTGGATACAATTCATTTAACTGTTTAATTGTTCTATTTTGTTTTTTTTCTGTTTTAATTTTTTGTGCCTTAAGTAACACTGTCCGACAAAAATGAATTTTTTTTCTGCCCCTTTAATAATTCTGGTCACTTTCGATAGATTTTTTCACGCTGATTAAGAATCTGAAAAGAAAAATGCTCCAGCACGTCGAGTTTTTGAGAAAATTAGTGTTAAAAAGTGAAAAAAGCATGTTTTTGGCTATATTTGATTATGATTAACAGAAAAATAGGAGGTGCTAGAATTTTGTTTCTGGTATCAAATGAAAGCTTGAATTACAACCAACAATTTCCTTGAGGAAGAATTCGAAGGCATTCCCGATAAGGCAATTAAAAATGATTTTTTCTTTTGCATTAAATTTTGTTATTAATCAAATTTTATTAGCACCATGTATAACCTCAGCATTGTGAAACAAGTGATAAACAAATGAATTTTTTTTGCATTTAAATTCATAACATTTCAAATTATTTTCAGGTTACTTATATTTTATTCCAAAAAAAATGTTTAGCAATCTAATTTTTAGAAATCCCTACAAAAGTTTTTAATTAAAATTTTATTCAAGCTTTCATTGTATTTTACTGTTTTTATATCTAAATTCTAAACAAATGAAATTAATCAATTCTTCTAATAGAAATTAAATGCCTAACTAGAAGAAGAAAAAAAAGTATATTAAATTAGATATTCAGTGATCATACAAATAAAATTTTTTGTTATATTTAAACACTTAATTTATTCATAAAATTAATTATAATTTAATTGTTTATTATAAATATTATTTTCTCGTTGTTAGATGTTGAAATTAATTTTAATTTTTAATATTGTCTGCTTTTATTCTAATGAATAAAAACAATTTCTGAAAACAATGTTTTAATTTTGGAAAAACAAAACGTTAAATTCACAGGAATATTTTATATTTCAAAGACATCAATTATATGTTCAAATTATTTATTTATTTTGTTGAGTATATACGTCAAGATTGCTAAACATTTTTTTTTGGAATAAAATATAAGTAACCTGAAAATAATGTAAAATGTTATGAATTTAAATGCTAAAAAATTCATTTGTTTATCACTTGTTTCATAATGCTGAGGTTATACATGGTGCTAATAAAATTTGATTAATAACAAAATTTAATGCAAAAGAAAAAATCATTTTTAATTGCCTTATCGGAAATACCTTCGAATTCTTCCTCAAGGAAATTGTTGGTTGTAATTCCAGCTTTCATTTGATACCAGAAACAAAATTCTAGCACCTCCTATTTTTCTGTTAATCATAATCAAATATAGCCAAAAACATGCTTTTTTCACTTTTTAACACTAATTTTCTCAAAAACTCGACGTGCTGGAGCATTTTTCTTTTCAAATTCTTAATCAGCGTAAAAAAATCTATTGAAAGTGACCAGAATTATTGAAGGGGCAAAATTAGTGTCGGACAGTGTAATTAATTAAAAAGAATTAAATTTTGAATTAAGTTTTCCGTTGTGAATTATTGTTCATTTAATCAAAAGTTGTTTCAGTTTGCAAAATAATTTTCCTCTGAGCACTGATTTAAAACATTAATATTTAGAATTGAAAATATGTCATTTTTCCTTTATAGACTAATGAAAGCGAGCTCAAAAAAGCGTGTGTGTAGAGTTGAGAATGTGTGCCTCAAAGTCGCAGGTTCTTTGAGAAAATAAAGTCAACATTTATCAAATATTGTAACAAAGTTTTAGATTTATTACGTTAATTCAAGTGTGAGATACAAAATGACTGAAATCAAAGTTAAAATTATTTTTTCAAATAGTAATCATTACTTTGATTTTGTCAAAAAGAATTTTTTCACTTCTAAGTCTATTGCAGAACATTGTTTTTTATAAAGAAACAATTTTTTTATTGTAAAAAATCAATGTTTTTAATTCAAGGAGAAGTTGTATTTATTTTTATTCATTTGTAATCCATATAAGGATAAATTTTTTCTTTTTAACTGTACAAAATTAAAAAAAAAATTATGTCGAAAGAGTTAATATATTTTTTTACATGAAATGGTATATTTAAACTTTTAGTTAACTTTTTCTCTTCCCAAATTTTGTATCTTGCACTTGACTAATTTTTTTAATGAAGTACTAAATAGTGTATAGTAATCTTGTTGCATTTCCACGTAAAGTACTTCCGCTTTATATATATATATATATATATATATATATATATATATATATATATATATATATATATATATAAAAGAAGTGTATTTTAATAAAAAAAAAATCGATTTGGAAAGAGTTTTTATTCATTGATAAAGTTTTTTATTCACTTGTAAAAAAGTGTACGTTTGACATTTTTCTTAACACGATTTTCTCGTTATTCATTTTTATTATATACAATAAAGTTTATTTGTTATTTGAATTCATTTAAAATGTATTTATTTATTATTAAATTATACTATGTACAAAAATACTATGAAGTTTTATTTGATGATTTATTCTTTTCGTTCTTCATTTTATTTGCTGAAATTAATTTTGTTATATTTCGAAAATGTTTATCATTTTTCTCAAATAGTTTTACTTTTACTTATAAAGAAACAAGAAATTTAATTAATTACTGTATTTTACACTTATGAATAAGAATATTTATTAGATTTTCGTATAATGAATTTGAAGAGTAGATTTTTATAAGGTGGTTTATTAATAAAATTCTATTGTAAGTGGATTTCAATCAGATTTTTATTTATAAAAATAGAAAATTTTGCATTATTCCGTTTTTATTAAATAAAAAGTAGGTATAAAAATGTATTTTTCCTAAAACTAAGCTTCTGTAGAAAAATAAAAAATATTATTAAACTCCTACGTATACATATATATGTTTTCTATAGTATACAAATAAAAAAAAATTTCTCACTTTGTGAATGAAAGCACAATAATAATTAAAATCGGTTGTTACAAATAACAAAAAATCATCGATTGACACATTATGGACATAATATGTAATGTAACTTTTTTCTTTTTAAATGTGAATGCGATAATATAACACACAATTATTCCCTCATTATTTATATATAAATCTAATTTATGTACAGTTTTTAGTCTCATGTTTTTTAATTTCGAGCACATCTCTCAGTCTAGGCCAAAAATATTTGCGTACGTTTTCCATATTCTCGAATATAGAAATAATTAAAGCCGCCTGAAGCTAGCAGTTGCACCTTCCTTTAGGCGTTTTGTGGGTGCTGGCTATTGTTTACAATAATGTTGTTTATTTGGAAATTTATCAGCGCGATTTATAAACTACAATTCGTAAAAGTCGCATCGTTTTTTAACCCTCAGTTTTTTTTTATTTCGAATTTATTAAAAAAATTACTGAAAACTCAGAAATTTTTGTGTGTGCTGGCTATTGTTTATAACAATTTTTTTATTTATTTTTTAAAAATTCATCACTGATGTATAAACTACAATTCTCTAAAGTTGTATTGTTTTCTTACCCCTCAGATTTTTTTTTATTTCAAATTTCCTTAAAAAAATCTATGGGAGTGTGCTGAGCGCGATTGCTAGCTTTAGCTGGCTAAAATTAAAAAAATTCTATATAACAAAATTTCAATATTAAATTAAATTCCACATGTTTAAAAAAAATGCGTCCTCTTTTCAATATAAGAACTTTTGATTTATCTTTCAAAATAAAAAAATAAAATAAAAATAAAAAAAGGCAGAAAACTTATATTGAATGAAGTATAAATTTTCATAATCAGTAGAATATTATTTTCTGTTATGATGGTATTTTATTTTTAAACTAAATCTAGTAAGGACCACTGCTTGGTGGTCCGTAACTATCAACTGGTACTGAAGCAGGTGGAGGACCATATTCTGTATTTTGTTGCTCTTTCTGCAAAAAAAGAAAAGTATTTTAACATTTATTTACTTTAATGGGTGAAATTTTTTTTACGGTTTTTAATATTTTACATATTATCGCTATTATTATTATTCTTATTATATTATTACTATTTTTACTATTATAGTAGTTATTATTAATATTAATTATTTATTTATTTAGGAACATCGGCAGGCGACAGGCGTTTTCCTACATTAAATACTTCTAATTCAAAGAGTTACATTTATAACACTATTATGGTATATCGAGTACATATATTAAAATGCCTATAGATAAAACACAAAAACAAACTTAAATGATTTCGTTTAGATAGAATAAATTTGTAAACTTAATTTTAATATATAGAAAATATCTATGAATTTGAATCAAAAATATTATTTGTTTGAACAATTATGATTAACTCTAACAATCACTCTGTTTTGATTTATATACATAAAAAACATTTAGAAGTTTTATGCTTTAATTACGCAATTAAAAGTTGATTATAAATAATATAAAATTGACCATAGATTTCGTTTGAATAAAAAAATCCAAAAATATGTTGCAATCAAAGCTCAATGAGCTTGACTACATAGTATTTAATATAAATTCTTGAAAACAGATTTTGATTACAAAACCAAAAATTATTTTCTATTTTTAACAATAATTGAATTTTGCAGAACATAAAATTGAATTTATTCTTAATAATTTATTTGTTTGAAAAACTTTCATATTATATTAGAAGGGTCCCCGGAGGAAATATATTAGTTTTGGGTTCCAGTCGATTTTCATATAATTTTTCTAATTTAAGTCTTTTTCGAACTGTAAATAAACTTAAAATTCGAAAATTATATGAAAATTGACTAGGACCAAAAATTGTTAATAATTGAATTGTAGAAGGTTTTAAATTACAAGTTTTTGCAAATCTTATTTCTTGGAGAAAAATAATAATTATATTAGATTGTGTTTGTAAGTGAGAGAAAAGTTAGGAAAAAAGAAAATCGAATTTTTATAGCAACCCTACAAGATAATTATTGTTACTATAGTATCACTAAGATTATTTTTCTTTATCTACTTTTACAATTGAGCCTTCCAATTCTATAACTCGCCCGACGCTCGGAGACACGCGCTAATACCAGTCGGGTAGCAGTGATGGGCCCAGAGGCGCTCACTGCTACCCGACTGGCATTAGCGCGTGTCTCCGAGCGTCGGGCGAGTTATAGAATTGGAAGGCTCAATTATTCTTCCAACTGTGTTTTTTTACTTAAAATATAAATGAAGCAAAATTTTTCTTTTTCAGAATCGAAATGCAGTGTTTCAAAAGGAATTCGAGAAGAAATTTGGAATTTGAATTAGTCGAGGAGAAGTTTTAATTTGACTAAAAACTGAGAGGCAATTGTTCGAAATTGATTAAAAGTACCTTTCGATTCGAAAGAACTGCGGTGACGATAGAATTGAAATCTCATTGATTTTCATCCAAACAAAAGTGAATGTAAGTTTTTTCTAAACTACATTTCCATATAAGTAGATTTGCAAAAACAGAAACGTACCTGAGTCTTGTAGCGAATGAAATAGACTTCCGGTTTACTGGGCTGTGTTGGCGCCTGTGTGGGAAGAACAACTTCCGGTGCCTCTTCTGGTTTCTTAACGAGAACGTAAATCAAAGTCTTCTCCTCGTCTTGTGGTGGAAGAGGTGGGAGGGCTGGTGCCGTTGGTGTCGGTGGTGTTGGTGCCTTTATGAAGACAATTTTATAATGCTTCTGTGGGGGTGGTGCGGGGGCAATGTACTTGGGGGCCTTATATTCAGGTGCCTCTGGTGGTGGAACATGAACGTAAACGTGTTTATGAATTACAGGGTTCCTTTGCGGTGGTCCATAACTTGAGGATGGTTGAACTGGCGGTGGACCGTAACTACCACCGCTACCGGTACCGCCTATTGACGATGGATAACCACCGCCGCCACCGCCTCCCGATGGTGGAAAGTATGACGATGGTGGTTCCGGTCTTGCTGTCGCTGAATATGCCCACGTCACTAGTAACACCTGTTTCAACAAAATACAGGGTAAGTAAATATTTTCAATTTTTATCATTACCCCCCGTCATCCATGATCCTAAAGTTCTGAACTCTGAACAAGGATTGAGAAAAAATCCCCTGACTTTTTAACTAATTTTATTTCTGCTTTCTTGGGTCAAAAATATGATAACTAATATATTTATATGACAATAAATTAATATTTAATGATAGAAACAAACGGTAATAAAAATTTTTTACGTTTTGCTAGAATAAAAAACCATTTCATATTAATTCGTTGTTAAATGTTAGTAACCATATTTTTGTCTCAGAAAAGCGGAAATAAGGTCCGTAAAGAGTCGGAGAATTTTTTTCTCAACTCCTGCTTGACACCCTGATTATTAAAATTTCTAAATATAATATTTAAGTTTCAACTTTTATTGCAATCAGTAATTTATGAAAATTGTTTTAATAAAATATATTTCGTTTATTTAAATGTTCAATAAACTTGTGAATCGCTATTTTTTGCGATGAATGACGAAATATGAGAAATTGGAAATAAATCACCACAAAGGAAGAAATGTAGTGATTTTTAACTATGAATTTATAATTACCTCTCCTTCGTGGCGTTTATTTAAAAAAATGCAAGGAACTAAGTGCACAAAGACGTTATTAAAGTTGGACTATTCGATGTCTGCTATAAAATATATTAATAGTGTTTACTATTATACTCTTTCCTTTTCGTTGTGTCATTTCACTAGTGATTCTATATGTAATATTTTGTAGCAAACATCGAGAATAGCCCAAAAGTTTAATAATCTTTTCGATAAATTTTAAATTAAAATTCCTTTCCGTGTTGTTTATAATTATGCATTTGTAATAATTATCCCTCTCCCCTTAAAAAGTGTCTATTCAAAATATAATCAGAATTTATAGAGAACAAGAAAAATTCTAAATATGAGAATTTCTTTTTAATTAATTTTTGAGGAAACGGAAATTAAAGGGAACTTGTACAATAATTATATTTTCCCCTCTGAAAATGAAACACTGACGTAATGCTCAAACGTGATCTAATCACACGGATTTTCTTAATATGAATATACAATTGCTAAATGTTATTCAACATATTTTTTTACGCTTTTGTCTTTATATTTACTATTATTGTTATTTTAGTTCTTATTATTATTAATATTACTATTATTATTTTTTTTATTTTTATTTTTATTATTACGCAAGTCGAGTTCAGTGATTCAAAATAACATTTTCTACTTAATGGGTTTCATTTTCTGGAGTACGCGTTTGCTTTGCTTATTAGAAAAATTATATAATATATGTTACAAATTATTTTATCTTTTTTTATAATTACGTTAATTTGCAAAAACAAGATTTCATCTTTCTGAACATGAGTAATTTACATGAAAATAATGTTAATAATATATTGCTAGCAATAAATAAATTAATAATATAAACAATATTAATTAAAAAATCGATGAAAGATAATATAAAAAATTTAGATTTATAGGG
Source organism: Leptopilina myrica (nomen nudum) (assembly GCA_032872475.1). Taxonomy (NCBI): domain Eukaryota; kingdom Metazoa; phylum Arthropoda; class Insecta; order Hymenoptera; family Figitidae; genus Leptopilina; species Leptopilina myrica (nomen nudum). The sequence continues at coordinate 28,981,310 of CM065460.1, read as the reverse complement.
AACACTGGGGCTAAATACTGAATTTTGCAAAAATGATTTTTTAGACCATATAATTTTGCTTTTAGAAGAAAATATGTATAGATCAATATTGTAGTGCAATTTATCCTCAACAACTTTATTCAATAAAAAGTTTCTGATATTTTCGTGTAAAATACATGTTTTTTCCTGTTTTGAAAATTTTGTTTGATTTAACGTCAGCGGTCTTGTTCTTGACCGCCTACTTGCCTAATGTCCACTGAGAAATTTTTTTTTAATTCAATAATAAGTAGTCAACCATAAAAATATGTTTGAATTAAACATATTTTATAATTGAATTAAACATAATTTTTATTGAATCAAAATTAATATGTTTAATTTAAAGATAATTTTTGGTTGACTGTATAACAAAGATATTTATGTTTGATTCAAATATATTATTTTCTCAGGGTTAAATTAATAATTTTTAAACATGAAAACCCGAAAAATGTAAAAAAACATAGAAGAAATACACTTAAGGTTATATTTTTCAGTGGTCACGTGCCCCATATTCTTTACTATGGCAAAACGTCACACTGAATCATATGACCTTAACATTTAGCTCCAGGGTGCATTTTTAGCTTTAATACCTTTAGGTACATCTTATTCAGGGGACCCAAATAAGGACTCAAATAAATTGTGATGAGAATAAATCTAAAAAATATACTTAAAACACTCTTTGCTTTCTGGACACGACAAAAATTAATAAAATGACACATAACTTCGAACATTTATTATTTAGGGTGATAACACCCTTCTATAATTAAAATTGCAATGCTCTAACTATTTCCGTTGTCATTTAGCCCAGTCTCCCCTACTTAATTTTATTTTAATAATTTAATTCTTGAAAAACTGTCTCAAAATTATTAAAGACTAATTTATTTAGTTAAGAAATTTTTATTTAAAATTTACAAAAAATAATTGTTTTAAGAATGTTACTGTTGGCATTATTTGAAGATTTTTGATTGAATTTCTTGAAAATTTCAATTGTTCTATACAAAAAATAACAAATAATATAATAATTTATTCTAAAAAATAATTCACGTTATGGAATAAATTTTATTCAAACATTTTGAATAACTAAAAATGGTTTTCGGTTATTTATTTCCTGACCTTCGCTCAATTCTTTTTTTAAACAGTAAACCTATAACTAAAAATTTTGAAAATCTTAAGAATTTCAACCGAAAGCCATTTTTAGTGTATTTAGTGCTTTACGAATAAATATAATTATTGAAAAATTTATCGGTAAACTAAAAGTTTCTAAAATTGGATTGGAAATAATTTTAAACTTTAAAGAAGTTTATTAAAGTTTTTGTAAATAATTAAATATTTGAAAATTTTAATTTTGGGGGTGTTCTAATAATTGAATTTCGAAAAATATTTGACTTTCCTTAAGATTTAAAAATGTTAAAAACCCTTTCAAATAAATAACTGAATTTGGAAAAAATTACAATTAAAATTTTTGACATTAGTGACATTTGAAGATATTTTAAATTAAAACTTTAATAATTATTCAAGTTTCACAGAATTTTATTCAGAAACCTAAAATAAATCGTTTCTTTAAATTTAATTTGTTGTAGATAATTTAATTTTCATTAATAATTAATCTCAATTATTTCAAACCGTATAGGAACATAGTTTCATTAAAAGAATTGAACAGTTTAAAGAATTGTAATAAAAAATTGTAAAGTAATCGAGATTTTGAAAACTTATTTATAATTGAACATTTTGAAAAATAATTGAATTTCATGAAGAGGGAGAATTGAAATTATTATTAGGATCAGAAAAAAATTAAATTTCATCTATAAATGAGAGAAAAGTCGAGAAAAGACAAAATCAATTTTCCATATCAACCCTAAATAAATAAATTTAATTTATTTATATTTTTATTTAATAAATAAATTTTGTTTATTTGTTTGAAGTATTAAATAATTTTTATTTGAAATCAAAATCTGAGGACAAATTATTACAATACGTAGATATTTAAATTTTATCAAATTTTATCAGAGCCGAAAGTAAATAACTATTAATAAAAACTAAATAAATATTAAATCATAATTTCTCGTTCTCATTGTTTTGTGCAATTCGGAAAAGAGAGTAATAAAAGTAAAAATAATGTGGAAGAGTGTTAGCGGTTATATAAGATAGGAAAACGTTTCAAAATGAGTTCTAAATGAGGGAAAGGAACTGGAAGATTAATTTACAAGATTAGCTTTAAAAGCCTAAGTAGGAAAAGTTGTCATCATCAAGGAAGAGGTATATTATTCTTGTTACTGAATCAATTTTTCCAAGACAACATGTCAACGTTTGTCCATATTACAACTTTGCTAAAGTGTTATAAATAATTGATGTGAACATTTATCAAGATGAATCGTCTCGTCACTTGGAGAAAAATAAATAGAAAAAGAAGGAGTGACCGTCTCATAGGAATCAATGCGAGAGGTGGTGGCTTTCTCCTACCTATATTTTTTTACTATCTGCTTCCTAATTTCGGCTTACGTTTCATTTCAAAGCTATATGCCTTAACGCTTTCGCGATTCTCACTCGCTCCGACGATTAACGCTATGCGCACTGGACTCTTTATTCAGCACCTGACGAACCAACTTTACCTGTGCCATAGAGTAAGAGGCGAATTGGGTGAGAAAGAAAGAGAGAGGAAGACGTTTGAACATGCGGTTAATTGTTTCCGGTAGAAAACGAAGATTATTCTTGATCGGCTATATATAGAGAGAGAGGGGGAGAGAGAGAAAAAGAGAGATAGAGAGGGAGCGTAATGTACTGTTGCGTTAGTCTATAATGACAATATTTTGCAAGAATTGCTAGACTATTATGGAATCAGAACTGCGCGCGACATCCCTGTGTGTGTAATTTGTTTCGTTTAATGCCAAGGCGTGCTCTTGATGACAATATTTCATTTATAAAGGCGGAACACTTGTCCTTGACATCAGTTTTCTCTTAAATTAAAATCTTCATTTCTGTTTTAGATCCAGCTAAAAAGGAATTTAATTCTATACATTATTTTAAACTCAAAGGGAATTTTTTTCTTGATATTTCTAACGAATTTTTAGATTTTGGATTTATCAAAACTATTCTTTCAAAGAGAAGAAGTAAAAATACGAAAATCAAGGGATTAAAAAAAAATAAAAGTTTGTTTCGATTACGAGAGAAAATTATTTTGGAATAGAAGCAAAAAAGAATTTCATTTTTGATCAATCAATCAGTTTTGATTCCAAAGGAATTTGAATTTGAATTTTTTAAACAAATTTTTAGATTTTTGATTTCAAATACTTTCAAAAAAAGAAGCAGTAAAACAGAAAAATTATCTGGATTAAAAAGCTGTTTTGATTACGAGAAAAAATTATTTTTTATTCAAGACTAATTTCATTTTAAATTTCCGAAACGAATTTTAAGATTTTAGATTTTAAGTGCCTTCACAAATGAAACACCAAATTTTAAAATGAATTGAATCATTAACATTTGAAAAGTCTGAAATTTGATTTTGTATTTCAAAACAGAATGTCTTGTAGATTTTAAATTAAGATACAAATTTCGAATTAGAAAGAAAGTAAAAATTATTGGAATTCAAAAAACCTAAAATTTTATATAGGTATATCGTCGAAACTGATTGACTCAGATTTTATATTGGAAAAGAAATTCGAGAATATGATATTTTACCTGCAGATTCGTGCCAGATTGACTTTATGGAAGAAATTCAAATTGAAATTAAATGTAAAAGTTTTCAAATTTAACAATTAATAAATTTTAAAAACTTCAAAAAAAGTTGCGCGATTAAATCTGAATCATAAAAAAATTTACATTGTTATTAATTTAAATTTTTTTCGTGACCAAAACGTGAAATATAATTCTGAATTAAAATAATTTTAATAAAACTGTTACTTATAAATAAATAAATAAATTATTCTTAATATTTCATATTTAATTACCTTTTAGATAAACTTCAATGCCTTATTGTCAAATTAAAATTTTTTAACCTTTTTTTTCAAAATATTGAAAACATTATAAATTAAAAATTTTATAATAAAAAGTTTAAGCAATGAAAAAAAAATGTATTTAATTGAAATAACGGATTTCTTGTTTATTATCAAAGAAATATTTACTTGAATCAAATAATTTCAGTATTTGAAACAAATACCATGTAATTGACACAAGTAAACATTTTTTGACTCAAATAAATATTTAATTCATAATTTTCAAGTGATTGGTTACTTGAAACAAATACATTTTTTCTCAGTGTATTAAAAGTTAATTTTTGAATAAAAAATTTTATAATTTAAAAAATTGAAATAAATAATAAAAAAATTTATTTTAAAACAATAAATTATTACTTCTATTAGTAACTAGTTTCTTATATTTATAAATAATGAAAAATAAGATTTAGCAATAACTAATAAAATAATATAATAGTAATATAAAAGTGTTGTAATATGTCACTGTTAATAATTAGTTTAAATCAATGCTTTTACTGTTTAATTTTTTTCTTGAAATAATTGTAGTCTATTTTCTACTAATATTAAAAAAAATTGATTAATTATTTTCAACAATTTAAATTTAAACATTAGAATCATAAAAGAACTAATTATTACATAGAGATGAAGAAGAAAAAAATCTTGGTACTTACGTTGAAAAATCACTAATAAGAAATTTATAATTTTTTGAACTTCATAAATAAATTATTAATATCGATTTTTGTATCAATTAATGTACCTAATAATAAACTATTTATAATGAATTTCACTTTTTCAAAATTTATAATTAACTAATTTTGTTATTATTTATCTTATTTGTTTTTATTAATTAATTAACTAATTAAACTAATTAAACACCAATTTTTTTATAAGATTAACTTATTCTTTTGTTAAAAAATTTCTTACGCATTTGAAGCAAAAAACATAATTTCAGGTGATGATGATGAAGTATTAAGAAAAGAACGTGTAAAATGTAACAATTGAACGTGTGAAATTTTTCCCATCTGCAAAACAATTTATAATTGACAATAATCTTCACATTAAATTTCTTCCCAAGTGCGGAAATCTTTTTTTCCTTCTTTTTGTTTTAATTTATAAACTGAATCTCTCAATGTTGCTATATAGTCGACAATCCAATTCCCACTTCCTCATTGTCGCACAGATTAATTGTTCACTCGTGAGACGAACAAAGAAGAGTATATAATAAAATGAAGAAAACCGTCACTATATAATAAATAATGAAGAAGCGATAAAAAAAATTCACAAAGAAAAAAATAATACAAAACTTCCTCATGAGGGAACGGAGTATGAAAAGAAAAATTTTGAAATACTGAACCACCGATTCGATTAATAAAAATTCTTCCTTCAAAAATAAGGGAAGGAAGGAAAAAAATTCTCTGTAGCACGCACCGCATAATTTGAATATGTAACTAGAAGAAAACGAATAATTGAAGATTTAACGTTTCACACTTATAATTACTTACAATTAAAGCCCTCATATTGGCACTTGCGAATTAAACGGATCGTCGTCAGTAAACGAACCGAGAAAAAAAATTGTTTTATTTAATTTTTTTTTTGACAGAAACTTGCTCGTACACTCGCTTTCTTGTGTATGGTCAGGCGCACTTGTTTTCGAGACATTTATATACCACAAGATCTTCTACCACTAAAGCATTGAAAACAGTATAGAGGCGTACAGAGGAAACATCCTTTCCTTTGGGGGTTCACTTTACTAGTAGTGGCGGTACCACTTGCTACCATTTCGCGTTTAGTGAGTGGCAATGCTCTAACAACAACAATGTATATAGATGACAGTCACGATAATATAATGAATCTGTCGAAAACACACCTTTTGTTCTCATAAATCTAATAGTGCTCGATATAATCACGTGTATAAAATGAGAATTAAAATTAAATATAAATGAAAATTCACATTTTTTTTTTTTTTTGCTATCAAGATGTACAAGTAACGTGCTCGTGAAATAGTTCATTTTCACACTCTTGAATAAAATAGAATTGTCAATATGGTTTTTTTGAAGACATATATGTATAACAATTACGGTTTGTAATTTCGAAAAATGAGTAATGAAAGTAATTATTCTCATAAAGAAAATATTCTACCATCAATTAAATATATTTACCTGATTTAAATAATTTTTGTATAAATCAATTAAATGGTATTTCAACCAATAATTTCAGTATTTGATGCAAATACCATGTAATTGATTTAAACAAAAATTATTTGATTCAATGAAATATTTAATTGACTCAAATGAAAAGTATTTGACCCAAGTAAATATTTCATTGATAATAGTCAAGTGATCGATTATTTCAATGAAATTATTTATTTTCATTTACTGTCAGTAGTTGATAATTGTGTAATTAATCAATTAATAATCATAATTTAAATCTGTAATCAACAGCATCTCAAATCAATTAATTTCTAGCAATAACTATAACCATTGTTTAAATATATATTTTCTACGATTAATTAATTGATTTGAAACACAATATTGATCACTGAAAAAATGTATTTCATTTGAATCATCGATTACATGACTATTATCAATGAAATATCTACTGGAATTAAATAACATTTATTTCAATCAATTAAATGGTTCATCCATATTTGCTTATAATACTGAAATTACTTGTTTACATGCCATTTATTTTATTCAAATAAAAATAAATAAAAAATTATTTGATTCAAGTAAATAGTTACTTGTTCATTATCAATTAAATAATTTGTTGAAAATAATAATTTATATTTGAGCAGGAACCGATTCTGAAACGATACTAAATTAAAAAAAACGTACAATTTAGTTTCTTGTCGACTCGAAACTAAAGTCCGAAAAACTTAGATATTTATTATTATTATTATTTATTAGGGTCAGTCGGGGTAAATCGAAACAATGGCTATTTCAGTTAAATAAAAAATTTTTAAAATATATACGGCCTTAAACCTTGAACCTTAGATCACCCCTAACAAGTTCTAATTATTTATTTTCCGTTTGTGAATTAGCAGCAATATAAACAAAAATGTTTCATACTGTATAAAAAATTGAAAATTAAAAAAAGACACACTTTCACTTTTTTGACTCGCATTTGGAAAAAACTAAACTAAAAATTCATGCTAAAATTTATAATTATCTCTTACTAATACTATAACAAAAATTAACTTTTATTTTTGCACTTTGCAAACTTTTTTTTTTAAATAGGAGACTGTTTCTATTTACCCCCTAAAACTGGAAATTCGGAGTTAATAGAAACAGCAGAAATGTAATGTGTTTTAACTTTTGGCATGGTTTATTTTTAAACTTATATAATGCATTATTATTTATTAGTTTGAATTATTTTATAACTAACATACCATTTTTTATGTAATTTTTTGTATCTTTTAACATTTACATACTTGAAATTGATTTTTTCTTACATTTTTTAAGAAATAATCAACTGTTTCTATTAACCCCGAATTTCCATTTTTTAGGAGCAAATAGAAACAGTCTCCTATTTAAAAAAAAAGTTTGCAAAGTGCAAAAATCAAAGTTGATTTTTGTTATAGTATTAGTAAGAGATAATTCTAAAGTTTAGTATGAATTTTTAGTTTACTTTTTTCCAAATGCGAGTCAAAGAAGGGAAAGGGTGTCTTTTTTGATTTTCAATTATTTGGACAATAAAAAATATATTTGTGTATATACTGCTGCTAATTGACAAATGAAAAATAAATTTTAGCAAAGATGAAAAACTTAGGGGTACATAGAAACAGTTGATTATTGCGATTTGATGATACCCATATTTTATACTAGCTCATAAAATTGTTCTACGGAAGTGAAATAATAACTCAATACATAAAAAAACCGGAAGTAATCCGATTTAAAAGAAAAAACTTATGCTATTGGTGAAACTTAGCAAATCTGTTTCTATTTACCCCAACTGTGACCCTATATTTACTTTATATGTATTATTTTTAGGTTATAATAATATTATTTCTTTAAATATTTTGTTTTTTGTTGTGATTTTTTAATTGAAACTAAATAAAAATTGAGTTTCTCGTAGGCACTTATTTTTGATCTGCACTGAAGTAAATTCAATTTTATTTATTTCGTAATTTAGTTTTGTGTCAACTCAGAAACTAAACTTTTGTTATGGCCTCTGTATTTGAATCAATTCAACAGAAATTGCTTCGAATACTGAAATTATTTAAAATAAATATTCAAATACAATTTCTCGAGTAGAAATGTATTTAATATAATTCAGGGTGTCTAACGGTCAAGGAAAAGTCATGGAAAAGTCAGGGAATGTCAGAAAACTTCATTAAAAGTCAGGGAAATTTCTAAAAATTTATAAAAAAATTAAAATTTCTTGTGAATAAAATTTTTTTTTAATCTAACAAAACATAGAAGATTTTTATTATTGTTTGCTTCAATTATTAGATATTAATTTATTGTTAAATATATGAGTTATCATATTTTTGTCCTAAGAAAGCAGAAATAAAATTAGTAACAAGTCAGGGAAAAAGTCATGGAAAAAACAGGGAATTTTTTATCAATCCTTGTTAGACACCCTGTAATTGAAAAGTATTTAATTTCATAAAAAAATTATTTAATTTTAATATAAATTATTTGGCTCAAGTAAATACCTATTTAGTAATAGACGAATCATATATTATTTAAATCAAATATATTTTTTTCAATGTGTTTGTTATTAAAAAAAAAGAAAAATTTATTGTAAATATATTGTAAATTAATTATAAAGTTGTTATAAATTAATCATTAATTGATTAGTCATATCAGTTGGCGACAATTGTTTAATATTATAATCAATTAATAATCATAGCTTCATAGCTTTATTCAAGATATCTATAATTAATGCCACTTACCTCAAGTTAATTAATTTATTCATCGCTATAATTATTATTTATAGATATAACCATTGATTTATTAAATAATTTGAGTTGCATTTGGGCAGTTCCATCGAAAAAGCAAATGCTGGATCACCAATTTTTTATTGTTTATAATTTTGTAGTTTGGGGTACTAAGTAACGGTGCCAAAGGGTTTTGCAAAAAACCGTTTAAATGACTTCTACAAGACAAGTCATTTAGGTATTCAACATTATACAAAAATTGTCAATTTTTTAAATTATTAAAAAAAAGTTATGAAAAATAAATTTTTTTAGAATTTGTTTAAACAATAATTTTTTATTGTTAAAAAACATGCTAGGAACATCATAGATTTTTTAATAAAATTATTTTCTCAAAAATTTGTACCTTTCTTAATAAATAGTTACATTTTTAAACAGGTGTTTTTTTTATATTTTTGAGCAAACATTTTTTTTTAAATTTTTTTATAAACTTAAATTTTCTTTTTTTGGGTAGCGGGCCCCAAGGTAGTCAGGTCCCTAAGATGGCCACCCTAGGGAAATTCTTTAATATTATTTCGCAACACTGAATGCTCCAGGTTATTTTCATTGTTTATGAAGACGAAGTTTTTGGTAATGTTTAGACTTGTATAACTAAACGCGTTTTTTGCTCACAGAGACATCGTAAAATTTGAGCAAAAAAAATTGTGAAAACATTGTTTTTAAAGTGATATTGTAATTGCAGTTAATATAGTTTAAAAGTTCTAAACTTTGTGGTAATTTTGTTTAGGTATGATACAATAATATTATAAATGAATATTGAAAAAATTGTTTGTTATACAATTTTTTGATAATTTTTAAAATGTGCTGTCCTGGCCCTAAGGTGGTCACCATGTGTAAAATTATTTTATGATGAATAATAAAATAATTTAGTTTTTATTGTATGATGAATAAAAACAATATTTTTTTATGATAAATAATTAATAATATTTTGCAACATTTTTTTTAATTTTTCAGTGAATTTTTGAATGGTAGACACCTTGGGGACACTTTTTTTAAAGCAAAATTCAGTTGTTTTTCCAAAGTCGCCTAAGTTTTATTTTCCTTAGTAAAATAAAAAAAAAATTTTTTGATAAAAAGTTAGCTAAGGTGATACAGTTTCAAGGCATATATTATTAATTATCGATACAGCTGTACGCGCACCGTCCAAAAACATACCATTCTTTAAATCACGATATTTTTTGTAAATACAAATGTCAGAAGATTAACAAATATACCATTCGAAAGATTATTGATTTCTACGATTCATGATACATAACTGAAAATCTTAATAATTTAATAATCTTCCGAATGGTATATTTGTTAATTTTCTGACATTTGTATTTACAAAAAAATCGTGATCTAAAGATTGGTATGTTTTTGGGCCGTGGGCATGCAGCCGTACGGATGATTCCCGACGGTAGTGTATTTTGAAATTACTAAACAATTTACTTCAAAAATAGTAAAAGCTGCAAAGGAATTGCGTAGAAATTCCATAAATAGTTTAGGTTCTAATTTGTATATAGTTAGAAGTTACTTTACTTTTTCTTATAACTTTAATATGAAAATCTTAATTATTAAATTAAATTTATACTGTGTAATATAGTAAAATTTAACAATTAATTTTAAAAATTATAAATTTAAATTTTCAATTATTGATTACTTTTATTATTAGAAAAGAATCAATGAAAAATTGAAATTACATTGGCAACATTTTAATAGACCACATTTTAAATTTGGACTTTTTTTCATAAATAAAAAAATTTCACAAAAATCTCGAGATATAAAAATTATGCGAATTCCACAAGTTTTGCCTGCAAAAATTTTTTTTTTCTCGAAGAATTTATCGTTACGTAAAGAAAAGAAAAAAAAGAATATTCGGCAAAGTATGTCAAACGGATATATATATGCCTCTATATACGTGTGACAGATTCATTGTCTATAATAGTAATAGTATAACTGAAAATGTGTGCAAAAATTCTATCTCTAAAATCCTCTCACGTGATTGATTTCTATTCTAAATTGGTAATTATTGATAATGAACAATATATTTGGTTTATGGTTTTTTCTTTCTTTTTTTCTTTCTCTCTTTCGTTTATTATACGATTTTATTGAGCTCGATCGTGTGTTACTTAAACTACGTGATTGGAATATTATTAAAAAGTGAGATTTTGACGATCAAAGTCTCTGTTACTTGTCTGACGTTGGAATGTTGAGCCAACAAATTTATTATTCATATCACAAATCGAGAAAAAAAATTTCACTTTGATTTCATTTTTCCGGTGTAAGGAAGTCGATGTCCGGAAGATGCATCTGATTAATGTCTCTCTTTTCAATATATTTGTTATGTACGAATAAACAATAAAACTTTTTGTGTAAATATTCCACAAGTAAATAACGTGACTCTAATTTAGACTGTTTGTTTGATTTCCTTTCGAGCGAACTGGAAGAAAGTTTTGTTTTATTATTTTTATTTCAGTTTCATTATTTTCTATTATTATTTATTATTATTTAATTTTTTCCTACTTTCAAAAAATTTTTTATTTTTAAAGAAAGGAGTTAATTAAAACTTATACATATTTTTATTTGACAACCTTTTGTTCAGCCAATGATTATAAAAGTTGTTATATGGCAAAAATACTTGATTAATTTTTTATTTTACAGTTTTCATTGTATTTTCTTTTTTCTTCTATCTTCCTCTATTTACAAAAATTGCTCTTTTCTCCTCGTTTTGATAAATTTTTTTCCATTTTTAAAATATTTTTCCTATTTCAACTTCTTTTTACTTGTTTCCTCAATGGTTGGACAAAACAGAAAAAATTGTTTTCTTTTTAAGCAGCATCCTTTTTAGTAAAGATTTTTTCTTATTTTAATGAACTTTATTTTGAAAAATTAGTAATAAGTTTATAATAAAAGCCAATAATAATAAATAATAATAAACTAAAATTTCTCGTTATTTTATAATTTTCTAAAATTTAACTAATAAATTTTGTTATTTCCTTTGGACAATTTTATTTTAAGCAGACATGTTTACTGTTTCATAAAAATTCAAATAACTTTTGAAATAGTTACCGTTTCTTTTGAATGTTTCTCTCTTAGTTTTATTTTAAAGGTAATTGTCTGCAGAAATGGCATTGCTTATAATATTTCAAGAGTAATTTTCTCCACGGAAAATGCAAGTTTAAAATTTAAACGAAAACAATTAGAAAAATTTGAAATTACATTTTTCAGCATAAGAGAAAAATAATCTTTAATACGCAAAAAAAAATTTATTTTATGCAATTTTTTTTGTTTGAAAATGATGAAAAAAATTCTGTTTATATTTGAATAGTGAGATAATTTTGGGACATTCTTGAAATAGTCAAATTTACTTCCTTTTTTTTATATTTTAATATTTTTACGTTGTGGAATAATTATTTTCATGATTGGCAATTTCTAATAATCTTCATCTGTAACTGTAGGTGAATAAAAATAGTAACAATTATCTCGTTCCTCGAACTGACGATGATAATATAAAATTTGCAAATTTCGGAAAGTATTTCTAATTTGCATTTAGTGCACTTAATTTTCCCCAAAGATGTTATCAATGCGACTATTGTTCTTGAAGATGAAAATAATATTGTAATACAAGTTAGCAGAAAAAAAAGAAATAAGAAAAAATTAACAAGACAGTGTAATAAGTAAAAGTTCTTTTTTCTTCCTTTTTTACTTGGCCATTGTTTTAAGGGTGAAAATGATTAAAGGAAATAATGATTCCAAGTATTAAGTAGCATATATGCAGATTATTATCTCGTTTGTATATCAGTGTGCTGGGACAAGGCCGAATAGTTAACATAGCTTTCTTGTATAATAAGTGTGCAATAATGTGAACGGTTTAAGCATGAATGTTGTTAATACGAAAGGAAAACTATATATATATATATATATATATACAACTCCTTCTGTTCATTTCCTGTATGAATCTATATATATATATATATATATATATATATACAACACCATTTGCGAATGAGCATACACGTGAATGATTATACGCGAAAGTGTCATCAATGAGATTGAGAGTCATTATCACGAACACTGCGTGCAAGTCAAAATAAAAACATTTTTATACTTGCAACAAAATAAGTTTGCATACTTTCACTGTTGAAAGCCGTAAAAGGGTGCACAAAATATATTCCAGTATAATTATATATATCCAGTAATAATTAGGCTTCACCTGTGCGATCAACGATCGCAAAAAAAAGGAAAAATGTTTCGAAAGAATTATGGGCAATTGGGAACAAGGTTGTTATCATGACCGAGAAAAAGATATCAAGTCATTTTTTTGTTCGTCCCTCTTTCTTTTTACGCGACCAATATTAAAGATTTCTTTTTTTTGGCGAGTCAAAAATTAGAAATTCAATAATTTTTTCAAAATATATAGTTCTTAGAAAATTGGAGTTGTTATAATATTCAAATATCAGAAAATATTTGTACAATTTGAAAGTATATTAACAGAAGTGCTAGAAGTCAGGAAGCAGTCATGAAATTTTATTAAAAAGTACAGGAAAAATATCTTAAATCTAAGAAAATTCTTATTTTCAGTGTCATTGAGGAACAATGTCCGGATGTATTGTTGTGTGTGTATGTCACCGATTCTTGTGGATAAATTTTCTCTTTCACGTTTTGACGGATATTTATAAAATTTTGTAGATATATTATGGTCATGAATATCTAGAATCAGACAGAAGGATTTACAAAAAATCTAAAAAAAAATTTGTTAGCAATTTTTTGATTTTTAAAAAAAATCGATTATTGTATTTTTTGAAATTACTTTTTCCTTAATAAAAATTTTAATTAACCCCTTAACAGTCCATGGCCCATATGTGGCCACAAAAAGTCGTGCCACCTTTACGTCTGTGGCCATATATGTCCATCTCAAAAATAAAATACTAAACATAATTCGATTTGAATGACCAAGTGCATACTAAGGTTTTTGGGGTCGCTGAATCCGAATTTCAAATCAGATTTTAAAAATTCAAAATGGTGGACCTAAAATGGCGACTATGAAGATTTAAAAATTTATCAAATACGCTTGAAACTCGTTACTTGGGGGTTTTCGGGGTCGCTGATTACGAATATGATGTCAGATTTACAAAATTAAAATGGTGAGTCCAATATGGCGGATAACTTCAAGATTCATGCAATTTGATCGAATTTTAGGTCCGCCATTTTGGATTTCAAAATCTGACATCGGATTCGTAATCAGCGACCCCGAAAACCCCCGAGTAACAAGTTTTAAACAAATCCATTGGATTTTTTATTTTCTCGACCGCCATATTGGATCTGCCATTTTGAATTTTAAAAATCTGACATTAGATTCGTAATCAGAGACCCCGAAAACCCCCCGAGTAACAAGTTTCAAGCAAATCTGATAAAATTTAAAATTTTCGAATTCGCCATTTTGGGTCCGCTATTTTGGATCCGCCATTTTAAATTTAAAAAAACTGACTTCAAATTCGAATTTTGCGACTCCAAAAACATTAATTACAATGAAATCACATTTTTTAGAAACTTTTGTTTCTTGGACCGTTTTTGGACCACAAGCGATTTTTAGCTGGACTGCGAAGGGGTTAATTATTATCAAGATTGTACTCCTGTCATGATAACGAATCGATTCATATGTATATAACGTATATATTCTATCAATTTCTATAAAATTAATCAATATTTTTATTTCTTACAAAAAATTAAAATTTTGTATTTTTATTTTTTACTAAAAATTTAAATTTTGTATTTTTTGAAATTTTCAAAATTTTACTTCAAAATAATTACTCTATAATAAAAAACTAAGCAATTGGTATATATTATATTAAAATAAACAAAAAAAAACGTATTTCAATTCAATTTTTTCAATTAACGGGTTTAAAAACAATTTTTTCAAAATTATTTTAAATTTAAATAATTGATTCAGCAAACAATTTTAGTTAAAAATTCTAAATAATAATTATCTTATTAAAAAATTATTGTTGCAAGTTTTTGGATGCAATTTAATTACAATAGATTTGAAATGAACATTTGTAAAAATCTCATTTTTGTTATTAACAACTATGTTAAATAGTATTTAAATAGATTTATTATAAATGAGGTTTAAAAGAAAATTTTTAATTTTGATTTTTTGAAGAAAAGTCAATTTATTTCCAAGTATAATTGAATTTAATTGTATTTGTAGTTAATTATAATTGTTTTTTTCTCAATTGTAATTTTAATTTAAAAAAAGGTGTCGTCCATAAATTACGTTACCAATTTAGGGGGAGAGATGGGTCCAAAAATCTAAAAAATGCATTTAACGCAATGGAAACGAGGGGAGGAGGGGGACCAAAAAGTATTAAAAATTGGTACCGTAGTTTTTGTACGACCACTAATTGTAGTTATGATATTGTAATTCTAATTAATTGTGATGGTGATAATTCTAATTAGTATTTGTTTATAGTTGAAATTAATTTTGTGTACAAAGAATTATAATTGTTTTAAGTTATAATTAATTGTAATTATAATTACAGTAGAGACTCCATTATCCGAACCCCTATTATCTGGATATTTGATTATCTGGTCAAATTTAAAATTATAAAATTTATTTTTTAATATAAAGTTTATAAGGTCTCAAGACGTTAACTTTTTTTTTAATTTAAAAAACGTGAATTTTTACACGAAATGTTGGGTTTTAAAGTGTTTTAATTATTTTAAGAAAATGTTTATGTAAATATTTTGAATTATTTCTAACTAAATATTTATTAATGTTGACTTTAAAAGTTTTAGTTTGTTTCAGTCTTATTTTAATACATATGCAAATAAATACATAAAATATTATGAATCAAAAATTTGTTTAATTCGTACTTTACTCGATTATCCGGATTTTCGATTATTCGGACAAGTGCCACAAACATTTTTGAAATGTTAAAATAAATTATTGTCAAATTTAGAAAAAACGTAAGATTTCTTGTCAAAATTCTTAATTTCCCTTATCAATTCTTCATCTTTCCCTGAACTGTGGCAACCCTAATAATAAATTATTTAAAAATAAGAATTGCTTCAATTAATGATTATTTCAAAATATCCTTTTTTTCTGTATACAAAAAGAAGGAATATACGGAAGATATGCAAATTGTAAATACATATATATATACACATATGAATGTATATATCTCGCAACATCTACATATTTGCCCCGAAGTTTTACTATTCGTATCGCGAAGAACGGACGAAATTTTGCAATAGGCGCGTAACCGCGTACTCGTAATTAGTTTGACTTTCACCTGCGAGGACCAGAGCTGCATTATACATATACATTCATAAAAGAAGTGCGTATGTAGCATCAAATAAAAAAATACACAACCAGATCGACAACTATCCAAATAAGGTCTATACTCTATGCATACCTATACAGTTTAGCGATTATGGGGGACAGAAGAACTTTTGGATGAGCATCTCTCTTTCTCTCAGAAAAAATGATGCTGATGTTCCTTGATTGAATTCGAAATCAAGGACTCATTGCCCATATGTATGGTGAAATCGCACAGATTATAAGTACATCAATTACTAAATCTAGTATATTCCATAAGTATATGTTTTTGATAAACATCTTTGAGGAAAGAGATTATTTTTTCCGACGAGAGGATTTGATGAAAAAGAGATGAAGAGAGGTAGATATATTAATTAAGGGGAAATCTTTCAAGAAGATTTTTTCTTCTGTCAAGACTTACAATCTTGTTGAGTTTACGTATATAATATACACACACGAGGGAATTAAGAAACTTGATGTGTTATTTATTTTATATATGCACTTTAATGCGGATCGGTATATTTTATATTGTCCCTAACTACCCTAACAGTTGCTTCATTCTGTTTAGTCATGAGGCAGTAAATTCTAATTACTGTTTGTTAATTAAGTAATGCTTTCAATATGATAATTTAATTTTCAATATATTCACTATATATGCTGCGCGTTACGAATGCATTTTTTATAAATAAATAAATATTAATGTCTATATTCTCTTTCAACAATGGTTTAGGATTTTTTTCTGCACACAAAGAAAAAATGTATTTATAAACTCAAAGAACTTTTTTCAAAAATTGTTAAAAATAATTTATTTAAAGAAGAGTTTTAGATCAAAATACTAAACAATATTGAACTTTGGAGATGTTACAAATGATTGACAGATATTCAATTATTTTCAAAAGTAATAAAATTCCACGCAGACATTTAATTATTATCGTAAATAATGAAAATTCACAAGAATTCTATATTATTTACAAGTTTCTTTGATTTACTTCACACTGATTCAATTATTTTCATAAATAATAAAACTCATTAGGGTCAGTTGGGGTAAATAGAAACAATTTTATGGGGTAGAAAAAATATGGGTATCATTAAATCCCAATAATCAACTGTTTCTATTTTAGTTAAATAACAAATTTTTAAAATAAATGCGGCCTTAAACCTAAGATCACCCTCAACAGGTTACCCCATCTGACCCTACAGAATTTCAATTATTATTTTAATACAATTTTATTCTAATCGAATTCCTTAAAAATTGTAATTATTCATAAAAATATTATTAAAATTTCCCAAGAAATTCAATTATTTAAAAATTTGTTGATAATTCTTACACTGTAAAAAATTTAGGAAGTTAACGGACTCAACTCCAAAAGAGAGTTAATTTCTAACTCCCTTCATTTAACACCCGCGCGAGTTATTTTTTCCATGGGGAGTTAGAATTTGGGTGTTAAATTTTAACTCTCTTTATTTAACTCCCCTGGCATTAACTCTCCAATGGGTGCGACTTTTATAGAATCCCCTGGGGAGTTCAAATTTAACTCCCTTTTTTTACAGTGTAAAGAGAATTGAATTTTAAGAATCCCTCAATTATATTCAATAAATAATTTAATTTTTAGTTCAAAATAATTAAGTTCTCGTAGAATTTTCTATTTAAAATTAATTTAAAAATGAATTTCAGTTAAATTTTAGATAATAATTGAATATTTTAAAAGCAATTTGATTTTATCACTCGTTCATCTTTAATTCTTATAAAACACGTAGAACTGGATCACTCCGAGTCTTAAACTCGGAGTGATTGATTCTCTGCATGTTATATAATAATATTAATTATAAGTTATCAAATTTAAAAACGGTTTGAATTTAAAATTTTTGAGAATCTCAATTCCTATGAAAAAATAATAATGATGAAATATTTATTTTAAATAAAACTATTGATGTTTTTAAATGGTTTTACAAATAAATAATTTCTCCTCAATTCTGTATAGTAATTTTTACTCTTTAAGCAAAGTAAATTTTAATACGCCAGAAATTTTATATATTTAAGTAGAATCTTCGCTGTCACTGTACCAATTTCTACAAAACTAAATGTTGTGTGTAATTTTCAAATACAAAATATAGTATACAAAAATGCCAAATCTATATAGGATTTATCGTGCACTGTGATTGATTATTTTTTTTCTAAACACCGTAATTTATAAAAATATATTAAGCAGTTTCCTGGATTGTAAAAAAATACCAGAAAGTGAAGTTTGAGAAAATTAATTTACTGATGTGAGTCATTAAAATTATCTTAAAATATACATCTAGGATCTACTTTCAGTCGCACTCTGATTCACAAAGGATTTATTTATTTTCACCTTCTCTTCACAATATTGTGCAAAACTTATAAAAAAATTATACTTATGACCATAGTTATTGTATACTTTTGAGAATTAAATTTAAAAACAAACTTCCTAAGAAAATTTTAACTAAAAGAGAATAGAGGAAAATTTCCTTAAAAATACAAAAATGTTTACCCTTTCAATTTTTCTTTATTTCCCGAGTCGAGATGTAAATTCGAATAATTATAATATTTTTTTTTTAAATTTAATTCTGTAATGGTAAAAATGGTCAAGAATGGAAAGAAGTTTCAGTCGGTTTATTTATTTAAAATTAAAGTTCAGATTTTATTTTGTATTGTAAGATATTGTTTCTTTGAGTTATAAAAGTTTTTAAACAGTAAATGTTACTTCATAAATAATTAATTCAATTTTTTCCAATGTTGTTTATATCAAATTGAGCAGTATTATCAAATAAAGAATTTTTCTGCTTCAAAAATTATAATTTCGTTGAAAAATAAAACAGTTTATTCTTTTTCTTAAAAAAAAATGATATAATTTTATCTTCATTTGACGCCTATTTTCTTTTGTTCGTAAAAAAAGTTAATTTTCTCTGTCACGCGAACTTTCTTTAATTAGACCGTCTTTTTCCATGGATTAAATTGCAATTTAAAAGAATAAACAGTTTAAACGGTTGGCGTTTAGAAAATTCTAATTAATTGATACCCATACTGACAGTGAACAAAATTATTAATTAAAAATACTATTCATTTGGAAATTTCATGATTTTTATACCTATTTAAAATTATTATACTTATTTTCTAATTACAAATTACATTTTTTTATTAAAAACTGCTTTTTAATTCAATTGCTTCTAAAAACTATTGCAACTTTCGAAATGCAATTATTTTCTAGAAATTTTTAACTAAAATTCTTGGCTAAATAAAATTCTTTTTTAATCAAAAAAATCCACTGTTCAGTTTCAGTTCCGGAACTTTCCCTGAACAAATTTTTCTGTTTTTGGTGTAAAGTACATTTGAAACATAGTAGAGTTTTTTCTTAAATTTAAATTATTTTTGGTTTGGAGAAAAAGGAAAATATAATCTGAATGATTTACACATTTTTAATTGACAGATTTTGATAATTTCCAAAATGTAAATTGTATGGTAAATAAATAAATAAAAAACAAAGGATAAATAAAAACGATAATCTAAGAAAACTAAATTTAATTAAAAATTGCTCTGAAAATTACAAAAGTTGATACTGAAATTACAGATAGTTTTAATTTTCAACAAAAAAAAGATTTATTTGACTCAGAGGCTAATAAATTATTTATTTGTTTCAAATAAGTATTATTATTAAAATATAAATATAATTATTTTATTTAAATAATTTTTCTTCAATTTAAATGAAAATGTTTGGGACAATCCGAAAAAAGTCATTTTTCGAAAATTACATTTTGCAGTTAAGGGAAGAAGGGTACACTGACATGTTTAACTGTATTAAGAAAATAATTTAAATATTTCAAAAAATTATTGTAAAGGTGATTTGTGTAAGGAATTCAATGGTCATAAAATAAAATCGGGCAGAAAATATTTTGATCCTTTTTTAATTTTTTATTGTTCAAATAAAGAAATTGATTGAAATTGATTCTTTTCTACCTAAAAACAGTTTCTTTTTCAAAAAATGCTTTAAAAAATATGAAAATCAATTTTTTCGTTTGTAACTTGTAAGACACAGGATTCAGGAAAGAAGTCGCTTCCTGAACATTTAACAGTTCGCATATTCCTGCTGCAAGTACGTTTGTCAGTTAATTGTTAGGTGAATCGTAATTGTTAGTATGTTAGTACGTGAATGAGGGAGAAAGAGAGTCTAATTGCTGTATCGGTAATTCGTGATGTTATTTCATCTTGTATACTCCTCTTGTCGGAGTATTACGTTATTTCCAAAAGTCATTAAGAAATATTGAAAGAGAACATATATGTGTATAAGTGTAACAAAAATATATATACGTGTGGAAAATTATTAAGAACCTTTTTATACGCATGTATTTGTGCGAAGAAATGACTACTTTCTCGTAAAAAGATAAATTCTCGTTATATCATGCAGATGTATAAATCGTGAGAACCGGTTGAAGGTTGCCAAAACTTATCTTGAAAAATATAATAATTGGCTCATGCATTATTATTACCTAAATGGTTCTTCATTTGTTTGGATATGCGCTTATTTCAACGAATATATTGTGTATTCATAGGCAGAATTTACGATTTTTTTATACCTGTACTTAACCCAGTCGAAAAATATATTGACTTAATTTCAGATTTAAAAATTGATTCTCAGCTTTGATAATGATTTACTTATGCTGAAATAAAGATACAAAGTAGAATTTAAAATTGTAAATTAAATTTTATTTTTACGAGAGAAATGTTGCATTTAAAGAAAATACACAATTTATTTAAGTTAAATAAAAATGCATTTGTCACAGTGCCTACTAATTATTTATTTGTTTAAAATTAAAATTTTATTCGACACAAAATTTATGTTTCAAGTAAATAAAAATTAACTTGAAATATATAAAAATTCCAGTTGACGCTGAGACTCATAAATCTTTTTTCTGAGTTTAGAATTAACTACAATTTCAAAATGACAATTACTTATAATTACAATTGACTACAATTACGATAAATTATAATTACAATTGATTACAATCACAATAAATTATAATTGAAATGACAGTTAATTTGAGTTATATTTAATTTCAATTACAATTAATTAGACTGGTAATTAATTGCAATATGTAAATTTTAATACTATTATTTGAACTAATTTCAGTAGTTCAATTTAATTAATGTTTCGTTTTTTACTTTAATTAAAATTTGGTTCTTTAAATTAATTAAACTTAGATTTTTTAATATAATTAAACTTTGGGACTTTTTAATGTATAATTAATTTTTTGTACACGATAATATTAAAATTAAATTATGTAAAATGCTAAAATTGGTTTTTGTTTCCCTAAAACAGTGGTATAAAAATAAAATTCCTAAAAAACTGGAAGAATTTATAAATTGAAATTTCATCACATTCTTTCTTTATAAAAAGAAATTTGGAGAAAAGTTTGGTGTGACTATATAAAGTGGAAGGAGAAACAAGTTTTTAACCAGTGTACATGTCCGTCTGTTTGGTATAAAAATGTTCTTTTTTAAAAGTCCTAAAAGAACGGATTATTTTCTTAATCAAGTTTCACAAGAATTCAGACTGATTTTGCAATGCATCACACAAGAATACGATACATTTTGCATAATTTTTTATATAACTAAATCTTTTGCATATAATTACTCAAAAAGAGATATTCCTGCGTTTTCTAAAAAATTCCTCTATCGATAAATTTTGCATTTTGAATATTGCATTCTTGAAATATTTTTTATTTCGGAAATTTCACTTCGTATAGTTCAAATTTAATAGACATACATGAATAAATGAAAGTAAAAAAATACTAAAAATAATTTATTTATATTTATCATTTTTTTATACTATAAAATTTCATTAATTTAAATAGTATTTAAATAATACTAAATTATTATTATATAATCAAATTTTTAAACAAGAAAATTTATATTTTTAATGAATCTATCATTCTATTCAATATTAATATAACATTGTTATTGATTTTAAAGATTTTAATTTCAAAAGGTTAAAAAAATTCTTTTATATATTTGATTGTGTATCGTAGAAGAAAACATTTATAATTTTATGACTTACTTTGTATTTAAAAATAGTGTTTAGATCATAGTCTACATATATATGACCAAAACCGACAATTATATTTTAAGTGGAGTTATAATATTTTTCTTCCCAACTTGGAGAAATTTTTTTTCCACCTCAATTGCTCTAGAATAATATTTTCCACTTAAAAATAAGGTTTAATGGTAAATTGCCGCAACTCGATACTTATATTGTTAGTTATGCTTTATTTTAATAATTCTAATGAAACAAATTTTAAGGTGTAACATTTTACAAAAAAAAGGAAAAATAATGCTGATCGTAAATGTGTTTACAAAATTTTATTTTCAAATATTACATAACATGCAAAAATGTCAAATAATTGATCCACCTTGCGAATGATAATTTAATTAATATATTAATTTTTTTTAATAAATTATTTAACGTACCTCGAAATATATATATAAATAGGGGAGAGTGGGGCAAACCGGGACCCCTTAACGGTTTTTTGACTCTTGTGACTAAACGAATAAACCGATTTCATTTTTCGATGGCTCGTTTGAAAGATCATTTAATTACGCAACTTTTTTCCCAGAGACACCTATACTTCATCTTTTATTGTTTAGTTGCTGTGTTAACTTTAAAAAATGTTGCAAACGGTCCGGTTTGCCCCACCCCCTGGGGTAAACCAATGGTTGTAGTAATGAAAATAATAATTCGGGGTTGAATTTTAATTAAATAAAGATTCTTTTTAAATAAAAAAATATAAATGTATGTCATTATCAGAGAAACAATATTAAAGGATTCAATTCTCATTGGAAGACAATTATTTTTCATTGTAAGTAAATATTTTAATGAAAGAAACATTTTATTAAAAAATAATTTTTATAAAACTTTAATTCAATGGAAATATCCTATGGCCGGTTTGCCCCACAGGCCCATTTTGAGAATAAATGTTTGTCAGAAAGAAACGCTTTGCAAATTCATCAAAGTTTTTGGTAGTAAATATTCCTAAGATGTGTACCTTTAAAACCTAAGACCTAATATTTGGAAATATTACACGATTTCCTCAGAATTTCCTTAAGAAAAAATTCGTAAAAGTGTAGAAAAAAACTAAAAAAAAACTTTTGCTCCCAGCGTTGCACAAACAAAAGTAAAAAATGTCAAATTGAAAAAATAAGGTATACTACACAAGGTTGTTTCAAATTTCTAAATAGCACTTTTGACAATTTCGCCATTTCGGAAATATTGAGGGGGGGACCCCTCGGTGGTAAACTACTAAATAATAATAATTTTTTAAAATTGATAATTTACTACAATGAAACATGTTAAATACAATTTTTTACTATTGTAATTATTATGAAAAAGGATTAAAAATCGAATATAATTTTTTCACAAAAAGCGATAGAAATTGAATAGGAAAAATAGGAAGACAAAAAATTAAAGTTAAATTAGTTTGAGATGAGGAAAGAGAAATTATTTATTTTTTTATTAACAGAAAATTATGATAATCGGACAGTAACAATTTCTCTATATCAAAACTTTTTATTATCATTAATTTCATGATGAAAATGATATTAGTTACAAGAATTCTTATATACGTAATTGCAAATTTTATAGGTTTTGCTATACGATATAGTAGTACATATATAAAATTGTAAGATAAATTTCTCCTCTTTTCTTGTAACAATTAATAATTTATTGCTAATATTGTCTATTTCTTAATAAATTGCCATGGAATTCTGATTCTCCATATATACTTGTTTATTAGTCCTTTCACGAAGATATCTTCTAATATAATATGTATGTTTGAAATAAAATCAAATCCAGAAGGCAATCTTTTGACGCGTACCTATATAAAAAAGAGGAGAATTTTCCTTTCGCTTGAATACACACATTCGTCTTCCCCCTATATGCATGTTGACAGTGAAAAAATTTATTTCATCCAAACGAACACGTTTCTCCGCTAGTTGATAATTTATTACTTGTTTTATTAGGTCTTTACCTGCGATGCGTTTTCATAACCAGTGCGGTTATATCAGATGACGTAATCGAAGGAACCTCTACCCCTTTTTCATTTACTGTTTTTTAAATATTTTTTATTGCTTATTTTTTGCGTTTATTTGAAAAAAGAATGTTATTAATTTTATTTAACGTATACCATTGTTTTAGAACTATTATTATAACTAAGTGCAATTTGTTTGAAATGTAATTATTTATTGAAATACATTTACCACTTTACAATTTTTATTTTCATTTACTGATGTAATTATGTTATTATATATATATATATATATATATATATATATATATATATATAATTAGGTATTATTGGAATTGTTATTACAGTTCAAAGAATTTAATTGAATATTTTTATAATTCATTTTTTTTAATTTAATAATTTTAATTTAACTTTATTGTTATTATTTTTAGTTTAATTCAATTAATTAAATTTTGATAATTATATTTTTTATTATTTCATAAATATTAATACATTATTCAGATTATTATTATTTATATTATTAATTATTTAATTAACACTTACAATTTAACAAAACTAAATTCAAAAAGAATTTAAATTAAAAATTAATTTCAATATTTTTATCCACAAACAACTGAGACATTTTAGACCCTATGTATTTTCAATATTTTATTGAAATTTTTATATTTGTTCGTTATTATTTTATAATTGATTTATTTATTACTTTAAGTGCCTGTATATAATTACTCTAGGACATGTAATTTGCCTCAATTAACTGACAATTTTCAAAGTAATTGTTATATCATTTTTGTTTGTTTATTTTTAAAAAAATTAAAGAAAAAGAAATTCAACTTTTATTAAATTATTTTTCTTTATTTTATTTAATGGAAAGATATTTCTGTACAATTAAAAAATACTAGGGATTCATAGGGGAGACTGGGGTTAAATGTTAAACTGTCAAAACAGTTAAAACTCATTATATTTTGAACGGAAATAGTTAGAGCATTGCAATTTTGACTATAGAAGGGCGTTATCACTTTAAATAAATGTCCGTAGTTATGTGACATTTTTTTCGTCATATTTGACGAATTTTAAGGGAAGATCAGGTCAAGGGAAGTGTTTAAGTTAATCGTTAATTTTGAAGTCTAGATGAAGACTGCCCTTAAAATTGACCTAAATTTTACAGGCAGAAGAAATTGTTTGGAAATTTTTGACATCTAGATCAAAATTGCCCTTAAAATTGACCTTAGTTTTGAGGCCAGAAAGAATTGTTTGTCATTTTTAGACGTGTAGGTCAAAAATATTTTAGTAAGTGTAGTGTACGTAAGTCAAATTAGACATAATATAGATTTTGACGCGTAATGTAAGGCCGTTACTGGGCCTCTTTTTGACCTTCAGGTCAAAAAATAGATTAAATTTAACATAAGTTTTGGTAATATTTTCCACAAGAATTTAATGATTGTCAATACATTAATTTTAAAATTCGAAGCATTAAAAGAAAAAAATGACTAAAAATGTTATCAATATTTAATTATTTATTATCAACCATTTTTTTATTTAATTAATTATGACTAATGAATAATCAAGTAATAAATTATAGTATTTAGTTAATAACATTGATAATAATTGGCAACCACATGTAATAACAGTAGCGTAATAATTTAGTAATAATAATAATAATAATTAATACAGAAACGTATAAATAAATGCAATAAGATAATATAAAAAGATACAAGAAAATAATAATAATAATAATCATAATAAAATATTTAAACCGAGAAATTATTTTTTCTCAGAGATTCATAAAGTACATTAAGAAAAAAATTTTTTTGTAATAAAATTAAGGAATGATGAATAGAGAATAATATAAATTTGGCATTGATTGGTGCGAGTGCTTATTATGCATTATGACTGGAAAATCATGAGGGTAATTTATTGACCTAATTATGTAATAAATAATACACGAGGAACTCTATTCTATGATAATTGGTGGTTATATATTTAAATGTAACCATATTAACTTGTGTAAGATCGCTATCATCTGCGTTTTCCATACATACATATATATTTACAAGATGACTACAATTTATATCACTATTTATTATAATTTAAAAATTAAAAAAAAATTAATACACTCTTAACTTCCTCCTTTTGCTAAATATCAGATTATTCTGACGATTAGTGTGTAAACTTCCTTCATCAGTGCGTCTCGCAAAGATTAGTTTCACTGACGCTCTTTATAGATCAATTTCATTTTCACTGAAATACTTCGCACATAAATGTCTACTGATTCACCGGAATAGTTTAAGTGAAACTTTTCATATATATATGGTATATTTATATATTTTACCAACACTTTTTATTATAAACTTTGGAAAATTTCTAGTTTCCTCATTCCTTTTTTCTTTATTTTTCTAAATTTGCATTAACTCGCAATTGAAGTTTTATAAATGGGGCTTTTATATATTATATATGTTTTTTTTCCTCTAACGAATATTTCACAAATTACAAAATTCCGTTACAAAACCAACTTTTTAATATCTTTCAAGTTGGGGAAAATTAATTTTTGAAATATGAAATAGAAAGGAAAAGGATGAAAACAAATGGTTTGTTAAATTATGGAGATAAGAATTCGAAAGGGTTTCTGCTTAATTAATAATTTTCGTTTAAATTAAAAGACTGGTTATAATTTAAAAGTAATTCGTTTATGTTTATAATAATGAAAATAATAATAATAAAATATTAAAAAATATTATTATTACTTTTTTCTTTGTCGGCTTCAATAAAAATTATTATTCTTATTATTATTTCTAACAATTATCGCATTAATATTATTCAAATAATTATAAAATGCATATAAATACTTAATATAATTAGTAATAAACAGTTAATGTATAATTTGAACTTAGGTATTAATCGTTAGAACCGCAAATAAAAATTTCTCCACTTGCAGTTTTTATAAATATTTTTTTTACTTTTTTATTCCTTTTTTCTTAAAGCTATTTTATAATTATATTAATTATTTATTATTATTCGAATAATTGTGAAACACTTATAATAATAATAATAAATAATGAACATATAGTTATAAAATATTTTTAAAAACAGGGTGCTATAAAAAAGTAAAGAAAAAGATTTAGAAAAAATTGCAAGTGCAGTGGATTTTTACTTATTGTTTAAAACCAATTTTTCCAATTCATTTTTAATAGACTTTTTTACATTATTTTCGGTAATGTATTTTCTATGGATAATAAATCGGCCTTTATTGATTTTTCTTATATTTTTCGTTCCATAATCTTATGTAAGGAAATGAGTTATTTACTTTCAATTTTAATGGCATCCGTTATGCAGCTCATCAAAAAAGTTTAAGTAATGGAAAATAAAGCAACAAGTATAATATAGAATAAAAGGGGGAAGAGGAGAAAAAAAACTTTTTTAATGGCAGCATGGAAGTTATTACACGCTCACCATGAATTATATAGTATATAATACGTATTAGGCATCACTTTGTTTCAAACTCAAACTTTAATATCAAAGTCAGGAAATTAATCTTGGCAGTGAATGTTTATATTAATATATACAATATATGAGACCAAATCGAGCAATTAAAATTCAAATTAAACTTTCCGTCAGGTGAACAATATGCATATTCTTCGAATTTCTCCTATCCAAAGTCAATGACACTAGAAAATTTCAAAATTGAAAATGAAATTTGCTATTATAACAATTTGTTTTTTTTAATAGTTTATTTACAAAAAAATAATTTACGAAACGTAGGAACATTACATATTATGATAGAAAAATAACATTTTTTTTAGAAAATATTTTTAATTTACAAATTCTTTTCGCAATTTATTTCGTAATTTTTTTTAATTCAAATTTTTTTGCAAACTGTTTTTTAATTTTCAAATTTCACAGTTTACTTGGCTTAATGCGAACAGTTTGAACTGGAAGTGGTGATAAATGACCGTCAATATTCTCATGATTGTGAACAATTATTTTTTTCACCTCGAGATCGTAGAATTCGAGACGATTTTTAACTGGTGAATCATTTCGTAATTCACTTATTGTCACTGTTGATTTGTCTAGAGTATTTTTCTCCACAAAACTCACTTGCTTTGGATATAATGAATCTCCGGGTAGAAGAAAGACTGTTCCGTCTAATAATTTTACCATGACCTTAAACAAAGAAAGAACAGAAACAAGAATTTTTTATTACTTTGTAATTATTTTAGTTATTAAAAATTTTATTTCTTCATTAGAGAGAAAAATTCTATTAACTTGTAGGTCGATAATAAAAATCAAATTCGCCTATTGCAGTTAATAATTATTTTTTTTATCTCTCTTTGCAAAAATTATAACAACTTACGGGAAAATTTAATTGCACTCCCATTTTACTCCGATCGACGGCGAATTCTAATAAATTATCCAGAGATTCGAATTTCGCTAATCTCGCTAATTCATACTGTTGAGGTGGCATTAAAAGTACATTCGATGTGGAGTTAATAAGTTCCTTTGGATTTGCCCACTGAAATGGAGAATTTTTATTTTTTTTAAAGAGAATTAAAATTAATTAATTTTATTAAATTAAATTTAGTCGAATCAATTATTAAAAATTGATTAATTTAATTTTAATTAAATTAATGAAATTCACTGGGGTTACTTCGAGTAAATAGAAACAAAATCGAAACAGTAGTATAAACTGCACTGCTATAATTGACAAACCAAAAATGGAAAAATACTTAAAATTAACTGATTTAAATTTAATTAATAAAATTATTAATTTGTAAATATTGTAAAATTAAACAACTATTAATAAAAAAAATCTTTACAATAGAAGATAAAAAATAAATTTTACTATTAAATCCTCCATTTCGGTTTCTTCGTATTTAGCCTCGGGAATTTCGGGAAGACAAGCCAAATAGAAAACAGTATCAAAACGCTTTCCCATTGTTGTTGGTGTTAACCAATCGCTCCACTCGTGCAGTGACCATAAATCGGGGTAACATTGAAGACCTTCGCATAATTTGTAAAACTCTGTCGGATCATTGTGCACTTTGCTTTGCCACTTTTCAAGTTCTCCGTTTGGAACTGTGTATAAAAAAATTAAATTAATTAGAAAATAAAAAAAAGTTAGAAAAATAAGAATAACAAAAGAAAGAAAATATAATAAATAAAAGAGAAGAAATAAATAAAAAATTAATGAAAAAGTAAGAAAATAAAAAGAAATTAAAACGAAATGAAAATTAGAGCAAAGAAATAAGGAAAATAGTTAATAAATCAAAAAATAAATAGGCGAATGAATAAAGAAGTAGAGAAGATGTTTATTCAGGAAATAAAAAAGAGAATTAAAGAACAAATGAAGAAAAAATAATTTAATCAGAAACAAATGAGAGAATAGAAAAATAATAAATAAATCAAATTGTCGTTAATATTTTAATTATATTTATAGATGAATAAAAAAATTCTTCTAAAAAATTCAATTATTTTCAAAATATTTAATAAAATTTTTGAAAATTTTCAATTATTTTCAAAATTTTTTCTTAATTCAGAATTTGTATATATCAATGATTATTTTAATGAAATTTACCAAGTTAATTGTATTATTTAAAAACAATTTTTACTAAATTCTACAATTCTTCAATTATTTTCTAAGATAATGAAACTTTCACCGGGATTCAGTTATAAAAAATACAATGTGCATAATTTTTTGTTTCTTTAAAAAGTTAATTGTTTGAAGCTTTTTAATCGAATTCTTCCCAATAATTCAATTATTTTCATAAATTGATAAATTCCTCGAAAAATGTAATTTTTCTTAAAAATTTAATTCAAGAAATAAAAAATAAATAAATAAAAAATAAAATAATAATTAAATGAGGGAATAGAGATGAAAATTAGTTGAAAATGTACAAATTAATAATTAATTTATGAAAAGTATAAATAATTTTATAAAAGTATATGAAAATTGACAAAAAAAGAAGAAACAAACCTGTAAAATGTTGTGCCCAATCCTTAAAAAAACCAACTTTTGACGAGCTCTTACAAAGTAAAATTCCACATTCCTCGAATGTCTCTCGAATGGCTGTTATTCTTAAAGAAATTTCTCTTGGTAATTCATTGGACACTTGTTTAAAAATTGGCGGCCTTGTATTAGTATTTGGTATCAGTGATTTAAAATTATTCTGATCAAATCCAAAGGCAGCGAAGAGTTTATTCCATTTTAAATCAGCGTCAGCTGGTTCGGTTGTGCCACCGGGAAATACATAAGCTCCGGGCATAAAACTCGAATTCTGATGTCTTTTCAGGGCCATCAATTGATAGTCATAGGTAAACTGGAAATAAAAAAAATTATTTACCATTAAAACAAAATTAAAAATAATTATTAAATAAAATTATAGAGAGTAAAAATTAAAAATAATTGTTCAATCAAATTAAAAAGTGTAAAAATTAAATAATTAACAAATCTTTCCTTGTGAATATTATAATAATTATTATTACCTTTTTTATAATAATTTGTGAGTACTTACAACTGATGATGAAGTTTCTTTTGGTTTGACACGGTGTCGAGCTGCTAGAAGAAGACTAGCAGCGTCTCTCCAAACTTTCATTGCGGACTTAATTTTTAGAGAATAGTATTTAAATGGGAAAGAATATTTCTCGCAATAATAAATTATTTCAAGTAATAACAAATTAGAAGGTTTAATATTATCATAACCTTTTTTGGATGTTTTTTGAGTCTGCAAAAGACAAAACTAGTAAGGTAAAAATAAATGAATGCGCTGTTAATGATATTCAACTGTTTGAATGAAATCTAATTTTTTCAAAATTTAATTTCATTCTAATTAGAAATAATTCTAATTCCCCTTAACAAAAAATATAATTTATGCCATTACTGTAAACAAATATTAAAAAGAAAACAAAGAATACTATAAATATTTTACGATATTTTTTAATGAAAATTTTACCATTTTATTTTTAACAATAAATATTCTTTACAAGTAGATCTACTATTATCGCAAATGAAAATAATTTTTTTCAAATATTCTTTCAATAATTTTGAAATATTTTGAATATTCCCTCTCGAAGAGGTTATGTTTACAAATAATAAAATTTCAATCCTAATTTATAATTGAGAAAACCCTTTTTTCATTAAAAAATGTTGGCATTTATTACCTTTATTTAATAAAAAGTTGTCATGAATTTTTTATTTGGAAAAAAATGGTGAAACTGGAAACAATGCTTGTACTATTATTTAAACTAAATATCTGTCAGTTTATGCAAATAGAAAAAAGAGAAGTACAGATTCGTATTTTCCATTTTTAACTACTCACATTTTTCTAGGTGGGCAACTTGCGTAATAGTTGGATAAAAATAATATTAAATAAATTTTATCACATATGTAACTGACTTATGCTGCACTGATAGCAGCACATTTCCTACTGAAATTTGTTGTTGAGTCATGATTAGTTCGTGATCTTATTGAAAATCAAGAAGTTAGCGCGACTATGAAATGATAATCATGGTAATTGTTTCCAGACACAAGGAGAATTTATTTTTCAAAAAATATCCTATAATTTTTATTATTCTATATTTATAAATTATAATTGTAGTAAATTATTGTTTGTACTTTTTTCTATATCATTGGAAAAAACTGATACAATTTTTCTTCTACTTAGAAATGAATTTCCGTACATTTAGTTCTAAAAAAATACGTATTACTAATATAAGAATATTAGTAATATTAATAAAAACAATAAATATGAATTATATATTAAATATATAAATTATTTAATTATATTGAAATAAAATGTTGAATTTATTTTAAAACAGAAGTCAAGTTGTATTTTTAAATTTAGACTGAGTATAATTATTTCAGTGTGTCCAAACAAATCGCAATACTGTCTTAATAATGAAATATCGAAATATTAAAAAAATTTAAACAATATTTTTTACCGTAAAACTGAAACAATATTATTGTTGTCAAGGCGGTGCGTCATTAATATTATTTGGACAATTAGACATTAATGCTTGCTTTAAATATTAAAATAACAAAGTATTTAAGTACCAACAGAAATAAATAACTACTTTTTTTTCATACATTATTAATTTGCACTAAATATGAGTCTCGTAACGTCAGGAAGTTTTACTTTTTTCATCTGATTTTCCAGTTGCAGCCATTAGCAATTCATAAAGTTGATACACTTGTTCATCTCTTAATTTTTCAATGTCTTCACTATTTAAATTTTTTCCTAATGTCTCCGACGTTTTCGGTCCTTGCAACCCAAGTTGTTTCGCCAAAGATATCGCATAATTCTGCAAAAAATATATATATCACCATTTTCATAAAAATATTATTTAAGCATACAAATATTAAATAATAAATAACTATTATTGTAATAATAATTATTAATTAATTCCACCGTAATTTCAATTATTTTTTTTAATTCATTAATTTTTTTTTCTTATTACTATTGTTAAATGATGCTTGTAAAAATTATTCTCATGGTTTTCTTGAACAAATAAAGAAATTCTAATTCAAATTCTGTAAATTCAATAAATTATTTTATCAATTGATTCCATTTCATTTTATTAATATTTAACATGTTCCTAAAACGTTCAAATGAATGTCAATTTTTTCCCTTTAATTTGTTTTTTTAACAAAAAAAAAATTTATTTTGTTAATTAAAAATATGAATTGTAAACTAAGATGATGTTCAATTTAAATTATTTTTCTCTTTCTAGTGATTGTGCGAAAAATATTTGCACATAGAAAAATTTTTTTTGTTTATTTGAGCGTTCAAAATTGTAGGAGAAATAATTTAACGATTGAGTGATAAAAAAATTATTTACAGTTATTTGATTAATAAGTATTTGTACTAGTATTCTAAATATTGTCTCTATTGAAAATAAATATTATTAAATATTTATAAAAGTAAAATAAAAAGACCTCGGTAAAGCTAAACTTAGCCATAAATTTGAAAACACATTTTTGGAGTAAATAATTAGAATATAAAAGAATTGATCAGTCATTTCAACATTTTCTTATTTAATTTTATTCTAATGTAATATTAATGATAAATTGTTTACATTTAGCCTGTTCAACCGGATAATTATTTACTGTATTAATAACATAACCTCTGCAATTTTATTTACAAACGAACATGACAGAGAAGAGAAACAAAACATGAAATAAGTGTTAGATATTTATTCTTACGGCCCATTCGTTCAGGAAAACATTAGCTTCAGCTAAATTGCAAGTTTTATGACGTTTGAATTCATCTCGTACATAACTATTGCCAAGGGATTGAATTTCCAATGGTAGTCCTCGATGTAGCCTCAAAACTGTCTTGTAGAGTCTTCTTACTCGTTGTAAATGTGTTAACGAGCTCATACTTCTATTCCCAGTATATTTATTTATAATATTTATTATAATTTTTCAGTTTTCTATAATTGTTCAAATTCAAAACATTCAAAAATCTTCATTTTTTTCAGCAATTCCATTATAGTTTTAATTTAAATTTTACGTCCCTGAGAGTTTCATCGAAAGTATGTATATATATTATATATTCACTCGAAAAGTTGAAACTATAGTGAATTCATTTCTGCTCCGAAAAGTTTCTTACTGTGGCATCTAGAATAATTCCTTGGAACTTATTCGAAAGTGACTGCGTCGGTAAAGTATATTCTTGATTTTCGTCCTGCGGCAAATTTCCCCACTGGCAGATTTAAATAATATAATTTTCTATTCTGTTATCAATAATTATAATCATTAATTAATTTTTTTGTTTTTAATTTAGATTAAAATTTGTTATTATAACTGATTCTAGATTACAATTATATAAAAAATAATTATTTCTATTTTTTTTGCTGATTTTTATTTTTTAATGTGTAAATTATAATTATATGTTTATGAACTGGAAAATGATAACTAATGACTAGCAGCGAGTTATGAGAGTTCTTTGTTGTTATTTTTTTTAATGAGAAATTTTATATTTTGGTCGTTTGCAAATTGTCAAAACCACTGTCATTGTCAATTGAATCAGAGTGCGTTAGATCGAGACTTCTTTGCACCATATTTCGCCGACATGCCATTTCAGCTAATTGTGTTAATGTTCTTGCTGTTTTTTCGCCAGTTTTCTGTACCATTTTTGAAAAGTGTCCATTTGGATGGTCACTTAATAATTCATGGGGGCAGCCAAATTCCTGTTTGACAAAAAAGAAATTGTTTATTAGTTTAAAAAGTAGTTGTTTGTATGTTTTTTATTTATTTTTATTTATTTTTATTTATCTTACCACCATGACACCTTTTTCCATGACAACAATACGATCGCTGTCAATGACAGTATTTAATCTATGTGCTACTGTCAGTACTGTGCAATCTGTAAATTTCGTTCGTATCGTTTTTTGAATAAGACTATCCGTACTGAAAATAAAATTCTACTGTTAGTAATTGTTTACATTTCGAGAAATCTTTTTTTACTTTTTCTACTCTTTATTTTCTCTATTTTTATGCACTTCTGTTTTATCTACTCCTTATTTCATGTACTTTACTGTTTACTCTTTATTGTATTTTTCAAAGTCACATTTTTCATTAATTTTTCCGTTTACAGAAAAATGAAGAAAGAAGAGGAAGAAAAATTGAAAGGCGCCTTAAATTCATCTGCCTCGGTGGACTTTACTTTTTCATATGGTAAGTATCCATTTTTGGGTAATTAAAAAATTTATTGGTAATGGAAACTGTAGTGAAACTTACTATGAATCGATGTTGGCAGTCGCCTCATCCAGCAAAAGAATTTTATTGTTCCGTAATATTGCCCTCGCCAGGCATATCAATTGTCGTTCTCCAACGCTGAAATTACTTCCACCAACAGCAACTTGCATATCCAAGGAAAGATCACTCAATTCCACTTCTCTCAAGGCATCATAGAGTAAATCGTCTGAATATAAACCAAAAGGATCCAAATTGCGTCGTAGACTTTCGGAAAACAGAACAGGTTCCTGTGGTATTATCGATATTCGCGAACGTAATTCTTGCAGACCAACTAATTTTGTATCAACGCCATCAATTATTAGTTCCCCATCCAATCCCTCGTTGTAAAGTCGAAACAAAACTGATATCAGGGAGGATTTACCAGCTCCGGTTCTGCCAACAATTCCAACCCTCCATCCTGATTCTATCACCAAATTTAGATTCTGAAAAAAATTTTTTTGTTATTTGAATATTTGGTTCTGACGATTGGTTGTTCCTCAAGTTATTTAAGAAGAAGAACAGGATTGCCTCAGAAATTTTATTATATTTTTTCCTGATTTCCAGGCAAATTTATTAATATAAGAATTTTTTAAATATTTATTAAAAATTTTTTAAATTCATCTTTTTTAAAAGTTCTATTTGAAAACATTTAAAATTTAATCTGTGTTAATAATATAATTATTACACTGAAAAAAAATTGATTTGATTCAAATAACAGATTATTTGACTATTATCAAATAAATATTTACTTGAATCAATTAAATAGTATTTGCTTCAAATACAATTTATTTTCTATAATTTTGCGTTAATATGTGAAATTCTTTTCTTTTTTAAAACATAACATTTTTGATAACTTTATAAGATATTAATTTTTATACTACTTTTTGTAATTTTTGGTAATTTTTTATCTGAAATAACTTAATTTTTTTATTAAAATTTTTGAAAATAACTTAATAATTTTTATAGATTTTATGGATATAAAATTTATAGTAAATTTACTATAATAAAAATTGCATTGAGAATATTTGAACTCATATAAAGAATTTAATAAAAAAATAAAAAATTTTACAGAAAAAAAGAATTAAATTTTAATTTAAAATAATTTAATTCTGTCGAGAAATTTTATTGACATTTTATAAAAAATTATTGTATTCCTGCTAAAAATTTTATGAAATGTATGAAAATAATTGAAATTTTGCAAAATTTTCCGATGAATTTAATTTAAATTGTATTGGAAATAATTTAATTCTTATAATGGAATTTAATTAAAATTTAATTTTTTTAAAATTTTAAATCTGAAATTATTTAAAAATGGAAGTGGATATTTGAAAATAGCAAAATTTTGTAATTTTTGTAATAATAATAATAATAATAATAATAATAATAATAATAATAAACTAATTCCGCTTTTCTTGCACTGACGCGCATAACATTTGCGAGTTATTTATATAAGTTATAAAAATTGAAAGCGAAACTTTTATGAAATTCATTTTTTTTGTTGAATTTTGAAACTAAATTATTCGCAAAATAATTTAAATAAATAATAATTTATCGATAATTTTTCAAGAATTGAATTATTTTAAATAAGATCAATATTAACTTTGTAAAGTTAAATTATTATTAGAAGTAGAAAGAATTTAAAGTTAAATGAAAATTTTTAAATATTTTTGAAGTCTTCTACACAATAAAATTCAAAGTTTTCTAATGAATTCTGAAAAATGGAATATATTTTTCTCCGGCCTTTACCGTGAGAAAACTGTTTCTTTTCTTGGATTTTCCCTGAATTCCCTAATTTCTCTGTGCTATGGCAACCCTGTGGAAGAAGAGATATTTTATTTAGTAATTATTTGAATTAGCTGTGTATAATTACGTTGAGAACAACAGGACCATTTGATTTGTATTTTAAATTGATATTCTTGAGGATAATTCGTCCCTTTGTTGGCCATGTTGGTTGTATTGGAATTGAAGATTTCATTGGCCTTTCTTGTGGAAGATCAGTGTACTGCATAATTCTTTCCACTGACGTCATGTACGATGCCGTTTCCGCAAGACGTCTGACTCCGTATTGTAACATACCGGACAAAATTAGTGATTGTGATATTGCTAATCCAACATTAGCGCCACTGCTTTCATCTAAAGGAATATTTTTTCAGTTAGAAATTGAAATTACAAGGTGAATTTATAAATTAAAATTACAAATTAAATTACAAATTAAATTACAAATTAAAATTACAAATTAAAACTACAAATTTAAATTACAAATTGAAATTCTAAATAGAAATTCTATAAATTGAAAAATTATAATAACCAGATTTTAAATAGTAACAAAAAATTGAACTCTTTCTCTACAGAGTATCGCAATAAAATTTTACCACTTACGTATCAAAATTAGAGAAAATGTAACACAAGCGATAAAGACGCAAACAATAAGATCGAGATAATAGCCAAGACAATTGATTGTTGCTACTATAAGACTCCAAGAGCTTGTGTGTGTATCTTGTAGGGAATCAAATTCTTTTCGTAAACGACCCTCCATTTCTCCTCCACAACTTCTTATTGTTGTCAATCCATTGAGACTCGAAGTAATGTACGAAAATACTGGACTTTTACCTAAAATGGAAAAATCATTTTGTGTTTTTTAAATAAAAATAATTTCAGTTTTTTTTTCAATTAAAAGTCTCGATGTTGATATACTTACTGACACCCTCGAGTCTCCTGAGTACTCGAGCACTTTTCAGGTAGTAATTTTTTAATTGATTGTAAAGTAACATCATAATTATAATGGGAATAATCATCCAATAGTTGACTATTGTCACCATAACAAAAATACCCAACATGACGAAAAAGATTTGCAAACCTTCGACAAGAGCGTTAGGCAATAATTCATCCATTGTACCAACGTCTTTGGTAAATCTATTTAAAATTCGCCCTAAATTTGAATATTTATTAATTGTATTTATGATGCTTGATGCAAAATTGTTGCATCCAGATTTTTAGACAAAAAACTACTCGAAAAATAAAAAACAAAAAATAAATATCCATAATTGAAGAATGAAATGCACTTAAAAACTAAAGCACAACGAAATTAGACTAAATAAATAATTTTCCAAATTACCAGATGAATTTGTATCGAAAAAATTCATATTGGCGTGTAGAAGATTGGCGAACATAGAATTGTGTAAATTTTTCCCGGCGATGGTGCACGAGCCGATGAATGAAGTTGCACGCAAAAAATTGATAGCCATACAAAGTATTAAAAGAACACCATAAATATAGATGCTGTTTGTTGTTGTGAGAAGGCCATTTTCATCGTATTGTAGAAATGAGAAGAAATGATTTTCATTGTCAATTTGCGATGTTTTATTATTCTCAATATCTGTTCGCAATGCCTCTAATTGATTCCAATAGCTGACCCAGTAATCAGAACCACTGGTAACCGCTTGCGAGAGTATCAAAAGAAATACAAGTGAAGGAATAATAAAACAGTTTCCAGCTTGCGATAAGTAACGATAGAATATTTTTAAACCCATCGAACCCTTTTGCATTTCTTCCTCTTCTTCTTTTTCTTCACTCACAACATTAATTTTCTCCTGTGAAGTTGTACTAGCAGTCAAATCCTGTGATAATAAATGTTAACTAAGTGTCAGTTTCAGCTTCATTTAATAGTAAGTAAAAATCAAATTAATAAAAATTATTACTTATACAATTAAATTTGAATTTGAAAAATTCAGGCTGAAATTATTAAACATTTTGAGGCAATTTTTTTAATTCATTCAACTCTTGATAATAATTCAATTTTCGATTAATGGAATTTCTCAATAAACAGACATTGGTTTTTGGTTCCTTGAACAAATTTTTATACTTAAAACATTCGATAAATAAAACCTATGACAATTTGAATTTTTCCTACTGCTTCTTAAGGTTTAATTTAGCGTCAGTTGACTGTATTTTTATAAGTAGTATTTACACTGCAAAAAAAGTGTCTTATTTTGAGACGTTTTTACTAAAAACGAAAAATAAGAGAATCTTTTTTATTTAATTTTAATTTTTTATTTTATTAAAGAGGAAATTTACCTTTACCTCCTCCTAATTTTCGAAAAAGTCAAAAATGTTTTTTGAGGCACATTTCTACTTGATAAAACAACAGATTCCAATAGTTTCAATTTTTTTTCAAGAAAAAAAATGATACGTAAAATGCCTCATAGGATTTAATAAATTCAGAACTCATGGATACAATAATTAGTTAAATTAAAGCCATTAATTTTTTGTATAATAATAATTAAATGAAAATAGTTAAAAAATTTGTTTACCGAATTAGAATTATTTGATTTTTTTGATGAGCGACTCAGAGTGCGCCTTCTGAGACTTATTTTCTTATTTCTTCCCTTTGATGACCTTTCATCAGCTTCATCTTGTTCAGTATCGGCTAATTCGTCATCTGTTTGACTCTCCAAAATCTTCATAAATTCCGAGTCCAAAGAACGTATGTCATTATAGCAACCTTGATATTTGATAGTTCCCTGTAATAATTTTTCAATTAATATCTAATGATTTTTTAATTTTTGACAATTTTTTTTTCAATTTTAACCGCAAATTATTGGGACGCATGAAATATTTCCAAACTGAAATTTGAATAATTTTTCGCAGTGTCGAATTATTGTTTATAGAATTAATTATTATATATATATATATATATATATATATTTTATTTAAAATTTAAATTTTAATACATTTTTTTTTATTTTAAAGGCTAATTTAGAGGAGATTTTAGAGGCAACTTTAGATGCAGTTTTAGATGCAATTTTAGAGTCTGTTTCCTTTGGAGTATACTTAAATTTAATCCTACATTGCACTTACTCGTTCGATAATGGCGACAATATCAGCACGTGGAAGAAAATGGATTTGATGGGTGGCGAGAATACGAGTTTTTCCTTGGAGATATTCTAAAATGC
Source organism: Leptopilina myrica (nomen nudum) (assembly GCA_032872475.1). Lineage (NCBI taxonomy): Eukaryota > Metazoa > Arthropoda > Insecta > Hymenoptera > Figitidae > Leptopilina > Leptopilina myrica (nomen nudum). The sequence continues at coordinate 28,941,373 of CM065460.1, read as the reverse complement.
ATTTTTGAAATAAATCCTGTCCCACGTGAGTGTCAACGGCACTAAGTGGATCGTCCAAAAGGTAGAGATCAGCTTGTCTATAAACTGCTCGCGCTAAATTGACCCTAGCTTTTTGTCCACCTGAAAGTGTCGCTCCACGATCTCCCACGTGAGTCATATCCCCGTATGCGAATTGCTTAAAATCTGGTTTCAAGGCGCACACCCTCGTTACCTTCAATGAATTAATCATTTAATTAGTATAAAAAAAAGAATGTTCCCAAAGTTTTGAATCTTCAAATGAATTGCATTTTTCTTATTCCTTTTGTTTTCATTTATATTTTACATAAAAATTTATCTGTATATTGATAAAAATTATTCTGTGTATTAAGAAAATTTTATGAATATTAAACCTCAATAAGGACCCAAATAAATTGTGATGAGATAAAATTTAAAAAATATACTTAAAAGTTGAAATTTTCTTTGATGCAAAAATTTACAAATGTTGGATCAAAACACTCTTTATATTATGGACACGACAAAAATAAACAGAATGTCACATAATTACGGACATTTATTTAGAGTGATAAGACCCTTCTATAGTTAAAATTGCAATTCTCAAACTATTTCCGTTCGAAAGATAATGAATCTTAACTGTTTTGATTGGTTAACATTTAGCTCCAGTCTTCTCTAGAAAAAATTCTGTATATTAAAATAATTATATTTCTTAAAACAATTCATTCATTACTGTAAACAAAAATTTTTAATTCAAATGATTTTTCATCTAATTTAGTAACTTTTTAAAAAAATATTTACATATAGAACTAGTCATGAAAATAAATAAAATTCTGTTTTTCTTAGAAAATAAATTTTACAAAAACCGTAATCTACATTAATATAGGTATTAATTAGTTTCTCTGCAATAATTTATAAGTAACTATTTATAGCATGGCTAGCGCCCAGATTCAATTTCCACACGAGTATTATTGTTTACAATTTCAAAAAGTTTCAAATTAAATTTTTAGAAAAGTTGAAAAAAGTTGAATTTTCAAAAATTTAATAAAAATTCTATTAAGAAGTTAGTTTTTTTTAAATATTTTTATTCAAACATTTGTGAAAGTTACTGTGTTTTTGAATTTATATTTAATTAAAACATTTCCAAATTATTGAAATTTCATGAAATTGAATTATTGTAAACGAGTCGTTTTTCTTTTAAATAGATAATAGTTTTTTTAATGGAACTTTTTAAAAACTATTTTAAAAAATTGAGTTAGATTTTACTCAAAAATTCTAGAAAATAATTTTTGATAAGTTACGATAGCAATTTTTATAAATTACTGAATTTCCAAGTATTTAAAATTTTAATATTTTCAAAATCTTAATTTCTATGAATAATTAAATTAAATTAATTCTCATATTTTCTACCTCGTCATATCGGGCCTTATCGTACGGATTTCCAAACAAAATATTCTCCCTGATTGTGCCGGTAAATATCCAAGGCACTTGACTAGCGTAAGAAATTTTCATATTTGGATTATCAATGTGAAAACCACGAAAAATGTCACTCTCCAATTCTCCATTTTTGTACTTTTGTCGGATAGATACATTCCCAGCGCCTAGTGGCAGTTCCTTCAGTAGAAGATGTAATATTGCGGATTTTCCCGAACCAACTGGACCGACGAGTGCACAAAGTTGTCCCGGCGGTACTTTTAGAGAAACATTGCAAAGCGTTGGTGGCAATTGGCACGATACCCAATTAGCACAAACCCTATTGAGTTCAATTTTTACAGGATTAATCTCCTCATTCTCTGTCTGTGAAATTTTACCGTTCTCCGTTTTGCCAAAATAGAAAATATCATTATTTCGAAATTCCATTTTATTTGTGTCAAGACTATTCTTTTTCACGTCCGTCAGTGGAGTTATCTCTTCCAATAAGAGGAATTGTTCTAGTCGTTTTATTGAAACTAACATTTCTGATAAGTACTGTAGACCATTTGGTATGTAGATGGACATTGCTCTTTGCAAAATATTACAGTAAACGGCCATTGTGAAACTTATTTCCGAATTAAGTTTGTTGCCTGTTAATACAAATACTGATAGTGTTACGAATAATATTGCTCGTTCGGTGAATACGATGCCACTCAAGTAAGTTGCTCGAACAATTGCCATGTAGATGAGATTAAGTACTTCCTTGGCGCGAAGGAGTGAGACCATTTTTTCGAATGATTTTTCCCAGGCGTACATTTTCACCACCTGGATTATGCAAATTACAACATTTTTTTATTTTTAAATATCATTTTGAAATACAATTACTCGAAAGAATTTAATTATATTCAATACAAAATTAATATTTTTACTTAAAAATTTTAATTTAAATTCCTTGCAAGAATTCATAATTATTTTCATAAATAATAAAACATTTCCAAAAAAGTGGGACTATTTTCAAAAACTTTACTAAAATTTCACTCAACAATTCAATTATTTTTATTATTCATGAAATATATAGAAGGCATTCAATTAAAATAAAAAATTTTTTAAATTAAAAAACTTTTAATTTTTTTTTTAAATTAAATTCCATTATAAGAATTAAATTATTTTCAATACAATTTTAACTAACTTCTATATAAGAATTTTATTATTTTGAATAGAATTTTATTTAAATTCGTGGAAAAAATTTGCAAGAATTTAATTATTTTTATGCATATAATAAAATTCATCTCAGGAAGTCAATTATTATTAAAATAATTTTAATAAAATTTCACAGAAAAAAACTGAACTCAAAATGAGTCACAAAAGTGACTCATTATGAGCTGCAATAAAAATGAATCTCGTAGATGAAGCCACGTTCTATGTCATTTAACATAGACTCATTATGAGTTGCAACAAAAATGAGTCCAATTTTTTTCTGTGTTCTCGAAACAATTCAATTATTTCTAAAATGTTATAAAATTATTTATATAAATTCAATTATTCTCAATGCAATTTCAATTAAATTTATGGAAAGAATAGAATTATTTTCATAAAATTCTCTTCAAATAACTCAAAATAATTAAATTATTTTCAACAATTTTAATAAAATTCTGTGCAAAAATTAATTTATTTTTATTAATAATAATAGAAGTCCTCAGAAATTAAAAAAAATATATATTTAGGGTCAGATGGGGTAAATAGAAACAAGGGGTAAATCGTAACAATAGTTATTTCGGTTAAATAAATTTTTTTTAAAATAATATGGTCTTAAATCTTGAACCATAGTTCGCCCCAATAGTTTTCAATTATTTTCCCATTTTCTGTTTGTCAATAAGCAGCAGTATATACAAAAATATTTCCTACTGCATAAAAAATTATGAAAATCAAAGAAGACACCCTTTCATTTTTTTGACTCACATTAGGAGAGAAATAAAGTAAAAATTCATAATAAAATTTGTAATTATCTCTTATTAATACTAAAACAAAAATTAACTTTGATTTTTTCATTTTGCAAAGTTTAATAAAAATAGGAGACTGTTTCTATTTACTCCTAAAAATTAGAAAATTCAGAGTACATAGAAATAGCAGAAATTTCAATAATATTTCTGATAATATAAATGAAAAAATTGTATTTATCAAACTACAACACTATAAAAAGGGAGAACGGTAGAGAATGAGAAAAAATAGAAGAGAACAAACCTTTATTTGTGTAATGTGTTTCAAATTTTGACATAGTTTATTTTTAAACTTATATAATGCATTATTATTTATTGGTTTGAATTATTTTATAACTAACATACCATTTTTTATGTAATTTTTTGTATCTTTTAACATTTCCATACTTGAAATTGATTTTTTCTTACATTTTTTAAGAAATAATCAACCAACTGACCCTAATTATTTAAAAAAATTTTCAAATTAATCCAGTTATTTTTACACAGAAAAAATGTATTTAATTCAAATTATTAAGGAATTGTTTATTCACAAATAAATATTTACTTGAATCAAATAATCTTTACTTAAATCAAGTAAATGGTATTTGAAATAATAATTTTAGTATTTGAAGCAAATACCATTTATTTGATTCAAGTAAATATTTATTTCTCAATAAACAAGTACTTGGTAATTTGAATTAAATACATTTAAAAGAAATATTTGACTCACAGCCGCAACTAAACTCTTTATTTGAGTCAAATAAATTTTATTTGTCTTAAATATAGCTAAATATGTTTTATTTATGTCGAATGAAATTTTTATTTTAAAATAATAAATAATCTAGTAGGCTCTGAGACAAATATACGTTTATCTAACTCAAATAAAATATTTTTGGTTAATTACAATTTTTCTCTGAGTGTAAGTATTTTTATTTTCTAGAATGTTAAATTAAACATACAAATCAAATTATATAATTTTTAATTCCAAATAATTTTTTTTAATTTTAAATATTTGTTATTATTTAATCTTCAGAATATTAAATTAGAATTTCATTCAAATTAGAAATTCAAATTATTTTAAAAGAATAATTTTCATAATTTAAGGAAATTATAAACAAAATTGATAAAACAAAAAAGTAAACAAAAACAACTAATTTCAAATTGCTAGCAGGCAATCGGAATATAAATTATTAATATATAAATTATAATATAACGTATTAGAATGAATGTAAAAATAGAATGTAAGGAAAATTATGTAGTTATTTTTCATATTGATTGAAAATTAAATTTCCGGTGATTTGAAATATTAATCTTTAATACAAATTATTATGTGGAAAAATCTTACCTGAATACCTTGTACCAATTCGTTCATGCGCTGAACTCTTCTATCCGTTAAGGGAGCAATTTTGGTTCTCAATTTATTACTAATGTAGGAAAGACAAATTTGAATTGGTGCTGAAAGAACAACTACAGTTGCGAGAGCCGCAAGCGTAGAATATCCCACATATTGCCACATAATGAAAGCAACGATTATTACCTGTTAATAAAAAGAAATAATATTTTAATAATGATTTAATTAATAAGTAAATTAATTATAATTAGCTAAATTACTTATAATTAACTAAATTAATTATTTGAAAATAATTGAATTCTTAGGAATTATTTTATCTTATTAAAAATAATTGAATTGCGAATTTCGAAAAGGGCTCAACTCGGTTTTTTAAAATTTTATAGGAGAGACAAAAAACGTTTTATTCCAAACAGCTTCAATTAAAAGAGTCCAATTTTTTTTCATAGTAATTAGATGCTATTTTTTATGAGAAAATGATAAAATAATTATCTTAAATTAAAGTTATAGTTGGAGAAAATTGATATTTTAGTGGTCAGAGTTGAGCCCTTTTCGAAATTCATGAAAAAAATTGAATCGTTTTAATCATAAAAATATATTAATTAAATATTTTACTATCGAGAATCAATTCGACTATTTTTTATTTAATTTCAAAATATAATAACTTCTTTTTGGGCTCAAAAACAATTCAGCAATAGGTTAGAAAACAAACAATCTTAGGTTAAAAGTCAAAGAAAAACACAGTTTAATACATTTTTCTCCGTTAAAAGTACCTCAGATGAAATTTTCCTTTTATGAAAACGTCAATGAATATATAATAATGCAAAAAATACAGAAAAGTGAAATTTAAAAAAAATCCGAGTTGAGCCCTTTTCGAAATTCGCAATTCAATTTGAGACGAAGAATTTTATTAACCCCGAATTTTTAGTTTTTAAGGGCAAATAGAAACAGTCTTCTAATTTTAATTAAAGTCTGCAAAGTGAAAAAATCAAAGTTGATTTTTATTGTAGTATTTATAAGAGATAATTATAAATTTTTGTATTAATTTTTAGTTTAGTTTTATCTAAATGCGAGTCAAAAAAGGGAAAGGGTGTCTTCTCTGATTTTTAATTTTTTTGCAGGAGAAAATATGTTTGTTGATATTACTGATAATTGACAAACGGAAAATGGGAAAATAATTAGAACCTATGGGGGGGGGGGGGCGATCTATGGTTTAAGGTTTAAGACCGTATTTATTTAAAAAATTTTTTATTTAACTGAAATAACTACTGTTTCGATTTACCCATTGTTTTTATTTACCCCATCTGACCCTAAGTGAATTAATCATAATAATTATTCATGATAACCTAATTAATAAAAAATTAATTCGGAAATTAAAAATCAAAATTAAAGAATTAAAATCTAATTAAGGAAAAATTTGACAGGAAAGTAAAAAGTGATATGTTAATGATTTTGAAATATAAATAATAAATTTATTTATAATTTACTTTTAACTTACTTGAAAAGGCATTATCCAAATGTTATGAAGGTACATGAATGTTAAATCAAAGCGACCAACATCATTGCTAAGAAGATTTACTATTTGTCCCGCTGCTGTTTTGTCGAGGGCTGATTTACTAAGTCTCAAGAGCTAAAAATAGAATTTAATTTATTAACTATTAATCATTTTTGTTATTAATTTAATATTTACCTACAAAATATTTTTATTTTCTAATTTTAGGAAAGAAAAAAATTTTAAGTTTCGAAATTAACTGCAATTTAAAATATATTATATTATAAAAATATGACAAAATTTCCAGTATAATTAGATAATAGCTAATAATGAATAATAATAATTGCAGATCACAATTAATGTTATTAATATTTAATACTTAAGGTGGGAAGGATTTGACGGGATCCTACCTCCCTCTTAACTATACTAGTAAAATTAATAATAAATAAATAAATTAGTAGAAATGACAACTTATTATTAGTAAAATTTACTAATTCCAAAACCGAAAGTCAGTCACAAATTCAAATTAGAAAACATTTTTACTATAGTGACAATGAGCAGATTACAATAAAACTACATTGGAAATTTATATTCTTTCTTGACCCTTTATAACAAAAAATGAACAAAATTTTACCCATATTCCAGTGTAGCATTATCATAAGGCAAAAGTTAACAAGTAATTATTTGTTTGATTGTAATTTTATAATTATTTAATTTATTTCATGATTTTAATGTTTGATGTAATTTTAGAGTACAATTGCGCGCAGTAGCAAAAATTTTGGATATTTTGTAAATATATTTCCTTTTCAACAATTAATTTTAATTCTTAACATCTTAGAGAAAATTTTAATGTAATTTAATAACTTTAATAATTTTAATAATTTTTACAATATTTTTGCTACATATTTGCTTTTTTGTTTTGAATTAAAGCTAAGAAAGTTAAAATCATAATATAAATATATAGGGTCAAACATAGATAACAATTTGAAAAAAATCGTTTCATCGAAGATAATATTTTGTTTATAAATGTTTTTCTTTTTGGAAACATTATTTCTTTAGAAAATAATTACGAAACTATTTCCTCTTATTTATAGAATAGGAAATAGAAATAATATTTAATAATAAAATATTATTCCTTTCAGAAGATTTTCATTTTTGAAGATATTTTTTAATTCGGTAGGGTAAGTCCGGGGGAGATGGCCAGTTCAAATATTTTACAGAATTTGTAAAGAAATATTACTTTTTATGGGTTATTCTTCAACCTTTTGTGATTAATATTAAATCTAAACAATAATATAATAAAAAGTAATGAAACTCGAAGTGTAATCCTTGTTTATTTTTTTTGCATGGGTCCAAAATAATTGGAAAATTTTAGATTTCTTGTTACTATACTGTTATTTGTTAACATAATTTTTAATTTTAAGTTTTATTGAATAGTGTATAACCCACGCTTCGATATAAACGAAAAATGTATGGAAAAATATTTCATTTATTTAATATTTTGATGTTTACTTTTATAATGAATTTTTGGGTAAGATGGCCATTAATGATTTTTATTAAAAATTTTTTATGTTCATGTTAAATATTTAAAAAATATTAAAGAAAAACAAATCTCACCCGGACATTCCAGGAGAGATGGCCAAATGCACTTTTTTGAAAATGTAAATTTTAAGATTGTTTCTAGGAAAATATTGTATTCTATGTTTCGTTATTTTAAAGTTAAGTGTTCAATGTTTAATTATCAATAAAAGTTTATACGAAAAACTCTTTTTAATAAATTTTACAGTACTTTAAAAAAATTATGGCCATCTCCCCCGGACTTACCCTATAAAAAAATTGTCTAAGACCAAAAAATTTATTATAAGAGTTAAAGAACTAAGTAAACGTTTCTTAATTGTTGCTGAAAAATTTAGGAAATCAATTATTAATTTTGCCTTGTCTATTTTATTATTATTATTGTTATTTCGTTTATTTCGTTGAAAATAGATAATTGTCGATGCTTCCATGTATTAAAACGTGTATGAACATTCGCGAGGGTCATTAACAGTTATCAGCAAAGTTCGACACAAGGTCTATGAATAATAATTTGGTTAAAAATTGCAAATTTCAATGTTAAACTAGGAAACACTGGTATTTAACAATTCTTTCCAATTTATTATTCAATCTCTATTTCGTCTCTAAAAAAACTATTGAAATTCCTTTAGAAAAATTGAAAATTATCTGCCAAATACTGTGTTCAATATTGCCTGGTAATATTGAGTTAATATTGTCTCAAGTTTGAAGAAAAAATATTTTTATATTGCATGACAATTGTTTGACTAAAGTTGCCCCAACATTGACATTAATAATGTTTATTTGAGTCAATTAAATGGTTCAATATTTATTTTTGTTTGAAATACTGAAATTATTGGTTCAAACATACCATTTGATTGATTTAAATAAAAATTATGTGATTGAAGTTAATATTTACTTGATAATAGACAAGTAAACAGTTATTTGCATCAAATCAATAATATAATCAGGTTTTGGATTAATTAACTTTATCGACAATTTTCAAAATATTAATATTCATCTTTTTCTATTTATTTTAATAAAATTCTATAAAAATTTCTTAAATTTTAGAAATTTTGAAAATAAAATTTCTTGAAAATAATCATTTGAATAAATTTTCTTGAGGAATTAAAAAAAATGATATATTTTATAACAATCGTTAACAAAATATTAACTAATGAAATTCAGATAATAAAGTAAACAAGAATTTCAATTCTTTTTTTGGAATCACAATCAATTCAAACAACTTATTTTGCGCTATAGAGTCGATTTGAAGCCTGTTTTTATTCCAAATATAGAAGTTATTGTAATTTATACTTTTATTTTATGTAAATTTCAATCAATGAATAGTTGTGCACTCACTTAAATTAGTAAACATTTTCTCTCATTTTTTGTACACTGAAAAAAATTTACTTGATTCGAATTACAGATTCGTTGACTATTGTTGGTATCAATTAAATATTTACTTGAATCAAAATACATTTTTTTTCTAAATCTAGAGCTCAACACTACTTCAATTTATTTATTTTATTTCCTTCTTTGGTGCAAATATAAATTTCATTTCAACTCTCTAAATAAAAAAAAAGTAATTCATGGTAGTATGATCTTGGCTGACTCTATGCTATACAGCAATTAGTAAAAATAACTATATTTATTAGTATGAATAAATGATTAATAATAATAATAATAATAATATAATTAATTACTAATAAATAATTAGCAATTAATTAGTAATAATTAATTCTTTCTAAATTTGAATTAGTAAAAATATTTACTGATTTGAATTAGTGACTTACTTTCTGCTTTTGAATTAGTTAATTTACAATAATAAATGATAAGTTAGTAGATATTATTATATTTATTAGTAAAATTGACTAATTCAGAAGGAAAAAGTCAATTCCTAATTTAAATTAGTAAACATTTTTAACTGATTCCAGTTTATGGAGAGTAGTTTAAATAATTAGTAACAAATTTGGGGACAATTATTAGTAAAAATAATTAGCAATTAATTAGTAACAATTATGCAGTAATCAATAATTAGTATGAATAATTATAGTAATTAATTGGTAATAATTATTAGAAAATAATTAACAGATGAAAATTTACCTTTCTATAAACTAAAGCAGAGCACGCTACTCTTACTCTCATGCCCATGTGTTGAGAAAATTGATTAGTGTGATGCATAAATGCACAATTGAGATAAAGCACAATTACTAATCCAGCGGCGTAACCCAGTACTTCCTCCTTTGTTTCTGTGCCTCCCTGTTCGCCATCCTTAAAATAGCCGATCACCCATTTTTGCAGAACTGGCATAATTGTTTGTATTATGAGAATGAAAAGTAATAGAAAAAATGCGTGAACCACTAGAGACCACTTGAAACATCTAATTAAAGCCCATATCAAATTTGGCATTTTCCCTTTTTTCTTCACTTTCCTACCATCCGTTTCTTTTAATTCGTATTCTAGTAATTTCAATTTTTCAAGCTCCTTGTCCCACTCTCTATAAGAAAATTATTTTATATTATTTGCTGAATGTTTAATGAACAAACATTAGACATGAAATAATGAATATTATTACTAAATGACTAGTTAATAAGTTAATACTGTTAATCAGTGCCTAATTAATATTAGTAGTAGGGTAGAGTGGGGTAAAAAAGCCACTTTTTTACTTTTGATACTACAATAATAATATTTTGTTATCAAATTTTGTAATATTATATTTTTCTTTTATCTGTATAACAAATAAATAATTTTAAAAAGTTTTTAGCGTCCAAAATTGTATTTTATGTTAAGTTTATCTGCTTTCAATTCACAGTCATCGAAACAAATCGAAACAAGCAGTTAAAAAATACAAATTACAATAACAACTATAATATTATCGATACGACAGCCAAACTAGAATCAAAAGTTGAGTTTTACTTAATTAAACTTATATTTCAAACGGCTGGTAAAATAGTTCAATAGTTTCAAAATAAAAGCCAAATGGCTTTTTGCACCATTGGCTTTTTACCCCATACTCTACCCTAATAAATATTTAATTACGATTTCTAATAAATGACTAATAATAATTTATTATTATTATTATTAAATGCCTAATTAATATTATATAAATACCTTATTAATATTGTTACTAAATACCTAATTAATATTAGTAAAAATGCCTAATCATTATCAATAATATATGCCTAAATAATATTCGCAATTAACATCACTACTAAATCAGGGTTACCACCAAAATTTAATTTTGTTTTTCCCTAACTTTCCTTTATTTTCAGACAAAATTTTGACTTTTTCCCTCACCCTAAGAAAATTCTGATTCACTCTAGAAATTATTATAGATATTGAAAAATATGTTCCATTACATTGATCGATTACTTCCTGTTTTACAAAATAATTAAAGATAACCAAATGATAAAATCATTATTTTATACTATAATTATATTTTTACTGTAACTTCATTAAAAATAATTTTCATAGTTGCAATTTAATTATATTAGATATTTTTTGGAATTTTTAACGAATATTCTTTTTCAAATAAATTATTTCTAATAATTTTTGAAAAAGTTCTTTGAAAATTTTAAAATTCATTTGTTTGTATTAGGTAATTGTACAATTAAAATTTTATTAGAAAATAAAAACCAAAAATCAATTAAACTTTTTCAAAAAAATTAATTCTACAGAATTGTTAGATAAAAGTATGAAAAATTCAGATTTTCAATAAGATTTTTATTTTAAATCTTTACAAAATTCAATTGTTTCTAAAAATTAATACTAAAATGCTTCTAATATTTAATAATTATATAAAATTTTTCATGAAATTAATTTTTAAAGCAGTTTTTATAAGAAAATTCTATGAGAGTTTAATTATTTAAATACAAAAATAAATAATTTATTGAATAATTGAATTTTTCTTAAAATTGAATTCTCATTTAGAAATTTATTAACAATTTTTTAAATATAGTTGAATTCTGACAGCTAATTTTAATAAAATTTTAAAGAATTTTTCGAGGAATTCCATTTACATTGTATTAAAAATAATTTTATTCCTATAAAATTTTTTTTATTTATCAAAATTATTAATAGTATTAATATTTGTATAATATTTGTATTGTTTTTAATTATAATTCTTTTATAAATCCGTTATTTTTAATAATTAAATAACTGTATATTAAAAAATCTAAGCCCTTTAAAATTTCGAATTAAATTCATTAAAAATTGAAATTTTATAAAATTTAAAATTGTAATCTTTTGAAGTTCTTCTATTTATGAAAAGTGTAAACGCGGCGTCTCTTTTAAGCTTCAAGTAATAATGAAATATTGAAGAAAATTATTCATTAAATAATGTATAAGTAGGTAACAATTTTATGATAGTTTTTCCTTTTTGAGAATATATTTATGAGTTTATGAGGCAAAAAATAATACACAAAAATTTAGAATTTTCTTTTGAATTACAAAAATTTAATTTTTCTAGTACTTTTATTAAGGTTATGTTATTCAGTGGTCACGTGTCCCATTTACTTTACTATGGAAAAACTTCCCACTGAATAACATGACCTTAAGAATCCCTGACTTTTTCTTCTTTTTCCTGATCAATTCTACTTTCCCTGATTTTTCCTTGTATTCACTGACCTCTAGTAACACTGTAAATGCCTAATTAATAATATATTATTAACAAATAACTAATTAATTTTATAAATTTTCCTCAACAGATTAATAATTTCTGTTCCCGTGTGGAAATTGAATCTGGGCGCTAGCCATGCTATGTCCGGGGAGCCCAACCACAAGCTAGCCCCTGACCAGAAACCTATCTTTGTAGGGCTAACTTGGACTATTTCCACACGGGTTTCTGTTCCCTATTGAATATACCCACATGGGATCCTACATGGGTTCTTATACAAAAACCTGTATAAAATCCCAGATCCCACATAAGAATCCACATGGGATCCCATGTTAAAGCACATGTATATTTGGGACACGATTTGGAGTAGGAATTCATGTGGGAATTTGAGTTTGTGTACCTACATAAAAATCTACATGGATTCCTATGTGAGAATACATAAAGGATTCCATAAAGGATTTCATATGGGTTTTCATGTTGCTTATATAAGATTTCACATAGGATTTCACAAAAGATTTGACATGTGATTACATTAAGTATATCTATTGTGAGAATTTTCATAGGATTAAAAATTAAATAATAAATTGTATTATCATTTCAAAATAAGAAAAAAAATTCTATAATTTGAAACACTTTTTCTGAGATATAAACTCTCAGTTATATAGTGTTCAAAAATCATTTTAACTGGGGGAGAAGTCGCTCTCGCCACCTGGCGGTGAAAGTGTATGAACTCCCGTGTAGAAATTGAAACGTGGTAGTCGTCCGGCCCTGATCAGGTTAAATAGGAGTAGGAATTCATGTGGGAATTTGAGTTTGTGTACCTACATAAAAATCTACATGGATTCCTATGTGAGAATACATAAAGGATTCCATAAAGGATTTCATATGGGTTTTCATGTTGCTTATATAAGATTTCACATAGGATTTCACAAAAGATTTGACATGTGATTACATTAAGTATATCTATTGTGAGAATTTTCATAGGATTAAAAATTAAATAATAAATTGTATTATCATTTCAAAATAAGAAAAAAAATTCTATAATTTGAAACACTTTTTCTGAGATATAAACTCTCAGTTATATAGTGTTCAAAAATCATTTTAACTGGGGGAGAAGTCGCTCTCGCCACCTGGCGGTGAAAGTGTATGAACTCCCGTGTAGAAATTGAAACGTGGTAGTCGTCCGGCCCTGATCAGGTTAAATAGGGCCCTGATTTGGAAATGAAACACTTTTTCTGATCAGGTCCTGAAGTGGTGTTTTAAAAAAAGGCCACATCAGGGCCTTATAAGGACCTGATCAGAACCTGATTTGGTATTTTATAAGTATACTTTATAATAAATTAGCTTATTTTATCTGCAGTAAAATTTATTTCTATCATTTTATGTGAAAATGGAAGGTTAATTTGAATATACAAATTGTTTTTTTTCTTTTCAATAAAAAACTAAAATTTTGTTAAAAAATTAAAATGATTGACAAATCGAAATTATGCAGATTTTGTTCTCTATCTTTCTACAGAAATATAGAAAATTATTCAAATTTTTGTAAAAAAAGAAAATTATTTGCATCATTTCTATTTTCAAATAATAATTTTGTAAAAAATACTGACTTTTTTTGAAAAAGGAAAAAAATAATTTTTTTAAATAATTACAATTTTTCAACAAAATGTCAACTTATATTAATTTATTGTTTAGAATTAGAATATTATATCCGTACCTTCAGATTCAGAAAAAACATTTTTTTAGTTTCATCAGAATTTGGAACATTTCTTCGAATTCATTTTAATTAATTATTATTTATTTTCACTCGAACTGTTTCTTTTTCGCTGAAACTGACGTAAAATGAATTTTAAATAATTGAATGTGGCTTTTTCGAAGTAATCTGGAGCCTGATAAGGTCCTGATCAGGCCTTGATCAGGGCCTGAAGAATGGCTGTGATAAGTAAATCCTGATCAGGGCCAAACCACAAATAGAATTTACTTAAGGCAATTTCTACACAGGCTGTAGTATTCTGTATCATTAATAAAAAAAACCACGTGAGACCCTATGTAAGATCCCATGTGAAAAATTATATGGGAAATAATATACGATCTCACCTGGGATTTCATATAATTTTCATTTCTATGTAAAATCCTACATAAAATCCCATATGGTTTCATATGCGGGAAATAACATGGGAAATTCAATGGTATTTCAATGAACCATTTATGAATTACAATTTAATTTTTTTCACCTTTCTAGTTTGTTTCCTACATATTGAGATTTATCTTTTTCCAGTGGTTCAAACAAATCTGTCATCTGTAAATCTTGCTTTATTCCTTTATATAATAATTTTCTCAACCACCTGTAAAGTAATTGAATTAATTACATTCAAAAACAAATTTTTCGAGATTTTAAAAAACAGAATAAAAAAATACTTGAAAAATATTCCATTACATTTTTAATATATTTTTCAAATTTATACACTTCATTAATTTACAATAATAATAATAACAATGATAATAATGATAATATCTATTCTCCTTTTCTTTGTTTTAAAATTATTCGTTTTAAAATGTACAGGGAAAATAGTTATTTTCCTATTTGACATAGAAAAAAATAAATGTGGCTTTGTGTAAAAGTTTACAAGGTAAATTATAAAAAGAAATAATATACGCATTTTGTTGTTCACAATTATATAGAATAATTTGACATTTGTTAACCAATTGAAAAACTATATGTAAAGGTTATTTAACTATGATAAAATTTTTTTTATCTATTTAAACTACACTTATCATATTATATTTCTTTGGGAGAATATTATAACATTAGATTATGTTATGAAATATAGCATTTGAGTAATAAAATCTATTATTCTGTGAAAAAGAGGTATATTTACAGGAAAACTTTTTTACACTAAAAATAATTTTATTTGATAAATGAAATGAAATTTTCATTAAAATAAAAATAGTGTAGATAGTTAATTTCTTCAGGAAAAGGAAAATTTTTTCCAGCATGCATTGAAAACAAAGTATAAACAATGTGAAGAAAAAATGTATTTAAAATATAATAAAGTGGAACTACTTATCACTAACAAAGAAACACTTAGATGTGTCACATAAAAAAGGATATATTTTAATAAGAAAGAGTAAAAAAATAAAAAAAAAATATTTTATATACTTGAATAAAGATTTCATATAAAAATAATATTTTATTAAGTGAACTGTAAATAGAAATTTATAATAAACTATTTTGCATATTTATATTTAAATATGTATGAAAATAATAATTGAATAAGTAAAAGGTAAAAGAAAGTTAAGGAACTTGATTATTAAAAAAAATAATATTTCAATAAGTAAAAAAAAATTAATCAATTTTATAATAATAAATATTATATACTCTAATATTAGATAACAGGTGATATGAAACTTTTTACCATTATCAAAATGTCAATATACAAAATTAAAAAATTAAAATACTTGAAATATTACGTACCAAAAATTAAGTTTACTGATGATATTCGCATTTTTAAGTGGACTCGAGTTTTGTTTAATTTCAGTGCTATCCATTTTAATGCGTTTGAAAAATTGTCACTAATTTGAATATTTTTTAAGACCTGAAGTTAATTTATTTTTTTACTTTATTTGAATTTACAAAGCCCAAAAATTAAATAAATTATTTAATTGTATTTAAATTAACTTTTTAAACTTTAATTAAGTTCATTGATAATAATTAATTGCTCACAATTCTAATAAAAGAAAGAAATTGAATTTCACATTTGAACAAATTAGTCCTCGATGAATTGAACAATTATTGTTGAATAGAAAATATAAACCACAATGGAAACAAAAATTGTTTTCAAATTATTATTTTAATTATTGAAAATAAAAAAAAGGTTTAAAAACGAGTTAATTTTCACTTGCGGTTAAAAAATACATTTTCGAGTCAGCGTTCAGAGTAGAACTGAATTGGTAGAAACATGTGTAGTTCTTATAAGTTAACACGTGACATGTGTCGTGCGCGTCTTAAGTAGAACTGATACAGATAATAAATATAATAATAAAAAATAGAAAATGATTAAGTCGAATACATTTCTATGGAGTGAAATGAATAAATTTATGCTGATGTCATTTTATATATACATTATGCGCTTATATGAAATGACATATTAATTCATTTTCAACAAATTGTTTGATAATCTCGTGCAATTATTGGAGAAAATGTTTTACTTTAATCAACACTTATTGTCGTCAGTGATTTTACAATTTTCCACACTTTTTTTTAATGGAAAAATTTCAATTAATTATAAATTCAAAGTAAGCGAAGATTTTTTTCATTTAATTAACGCTACTGAAAAATTGATTTCCCTGAAATAACCGATTAAAAATAAAAAAAACTTTCCCTTCAGTTCATTTAAAAAAAAAATCAAAAATTTTCAATTTAATGGGGTCATCCATAAACTACGTTACCAATTTAGTAGGGAAAAAGTATAAAAACCTTTAATTTCGAAATTTAAAAAAAATATAAAATTATTGAATTTGTACGATCATTCATAATTCTTTATACGGAAAAATGTATTTAATTCAAACAACTGTACATGCCGAAAATAATTATACCACGTCGAAAAATTACATGGAACTAGTTTTTCAAAAACAAAATTTTTCTGCATCGGAAATAAATAATAAAAAAGGTTTGAAAAGGTACGTTACGTGCTGTCTGGGTAATTTAATTTAGTTAATATTTTTCTCTAATTCTATGTAATTTTCCCCATAATATGATAATTATAATACTTTATTTTCAATTTTGAAGTACATTTACATTGTTTTGAAACTTCTGGCTGATTAAATTCCCTGAAGACGTTAAATTTCAATTAGAAACGTGTTGTTATTCGCTAATTATTAATTAGTAATCCATCAGCAATTTTGATAATCCAAGGTAGTCTAATCTTAACGGAGACATTTGGGATTATATATTCATATTCATAGGAGAATAATTATGAATCTAAAAATTCAATTATTTTTAGTATACGCACTATATGAATGTCAATAAAATTTAAGAACAAATTTTTACCAAAAATTCAATTGTTTTCGTAAATATTAACATTTTTTGTAAATTAATTTTATAAATGATCAAATTCATCACAAGAATTCAATTATTTTCGCAAATAATAAAATTCTATGCAGGAATGCAACCTATTTTTACAAATAATTAAATTTTCCACAGCAATTCAAATTGCCACGTCATCGTGACTTCTTTAAATTTGACATTTTTAAAATAAAATTTTGTAAAGTTAAAATCTGATTCCTTTTTTTTTTTTTTAATCAAAGCAATATTGATCCAATGTCTTCAACTGGATAGCAGATTCCAAATATAAATGATCATCTGTATTTTGTCACCTTCCTACAGGGTCTTCACCTGTCTGATTCAGGAGGTAAAAAAATCAATAACAACTTCTTAATCTCTTCTTCTTCTTCCTTGCAAAAGGAACCGTAGAAAAGGTGGCCACCCTTCCAAATTTGTCAATTCAGGAAATGTTTTCAAGCTAACTAGTCACCAACGAAACTATTGCAATAAAGGCACTTGATGACAAAATCATGACCCCTGTCTAGAAAAACCTCTTTAAGTATCAAGTGCCTTCGAATCTCGTCTTAGTCAAGTTCATTCAAGGAGATAATTTCTACTACGATGTACATTTATATTTTTCTAAGGACTGTATTCCCAAGACACCAACGTCAAATAAATAATTCCGTTACTCCAAGGCTGAAGGGTGTTGAATCTAATTTGCATCGACACCTGAATGTCAAGGTCATTTCCTCGAACTCACACTGACTCTAAAGACCAGTGTGAAATCTTGAAAGGTAAATAACTAATACTTTAAATTTTGTCCCCATTTAAATTCTTCGCGATTCTACAAGGTTCTAATTTTGTTTCAGTGTGTCTTTCGCACTCATTCCTTAAAGAATTCAAATAAAACTCTAATAATCTTTAATCTCAATTTAGCATATTTTTAGTTTCCTTCTGAGATATAACACAATTATTTAAAACACTAACTGCCGGACCCGTCTTCGACGGGTTTTAGTTTCTGGTGATATATTTGATAGGGTGTCTACCCTATCAAATTTTACTGGGAAAAACTTATTATTAGTAATCATTAACTATATTTCATTAGGAAAATATTACAATTTGAATCGGTGACAGATTTTATTCTATCAAATTTGTTATTCAAGAACAGTATTTGTCAACTTTTAGTAATTTTTGTGTTTGTAGTACTGCAATTAATGTATTAAAATTTAATCCTAAATTTACACCAGCATTTGGAGTCAAAGTAGAGTCTAAGTATAAATAATTGAGTCGCAATTCGACCGTATACGATACGATTGCTAAAACCTAAATAAAATCTATATGTTTAAGCTAAAAGTGAGACCTAAATTTTGACTCGGGTCTGTTGTCATAAATATTACATCAACAAAAATTAAAGTATAAAGCAGTTTTTAAAAACAAATTAATATAATAAAACTTTTTTAATTTAGTAAGAAAATTACCGAATTTTCCTGGTCAAATTAAATTTCCGGCTATTTATCGATGTCCCTGCGCAATTTAAAAGTATTATAGTAGAAACTAAAACCCGTCAAAGACTGGTATATAACATATTGTTTTTATAACGTGTATTTTCTTAAGAAAGAGTATTTTCATAAAATAAATCAATTTTTGTAGCCATCCGCAGATTTATTTATGGCTAAAACTAAAAATCAAGTATATTTAAATTTGTTTAAAAAAAATAAACCGTGTAAAATTTGGACAAAGCCAGGAATTTTGTTAAAAGAACATAGAACACCCTGCTTAAGATTATGGTCTTTACATTGCTCAAACATCTTTAGAAGTTTAATCAAAAAGTAAAATAACGTAACTTTTTACCATGTAAGCTTTAGCCAGTAACATAATAATAGTATTGTATCACAGGTGACTTACAATTCTAGACATCCTGTCATATAATTGTTTCCATAAAATATTTATTATCATTACATCAAGTTATAAATTTAAGGCGAATTTAAGAAGGAACATTTTGACGTTAGTAATGATGAAAATAACAATGAAAATTAAAATATTGTATAAAAAGGTCTAGAGCCCGTCTATGATGAAAATAAAATAGTAATACATCCCCATTTTGAAAGTTTCTGAAGTTCTTTCAATTAAAGAATATTGAATGAATTGGATAAATAATTATGAACTGCATTATTTTAACGTCACAATCTTAATCAAAGACCCCAAAAATACTACACCCTAAAAAAATTAATCTTGATTTGATGTGGATTTCTATCTACTGAATGCATATTTTCCTCTTATATATGGTATCAAAAGTAATATACTTTGCTTTAGAGGATTTTCATCTCCAATATTATTTGCTAATTATGGCTATGAGATAATAAAGAAAAGATATTTTTATGCACTGAATTAAGCGTTTTTAATTAAATAAATATAATTAGTTATTAATAATTAATTACTTACATTAATTAATGTATTTTTCCCCTTGTTTATTTCATTTAAATTCAATGTTCTTGATGTTTGAACCTCGAAAAATTGTTTTGTTTTATTATTAACCACCAAAGAATAAAAATAATATACATTCAAGTTGAATACTTTTGTTTTGAGAGGAAAACGTGAGAGGATATTAGAAGAAGATTTTTCCTCTAATTATAAGATTACTTTTTTTAGGGTGTACTGAATTAAGCTTGATAGTAATTAATGACAATTACAATCTTTTCGATTTTTTGATATTGAAAATATTTTTATACTTACATCTTAGTCATACTATTTTTTGTGTAAAATTATGCTAAAATGTGACTAAATAACATGTATTATTCAATTATACAGAGTTTAAAAGCAATTCATTAAAAATGTAAACTTTGAAAATTTGCAATTTAAAAAATTTTTTAAAAACATTTTTATACTTAAATCTTAGTAATAGGACACTATTTTTTGCAAAATTATGCTAAAATATGACTAAATAACATGTAATACTTAATTATAGATAGGTTAAATGCAGTTCGTTAAAAAATATAAAATTTCGATATTTGCGATTTTTGAATTTTTTTAAAATCATGTTTATACTTACATCTTAGTTATAGGACATTTTTTTGGCAAATCGATTGTAGAATGTGACTAAATAACATGTTATACTTAATTATACAAAGTTTGAAAGCATTTTTTTTTAATGTAAAATTTAAAAATTTGTGATTTTTGAATTTTTTGAAAAAATTGAATTTTTCAAGTTATAATTAATATTTTTTCAAATCTGCGAATTTATAAACCTTCCTTGACCCAAGGTCAAACATTCTGCTTAATTTGGTTTCAAACGGTTCAGCCGTTTTTAAGTGATTCGCGAAGAAAGATGCTCAAAAGGAATAATTACCCTCTAAATTTGAATAAGCGAAATTTCACTGTTTCACAGCGATAAGTATACAACTAATTCCAAAAAGCGTATATACGCTAATTAATTAGTGAAAATTCACTGATTTTTTAGCGAAATTTCACTAATTCGCAGCGTATATACGCTAATTAGAATCAGTTGTATACTTATCGCTGTTTCAGATTTAGAGAGTATATGGAAAATTTAGATTTCTGAGCAATGTACATTGCTCAGAAATCTAAATTTTCCATATACTCTTTAGTTTTTAGTTGCAAGAATTAAATTATTTTCATAAATAATAGAATTCTTCGCAGGAATTAAATTACTTTTTAAAAATAAATACTCACCTACACAGCACCGAAAATTTTCTAGAAATTGAAATTAACCTGACTGGAACCTACGGAACTTTTAGTTGCGAAGCTCATGAAACTTCAAGTTGTTCTTTAAATGCCCGTTATTATTCTATGTGTGACGTTAAAGTTAACTAAACATTGAACGAGAATTTAAACAAATTTAAACTTTCATGCAATGTTCTGTAAACTTTTGCGCCAAACCCTGAAAAACAGTCAAAATTAAATTAAAATTAATTCCTCAAAAAAATTTAACTATTTAAAACAATTGAGGGATTGGATTTTATAAGGGTTCGATGCTCATAGTTTTTGTAGTGTCCTCGTGCAGCCGCTGTCTTGCTGTATGCGGAGACTTCTACTTTCACGCGTATCCCTTTATAGCATCCAACCCCTCAAGTATGAGGGGTAATTCTTGAAAATTTTGTTAAAATTCTTTTTAAAAAATTAAACTCAATTTTCATCAAAAATATTAATAAATTTTTATAGAAAAATTAAAATTTAAGAAATAATTAATAATTAATTTTTGTATTCAAATAATTGATTTATTTGATTTTGGAGAATTTTTGCTGAATGTTTTGTCTTCGAATGATTTTATTTATTTTAAAACATTTGTTATTACAATTAGGAAACTCCTTTTATAGATTGTCTTCACAGAAATACGCTTTAATTTTTCTTTATTTTTATAAACCTGTCTGTTAATTGCGAGTGGAGCTCTCTTGTAAGCATTATAAAACACATGTACAAGTACAAATAAATAAATGATTGATTTATCGACAAACTAGCTAATAAAAATTATTTGAATATTATTTTCAGTTAATATTATAAGGGCCAATTTCACCAACTTCCGGTTAAAAGTTAATCAATGATTAAATCCTCAATTAACAAATCAGAAGACTTTAAACTGTCTTTAATCATTGATTAACTTTTAATCGGAAGTTGGTGAAATTGGCTCTAAATATTATAATTAAATTTTAGTGAAGAATATGTAATTATTTGTAAAGATAAATAAATACTTATGCGAAGATTTCTATTATATATGTAAAAATAATTTCGAGCTTGCAAATAATTTTATTATAATATTCTTTTAAATAATTAATTGCTGTGAAAAACCTTATTTTTTAAATAAATGGATACTTGTAAAATTTGATTATTTTTGAAAATAATTGATTTTTTTTCGAAAAATGTTAACAAAATTTTTATAAATAACGACATTTTTCGATGGATTTATTAAAACTTGCAACCCAGCGAAGAATTTTATTAAAACTTTCAAAAATAATTGAGTTTTTCATTTGAAAAATAATTTTTGTCAATATAATTTAAGTCTTTCGGGTATTAAGAATAATAATATAAAAAAATTAATATTAACAATAAAATCAATAACATTTGTAATTTTTATTTAAATCTAATTATTAATATTATTAGTATTAATAATAAAAGGTGAAAATAACAAAAGAAAAAATTGTGTATTAAACTTCAATAATAAAAAACGAATTGAATGAAAATTTTGAAATTGGAAAATTCCCTATTTTCCTCTATAATGTAATGAAATATATCTATATACTTGCTATATACATATATGTAAAAATGTATTTACAATGAAACAAGAGTGAAAATTCCTAGTGTTATTATTTCCCGCCTCAATGATTGCGCATGACTCATTTATAAACCACCTTAAAATTAAGGCAGAACCTTCATAGCGCGATGTTTAAAAGTATTCTAATAAAATTTTCTCATTTAACAAATAAATCCAATTATTCAGTAATAAATAAAATATTAATGAAGAATCTAAAACGTAAATTACGATAAACTTTATTTTAATTGAAAATTCTTTGTTCTTTGCTCAAGGTTCATTCTTCTTTATTTTATGGAGGGATAATCATTGAAAGGTAATGTGACAACGTTGGAATGTTGCATTCCTTTTTGATAATGGCAACACTGTTAGTTGAGTCACCCCCATTCCTTCAATACACTGACTCGCTTTCAACTTTTGTCTGTAAATGACCCTGTAAGTGACCAGGCAATAACCTTTTAGTGGTGCTAATACCTGTCAAAACCTGTTGATTTTTTGCAAAAACCATAAAAATTCCATCAATAATCAATAATCTTTGTAAGTGTTATTCATAAATTTCCATTGTTACTATTTGTTTTAAAAAAACAGGACAATGAACTCAGTTTCTTGTGTACAACAATATATGTCTATATACATTTGTCAAGTACCAGTGCAACATGTGTTTTATTAGCGTAAATTTTTATTTATTTAAACTTTTGTGCTTCTTTTTCGTGGAAGTTTGCATTTTTATTATTATTTTTCGCTTTTTTGTATTTCTGACATTTTTGCAATATTTTGAGACGTTTATCTTTTTACTTTTCTTTTATTAACTATATTGGTAAATAATAGCTTCTTTATAAACTTTTTAAATTCTTTTTGTTTATAACAAAATTAAAAAAATTTTAAATTGAAATTGTTAATAGAGTGGAATTATTACTGAAGAAAAAAAATTGTATGAAACAGTAAATTAAACTTTTCAGATTAGCTTGTAAATTAAAAATTTTTTTATGTAAATTAAAGATGAGAAGTTATAATAATTTAATATTTGTAAGTACAACAGACAGGAATGATTAAATATTATTTATTTCTATTAACTAAATGTCAGCTGAAAAAAATCGGCTGAAGGGTACGAGTTTATTTCATCTATACAATAAGTGAAATAATTTATTTTTTCATAACATTTACTAAATTTTATATTAATAATAACAGTTTGCAAAAACTAATTTTCCAATTATTTTTCTGTAGGGATTGACTTTATATTTTAAGAAAAGAATTTCTTTACCGCTTCCCGAAATTAAAAAATCTTAAGATATAGCAAAACCCTTACCTTTTACCTGTTTCGTTTAGACTATGATTATGGACAAATTAGTAAATTGGATGATGCAATCACATATTTGCATTTTTTTAAAAATTGTTTTGAACAAATTAAAAAAGAAATTTCTGAGTTTTTTACACAAATAAATTATTTTTTTAGATCATTCTTTTCCAGAACAGATGCAGGGAAAAAAAAAATATTTGAAATTCAGCGAAGAATTTTATTATTTGTGATAAGTAATTGATTTTCATAAAAGAATTTTTTGAAAATTTTTGAAAATAATTTAGATTTTTTAATCATTTTTTGGATTATATTATTATAAGTAATTAAATTCTTTCAAAGAATTCATATATATATATATATATATATATATATATATATATATATATATATATATATATATGTACAATATTGACCATTCCATTAAAAAAAATTCCTAAAAATACACCTATTTTTCGTGAGTTACTTAGATAACTCATCCCCTTTAGTCTCGAAGAAATCTTATTTTATAAGGTCAAAATCAGTTTAAGCTGGTAAAGCACAGATTAGTTTCCTACCTTAAAATAATATTTTTTCATTATAATGTTTAATAAAGAGAAACATTTTCCGTTAAATGACTTTTTTGCTACAGATTTTTTACATAATAATAACAACGACAATAGATCAGATCTGATCTCTATCGAAAATTCTACAGTCAATAATTTACAACAATAATGAACCAGAAGGATCGTTTAAGAATTGATTTATCCTGTGAGAAAATCGCACGTGAAGTGGACATGAACATCTTATGGTCTAAATTACTAGAGAACAGAATATTTAATTTCGACGATTGTAATATCTCCGCCTGGAAAGTATGTTTTTTTCATTAATTAATAAAAAACTGTCTATTTTTATTGACATTTCTTTCGAATTACATTTTGATTAATAACCGAACATGAATTAAAAAAATAATTCTACGAAATTTGATAATTTTTTCAACTTCTGTTGTAAAATAAAACAATATGAATATTTTTATCAAAATATTCGATTAAGTTAAATATTAATAATTAATATTCAATTAATATAAGGGGTCGTACACATAATATGTCACGCGAACAGGAGGAGGGGGAGGGCCAAGGTATTTGTGACGACCTATAGAAAAAATAGCCCTAATGTATGTGGGACAGTGTGTGACATGCAAATTTTGCGTTCTGGACTTTTTTTACAGAAGGTGTAAATGCTCCCTTAGAGTACATTCACACGACTTTTGGAAAATCTATTCTTACCTTTCTCTCTCCTATGACAGAGGTATAAGTTTGTCTCACTCTACATTTTCTTACTTTTTTAAAAACACTTTATTCTGTGTCACCACAAAGTGCATTTAAAAAATGTCTATAGAGATGGAAAGCCAAGTGAAAACTTTTGGAACGATCTCTCAATTATATTACAAATAGAAAATATAAATATATACCACGTTTATAAATATAGTAATAAATGAGTCATAAAATTGAAATAATAGGTGCAGAAAATAATTATATTATTACTGAATTATTATAATATATTCTATACCACATACTTATTTAACCCTTTCAGTCATAGTGATTGATATATCGACCATCTTTTGAGATGGATGAAGAAAAATATAAAAACCCATCAGATTTGCTTGAAAATTGTTACTCGGTGGCTTCTGGGGTCGCTGATTACAAATAGGGGAGAGTGGGACAAAATGGGGTACCTTTTTGTAATTGTCTGTTTACAGAGAACCAAACGAGTAAATCGATTCAACTAAGCATTAGAATAAACTATTTTCTTTTTTGCAGGAAAATTTAAATAATTATGAAACAAAAAAACATATAATTTGCTGCATTAAGACACGAGGTCCTTATGCTTTCAAAAATTTTCTAACATGTTTGGAACAATGCGGTTATTACGAATTAGCAACAAATTTGAGCCGATTGGATAGCGATTCAAACATTCTACCACCGCAGGAGAGAATTGATTTTGAGGAAAATGCCTCTTCTTCAATAACTGATACTCCTTACGAGGAAAATACAAATGACAAGTTAGTTTTTTTTTAAATAAGAATGTTAAAAATTAATAATACTAATTGGGGCGTTCCATAGCTAGAAGAACTTTTGAATCACAGATTTTGTTTATACTTGGTTAATTTGTTGTGTTTAGAGTGCTTTCAAAGTACACTAAAGGATTTTGCAAAATTTTAATTATTTTTCAAGATATTGTTAATTCAACTTTTTGATCACTTTTTTCAGGAATTTTTATCTTGTAAACTATTGGTCCTAGAAAAAAACGTTTTAGATAAAAATTGATGAGAATGTATTGCATTTTAACAATATTTTTTTAAAAAAATAATTTTTAAAACTTTTCGACAAATTTGTTTAAACAATTATTTTTTTAAGTTGGATTTTTTCATGAAGGGAATAACCAAATTTTATACAAAATTTTTTTTATTAAAGCTTGGAATGTCCTTAAAAATTACCGCAATTTGTAAAGATGTGTTTTTTGATAATTTCGAGAAATTAATTTTTGACTTTTTGATAGAAGGAAGTTTAAACTTTTTGCGACCACCGTCAGGCAAGCCGTATGGCTCGAGCCGAGCAATCAAAAAGTCAAAAATTAATATCTCGAAATTATCAAAAAACACATCTTCACAAATTGCTGTAATATTTAATGACATTCCAAGCTTTAATAAAAAAAATTTTTTATAAAATTTGGTTATTCTCTTCATGAAAAAATCCAACTTAAAAAAATAATTGTTTAAACAAATTTGTCGAAAAGTTTAAAAAATTATTTTTTTAATAAAATATTATTAAAATGCAATACATTCTCATCAATTTTTATCTAAAACGTTTTTTTCTAGGACCAATAGTTTACAAGATAAAAATTCCTGAAAAAGTGATCAAAAAGTTGAATT
Source organism: Leptopilina myrica (nomen nudum) (assembly GCA_032872475.1). Lineage (NCBI taxonomy): Eukaryota > Metazoa > Arthropoda > Insecta > Hymenoptera > Figitidae > Leptopilina > Leptopilina myrica (nomen nudum). Next base: position 28,914,475 of record CM065460.1, on the reverse strand, counting down.
AACAATATCTTGAAAAATAATTAAAATTTTGCAAAATCCTTTAGTGTACTTTGAAAGCACTCTAAACACAACAAATTAACCAAGTATAAACAAAATCTGTGATTCAAAAGTTCTTCTATATAGCTATGGAACGCCCCAATTACTAAACATTAATCTTGATAAATAATATTATTTAATTATATTTTAACTACTTGAGTGTTAATGTTCTTTTTAATTTTTTGTCTTTGTAAATATAATTAATATAATTACAATGAATTCAATTAATATATTAATTAATAAATTGTTATATTAACTTAATTTTTTTTCAATGACTCACCCAACAGTTTCATATATGAGGATGAACCATTGCAAATTGACTTGAAAAAATCAAAATCATTCCTAGATGTACCAATCGCAGGAAAAAAAGATTTGGAGAGATACATAATGCGAAGTAAACCACGCGGATTAGTTTTGATTGTTTGTATCACCAAATATGTAATATTAGATTCTAGAAACAGTGCACGACACGATAAAGTTAATTTGAAAAAGCTTTTTGAAGAAATGGGCTTTGATGTCACCGTAACTCCGGAGCATTTGGAAAGACATGTAAGGAGTTGGAATAAACAATAATTTATTTTTAAACAAAAATGATAAATTCTTTGGTTTATGAAATTATTATATTTATTTTTTTGTTTTTAAAGGAATTGAGAAAAATTATTCAGGATTTTGCCAAAAGAAAGGAATTTGTAAATGTTGACTCCTGTTTTGTAATATTCTCTTGCCACGGAATAGAGGCTGGAAAACGTTGGGATGGAGAAGTGCAAACAAGTGAATGGTCTGAACATTTCCAAGTACAAGAAGAAAAACTCTATTGTTCAGAAATTATTGAATATTTTAGTTCGACAAATTGTCCATCGTTAAAAGGAAAACCAAAAGTTTTCATGTTCCAAATGTGCCGGTAAGAGGTTTTTTTGTATTCAAAAAATTATATTTATTTTTATAAATTTTATTTATTTCTTTATATATTATTTATAGAAAATATTTTCAAGTATAAACTTCAATTATTGAATAATTTCAAATTCAAAAGTTAAAATAATTAACTTATTATTTATTAATTATTTTTAAAATTTTGCTAAAAAATATCTCGAAAGTATTTAATTATTTTCTGAAATTTTAATAAATTTTTTGAAAGGATTCCATTATTTTTAAAAAATATAGCAAAATGTTCCTAAACTAATTCCCTATCAATTTCAAAGTGTCAGAATCCAAAATTCAAAATGGCGTCCTTACTGCCTCACCTGAAAGACACCAAAATCCAAAAAAAGAAAATATAATTATCAATTACTCTCAAAAAACGGTACAATAATGATTAGTAATGGCATTTTTTAATGTTTTCGGTGTCGCTGATGACGAATCCAGTGTCAGTTTTTTCAAATTCAAAATGGCGGATCCAATATGCCGGATATTTTTTCAAAATTTTTTGATAATTTATTTAATTCGCTTGAAACTTGTCACTCGGGGGTTTTCAGGGTAGCTGATGACGAATCCGATGTCAGTTTTTCAAAATTTAAAATGGCAGATCCAATATGGCCGATAAATAAAAAAAAATTTTATTCGCTTGAAACTTGTCACTATTGGGTTTTTAGAGTCGCTGATGACGAATCCGATGTCAGTTTTTCCAAATTCAAAATGGTGGATAATTTTTGAAGTGTTTTTTTATTTGTTTGAAACTTGTCATTCGGGGGGTTTTGGGGTCGCTGATGACGAATCCGATGTCAGTTTTTCAAAATTCAAAAAAAAAAATTTTTAATTATCCGCCATATTGGATTTGCTATTTTTAATTTTGAAAAACTGACATCGGATTCGTCATCAGCGCCCCTAAAAATCCCCGAGTGACAAGTTTCAAGCGAATTAAATAAATTATCAAAAAATTTTGAAAAAATATCCGCCATATTGGATCCGCCATTTTGAATTTGAAAAAACTGACACCGGATTCGTCATCAGCGACACCGAAAACATTAAAAAATGCCATTACTAATCATTATTGTACCGTTTTTTGAGAGTAATTGATAATTATATTTTCTTTTTTTGGATTTTGGTGTCTTTCAGGTGAGGCAGTAAGGACGCCATTTTGAATTTTGGATTCTGACACTTTGAAATTGATAGGGAATTAGTTTACGAACATTTTGCTATATGGTTTGTTTATTTTAGTTGCTTACAATTTTGGGCAGAGCTCTGGGCCGGTTGACGAGAAACGTTCCATATATTTTTTATATTTAATTTTTCCTAAGGAATTGAATTATTTTCAAAAATTGTGATTAGATTTTGAAAAAAATGCATTGATTTTTAAAATATTTTTATAAAATTCAATAAATAAATTTGTAATTACAATAAAATGGTTAAATATAGAATTAAATTTTCAAACAATAATTTTAATAAAATTATTAATTACAATTAAGAACAATAAATATATTATTTAAAAAGAAATAAAAGAAATTCTTCAAAAGAATTCAATATACAATCGACAACAAATTCAATTTATAATATTTTAAGAAAATTCTTTAAACTAATTCAATGATTTCAATCAATTGGAATAAAATTCTGAGAAGAATTTAATTGAGGGGCTGGATGCTATAATGTGTTACGCGCCATTCACTTAACATGGCGCGTAACACATTATAGCATCCAGCCCCTCAATTATTTTTTAAAAATTTCAATAAAATTTAATAATCAAATGTTTAATTACAATTATTAACAAACACTATTATTTTCAAGAAATTCTTTAAGTCAGAGAAATTATTTTCAAATATTTGAATAAAATTCTTCACAAGAATACAATACTATGAAACTAATTAAATTTCTCAAAAAAATTCAATTATTTACGAAAATTTTGATAAAATTTCTCTAATAAATTCCATATTTTTAAAAATTCTTATAAAATTCTTAGAGAAAATGTAATTGTTTTCAAATTTTTTGGTAGAATTCTTCACAAAAATTGAATAATTTTAAATAAATTACTTTTAAAATTCAAAACATTCAAAAAGAGAAATTATTAAAAAAGTTAGGAACAAAAAAAACAATTTTTATTTAATTTTTTCGAGGAATGTAATTAAAATTGTTTTGAAAGCAAATTAATTCTTAAATTAGAAAATCTTTTTTAAATAATTGAATCGTTTACGAAGAATTTTATTTATTATTATAATTTATTTACTATTTTTAAGCAAAAATTGATTTATTTAAATTATTTTCACAGGGGAGACAAACACCAGTCTTCGGTTCCTTTTTCTAAATTTGACACTGATGGAAAACCAAGCGTTAAACCATTATATGAAACTGAAGAAGGCAATGACTATTCCATTGGAGGTGGAGAAAAGAATGACACTCCTAATGAAATTGACATATTGCACAGAAATTATGAGGATACATTAATTGTTCATTCTACAGTTCCCGGACATATTTCATATAGAGACAAACATAACGGTGCTTGGTTCATTCAAATATTATGCAAAGTTTTCATGAGGGAGGCGTACCACAAACATTTAAAGGATCTCATAGACAGAGTGAGTTTTAATATTGGTTTTCCTTATTTCTTTATTATACTTTCTTTTTGTATTTAACATTTTTTGATTTACTCAATTTTCAAATATTCTCTTCTATATTTTGATTTTTTCATGTCAATTAATTGACAAGAGAAAAAATTAGAAAAATGTAAAAACAAAATCAAATTGATAATTTTTTTGCTTTTTATTAAATAGGTTGACCAAGAAGTGAAACGTTTAAGAACTGAACATAAAATGTGTCAAACAATTTTCACTACCAGTATGGGTTTCTACAAGTTATGTTACTTAAATCCTGGATATTTTGGGGATGCTAAATAAATCACTGAATTTCATTTATTTACTAAAGAGAACAAAATAAAATAGTGTTGTGAATAAATTTCAGTGATTTCTTTTCCAATTAATGAAATGTAAGCACAACAACTATTGTAAAAATAATTCTTTTTAACACTGGAATTTCAATTTATGGGTTTCGATAAATAAGTGAACACCACTTGTCGAAATTTAATTTTAAATTTGAAAATTTAAATTTTCGCATTATACAATTCAAATCACATTATTTGATTTATTAACTGAAAATTAAACATTTATGTATATATATATATATATATACATATAATCAAATGATTAAAATCAAATTATTATATAATACATTCAATAAATATTGTTAATTAATAATTAATTTTAAAATTAAATTAATGTAAAAAATAATTTAAAAACTTGATATATTTTATAAAATTTCAAAAGAAAGTGTAAATTGAAAATTTTTTTTCTTTCATGAAATTGAAAATTTGTGATAAAAGAAAATATAATAATTATTTTATAATTTTGATAATAAAAAATTGTCTAAATTAATTTATTTTTCTTTGTTATTATTTAATTTTCGTTTGAATTTAAAAAACAAGGACAATCTAAAAATTACTCTATAAAACGGGAATAATAATTTAAATTTAAAGAATATAAACAAAATCACACGTTTCTAGAAAATTAATGAGTTTTATAATTATAATCAGTTATTATGTTTTAAATAATAAAATGTGAAGATAACAATCACTTTGCGTCAAGGATACACTAACTGATTATTATCTCTACATTAAATATTGCTTAATATCTACATTGTTTATAAATATTTTTTCGTTTAGTCATTAAATACTAAAATGAAAATTCATACTTATAAAATTTAGTTGACTTTTAAAATAACATTTTCTGAATACTTGATTAAATATATTACCGGGAGTATCTTGAATTATAAATTCCAGTGTAAAAAAATAACACAAGGCAAAGATCAAATTAAGTCAATGCAACACAGATATTTATGAATATCATTTTTTTAGGAATATAATTAGAAATTAAGATTAGAAAACACGTTTTCGAGATCATTATTTTATTTTTGCATTGTCTTTTGATGAGTCCAATATCTTTTTGCATTGCTTAATTGTATTTAAAATAAATCAATGTACGTTAAGAGACTGTTTTTACCTTTTTGACAGTCTCCTAACATTTACTTTTAAGTTCAATATCTAATTTTTTGAATTATTTTTTCTTTTATTAAATTATTATAAATTATATGTAATTAGAATTTAAGAATTCGCAAGTCTTCGAACATTAATTATTTCATTTGTGCTATTTATAGTTTTTCTGTCTGTGGAAAAATGTCTTCGCTCAACCTTTGCATTTTTTTTTAATGTAGGTATTTAAAATTCTTGCATGTTAAGAGACTGTTTTTTGATAATTTTTTTTCAGTCTATTAACATTAAAAGAATTTCTATTTTTTTACTTTTAAATAAGTTTAATTTAATTTAAGTTTTTTCTAACTATAACATGTTTATTTATTGTGTTGATTCACAAAATGTTTGTAAAGACTGTTTTTATCGAATATTTTGAAAAAAGAGATTTCTAGCAATAACTATATTATATTATGTTTATATTAAGAAAAAACGATTCTATGTTGTTGTGGATAAAATCGCCATTTTAATTTTTATCATTCGATTTCTTGTCGAATATTTATCGACGTTTAATTCGAAGATTTTGGAAAAATTCTGTACTTTCTGAAGGTCTTTTAGAAAACTTTGATTAGTACAATTTTTCTACTGCGCAATTTTGTAATTTGTAAATACAGATTATTCTAAAAAAAAATTTATTTCAATTCTTATCATTCACAAAAATGTGTCTCAGAGGAAATGAAAACAGTGTTTTTGAAATTATATAATTGTGTATTTTGACATTACAGTATTACAAGATCGATTTCTTTAAGGTACAGTCTACAATAATTGAACATTAATATTCGAGAGAAACACTTTTTGCTAATTAACTTCAATTGGAATCTGAGAACAATTAACTAATTATGATAAATAACTTGTTATTTTTATCAAATAGTTAAAATTACAATTATACTGCGCTATCGAATACTTATATCACTGAAATACTGTTTTTACTTCTCTTCAAAAAATTAAATATCTACAAAATTCTTTTTTTTTCTTGAAAAGATAAGGATTTTATGCAAGATAAAAAATTCTTTTTTTTCTTTGAATCGATATATTTTGATATTCAAGCATTTCGATTAAAAGTTAATGAAAAACAATTAACTCTGGTCACTTCTTTTTTTCTATAAAATTTTGATCCACGGGGAAAAAATCTATAAAAAATTAAATATGTAGAAAAAGAATGTATTTATAGATGGTTGAAAAAAGTGGCTAAAAATATTTTCCGACGCAAAAGAATATAAACGAGATTTTTTTTAATTAAAAGTTTCTTTAACTACGTAAATGAAGACGGAGATGATTAATAAATAAGTGGAGCAAAGTTAAATTATTGTTCGTGTGCGGTGAACAAAAAAATTATGGAAATTTACGCGCGAACACTCTTTTTACCCGAATTTTGTTTTTACACTGTGAGTCATATTCATCACTTTTATTCATTGAGAAAAAAGCCATTGTTTTTAAAAATTATTTAATACAGAGATTCAGCGTTTGATGATCGCGGTCGTTTGATCTTCTCCAAATTTTTAATGACAAGATCATGTAGTGCGCAATAACGATTACGAATTTCGCACATAACGAGCCACAAGCTTACATATTCTTTTTCGTCAAGTTCCTGAATTGCTCGCCTGTAATCGGCAACGTGGGGATACTTGGCGACTTTACTCAGAATTTTTCCTCTCGAAACAAAATACCTGTGAAATATTAATTTTTATGAAATTATTTCTATGAATTATTTGATTTAAAACAATTATGTATCATTACGGACATAAATTCTACTCTTATTGAATCATCTTTATTATTTAAAAATTATATATTATTATAATATTCAATTATAATCATTATAATTATTATAATACTTAGCGAAATATTTTTTATATAAATACTGTGACTGAAATAAAAGTTTTAAAAAATTAAATTCAAGGCACGGTTCGACTTTAGGCCGCAAAAAAATGTTTTTAACGTTGAATTTGAATTAATTTAATTGATTAAATTAATAAAATTTATATTAGAATAGAACTAAATTTTGTTTTTTTTCAATACTATTAAAAAATTTGATTAATTTATTACCTGGAAATTTGATCGAAAAATGCAGCTGCTTCACTCTCTACAGCTTGAACTTCAGCGAGAGTGTCTTCTTGAATTGAAACCCCAAAGTTATTTCCGTCTTCGATTTTTGGGATCATAAATGAAATCCACATTTTTAACTGAAAATATTGAAAAAAGAAATGTTTCATTACAAATGCTATCAATAACAAAATTACTAATGTTATTGATGACTTTGCTTATTTTCACAATTTTCAAATGCAGATAACTTTTACCAAAAAAAAATGAAAAATTACGAAAATTAGTCAGTAATTACTTGATCACTAAATACACACACTGGAAAAAGAATTCCTTTGGTCCCAAAGCTATTTTACAAAATAATGAATTTTAATTTTTAAACTTTTCACTATTTTTATCAATTTAATACACATGTGATTTTTTAAAAACTGAAGTTGGATCTAAACGATTCAACAAAAAGAGCTGACTTCGTTTTTTTTTCATTTTATATTTCTTATCAATAATTGTTTCTATTAATTTACAATACTAAACTAATTCAATCTTAATAAATTATTTGTTTTCTTTAATAGTTTCTAATAGATGGAAAAGTAACAGTTTTTAAGACTTCATATACTTTAGGATGCTTATTTTTACAATAAATATAAAAAATATTTTAAAAATTCTTTTTGTTCAGTGATTCTAATGTCTTTAAAATCAATCCCGCAAAATATTACAATTTTTAAAATTAGTCGGCAACGACTTTAGTCGAAATGTGATGGAATGACTCAATAGTAAAATAAAATTGATTATTCCAAATATTAGTAGTTTTTTAGTTAAATATTTTATCACATAGTGTGTAGTTGTATCACTATTTTTTTAATATAAATTTTTATTTAATTTAATTAATTATTTACTTAATTTATTTAATTCATTTAATTAAAATTAGTAAGAATTTCAAATTTTAAAGCACTTAATATTAATTGATTAATCTATAATTATTTATTAACAATTGCTTCTTCAGAATTTTTTAATTATGAAATAAAATTTCAATTATTTAAAATTCAAACTTTCTAGAATTTCTGGCAACTCCTCTAAAATTCAGTTTATTTATTTGGGTACATTCACTGTATCAGTGAATGAACAAATAGCTTTTTTAAGAACCGATGCTGAAACAAAACTAAATTAAAAAACTGAATTTAGTTTCGTGTCGAAACTTCGTTTCAAAAACATAAATGTTTAGTGTTAGTCAAAGAATCACTACCAAAAAACAAACAAACAACTTTTTCTACTTGATTATTTGATTGAAGTCTTCTATTACGATATACTTTGTGGCCATCATTAATGTTTTACTCATATTATTTTTGTAAATATTTTGTTTTTGCTGTGGTGTTTTGCTTAAAAAACTAAATAATTCAGATTTTAAGATATTTGTTTTGGATTTACATAGAAGTAAGTACACCAAACAAGTAATTTAATTAATAAAATATCTGGGTTTACTTAACAATAGCGTTAGAAAACAAAAAACAGAAAGTTGCTCGATATATCAAACTGTCTGTTCAAAAACTTAATAAAAAAGGGTGCACATGTGTAAGTACTAAAAATATTTAAAATATTTTTCAATGTGTATTTCTAACTAAACTTCATTTATAAATAAATTATTTTGAATAATGTACCGTAACTTCTTCGAGAATTAAACTTAATTTTTCATACTAATTTTTACTCAAAACTGTCCATATTTTTGTTTAAAAAAGTTATTGAGGTACAGCTTTTTAAAAAAATTATAATAATGAAATTCATAAAATTAATTTTTTTTAAATACTTTAAATATTTTTTAAAATATAAGTTTTTTTTAATGATACACCAAAAAATGGGTTAAGATTTGATTATAATGGGATGAAAGTACTACCCCAGCAGAATAAAAACCCTTAAAGGATTTTAAAAAATTAGTAGCCGTTCGATTTTCATTAAAATTTTATGTTTTGATAATTCAGTAACTTATCGAATAATCGATCTAATCTGCTTTTGGTCAGTAAATTGTGCATTTTTGACTGTATCTTCTTATACTTTCTTGAGTAAAATTATAGGTTTTATTCCAATAAACAAATTTCATCAACGATCTATAGTTAAAAAATTACCTTTATTTAAGTTTATTGTAGAAACAGAAAAAATATTAATATTCAAATGTACTTAGGTTTTAGATAATAAATGTATTAAATCTTAAAATAATTTTAATCAACAACAAAACAATTTAAAAATCAGCTTCGAAATAATATCCTATTTCTCCAAATAGACAAAAAACCTTAAAACTTTGAAATTTTAGTTTCCAAAACGGAATTTATAAGCACTAATCTCACTTTAGTATACATTTTTATTTAAATATTCAAAAGAATTATAAACTTTTAATTTAATTAACGTTTTAGTCAAGATTTAAATAAAAAAATGAAATATTTTGCGGAGAAGTGTGAAAAAATTGAAAAAAATCGAATAATTTTCTCCAAAACATGAACTAGAGGTAATTTTTTAACTATAGATCGTTGATGAAATTTGTTTATTGGAATAAAAGTTACAATTTTACTCAAGAAAGTAAGAAGTTACTGTCAAAAATACACGATTTACTGACCAAAAGCTGATAAGAGTGATTATTCAATAAATTACTGAATTATCAAAACTTAAAATTTTAATGAAAATCGAACGGCTACTAATTTTTTAAAATCCTTAAAAGGGTTTTTACTCTGTTGGGGCAGTATATTCATTCCATTATAGTCAAGTCTTAACCCAACAATTTTTTTCAAAAATTGTCCACTATAATTGAAAAATTTCAAAAGAATTAAAATTTACTCACAAGATTTGAATCTTCTAAAAGTTGTCTAATGTACGGTTTCACTATGTGTATTATATCGCAGATTGGTTTGTTGCATGGAACTGGTCCGTTGGGAAGAACCATAACTTTGGTACCAGGTACATCTTCTAAATTATTATCAACTCTTGCTCTTTTTGACGGTGGTCCTTCCTGGGAATGATTTAGAAGTATTGGCTCTGGAATGGGTATATTTAATTCCTGATGAACTTTTGATAGGTCTTGATGAGAAAACCCCGGTGTCTCTAATAGTTCATTGAGTTTGACAATTTTTTCCGGAAATCCTTTCACAATTAGTTGTTCAGCCTAAAATAAAGTGAAAAGGAAAGTTGAATAAAAATAATTACAAACCAAAAAAAATTACCATAATTAAAAAGTAATTACTAAATATAATAAGAAAAATAAAATTTTATAAATAAAAAGGAAATTGGAACAAACCTTCGTTTTCAGTGAATCCTTGTACTCTTGAACCTGTACAACAAAAATTTCATAATTAAATCAAGTATTTGATTTTAATACCACTATAAAACTCAAAATTTAGATAAATGGTTTTTCAAAATTAAGTCAACCGTAGTGAACAAATTTCCTTTAGAATCGCCAATTTTCGAAAAAATACATCCAGAAACACTGGATTCATTATTTTGAGATGTGAATAAAGCTGGAAACATTGTTCTTAATTGTTAAATTGCACTTCAATAAAAATTTTAAAAGAAAAAAAAATTTGGAAGAATTAATATGACCAAGATTTAAAATCTGACAAACTTTGCAGGTTATCAAGTATCAATTGTTTATATTGAAAAAAAATTTGACGAGTTTCGTAACATTAGTCAACACTAGTACACAATTTATACAATTTATATTCAGGTAGTTCTCATTCCAATGGGTGAAAATACAAATATTCAATACTTACAATGCTCTAGAACTAATTTACATAAAGTGCACTGTTAATAAATATGAATAAAAATCAACTCGAATAGCAAAATTATAAAAAAAATGTAACCGAAATTTTTACTTCCCATCTATACGGAGTGGAATAAAAAAATGATTTGTGTAAAGTAAACTAATTGATAATCGTGAATCACGAGTTTTCTCGATGATGACAAAGGAAGGACGCAGTTAATTTACTCTATTATTGTCTTGTTTACTAACCATTCAGGATTATGAAAAAATTTCTATTAAAAAACAAAAAACTTAATTCCTTGTAAAACATAAGAATAGAAGAAAATATTTGCAGAGAATTTAAGAAAAATCTTTTGTTGTAAAAACACATTGTTCAAACAGCTGCAACGATTTTGAGGTTAGAATTATTTTAATGCTTTCATACTTTCTCTAACATCAATTGAACTAAAATTTCATTCTTTCAATGGATTAGGCTTAATTAAATGAATGTTATTATTGTAGAAAATGAGAGAAATATTACCGCAGATGAAGACAGCATTGTAAAAAATAAATACAGGATTGATTGTTAAAGTGTTGTATATGATAACCGGTCAATGAAAATACTAACCTCTCAAGAGGAGGGTTCACGCAATCATTTCAGAATTAAAATTACTTCAATAAATATATTATATTTCGAATACATTGGGGATATTATTAAAAAATTAAATTACCCTTTTTCCCGTTGCATCGTCCATTCTAAATCGTTAACAAACAAAACTTTGTAAAATACAACTACACTTTGATTAAAACGTGAAACTTCAAACAGGAAGTTGTATGTCGCTTCACTATATTCGTCAAATGATTAATTGAATTTTCCTTTCTAAATTATTAATAAATTGTATTTTATTGCAAAATAATTTATTAGCAAGTAATATTTAAATTATTTACTCTAATTATTGTATTAATGTTGTTATTTAGTGAATACTTCTCATTAATTTTATTATAAGTAATCAAATTGGCGGGAATTCGTGAAAATTCAAATATAAAAATTAACTTTTTGAAATATTAATTTTTCCTAATTAAATAAAATTAATCAAAATCATTAATTAATAAAAATAATCATTCGGCAAAATGAGATTAATTAAAATAATAATCAAACTGACAATAAACGCAATGGAAAAGTTTCCATTTAAATTAAAATAACTATTGAAGCTATTTTATTATTTTTATTATTTTTTGCCACGGACTGTACACACTCCAATTGTATTTTTTTTTATATCTAGTTAAATAGGATAAATTGTAACAAATATTTGTTCCTTGGTAGGCTTATATTAACCTTAGGAACAACAATTCTGAATAAATATAAATAAATAAATAAACATTTAATTAATAACAATAACAATAACAATACTTCATGGAAAAATCCTGACAAATGTCCATGCATGGTGGAAAAATGTTAGTAATAGGTAATAGTAATAACGTCGCTGCTAATTTTAATTAGTTACTGCTACTATTCAGTTAGTAATTCCAGCCATTTAGTTAGTAACGTGACTAATTAAATAGGCAGACCAACAAAAAAAGTAGTTGAATCAAATAATAAAATAGTTGAATATACTAATAGAAAATGGTAACACCAACCAATAAGTTAACAGCAGTATAGTTTACTAACTAAAAATAATCCTGGAAAAAATGGTTACCACAACCATTCATTTCTCTCAGTGCACACAGGATGTGAAGCATTGTGGAGCTCTCACAGCTCTGCCTGCCTGCGCAGGCAATAATTGGAGTAAGAGAGAAAATCAATTAGAGTGAAAGAGACAGTAAATTCAAATTTGTATGCTGCCTACTAGCTGTGAGAGCGCCTTTAAAATAAGAATGTCTTTTCACTGTATACTAAACTTTGAAATTCTGTAATTTAGCGAATTTTTAATCAAAAAAGTTGTAAGACCATTCAACATTTTTTAAATTTCTCAAGAATTACGTCCATATAAATAAAACCAAATATAGTGCTGAAATGGAATGGTCGCCGACATATTATATGGAGGAAGTATCGTAATGAAAAAATTATTCAACTTATATTTTTTGACATATCTTTATGTTATTTGACCTCAGGATATATCTCAAGATTATGATGAGCTTTTGGGATGAATTTTTTTTTAATTGTGTGCTTCGACTATGAGGAAGCAAAGTGTATGAAATGAACACCAAAATTACAACAAAAATATGCAATATGTCAGCGGTTTTTTATTAATATACTATAAGATTAATTTTCACTGTTATTATTTCTCATTTCTATTACAATTGTAATTAATAATAAATACTTACTTAAAACACAAATTTTCTTTATTTCAAATACATTAAATTGTTTCAATAAAATAAATTTTTTTCAATCATTGTTCTAAAAGCAATAAGAATAATTGAAATAAGCAAAACCCAAATAACAATAATAACAATAATGATAATAATAGAATCGAAATAATAATAAAAGTAAAAAAATCGGACAAGTGCGAGTTGCACTCGCACTAAGATCGAGGGTTCCGTACACCAAAACAAAACTCATTTTTTATAAATATGTATATATATATATATATATATAGAAGAAATATGATTTATTAAAATTAACATATAAACCTATTGAGCTGAAATTCTGTATACATACGTATTTTTATTACATGTAGATTACAAGAAAAAACTATAAAAATCCATATTAGATTCTTATGTTTTATTTACAAATAACAAACAAAAAATATATATTTTACCTGATTAGAGATAATATTTAAAATAAAGTATTGGATAATTTGTAAAATTTAAGGGGGGGGGGGTCCTTTTTTTGAAATTTTTTCGAAAAAATTCAATTTCTTTCCCTTCCATTTCGCAAATATGTAGGCTAATCGTGTTGTAGAAGTTAAGGGGTCATTTTTTGCAATTTTTTCGAAAAAATTCAGTTTCTTGTAGATGTAGATTTGTAGAATTTAAGGGGCGGGGCAGCCCATTTTGCGAGCCTGGGACGGACACACGAGTGATTTCATAAGGGTTCCGTCAGTACACCTATGGTGTACGGAACCCTAAAAATTAAAATAACACTAAGTTATGAACTTCCGGAAGATATTTATATTCCAGCTTTATTGTGTCATTACAATGATGATCTCACGATGACGACTTAACTGTACAAATTTGCTAAAAATGTCATTTTCATCTAAATTACACTATATTAAAAGCTTTATAATTAAAAATGTATAGATTATAATTTTATATGATTTTCATGACATAATAAAATAAATACATATATTTATAAACTTTTGTAATTTACAATGTCATAAAATTTTATTATAAATTTACAGTATTTATAATATGTCAGAACTCTTTTTTAAACCGCAATTAATTATTATAAATAACCCTATGAAATAAAATTTCATCTCATTTAACTTTATCAAAAATTTATAATGTTATTAAAGTTAATAGAAAATTTATAATGTCGTTTAAGCGAGAATAGATTGATAATAATATAGATAGTAGGGGATACTGGGGTTAAATGTTAAATTTTAATTTATTAACTCTATAACCCTTCTAAAACTATTGCTAAATAAACACAGATGTCTTGCCCCAGCAAGGAGCTAAATGTTGAAAAAACATCATTTTGAAAAAGAACAAAATGATTGTATTCCACGGAAATATCAGTTTTATTAAATGTTGTTGAAGACGAGTTGCCCTATAATATTGATCTGTACATATATTTGCATCAAAGCTGAATTATGGTCTAGAAAAAATCATTTATGCAAATTTTAACATTTAGCCCCAGTCTTCCCTATACAGCCCTCATTAATTTCATTAGTTTTATTTGGTTTATTATAATGTTAGAAATAGTTTTCTATAGACATTATTGATACAATTTTTTATTTAATATTCCCAGTTGTTTAATTTCGAAGCAGTTTTTACTGTCTTGCCTAAAAAAGAAAATAATTTGATTAATTAATATAAAAATAAGTGTAAAACAAAAATATTGCACGAAGGAAATATTTTCTTTTGCATATTAATTAGGAAAATTAATTATTGCAATATTTATTGGCAAAACTATGTGTAAACTGTAAAATAATGAAAAGTTAATGAGGAAATGTATTATTGTATTCTAGTTAGTAAAATTAATTAGTAACTAATTGATAACATTTCTTTCATTAATTTATTAATAAAATTTCTTTCATTAATTAGTAAAATTAAACTATTAATAAATAATTACAATATAGGGGAGAGTGGGGCAAACCAGACCGGTGGGTAAACCGGACCCGCCTCAATATTTCCGAAATGGCGAAATTGTCAAAAGTGCTATTTAGAAATTTGAAACAACCTTGTGTAGTATACCTTATTTTTTCAATTTGACATTTTTTACTTTTGTTTGTGCAACACTGGGAGCAAAAGTTATTTTTCTAGTTTTTTTCTACACTTTTCCGAATTTTTTCTTAAGGAAATCGTGTAATATTTCCAAATATTAGGTCTTGGGTTTTGAAGGTACACACCTCAGGAATATTTACCACTAAAAACTTTGATGAATTTGCAAAGCGTTTCTTTTTGACAAACATTTATTCTCAAAATGAGCCTGTGGGGCAAACCAGACCGTTTTCGGTGGGGCAAACCGGACATAGGATATTTCCATTGAATTAAAGTTTCATAAAAATTATTTTTAAATAAAATGTTTCTTTCATTCATCCATTAATATTGTTTCTCTGATAATGACAAACATTTTTATATTTTTATATTAAAAAATATTTATTTAAGTAAATAATAAAATTATTTTTTATTATTGTTGATTATGTAAATGCAATATTATAAATAAAAAACCAAACGGTCCGGTTTGCCCCATAGGGGTGTCCGGTATACCCCAGGGGGTGGGGCAAACCGGACCATTTGCAAAATTTGTTTAAGTTAACACAGCAACTAAACAATAAAAGATGAAGTATAGGTGTCTCTGGGAAAAAGTTGCGCAATTAAATGATCTTTCAAACGAGGTATCGAAAAATGAAATCCGTTTATTCGTTTAGTCTCAAGAGTCAAAAAACCGTTAGGGGGTCCGGTTTGCCCCACTCTCCCCTATCCTAAAAAATTTTTAACTAGAATTTTAACAAAATTTTTTTTTTTAAATAATTGAATTTTTTGTTTTTAAAAATTTTCATATATAATTAATTCTTTACGGATATTTTGAAAAAAATATAATTCTTCGCAGAAATTCAATTATATTCATTAAAACTCTTCATAAGAATTAAATTTTTTGAATAATTAATTAAAATGTATTGAAACATTTAATTATTTTCGATTTTTTAAAAATAAAATTATCTTTATATTCTATTAATTCGAAAACATATACAATTTAAAAAAATATTTAATTCTCTTAAACAATTTTATCAATAAATTTTTAAATAAGTTAATTCTTTCGACGAATTTTAATAAAATTAATAAGGATAATTAGAATTATTTAACAAAAGTTTTATTTTATATTGAATTAGTAGATATTGAAAATAATTGAATTTCTGCAAAGAATTTTATTACTTTCGAAAACTTCACATTGGTACTTACCATTTTTAAAGATGGTATGGGTTAACAAAAAATATCACATAGTGTTTCTTATGTATTTTTTCATTCTCTTTTAGAATGTACAAGAAAATTTAACTTTTGACTTAAGGGTTAAAAGTTATATGTTTAAAAAATCAGGCAGAGAAGCAGGCGCAATGCATAAAAATGATGATAATGAATAAATAAAAAAACAACGATTACCACAGTAATGGTTACAAAATAGTAAAATAGTAAAAAAAATAAAAATAGTATAAAAAATAAATAATAAATAAAA
Source organism: Leptopilina myrica (nomen nudum) (assembly GCA_032872475.1). Lineage (NCBI taxonomy): Eukaryota > Metazoa > Arthropoda > Insecta > Hymenoptera > Figitidae > Leptopilina > Leptopilina myrica (nomen nudum). Next base: position 28,897,846 of record CM065460.1, on the reverse strand, counting down.
AAATTTGAATAAAAAAAAATAGTAAAATACAAGGGGTGAACAACTCGTGAATTATGGTGTACACTTGTATTGAATTACCAATGTGAATTACCATGAATTAAATTACCACAATTAAAATCCCACTAAATAAATATGTAAGTACGGTCCTGAAAATTAGAAAGTGGGGATGAATTCATCAGCGTACAGTTTGAAATCAAGTGCACGGAGAAAAAAATCAGGCCTTTGTGGTACGGAGGTAGTTCGTACTTTTTTCGCAGGAGCGCTTTTCTTGCCCTCGTAGTATGAATTCATACGTTTCCAGTGCGAGAGCGTTCGTAGCGACGCCACGCGAATAAAGCATGCACCATCAAGGTGCTATATTTCCACGAGTTCCGTCCTATTTCGGTAAGGAGCGTCTTGCAAATACGCTCTGGTGAAAACGGGGTTTAGAACACCAACTCTAATATAAAGTCCAACTTTTAAAGCTTCTTTCAAATGGATCTTAATAAATAAACTATAAAGTGTGAAACAAAACTTGACGAATTTAATTATTAATAAAAATATAGTATATGATAAAGCAGCAAATAAAAACTCAAAAAAGTGAGGTTATGTTAAGTAAAAAAATCAAGTTTTCAAAAAATTTTTGTTCTACTGTTGGTTAATGACAAAATTATATTATAAATATAATTAAAATAAATTGTTAAATGATTTTTTTGCTTTTTAATTTTTATTTTTGAAACAAAAAAATTAATTATATTAGTTTTATAATTTAGAATAATTTACTACATATTCGTTAGTTTGTGTTAAAATTAGATTTTTGTTGATTCCTTCGTTTATATTGTAATGTCGCTTACTTTACAATGTGGTAAGGAATTCCCTCTATAAACGTGCGTAATGTTGTAATTATTTCTAAGGTGTGTAACGGAAGATTGACAATAACAAAACAATATTGATAATATATAAATGTTAATACAATAAATATCACAACAAGATTACACAGTGGCAACAAAAATTTGTTAATATAAAAAACACTTTTAACATTATTATCATTATACAAATTTATTGTTAATCAATTACAAAATTTCAATGATTAACTTACCTTTAAACCAGTAAACGATAAGCACTTAGCACGTGTTCTGTAGCCGGTTTTCAAAGAGAGCGTTCAAGAGCGTATTTGCAAGACGCTCCTTACCGAAATAGGACGGAACTCGTGGAAATATAGCACCTTGATGGTGCATGCTTTATTCGCGTGGCGTCGCTACGAACGTAGCACGCGTTCGTACAACTAAAGCCCTACACTGAAAAAACGTTGGGCGTGAAGTTGGCTTTTTATGTGCAACCTTTGCGTTAAAAGCAGGCGAACCTCTCACTTTTGTTTTGGGCGAATTTGTCTCCCAATTTGGGATAGCGGTTCGACTTTGGTGGTGCAAATTCTGGCCCAAAGGTGTCGGTCACATGCTCACCCTATTATTGGTATCATGGCGCGTTTCAGTTTCTAGTCTCTAAATGTTGTATATTTATATATATATATATTTATGTGTTTCATCGAATAAATGAACATGGATTTGTTTTTAAGTGAAAATAACTTTCTTCATTTGCGTAATCTTTTCATATGTAAGCATAATTTACATAATAACTAATTCACCAAACTATTCTATATATATAAACATCTGACTTTTTTAGCATACCTAACCTATAAATTGCATGTTTAGTTTTTCTCATTTTTTAAAATATAAATGAATGATATCAGGTTTTTAAGTTCGCTTAATTATCAAAATTTTGTGGGTATATTTTTTTCGTTTATAAAACCTAACCTATTAATTGCATATTTAATTTTTTCATTTTTTAAAAATATAAATAAAAAATAATATCAAGTTTTTAAGTTCGTTTTATTATCAAAATTTTGTGGGTGTATTTTTTTTGTTTATAAAACCTAACCTAAAAATTGCATGTTTAATTTTTCTCATTTTTTAAAAATATAAATAAAAAAATATCACGTTTTTAAGTTCGTTTTATTATCAAAAATATGTGAGTGTATTTTTTTGTTTATACTTTTCTTATAATATAGCAAATGGTGTGAAGAGTGAAGATTTTTTCTCCATGAGTGATTCACTAATTATAAGCATATTAACTGGATTTCCGGACTTTGTTAACTTCATTTCGAAATTTAATTATTACAAAGGGTTATATCACTCAAATAACAAAGTGAATGAGGTTGAAATGGAAATTGACGTTCCTGAAAATGATAAATTGTCCGATGCATGTGTTTAGATAATTGATAATGGTTTAAATTCAACTTTGGCTGAAAAGGACAATTTTACTGCAAGTGTATAAAACTCTATCGAAAATTTTGAACAATCGGTTAATGTTAATAAATCTAACACACCAGGTGATTTATTTACAACGATAAAATTTTTATTATAAAAAATATATTAAATCATCAACCATGAAATTATTTTTTTTCGTATAAAATATACGTTGTATTTCTTTTCAGATTCATTCACTTACAGAAAAAATGAACTTTTCCATGTCTTAAATAAAAGTTTGCAGGGTAAAATTATTCTCGGAAAATATCAGTTAACAAAAAACTAGATTATTCGAAATTATGTGATTTAGCTCTTAGTGAGAAAATAGAATCTAGTCGCAAATTTAAGTGAGTTTTAAATGTAACTTAGATAATTGAATGTTTAATAGATTTATAGAATTTTTCGAAACAAAATAAAAAATTTGGTACAGTGAAACTTCACAACTTTATGAAAATGGATATCAATCTACAATTATTATTACAGATAAATATATTTTTTTGTTTAATTTAGTTTCAAAAAATGTTTATTTTTTATCTCTTTGTTCATTTTATTTTACAGAATAGAGCCGGAAGATTTCGTACGTATAAGAGAACAAATTGTAGAATTATTTCCCACTGAGGAAAGCGTCTTCTTTTATGAAAAATATTATAAATCTGCGAATAAGGAAGTTGTAGGTGCACGAGGATGTTTATATACTCATTATAAGTATATAAGAAAACAATTGAGGGAAGCAGGAATTTTATCGAAAATTATAGAAGAGGAGGATGATTTTTTGGGAATGAGCCTGCGCCAATAGGTTACTACTTACAGCTTTTAACATTATGAAAATGTCGAATTGTTTAATTTCTTATGATTCGTTTAATTTTAATAGATGTAAATAGAAACCTTGATTGTATAACCGATTCAAATCGACAACATTATTCGACAGAGGAAATTATTAGGACATGGGCTGACTCTTATCTTACAAGAAAAGAAAGTCTGTGTAAAAATAGAAAGAAAGAGAAGGGTATTGTCAAAAGCTACTTCCAAAGTTTCCCTTGTTTAATTCCTCCTTTGGCTATTGCGTTGGGAGGTATACCTAATTAACGAGTGTATTACATTCAGTCATTATAATTCTTGAAATGTATTTCAACTTAATTCATTTGGAATAATTGTTCGTTAAACATAATTTATTTTTTTAATTTCAATTTAATATTTCTTTGTCCTTTCGGACGGAAAGTATGGACGCAAAGTAACTATTATGTATTTTATTAGCTAGAATCCGACTTCGACAGAGTTGTTGAAAAAGAAAAGAATGGATACAATCTAACTCATTATTCTTCAATGTTTTACGACTTATGGCCAGAAGTAGCATCAAAAATCATTCTTCATTGCAGAAAATCAAGAATTAAAGAAGTTAAAGGATTTATGAGTTTGCATGAAGATGTGATAAATGAAGGTATTAATTAAACTTTAATAAAAATAAATCTACTATTAAGTTTAACAATGAGAATTTAGATACAATTTAAATTCAATTTTATTTTGGAAATACTCAGTTTCATACTATATTTATAGTTTTTGTAATGTACTGTAAATAATATATTAATTATTGTTCTAGGAAATGCAAACAGTTTAATAGCATTATTGCTTTTACATTTTAGAAAAATTTTTATTCTTTATTATATTGCTAATTTTGAATAAAATATTGTATTTTCATCACTTTTTATGAAATTAGTAAAAAATATTAATTTGTTGAGAGAACAATCTGTTATTTATAACAATAAATATTATTTTATTTAAAATATTGTAAATAAAATTAACTATTTTAATTAAATTATAAAAACCTTTTCATTATTAGATAAGATTACCTATTATAATATTATTGATATAAATATTTCAATTTTGAAATATATCTATTCATAATTTAATAAAAAAAAATTTATTGTACTGTTAGATTTCAGTTTTAATGTTAAAATGCACATTTCACAATAAGGTAAATGTACATATTTCCCTGCTAGAACCTTATTCCATGCTATTTTTTTTATTAATTAAAATAAGGAATTGATAAAATATTTTAGCAAGTGGAAAATTGTAGAATAAATTTTGCTATTTATTAGATTAATATTATGGGTTTTATTTTACTAAAATATTTTATTAATTTTTTATTTATATTAATTAGTATTAAATGACAGCGCGGAATAATGTTCTAGCACGGAAATATGTACATTTACTTTATACATAGTAATGCTAAATCACGCATAGTCAAGCCGTATATAATTTCCTTTTTTTAAAACAAACTCTCTCCCAAAATTTGGAAAAGAATTTCTACTTTATTTTGGGCGAATTTGTCGCCGAAATATGGTTCAGATCACTGTGGGGGCACTTCCACTAAATAAAGGGAGACTATAACTACAGTTCTAGGTAAAAGGTGCAGATGTCGCTGTCATAGAAGCTAAACAAATTTGCGGTTAAGCGCATGCGTTTACTTTGAATTTTAAAACATGATTTTTTTACACACCAGGTCATGGCCAAATATACAGGCGCAACGCCAGTATGGGCCAACGTTAACTATAATCTATCTATCTACATGATTTTTTATTCTCATGAATTAATAATAATTGATTCTGCTTCTTTTACCTTTATAAAGTATAACAATGTTTTTATGTCCAAATAATCTTTTTATTTTTGCTTAATTCGAAAAAACAGAAAATTGCACAGTCATTTAAATTGTGTTAATATACAAATGAATAATGTAAGTTACCCATATTAAATTGATACAGTTTTTTAAACATAGTGGTGTCTGGATAACAAATGTATATTGCATATATACAAAATATTTAAAAAAGTCAACATTAATGTACAATAATAGGTTTAAAATTATTTTAAAGATCAAAAATTGAATAATTTTACTTTTTTAATATCCACAAAGGCAATGTATATATTTATAGAAATTGTTGTAAATATGTAGCTTTTAATAAAAAGCTTGTATTTTATAAAAATTAATAAGTTGTGAAAAATGTCACAGCCAAATCTTTAAATTTTTCTTAAATTAAATATGTAGCTTTTAATTAAAAAAGCTTGTACTTTATAAAAAGCAATAAGTTATTAAAAATATCACAGGTAAATCTTTGGTATCGTTAATTAAATATGTAGCTTTTAATAAAAAGCTTGTATTTTATAAAAATTAATATTTTGTGAAAAATATCACAGCCAAATCATTAAATTTCTCTTAAATTAAATATGTAGCTTTTAATTAAAAAAGCTTGTACTTTATAAAAATATCACAGGCAAATCTTTGGTATTGTTAATATTTGCGATTAAACCTGATAGCCCCTTCTGAAAAGTTAAAAATTTATCATTATTATACCATCAGTAACATCTCACTAATTCAAATTTAGAGCCCTGGCGGATCAGATGGACCAAAAGTGGACTTAACTTTTTTCATTATTTTGTGAGAAAAATTTGTTTTAAGACTTATTAATTATATATCATTAAATTCGTTTTTTTACAATTAATCATAAACAACTATTTCTATATTTTAGAATGTTAAATTAATATTAATAATATTAATATTAATTGAATTTTAAAAACTTTCTAATTAAAGTTTTTAAAAAATTTGATTTGTAAAAACATATTAATAAAAAATTCTGAATAAGTTATTTTTTTGAAAATTTTTGTTTACATTTTTTTCAAATTAGTTATATTTCTAAATATATAATATTTAATTAAAAAACTTTCAAAATATTGAAAATTTAATTAAATTGTATTGTGAACAAATACAATAATTTATGACCTGAAATGGACCGAGAAATGACCGTGAATTTTTTTATGAAAAAAGTGGCTACCCTGAAAGAGAACTTATGAAATTAACAGAATTTTATGAAAAAACTGTTGGGATAGAAAAATGAATATTTTATTCAATAAAATATTGAAAATGGTGAAAATATGATAATAATTATTTAATAAATAATTATTGATAATGTTTTTCAATATTGCACAAATTGCTTGTTGAAATGTTTATTTATCCATCCCAAAAGTTTTTTCATGAAATTCAGTCAATTTTATAAGTTCTTTTTACAGGAATCGAAAATATACACAGTTAAGTCAACTTTTAGTCGATCAAATTCGCAAAGGAGTGTAAATAATAATAATTTTTCATATTTAAATAAAAACATAAATTATCATTTTATTTTAGAAAATATTTTAATATACAAAATAGTAATAATTATTATACATTGTATATAATAAATAATATATATATATATATATATATATATATATATATTATTAAAATTCAATTCTACAAATAGTTATATTATAATCCTGAAAATAAAAAATCATGTTTTAAAATTCAAAGTAAACGCATGCGCTTAACCGCAAATTTGTTTAGCTTCTATGACGGCGACATCTGCACCTTTTACCTAGAACTATAGTTATAGTCTCCCTCTCATATAATTGTACATCCTCCACTGTGGTTCAGATTTTCACTAGAGCGAAAGTAGCGCCGCTCTACCACTAGCAGCGCAACTGTTCGTCCAATTTTTTCTCAGTGTACTATAACGTGGCATTTTAGTCTAGAGGTCTTTCGCACTGGAAACGTATGAATTCATACTCCGTGGGCAAGAAAAGCGCTCCTACGAAAAAAGTACGAACTACCTCCGTACCACAAAGCCCTGATTTTTTTCTCCTTGTGGAGGGGTTATTTCGGGGGTACCCAGGGATGGGTGCGTATAATTTATACATGTATAATACTACGTATATTACATCCTAGGTTTTATACATTATGTATAATAAATTTGATGACGTAACTGAAAGGTGGTATTTTGAAATTTCTTAGTTGAGTCAGAATTCCTGAAAGGAGCCACGCAAAACCTTTTAATTTTTTTTTCGTACTAATGTGGTTATTTTAATAGTATTTTATATAAGAAATCATACTACCAAAGGATTTGGCAAAAAAAAATTTTTTGTTAATGTTATTAACTATTGACAATTTTGAACGTATTTAATTGAAAAATGAATTTCTCAAAAACTTATTGATCGATTTTAATTTTTCGAGTTGCATTTTATTTGTCTTGAAATGAAGTATAACTGACAATATTTTCAGATACAAATATTTAATTTTAGTGCAAAATGCAATTGTTTATTTATAAACAATTAAAAATAAATAGTGTTCTGGATGATATTTTAAGTTGAAAAAATTACTAAAATGTTCTTAATAAACCACTAAAAAATATCCCGTTGAAAAAAAGTGGCACGAAGTTTTAAATTGCTTAATTTTAAGCATTTGTGCCGCGGTGCAGTGCGCGACTCAGGCCAGGCAGTACTGCGCCAGCATTGTCAGTACTGGTAGCTACGCTGACAGACAGCACTGGCATAACGCTGGGATGATAACGCTGTGTAACTCTGGCGAAGTACTGCCTGCCAGTGCTGCCAGACAGCGCTGGCGCAGCACTGGACCAGTGCTGGCTGAGAATATTGCCACAATAAATGCCGTATTGTTATTAATTAGTCATAAATTAATAATTATAAATAATTTAATAACAAAATGGTAAATAACATTAATAAATAGTAATTATTCATAAAATATTTCTCTTTAATTTTTAAAGAAATTGTAATTAAGACGGAGACTAACAACGGATATAGTAAATGAAGTAGAAAAAAAATTGTTTATAACATTTAAAAATTAAATAATAGACAATTACAGTAAGTGTGCATTAGATTTTTATATTTTAGTACCTAACGATTTGAATCTAGAAATATCGCAAACCTATCAAAATAAACAAAATTGCTCACGAGGGGAATCGAACCTACGACCTACGGATTTACAGACTAACGCTCTAACCACTATGCTAACGACACACGTGTACAGTAAAGTTTTAATATCTCAGTATAATTCAGACTTACAATTATTGAATCAAAGATGAGAAAAAATAATGATACGTTAGAAGTAATAAATTGAATTTAAATAAATTAAACTAAATTTTAAATAATAGAATTAAATAACTTTACTTATTGCATTTAACATTTTACAAGTGGTAATTTTTTAATAATTTTTTATTCATAGTAAGAAGTATAATAGAATTTTAATAACCAAATTATTGTTTAAATTGAAGTTTAAATTTTGTTTATAATTTTAATTTGTTTAAATAATTTATTATTTATTAAAATTAAACAATTATGTTAAATTATTATTAAATTTAATAAAAATTCAAAATTAATGAATAACTGAAAAGTAAAATATTAATTTTTTGCAATTAATTTATATTTATAAACATTCATAAACTTTTTTTATAATTTTTTTCAAGATTATGTCAAAAAAGCAATGTTGGCAACGAGCGTTGTGAACAATTTTTCTATACTCAGCCAGCACTTGCCGCCGTAGCTTGTCCAAGCTTTGGCGAAACAAAAATTCTGTACTGCGCCAGCATTAACTGTCGAGGCTCGGCTAGACTACGGCCGAACAATCGTCTGAGTACTAAGCCAGTGGTAAACATCGGTACTACACTGGTATTTCCCATTGGGGCGTTGTTATTTTTTCTGATCGCTGAAACGACTGCGCCTCTCAAATACTACATCTATGTTGGAAATAAATTTATTTTAACGTAATTTTTACATTTAATTTTTTTAATAGAACATTTAATTAATTCGTTTTGTTGTCCGTGTAGTGAAATACGCGTATGCGGAGGTACTGCACGTAAAACCAAATAATTCGTTTTGTTGAATGGTAATTACAGATGTGTTGCATAAATTGTTAAAATATAGAATGTTGAATTTTCATTGAAATTAAAAAAAAATAATGAGCGAACTAGAGTTAAGATTTGGATTGGATTTAAACATTTTTAACAATAATTCCAAATGTAAACTATTCTTCAGAAACAGTTCTGTTTCTAAAAAAAATAATAAAATGAATAGTTTAGCATTTATTCTATCCGATAAATTACGAATTCTAATCAATCGATTAAAATCATAAAAACAGGCCTCGGATCGACTTTAAGGCGCAAAAATAATTGTCGCTTATTTAGTAACAAAAAAAAGTTGTTTACTTTATTCAGTATTATCACAAAAATTCTTTAAACTTTCTCAATTTTAATTAGTAAAAATGTTTGATGATTTGACTTTTTGCTTTGGAATTAATAAACAAAATGAAATTTCACATATAATTTAACATATAAAAAAATTATTTGGAATGAATCAGAATATTTATCACGGTAAAAATGTTTACTAATTTCACTTTTTAATTAGTAAATTTTACTAATAAATTAGTAGAAGTAACTAGATCATTATTGTTATAATTTAATTCCAAATGTAAACCCTATACCGAAAATCCCCGTGCAATATCTTGTACAGAAAATTGTACAAGGTCTTGTACAGGAAACTATACCATTTGTGTCAATGAACCTGTACCATTTTAGCATGATAAATTGAAACAAGTTATTGTACAAGATCTTGTACAAAAACTTGCACAAGTAATTTATTTCGATTTCGAACAATAAGGTTCATGTACAATTTCTTGTACTAGATTCTGTACAAGAATGTGTACTTGCACATCTAAATTTTTTCTCTTCTGAATAAAGGTCCATGTGCAATTTCTTGTACGAGATCCTGTACAAGAATGTGTACTTGTATAAGATCTTGTGCAACATCTTGTACAAGAACCTGTATATGTAAATTTTTCGCTTTTTAATCAAGGTTCATGTACAATTTCTTGTACGAGATCCTGTAGAAGAATGTGTACATGCACAAGATCCTGTACAAGTTCTTGTGCAGATAATATTTTTTATTAATTTTTTTATTTATACAAAATATAAGAAAATTGTTAACATTGTTATTAGAGACTTTTTGCATTTACGATTTAAAAACAACTGCGCAGCTGTAGAAGCCATAGAAAACTACTGTGCAGCCATTAAAGTTTTTAATTAATTTTAACATGTACATGATCTCGTACAAGAAATTGTACATGAACCTTATTGTTCGAAATCGAAAAAAATTACTTGTGCAAGTTTTTCTACAAGATCATGTACAAGAACTTGTTTTAATTTCTTATGCTGAAATGGTATAGGTTCATTGACAAAAATGGTAAAGTTTCCTGTACAAGATCTTGTACAATTTCCTGTACAAGATATTGCACGGGGATTTTCAGTAGGGAACTATTCTATTCTTTAGAATTTATGCATCACATCTGTAATTACCATTTAACAAAAAGAATTAATTAAATGTTCCATTAAAAAAAATTAAATGTAAAAATTACGTTAAAATAAATTTATTTCCAACATAGATGTAGTGTTTGAGAAGCGCATCGTTTCAGCGATAAGAAACAATAACACGCGCGCGAACGCTCAATAAGGACCAGAGTCGCGCACTGCACCGCGGCACAAATGCTTAAAATTAAGCAATTTAAAACTTCGTGCCACTTTTTTTCAACGGGATATTTTTTAGTGGTTTATTAAGAACATTTTAGTAATTTTTTCAACTTAAAATATCATCCAGAACACTATTTATTTTTAATTGTTTATAAATAAACAATTGCATTTTGCACTAAAATTAAATATTTTTATCTGAAAATATTGTCAGTTATACTTCATTTCAAGACAAATAAAATGCAACTTGAAAAATTAAAATCGATCAATAAGTTTTTGAGAAATTCATTTTTTAATTAAATACAAAAATAAGTCAAATTAATGAAAACGAAAACATTCGGACAAAGTAAATTATATATAGGGCAGACAAAAAGACCGCTACATATTCGTAAAAAGGAACATATGAATAATCCTAATTTAAATAACAAATATCATAATGCCATTACTAACCATTTGACAAATTCTAATAGTGACACTCCTCAACATTTTATGAAATGGGATGATTTTGATATTTTGGATATTGAACCAAGTCTTAACAAACGATTATTGTCAGAAATGTTTTTCATAGAAAAGAAGGAGAAAATAGTTTAAATAAAATGACCGATTTAGATAATTTTGATAAATCTTACGAAATGATTCTAAATTTTATTACAAATAATTAACGTGATAATACTCATTGCGTTTCATTCTCTGTTCTTATTCATCTTATTTTTTTTATTTGTTTTTGTTTGTCTCTCTTCAATTAATGATTATTGTAAAGTGTCGTTAGAGTTTGGAGCTTAGTTTTAAATTTGACTTTGCAGTTTGCAATACATTTTATTTTATTATTTTGTGATTTTTATTTTTTGTATTGTGATTTATTATTTATTTATTATTATTTATGTGTTTCTAAGACGGATTATTTATTTATTTATGGTATGTTAATTTTATTTTTTATTTCTTTTCACTTTTTCTGTTTATAAAAATTTTTATTGATTTTTCAAAAATTTATTTATTGATTATTGTTTCTTCTTTGAGTTTATTTATTATTTACTTATTTTATTTCTAATTTTTCCAATTTGTATTTATTTCTATTTTTATTTTTTCTAATTTAATTTTTATAATTTATTGTCTCCAGACTCTACTCCATCGTCAGGGTTTAAATTTTAAGTCTTCGTTTATTTAATTATTATTTTTTTGATAAAATAATTTTTTGAATATGTACTTTATTTATTTTTATTTATTGTTAAAATAGTTTTTATTATTTTTTAATTTTGTATATATTTTTTTAATAAACTCCCTGAAGAGGAAATCGATTTGATTTCGAAACGTTGGAGTAAATAAAATTTGTTACTTTGTCCGAATGTTTTCGTTTTCATTAATTTGACTTATTTATGAAGTATCTCGGACGTTAAAGACTATTTAATCAATTAAATACGTTTAAAATTTTCAATAGTTAATAGCATAAACAAAAAATTTTTTTTTTGCAAAATCCTTTGGTAGTATGATTTCTTATATAAAATACTATTCAAATAACCACATTAGTACGAAAAAAAATTAAAAGGTTTTGGGTGGCTCCTTTCAGGAATTCTGACTCAGTTTACAAATTACAATAATTAATAAAACAATAAGTTGTTAATTATTAAATTAACAACATTTTTATCATTTTGTTAATAGTAAAATAAAGTTAATTTCTTTTATTTAGAAATTTGATATCAGCCGTCACAGTTATACATATATATATATATATGCATACAACATAACATATATTCACTAGTGTCAGAGTAACGTGAAGTGTAACATGTGCAAATTTTTAGATTTGCTTCTGGAAGAAAAGTTTTAAAAAAATTAATAAAAATGAACAGAGGTGGAAGGCCTAAGCACAATTAATAACACTGGGTAACAAAAAAATGGTCATGTTGTGTTTATTTCAAAATTTTTGTGTTTATTCAGTTTTGGTTCTTAAAGACAAAGGTTTGAGTTTTCTTTTAAGCTATATTAGAGCTTTTTATGTCTTCCCATTTTCTTTTTACGGGACTTCAAAATGTGCAAAAAACACCGTTTTGTAATAAATCAACCCCCTATTTTAGGAGTTTGAATAAATGAAAAATTTTTTTATTGCTATTTTTTTGTTCACTGACACCTAAACTTTTAATAAACACAACATGACCATTTTTTTGTTACCCAGTGTAATTAATAAATAACAAACATTTGAGGTTATGGTAAAGAGGTTAAATATGTCAAAATAAGTCTGCCATCATGATTGTGTATTTTACCTAGTTTTATACAGTTTTATACGTATAATACGTCGATAATGTATTAAACGTATAAAACCTCGAGTGACGCGTCAAAACCCATCCCTGGGTACCGTGTAGTTCTGCGGCCCGACTGTATAGTTCTGTTTGAACCGCTTTTGTGTACGGTCACATATGTCGTTTTATTAGTTATTTTGGCGTTGTATTAGACGCCATAATTCTATGTGTTATTATATGTAGATTTGTGAACTCAGAGCATATTTTGAGGAGAGAGAGAGAGTTCTTATCGATATCTTGTTTATACTTGGACTGTTTAAGGTTTTTGGAGTGAATCAAAATTTTGTCAGGATTTATGAAGGCACTATCTTCTTCTTCTGGTGTACCCGTTTATATATATATATATGTATATATATATTTAAAAATAAAATTTGTAAGCTACAAAAAATGTTGAGTGATTTCCATGAAAAATTACATGTATTTCCCATTTAAAATTTCAATCGACTAGAGGCACGTGTTAATATTGCTCGATTTGCTTCAAACTTTAAGGAAAATTTTTTTTTATACCTTGATTAATTTTTTGGGGTGAGAGTGAAGTTTTGGAAACATCGCCAAAATAAGAACCACCCTAATATATATATATATATATATAAATAAAAATAAATATATGGGACGTTTCACGTCAAGTGGACAATTGCTCTGCCCAAAAATCTAAGCAACAGAAATCGACTTATTATGGCTTAAAAAATTCATAGGCTCATATCTTTCGAATAAAAAGTGGCGAATTCAAAAATTCAATATGGCGTACCCTCCACGCCATTTTTTGTATAAATTTTCCCATACTCAAAAAACAATTGTGTTAAATAATATTAGAAAATAATTGCAATTTACCAAAACATGACTGGATATTATGTTTTAGGGGTCGCTGATTACGAATATGAAGTTAAATTTTCAAAATTCAAAATGGCGGATCCAATATGGCCGACAAAAATTTAATAATTGATAAATTCGCTTGAAACTCGTTACTCGGGGGTTTTAGGGTCGCTGATTACGAATATGATGTTAAATTTTAAGAATTTAAAATAGTGCATCTAATATGACGGCCAAAAATATTTAAAAATAAAAAAATTCGCTTGAATTGTGTTATTCGGGGGTTTTGGGGTCGCTGATTACGAATATGATGTTAAATTTTAAGAATTCAAAATGGCGCATCAAATATGACGAACAATAATATTTAAAAATAGCTAAATTCGCTTGATTTGTGTTATTCGGGGGTTTTTGGTACAAAAAGTTGAATATGACAATTAAAATAACAAAAAAAAAATTAAATAACATTTAACCTTCGCAAGTTTACGAATATTGCAAAATTGAAAGTGGTTCAGGTGCACTTGAGTACCTGTATATTTCCAATTTTCTCTCTTCTGTCACTTTAAAAGAGTGTGAACTTTAAATCTTTGTGACTGGAGGTGCTAAAGAAAATCTTCTATTGAGAAATCGCTTGGTTCTTTCGTGTTCTTTTTTATCATAATAAAAAAATTTTATTGATTTGTTATGGTGTTTGGACCAATGGAAAAGACTCTCTGCAGTCAAAATTGCGTCTTCGGGTTTCGCTTGCAAGCTAGCGCGTGTAGCTTTAAATATTTTTGGCCGTCATATTAGATGCGCTATTTTGAATTCTTAAAATTTAATATCATATTCGTAATCAGCGACCCCAAAAACCTCCGAGTAACGAGTTTCAAACGAATTTATCAATTATTAAATTTTTTTGTCCGCCATATTGAATCCGCCATTTTGAATTTTGAAAATGTAACATCATATTCGTAATCAGCGACCCCAGAAACCCCCGAATATCAAGTTTCATGAGAATTTAGACATTTTACATTTTTTTTGTCCGCCATATTGGATCCGCCATTTTGAAAATTTAATATCATATTCGTAATCAACGACCCCAAAAACCCCCGAGTAACGAGTTTCAAGCAAATTTATCAATTATTAAATTTTTTTTGTCCGCCATATTAAATCCGCCATTTTAAATTTTGAAAATGTAACATCATATTCGTAATCATCGACCCCAAAAACCCCCGAGTAACGAGTTTCAAGCGAATTTATCAATTATTAAATTTTTTTTGTCGGCCATATTGGATCCGCCATTTTGAATTTTGAAAATTTAACTTCATATTCCTAATCAGCGACCCCGAATACATAATATCCAGTCATGTTTTGGTAAATTGCAATTATTTTCAAATATTATTTAACACAATTGTTTTTTAAGTATGGGAAAATTTATGCAAAAAATGGCGTGAAGGGTACGCCATATTGAATTTTTGAATTCGCCACTTTTTATTCGTAAGAATATGAGCCTATGAATTTTTTAAGCCATAATAAGTCGATTTCTGTTGCTTAGATTTTTGGGCAGAGCAATTGTCCACTTGACGTGAAACGTCCCATATATATATATATAAATATATATATATATATATATATATATATATATATATATATATGTGTGTTTATATGGGGGATTCCGCGTCAAGTGATCAAGGGGTCTTTTGGTGCAATTTTTATTTCAATAATTTTTTACTCTTAAACAATTAAACATACAAATTTGACAAAGTATATTTTGGAAAGGTTTTTTCATGCTCTTTCGATTGGAAGTAAGCATTTTGAAAAAAAAATTTTTTGACCCAAAAAAATCAAATTTAAAAATAAATTTCAATTTTTTGGAGGAGAAAGACCCAATTTTTTTATTTTTTTTTAAACGAAAGCTGAGGTTTTTTCATAAAAGGACATATAAATGGTAAAGTGGGACTAGAATGTTTAAACATTGAAAAAAAGAGTTTTTTACTCGCCGGAGCGCTTAAAACCCGGTTTTAAGCTCCGTTTAGGAGAAAATTCTTTTTTTCAATGTTTAAACATTCTAGTCCCACTTTACTATTTATATGTCCTTTCAGGAAAAAACCTCAGCTTTCGTTAAAAAAAAAAATTGAGTCTTTCTCCTCCAAAAATTGAAATTTATTTTTAATTTTGATTCTTTTGGGTCAAAAATTTTTTTTTTTAAATGCTTATTTCCAATCGAAAGAGCATGAAAAAACCTTTCCAAAATGTACTTTGTCAAATTTGTATGTTTAATTGTTTAAGAGTAAAAAATTATTGAAATAAGCATTGTACTGAAAAACACAAAAATTTAACCCCCTCCCCCTCGGAAAATATTGGACTAGGTAAAAAAATATTTTCACGAAAAATCACTATCTATGAGTACTACAAAAGCCCCAAGTTTTGCTACGATTGGAGAAAAATTTTTCTCCACCTTGATCACTTGACATGAAATGCCCCATATTAGGGTGGTTCTTATTTTGGCGATGTTTCCAAATCTTCAGTCTCACCCCAAAAAAATTAATCAAGGTATAAAAAAAAATTTTCCTGAAAGTTTGAAGCAAATCGAGCAATATTAACATGTGCCTCTAGTCGATTGAAATTTTAAATGGGAAATACATGTAATTTTTCGTGGAAATCACTCAACATTTTTTGTAGCTTAGAAATTTTTATATTAAATTCTCAAACTTCGGGATCTTTTAGTACATGATTAAAGGTAAAACTTCCAATCATTCCAAATTTTTTTGAAAATATTTGCTCCATTTACGAGCTTAATAAATATGTCGCTATCACAGTGAAAATGTCTAATATGCTAATTTTACTTTTTAAAAGGTTGAATAAAATGTTCTTTTAAGGTGATTCATATTAAAAACATGTTCGCAAATGTGTACTGCCATATCAACATTATAAATTATTCAAAAAGTGAGGTTATGTGGATTTTTTTCCACTTTAACCAGAGGTTTGACGTAAATTACACGTATCACACAAGGCTTCGTCTATAAATTACGTCACAGTTTTTAGGGGGGAGGGGTTCTATGAAAATGTGACTAATTGTGACAAAGGGGAGGTGAAGACCTTTTATTTTGTTATGACTAGATCATCTTCATGGTAAAAACCATAAAAAAATATTTGTAAATTTTTCTCTGCTTTTATATTCTGAAAAATCTAGGGTGGATGCTTCCTTCCTCCTCGAAATAAAAGCAGAAAAAAAAATTTACAAAAATTTTTAAAAACAAAAATTATGGGGGAGGAAGGAGTCATCCACCTTGGGTTATTCAGAATTAAATAGAAAACAAAAAATAACACAATTATCTCTCCAATCAATTAAATTTGATTAAAAAAAATTTTCAACTGAAGGTGAATGACTCCCTTCTCCTCCATATAAAAGCAGAGAAAAATGTACAAATATTTTTAAACACAAAAAAATATGCTTAATCCAATGCTACGAATTATACGCAAAAAACACAATTTTATGGTTTTTTTAATAGTTTTCGCCATGACAATTAAATTTGCGCCAATTTTTATTAACATTTTCGTAATCAGCTCATCAAAATACGTTGGCCCATCAATGTGGGGGAGGGGGTCAAAAATGGGCTAAAAACGTGTGACGTAATTTATGGATGAAGCCCAAGTGTAATAGGCATAGTGTAATATGAATATAATATAATATATATTCATATTACACTACTTGTATATTGTTGCCTATTACACTTGTGTGATATACTTCAAACCTCTTGTTAAAGTGGGAAGAAAATTCACATAACCTCACTTTTTGAATAATTTATAATGTTGATATGGCACTAAATACTTGCGAACATGTTTTTAATATGAATCACCTTAAGAGAAAATTTTATTCAACCTTTTAGTGCCATATCAACATTATAAATTATTCAAAAAGTGAGGTTATGTGAATTTTTTTCCCACTTTAACAAGAGGTTTGAAGTAAATCACACAAGTGTAATAGGCACCCCCTCAGCACCGAAACTTTCCTAAAAATTTATTAAATATTTACTTTCAATATTCGGAATATCTAATTGCAATGTTTAGTAAAAATTGTGTAAAGATTTATATGTCCCGATTAAATAAGTGATAGCGACATATTCATTAAGCTTGTAAATGAAGCAAATATTTTCAAAAAAATTTGGAATGATTGGAAGTTTTACCTTTAATCATGTACTAAAAGATCCCGAAGTTTGAGAATTTAATATAAAAATTTGTAAGCTACAAAAAATGTTGAGTGATTTCCACGAAAAATTACATGTATTTCCCATTTAAAATTTCAATCGACTAGAGGCACGTGTTAATATTGCTCGATTTGCTTCAATCTTTCAGGAAAATTTTTTTTTATACCTTGATTAAATTTTTTGGGGTGAGAGTGAAGTTTCGGAAACATCGCCAAAATAAGAACCACCCTAATATATATATATATATATATGGGGCATTTCATGTCAAGTGATCAAGGTGGAGAAAAATTTTTCACTAATCGTAGCAAAACTTGGGGCTTTTGTAGTACTTATAGATAATAATTTTTCGTAAAAATATTTTTTTACCAAGTCCAATATTTTCCGAGGGGGAAGGGGTTAAATTTTTGTGTTTTTCAGTATAATGTTTATATCAATAATTTTTTACTCTTAAACAATTAAACATACAAATTTGACAAAGTACATTTTGGAAAGGTTTTTTCATGCTCTTTCGATTGGAAATAAGCATTTTGAAAAAAAAAAATTTTTTGACCCAAAAAAATCAAAATTAAAAATAAATTTCAATTTTTGGGGGAGAAAGACCCAATTTTTTTTATTTATTTTTTTTTAAACGAAAGCTGAGGTTTTTTCCTAAAAGGACATATAAATGGTAAAGTGGGACTAGAATGTTTAAACATTGAAAAAAAGAATTTTCTCCTAAACGGAGCTAAAAACCGGGTTTTGAGCGCTCCGGCGAGTAGAAAACTCTTTTTTTTAATGTTTAAACATTCTAGTCCCACTTTAGCATTTATATGTCCTTTTAGGAAAAAACCTCAGCTTTCGTTTAAAAAAAAAATAAATAAAAAAATTGGGTCTTTCTCCCCCAAAAATTGAAATTTATTTTTAATTTTGATTTTTTTGGGTCAAAAAATTTTTTTTTCAAAATGCTTATTTCCAATCGAAAGAGCATGAAAAAACCTTTCCAAAATGTACTTTGTCAAATTTGTATGTTTAATTGTTTAAGAGTAAAAAATTATTGATATAAACATTACACCAAAAGACCCCTTGATCACTTGACGCGGAATCCCTCATATATATATATATATAAATATGTCGATTTGGTTACGTCCGATTAATTTATTTGTGTATATGAATCCACTTTGATTTACAACTAACGCTCTCCAATTAAATGTTGCTGATCTTTTTTTGTTATTTGTGATACACCTTGGAATTATTTATCTTAAATAAAACATTTTTTTTGCACCTCTGGCTACAATTCCAATTTCGTCATATTAATTTTATTATTAGCCTTACAATGGTTATTGGGAACCTATAAAAATTATTTTATCAAAAAAAGAATTTTTTTTTGGTTATTGTCTATGTTATTATTGTACATATTATTACGATTTTTGGAGCAAATTATCTTATATATCTTGTCATGTTCTAGCACGTGCATAACCTCACTTTGAGGTTTGAAAATCACAACCACATCGTATGTGCTTATTTGATGTATTGGAACACTTGGAACAAAGTGACTCCCTGGAGTGTTTTCTAGTAGGAGATCTTATATTTTGTGCACCTTTGTCGGACATAGTTCTATTTGTATGTGCATAACCTCTCTCAGGTTGGAATTCATAACCTCTTCGGATGTTCCTACTCGATAGATCTTGTGACTTTGGAATTAAGTAGCTCCCTGGAATATTTCGTAGCCAGAGATCTGGTTTCAGTATATTCG
Source organism: Leptopilina myrica (nomen nudum) (assembly GCA_032872475.1). NCBI lineage: Eukaryota > Metazoa > Arthropoda > Insecta > Hymenoptera > Figitidae > Leptopilina > Leptopilina myrica (nomen nudum). The sequence continues at coordinate 28,878,205 of CM065460.1, read as the reverse complement.
TGGAAATAAGGAGGTATTTTAGTTCTTACAGGTGAGCGTAAAGCTAATATTAATTTGGGTTGTTTTTTTAGACTCTCTAAAGATACTCGAGTTGAATTTGTGGGTTTCATGATTTGTTAAATTAATCTTAGATTCTGGTCGAGGACGGAAGGCTCCCTTTCCACTTTATTATTTCAAGTTGATTACTTATATATCCTGTTTTGTGCACAGTTTAATCTTTATGTGTATTTTAAGTCGTTGTCTATCATCAACATGTCGGTCAATGGAAGACCTGGTGGCCCTAAAAACCCCAAATCGACAACGTTGTCTCGTCGATCAGGGCAGGTTAAACCTCCCCCCACCATGCCTGTAAATTCTTAAAAATCAAATATCATTCTTAAACATTCCTATGATAGCGATAAGAAGAGACAATTGTCTCTTGGAGCTATCAGTAAGATAGGAATATTGCGAATAAAAAACCCAAAATTAATACGTCAGAAGGCGAAAAAACACAGTCTTCATTCTTCGTCTGATAAACTGGAGCAATCCTCTGTTCAATCACATCAAAGTACTTCACAAGTGCAATTAACTGATAATCGCACTTCGAATACTGACGATGCTGTTAATGTCGACAATTCCAATTCTCAAATTCCAGTAACAAATACCACTGAATATTTTCTCTGGAAGAGAATTTGAACAGAGGTCATGGATAGATTCAGCCATGAATCCTCCCCTCCCTTCATTATTCTAATTGAATCTTTTGAACCCAATAAGAATGTTGGCAAAATGAAAAAGATAGCTGTTGGCATTTTAATTAGCGGCATTATTAAGGGAAATAAGAGAATAACCCCGAACAAACAGAACCAACTTAAAGTCTTTTGTAAAAGATGGCAAGATGCCAACTCCCTAGTTGATTCTGAAATCTTGTCGGAAAAGGGACTTAAAGCTTATATGCCGTCTTTTTTATTCAACCGCCGAATTTTAGTTCGAGAAGTTAATATAGAGCTTGCAGCAGGTGAAATCTATGAATTGTTGGATCGTTCCTTTCGATCGCAGGTGTTCGTTATCAGGATAGGGATGGTGGTTCCGAGAGTGTACCAGAACCGATTGACATCGTTGAACTGACGATTTCTTCACATAATGTCCCAAAGACAATATATATTGCAAATATTGCCTGTTCGGCAATACCGGTTATTCCTTAGCTCAAGAGATGTTTCACTTGCCATAGATTTAGGCACATCACGAGGCAAAACACGTCCGCTGTGGTGGAATGAAGAATGCGATAAGGTTATTAAGAGAAGAAGGGAGGCGAACAGGGCATATTGGAATGATCAGTCAAGGGAGAATGAGGCAACTGCAAGAAGCGTGAATGCTGAAGTGAAGTGGTTTCTGCGTAATAGGAAACGTGAATCTTTCAGGTTGATGTGTGGGGAACTTACTCCGAATGTTGGCATATCGAAGACATGGTCCGTGGTGAAGTCTCTGAAAATCGGTCCTCTGGGTCCTCGATACAAACTGAGTCCATCTATGAGTCCGGAGATAGCGAAGCTGCAGGATGAGCTGGTCTGTAAGGAGGTTCCTCCTGTCTTGATTCCACGCTGTACTTCAGTTGATGAGGAGAATATCTATAACTCCACTTTCACTTGGAATGAGTTTTGTGTAGCTCTGATGCGGGGAAATATTAAATCCGCTCCTGGTACCGATTTTGTCACTTGGGTGTGGTTGCGGGCATTGTCGTTGAGGGCGTAGAATTTTTGTCTGAAACTCTTTAATGTATGTTTTCTGCATTCTGTTTTCCCGGAACCTTGGAGAAAGAGTAGAGTTATTTTTCTTCCGAAACCTGGGGGGAAAGGCTTTAGACCTATCTCCCTAACCTCGGTTCTCTCCAAACTTATGGAGAGAATAATTCAGTGTAGATTGGAACATTTTGTCGAGAGGAACAATATAATCCCAAATTTTCAATTTGGTTTCCGTCGTAAGAGATCATCTTTGGATTGTGTATCAACGGTGGTGACGGACATCCTGCAAGGTTTTGGACAGGGTGATGTCACACTTGCTTTGGTAATTGACATTAAAGGAGCATTTAACTTCGTTCGCCCTCTAATCCTGAATGAAAAATTGCGTCAACTAAATGTTCCTGAAAGAATAGTGGACATTGTTGTTTCTCTTACTGAGAGGAGGATTCTTTTTTTCTCTGACTCAGTGGAGGGCAGAACCTGTAGTGTGAGGGTATTCCAGGGTGGCGTTTTGTCCCCTCTACTTTTCAATTTGTATTTGGTTGAGATCGGTGCAACCCTTACGGTGCAGGTGAGAGCCACGCAATACGCGTATGACCTTCTCGTTTATACCAGAGCTGAAAATGTGGATGAGGCTAATTAGCTGCTCGAGGAGGCGGTGATTCCATTGTCGATTTTACTTTCGCAAAGGGGCTTGAAGATTTCTCCTTCAAAGTGTTTGTTATGCCCGTTTTCTCCAAAAAGGATTGAACATGCGAATGTATGCATGGATGTTGACAATGTAAGAGTTGTGGGCGCATCGGAGATGAAATATTTGGGGATCATTTTAGATTCTCGTTTATCCTGGATCCCACATATAAGAGAAAACATTTCACGCGCATGCAAAGCAATAAATGTTCTCAAGGTGATCTCGAGGGTGAGTTGGGGGCTGCCCCGTTCTTGGCTTTGATGGTGTATAGAGGATTGGTCAGAGCATATTTGGAGTGAGGCTGTGAACTGTATGGTTCAGCAAAGGCCTCAGTTCTTGCTGGTTTGGATAGGGTCTGCGTTGAGAGTTGCACTTGGAGTCATGAGCACCACCTTAATCCCCGTATTATTATCGGAAGCAAAACAGAGGGGTCACCACCCCTCTGTTTTGTAGAAGGAGGCGCCTCTCTCTTAGCGCTTTATTGTGATAAATTATTCTTATCGCCTCAATCCCCTGATTCCTAAGTTGACCTTGCTGTCTGGAAGACTTCGTATTTCGGCTTGTCGAATGCCAGTGACCATTGCTAGAGCTCCGTTGCTGCGCACCTTTGAATCTGTGCAAGAATCCCTGGGATTGACTTTTAGACCTAACAGACCTGGCTACTTTGATCACAAATGGGAAATAGTAACCATGGAACCTGATATTCGGCTGGACCTATTCCAAGAGAGACAAGAGGATGGAATTACACCTACAAATACTCTTAAAGCTATCCAACGGGAATGTTTTCCTGATTATACCTCCATTTTTACTGATGGGTCTGTATCTGGAACCGATTTCGCTTGTGCAGGTAATGCATTTTATATTCCTCAGCAGAATTATAGATTTGGTGTATTCGTTCCTCTGAGAGAGGGGGTCAAAAGATCTCCTTGATGCGGATCCCATCTCATAAGGGTATTATGGGAATGAGGTAGCGGATCAAATGCACAAATTGGCTGCCAGATCTCCGTTTAGAAAAAGATATAGTTTTTCGTATTCTGATCTCCCTAGGTATTTTGGTTCTCTGTGTTATCGTGAGGTTAAAGCGTCGTGGCCCTTTTAGGGGGGAAACCTAAGGGTCTGTGATACTTTAATTCTGTAAAGTTTGATACCGTAAGACCATGGTTTGCTGGGTTCAATGCATCTCGAATGGTTATTAATTTTGTTACCCGTCTCAGAACGGGACATATAGTTTGCTCTGATCACTTTGAACATCTGGGATGGAGAATCGACCTTGATTGTCCTTGCGGAGTGATAATAGAAGTCTGAAACACCTGTTTAATGAGTGCCCCATTTTATTACCAGGCAGGCCGGAGCTCTTTGGGTTTTTACATTATAGACTAGGGATGGCTAATCCGGAGCAATTTAATCCATATGAAATCGTGCTGAATCCTACAAGAGAAATGGTTGAGGCTTTTGGTCGGTTCATTGGTGGTGCTTCTACTCGCATAATAATTTAATGTTGAAGGAATGCCAGGATGGGATTTTGCATATGGAACATACTTTTTTTGAGTGTATGCTCTGGGTTTGAGGTTTCCTTAATTTTTGTTTTTTTTATTTTTTGGTTTTTGTAAGGTTTATAATTTTTGATTTTTTGTTTTCTTATTTTTGGTTTTCAATTTTAGTTCTGTTTCTCTTTTGCTTCTGGTGAACTTATGCCAGAAGAGAGGAGAGAGAAAAAAAACTTTTATCTTTCTCTCTTTCCGTTGTTTTCAATTTTTTGTTGATTTATTTTATTTTTTCTATAGCAATGGTGTATCTCTGTTTTGCACTTTGCGATTCTTCCCCCTGGGTGAACTAAGTAGCCTGGGCCCACGATGGTGATTTAATGTGGAACCGAATATACTTTACTTTTTGGAAATTTTCTTTTTTTTCTTTTCCCGTTTTTCTTTTTATATGCTTTCTTTTCGTTTTTGAGTTTTTTTTATTTTTTCCTCACTTTTTGAAAAGTTTTGTTCACATCAGTTGAGCATATTTAAATTTGCATTAAGACTCTCTATTAACTATGTAGTTCATGACGTATAAACAATACCTATTTATGTATAGTATGCTGTTCACATATAGAAATGGCTGTATGCTCTGCAATAGGCCACTAAAGAGGAAAGAAGAAGAAGAAGTATAAGGGTTTTGGCCCTTTGCCACGAAACCCTAACAATAAAAACACAACATTTTTTGTTCTTGTTTCATTTACATAAACTATATTTTTGATTGAAAATCGCTTCACGAAAAATTCGGGATGACAAAATATAGCGTCCAAAATGTATGACCTTTCATTTAGGCATTATGAGAAATTTTTATTTTTTCGTAATTCAAAATGGCGGCCTAAATATCTGAAATTTTGAATAGCAAAAAAAAAACAAATTGCAAACTCATTTTCTTGTCACAAATGTCTAAAATTAGAATAAAACTGACATCTATGATAACATTTTATCATTATGACTAATTTAACAATATTGTTTACATATAGCTCTTATTTTGATAGTTTCAATAATAATAACAGATAGATAGATTACCCCCATCAATTTCCCATTTTCCGTTTGTCAATTAGCAGCAGTATAAACAAAAATATTTCATTCTGCATAAAAAATTGAAAATCCAAATAGACACCCTTTCACTTTTTTCACTCGCATTTGGAAAAAAATAAAGCAAAAATTCATACTAAAATTTATAAATATCTCTTATTATTACTACAACAAAAATCATTTTTGATTTTATCCACTTGCAAACTTTAATTAAAAATAGGAGACTGTTTCTATTTAACCCTAAAAACTAGAAATTAGGGGTAAATAGAAACAGTATAAATATCAATAATATTACTGATAATATAAATAAAAAAATTGTTTATATCAACCTTCAACACTATAATAAGAGATATAAGAGAGAATAGGAGAGAACGGGATAGAATGATTGAAAATATGAGAGAATAAACCTTTATTTGTGTAATGTGTTTCAAATTTTGTCATAATTTGTTTATTTTTTATTTATTTAAGATATAATCTACTGTTTCTATTATCCCCGAATTCCAGTTTTTAGGGGTAAATAGAAAAAGTTACCTATTTTAAAAAAATGTTTGCAAAGTGACAAAATCAAAGTTGATTTTTGTTGTAGTACACGAAGAAAAAGGGATTGTTACATCTACTAACTGGATTGTCAATATAGAACTAGCAAATCTGAATTGTTGTTGCAACAATTCTTTTTGTTCTCTTAACAAATTAATTGTTATCACAACAATTCCGAATTGTTGGCTAGCAATTCAGATTTGCTAGTTCTATATTGACAATCCGGTTAGTAGATGTAACAATCCCTTTTTCTCCGTGTATTAATAAGTGATATACTGAAAAAAAAATTTATTTGATTCAAATAATTCAAATTATTTGAAAAATATTTAATTGATTCAAATACTTTTTAGTTGATCAAAAAAATATGTATTTGATTCAAATAACTTGAATTATTTGAATCACACTTATTTGAACCAAATGAATCGTATTTGATTCAATTAAATAATTAATTGAATTGAATAAATGAATTTATTTAATACTAATAATAAGTTACTTGAAACTATTCTTTTATTTATTTCATTCAAATACTTTTAAAATTTGATGCAAATAAAAATTATTTGATACAATAAATTTATTTTATTGATTCTAATGAACTTAATTATTTAATTCGAATAATTCATTATTCAAAGCAAATAGACTATTTTATCAAGACAAATAAAAAAATATTTCAATCAATTAAATAATTATTTGAAACGGAAATAATGAATTACTTGAAACTGTTCATTTATTTATTTCGCTTAAATATTTCATTTATTTAATACAAATAAAAAATATTTCGACAAATAAATGTGTTATTGGGATACAGAATATACGACACTGGCATTCATATAATAGATCAGCCCTTGTTCTCACCAAGTCTCAGTGGCGGTGTGGCTTAAATAGGTGCGTTAATAGGCTTGCGGTCAGCGTTATGGGCGCGGGGGGACGTGAGTTCGATCCCACATGCGAGCGAATATTTTTCATTCTTCGTTTTAAGCGTTATATAAAATAATAAAATTGTGTGTTGTGTTGTGAATAAAAACTGCGTGAATATGTTTATAAATAATGTTAAATGTCTGTTAAAAAATCAGTTAATATATATAATATATACATATAATATAATAATACATTAATGAATTAAAAAAATACTAAATAATAAAAAAACATTTTGTATTAAATACAATTTGAAATAATTTTCGTAATTGATTTGAATAATTTCAATAATTGATTGAAATAATTATTTATTAGTTTGAAATATTCCACTTATTTGATTTGAATAATTTGTATTTGATTGAAATAAATAGTTATTTGATGCAAAAAATAAAATATTTAGGTTTTTGCCAAAACGTCCACCCTTTCATTGCCCCTGATTCCCGAGTGGCCCGGTACCCAGATCAACGAAAGTTTATTTACTGAACCTAACTCGTCTAGTACGCTACGGCATTCCCAGATAAGTTTCGATTCTATTGTGGGATTCTTTAGAGCCCTTAGGGCCGCGTGACTATCCACACAAATACTAATCCTTTTGCCCCTTGTCCCTTTTTGAATTGACATTTGGGCACAAGTTAAAATCGCGCAGACCTCGGTCTGACAGACCGTGGCATATTGTCCTAGTGACTCAGCCACTTTAATGCAGCCAGTTTTTCGATATATTCCGAAGCCTGCACCGCAATCCATCTTGGAGCCGTCCGTGTACCACACCTCGTCCCCAAGTGGAAACCCCTTCTTCCAGTCTAATCTGGAAGGTATTATTATCTTGAAGCGAGGTTTAAATTTCACCCTCTTGACCATCCTATCTTGCACCATACTTAATTCTGGAATTGATAGGATTGAACGTGGGAGCTTGGTGTGTTTACCACTTGACTTCCACTTTCCCTGCGCGTTTAGCCTGCTCATAGTAAGGGCCGCCTTTTTCACCGCAGTAATATATAGAGGTACTTCGGCCAGTATGAATCCCAATGCCGCTGTAGACGTGGTCCTTATGGCGCCTGTAATACCTCTAAAAACCATTGCTTGGAGTTGGTCCAGTTTCTCTTTGACCGTGATCAATTGAGTCCTAGACCACCAAACCACCACCGCGTGAAGAAACCTGGGTTTTAGAATCATCTGATAGAGCCAATTGACCATATTGGGTCTTAGTCCCCGCGATGACCCTATCGCCCTTCTACACGCCCAGAACGCAGTACAGAATTTCCTATACTGTTAATCGAAATGTTCTTTTCAACTCAGCTTTTTATCCAGGATTACTCCTAAGTATTTAGCCGATTCAAAAAAAGAAATCTCTTGCCCATAAAATTTAAAAGAAAAAACTTATGTTATTGGTGAATCTTAGTCTTTAAATCTGCATGTGTGAAAATTCACTTATATTTCTAAGTTATAAGTCGTCTTCTCGATCAATATGTGCATATACACTTATAAATAATTGAATTCTTCACTTATTTTGAGTGAAATTTAACTTATTACAAGTGTATATGCACTTATTGATCGAGAAGACGACTTATAACTTAGAAATATAAGTGCATTTTCACATATTCAGATTTAGAGAGTAGCAAATTTGTTTCTATTTACCCCAACTGACCGTAATAGTTTGTAAATAAAACTCAAATGGCTTTTTAACACTTTGGCTTTTTCACCCCGTTCTACTGTAATATGCATAATATATTGTTTTTAAATAGTTGAATGAATCGGCGTAGCATCCGGTATGCCCCACACTGTATATTAAAGCAAAATTTAATGTTTTTAAGTTATTTTAAACAATTTAAAAATCAATTCTGTTGGAAATTACTTTACATTAAGTGCCAAAAATATTCCATACTTGTCAAATTAAATACATTGCCCCAAAAAGTTTTGTATGCGCTTTAATTTCGATAAATATTTATATTTTTTTGCTTAAAACTTTAAAGTTGTATAACTTAAAAAAAAATTTTTATAGCGCCTTTAAATTCAATAACATTTTTTTTATTATTACACCCTAAAAAATTAATCTTGATTTGATGTGGATTCCTCTAAACTGAATGCATATTTTCCTCTTATATATGCTATCAAAAGTAATATACTTTGCTTTAGAGGATTTTCATCTCCAATATTATTTGCTAATTATGGTTAACAGTGGTACCACATTTGACCCGCCTACCCAATTTTGCTTCACTCTCCCCTAATATCACCTGAACATTACCAGGTAATATTAGCTTAATATTACCGCTTAATATTCCCTCCAGGCGGAGATTTTGATATCCCAGAAAGAACACTGTAATGATCACTTACATGCTGCATGGGATTGTTATTAACAAAATCCAAATTAGTAACAAGTTTTCATGTAAAAACTTAGTTTCGTCTATTATTATTATTGCAAGTATCAAAATAAGAGCTATATGTAGACAATATTGTTAAATTAGTCATAATGATAAAATTTTATCATAGGTGTCAGTTTTACTTTAATTTTAGACATTTGTGACAAGAAAATGAGTTTGCAATTTGTTTTTCTGGCTATTCAAAATTTCGAAAAAATAAAAATTTCTCATAATGCCTAAATGAAAGGTCATACATTTTAGACGCGATATTTTGTCATCCCGAATTTTTCGTGAAGCGATTTTCAATCGAAAATATAGTTTATGTAAATGAAACAAGAACAAAAAATGTTGTGTTTTTTCGTTAGGGTTTTGTGGCCAAGGGCCAAAATCTTTATACCAAGATTTTGGTGTCCGTCCGTAGTTTTTGGCAACGTTGCCATGTTAATGTTTGCCATAACAACCGTTGCCATGGCAACAGTTACTATGGTAATTGTTATTTTTTTATTCACAGTAAAAAGAAAGTCTTATTTTAAGTCAGGAAAGCAGCCTTAAATTAAGATGCAACATTTTTGAGGCAGTCAATGCTGAATTTACGCACGTTTTTTCTATCCTTTAACATTATAGCAAACAGTGCTGAATTTATGACCGATCTTAAATTAAGATTTACTTTTACTGTGTTTATTCATTATCATCATTTTTATGCATTGCGCCTGCTTCTCTGCCTGATTTTTTAAACAATCATAACTTTTAATCATTAAGTCAAAAGTTAAATTTTCTTGCAGATTCTAAAAGAGAACGAAAAAAATACATAAGAAACACTATGTGCTAATTTTTGTTAACCCACCATCTTTGAAAATGGTAAGTAACAATGGGAAGTCAAAAACAGAATTTCCATGCAAAATGGATTAAAAAATTTTAACTATAATTTCTTTAAAATTCTAATATCTAATTAAATTTATTCTAAATTAAAATTTTATTAAATTTCAAATTAAAATCTTTTGTAGTTGATATATTTAAAAAAACTTTAAACGCAACTATTTAGCAATTCTTTTAAAGTTCAATTAATTGAATATATATATATATATATATATCAAAGTTCGTTGTAATTTCATAGTTTATAAGACATACAAAAAAACACAAAAATGCAGAAGTATCTTATGAATTCTAAAAATTTAGTTTGTTAATTCTTTATCAAGGAAAAAAAGTAATTTCTCCATCCTTACTTTAATATGAATGGCAATAACCCCATTATTCGCCATATGAGAAATCTGAAAATCAGCAAAACCTTTTTTATCAACCTCAATCGTCTTTACGGAACAGTTTCCAGATTTCATATTTCCTGAGATAATATCGCAATATCGTCCTGCTGGTAAACCAGTATTGAGACGTTGCTTAAGATCGAGATTCTTTTGATTATTGAAAACAATGAAGGCACGACGATCGCGGGCAAATGCAATTTGATCTTTGCCATTGCTCCACCATTTCGTAAGTTTAGCGCCCTTCGCAATGTTGCGAAATTCCACCATATTACGAATTTCTGGCCAACGATGCTCGCACACCCATCCATTGTCACAAGCATTTCCTGTTACATTAATAACTGGTGATTCCAAATTTCCATTTTCATCTGCCGGCGGTCCAGCATTTGGATCGGTGAATTTAAAGGAGCTCATGACTCTCGCCTCACCGTACGGATGGGCCAACATAAAAGCCTGTGCCATCTGAGGAATTTTTGAAATTTTCTTTTTTATCCACTTATTTTTAGTCATTTTTAATAATAATATTTATTTTTTTCAGAATTTTTAATAAATGCCATCTTCTGAAGAAAGAAAAGAAATAAACAATTTGGACAATAAGCTTCATATTTTTAAGAGCATGATTGTTAGAAATTCAATAGTCAGTTTTTGCACTACTTTTCTCTTTGAATATTTAATAAATTGAGCTCAAATTTTGTTATAAAGACTAAAATTTTAAAAAGAAGTACAAAAGTGATATGCAAAAGTTTCGATAATAATTTAAAAATAAATTATAATAAAACATTTTGAAATAGGTGAAGAAAGAGACATTGATTCAGGACTGATAAAAACGATGATTTAAAAAAAACAATCCGATTTATATATATCTAAATCGGATTTCTTTGGTTTAAATCAATTTAAAAACTTTTCATGACTAGTTTTTTATTTTCAGTGATTAACAAAGTTTTAAATTATTAAATATTCTGCATTAATAATAATTAAAAATTATGCTTTTAAAGTAACAATTTTATTTATAAAGAAAAACATAGGATAATTTAAAATTTTTTGCTAAAAAAATATTTAATGTGTTTGAAACTTTCATTATAAAGAAAAGAAATGTAAATTTACAATTTAAATCGTGCTTAATGAGGTATATTTATTTATATAAACGGCCAATGCTTATTTATCAAGTGTTATAGAAAAAAGTCTAAATGTGAAAACTATATTGACATTTATCAAAGGTTTTTAATCTGCGGTTTCTTTTGATTAAAACTCTTTAATTTTTGAAAATTTCCCTGATTTTCTCTTCAATAAAAAAATTTATTGGTTTGCAGTTATTTCTTAATTTGTGTGCACCCAGAATAAAAATTACATATATGTTAATTTTTGTAATAATAAAATTTATTTAAAAATTTTTAAAAGCTGTAACAGAATACTGAATATATTTAATGTTTCTTTGACTCAAATATAAAATACTGATTTTTTATCTTTCAATAACTTCTGTCAAATAAACAAAAACTAATAATTATTAAATTCTGACATTTATTATTTTATCTCTCCAACATTGTAATCTTTTTTATTTTTAAATTCAGAACTTAAATCAGAAATACTAATTTTGCAGCCTTTTCGGTTTTGTAATGCATTTCACAGTTTCATTAAAATGATGATTTAAATGTCAAGATTTAAATCAAGATTAAAATCATAATTTAAATAATTGCAGCCCTGTATTGATTAGAAGTAACCGTGACAACTGATAATTTTAAAGTAATTTGTAATAATTAATTTTAAATTTAATATTCTGATTCACTTTAAAAATCAATAGATATTCAATAAAATTATTCAAAAACATCAATAAATTCTTTTTTTAATAAATATTTAATCATTACAATTTCTCCATATAGGAATTAATATTTTCAAAAATTCCAAATTTAAATAAAAACATTTTTTTATAATTTTATGTTTTTAAAAACGTTATAATTTTGAGCCACATATATTTAAACCTTTATGAAATTCAAATTTTAATTTCCATAACATTTAAAAAAAATTACATTTTTAATAAAAATTCTAATATAATTCGTTGCAGGAATTCAATTATTTTTATAAGTAATAAAATTATTCACATGAATTCAATTATTTAAAAAAATGCAATAAAATTCGTTGTAAGAATTCCATTATTTAAAAAATCCATGCAATAATGCTTTCAATATTCTATTATTATCTAAAATTCTAACTGAAATTCATTTTTAAATAAATTTTTATTAAAAAATTCTAAGTGGATTCAATTACACTGGGTAACAAAAAAGTGGTCATGCAGTGTTTATTTCAAAATTCTTGTGTTTATTGAAAGTTTGGGTGTCAATTAACAAGAAAATACATACAGAAATTTTTTAAATTTATTAAGACCCCTAAAAAGGGGGTTGAATTATTAAAAAACCGTGTTTTCTGCACTGTTTGAAGTCCTGTAAAAAGAAAATGTGAAAACGTGAAAAGCTCTAATACGACTTGAAAGGAGTTCTTTTTCTTCTTCTTCTTGAAAGGTTCTTATCTTTAAGAACCAAAGACTGAAAAGTAATATAAAAATTGCAGGGAACCTATATTTACCAAGTACTTCCTAATGTATCTTTGACATCCTGGTAAAAATGACTAAGAATCAAAGCATTGGTACATATCCATTTTTCGTAATTTTATTGGTTTGTAATTCGTTACTCCGGAAAACTGACTTCAGATTCGTAATTAGCGACCTCATAAAGCCCCCAAATACCAAGTCTCAAGCGAATCCCAACGATTTTTAACATTTTGTTCGACATGTTTGAAGCCGCCATTTTGAATTTTTAAAATTTGACTTCGGATCCGTAATCAGCTACCTCAAAAACTACCGAGTATCAAATTTCAAACCAATGCAACTACGACAAATTGATATGTACGAATGCTTTGATTTCCAGTCATTTTTACTAGCATGTCAAAGATATATTAGAGGGTACTCGGTAAATACAGGTTCCCGGCAATTTTTACATTACTTTTCAGTTTTGGTTTTAAAGAAAGAAAGTTTAAGCTTCCTTTCAAGACACACTAGAGTTTTTTATGTCTTCATATTTTCTTTTTACAGGGCGCATAAAAAAGTATAGAAAATACCGTTTTTTAATAATTATTTAAGCCTCTTTTTTAAGGGTCTGAATAAACTTTTAATAAACTCAAGAATTTTGAAATAAACACGTTATGACCATTTTTTGGTTACTCACAATCAGTGTTATCAGAATTTAAAAAAAAATAATTGACTGCTTTTGACGAAATTTTATAGATATGGAAAATCATGGAATTAAGATAAATTTTTGGAAATAATTGAATTTTGACAAGAATTTTATTAAAATTTTTAAATATAATTTAATTTTGGAGAAGAATTTTATTATTGTTAAAGATAATTGATATTTTAAGGATTATTTTTTTATTTTTGAACATAGTTAAATTTTTGTGAAGAATTTTATTACTTTTGCTAATAATATATTGAATTTCTGCAATATTCGTAACTTCTACAAAATTTAACTTTTTAATACCTACTTTATTAAAAATCCCTGTATTTCTTCTGAATTTCCTGACTTGTGACAATTAACCTTGGTAATTTATAATTTCACAAAAATTTGCTATATTCTATTTATGAAATTTTCTATTTTTAGTACCTTGTATTGCCTTGGTAATTTGTAATTAAGAATCGATGCACCACCAGCGCCGTGACCACGTTGATTATCATGATTATCAATCATGACAACGGCGTCGGACGACGGCAGCAGATTCCAAGCGCCAGGTTGCCCCCAATTTTCTAAATCCTTTAATTCCTTTTCATTTCGAAACATCATACCCAATATGATGCCAAATGCGAATTCAATGACTGTTCCAAAGCCATTGTACTCGAATTTTGACACAGCCTCACCACCGAGATCAATTACCTCCTGATAAATGAACGGACGACTGTTGGCCGGATAGCCGTGTCGTGAATTCAAATTTTTTATCCTGCCATAAATCACTTTAAGATCATTTGGAAACATATGTTTCGCAGCGTCAAATCTGCAAAAGTTCATTATCATTTGCTCATCATCTGCTTCCGTTTTTAACATTTTTTCTTATACGATAAGGGTCATCCATAAAGCATGTGATACATGATTATGGAAATTTTACCCCCCACTCCTTTATGGACACCCTAATAATTAAATTTTGTTAAAGTATTGTTTTTATCTGAATTCCAAACTAAAAAAATTGAATTCCTAATTTAGAATAATATTTTTTAAATCCTATTTAACCCTCCTGCGCATAAAGACGACTATAGCCGTCCAAACAAAGTTGTTTCCGTATGCACAAGAACGACTATAGTCGTCCAAACATTTTGGTTACTAACTTTTAAACAAATTATTCTAAATACATCTACTAAGTTGCAACTTAAAGCCTAAGACTCACAGATTGTCATACAATTCTTCAGAAGTTCATATTTATAAAATATTTGTTAACAAATAATGAACAAAGTTAGTGTAAAAATTAGAAAAAAACAGGTTAAATCATTAATTCTAAAAGCGGACAAATAAAAACAAGTTGTGAATTAAGATGTTCATTACATGAACATTTTGCTTCCTCTTTACGAAAAGCAAAAAATTTGCTTTAAAGTGAATTTTTTCATTTTATTTAATTCTATTAATGCTAATAAAATATATTCTTTTTATACATCAATCGATTCGTCTTGATGAAATGAAGATTTTAAGTTTGTTTTTAAGTCTAGATTAACATTTTATTATAAAGCAACATGATTTTTAAAAAGGAAATAAATTTCTAATAAAATTGCGAATTTTTGGTTTCAATTATGTTTAATTCTATAAATTGAAATACAATATATGGGCGATTCCACGTGAGATTTCAGTCGACCTATTAAAATCGGCGAAAAATATTTTTTTTCTATTCTGTATCGAAAAAAAAACAGATACGTATTTTTTTATTTATGTTTAATTGTTCAAATTTTTGAGTTATGAATTTTCGAAAATTTGGACTTTTAATTGTAGACCTTTATTCAGTAGCTTATAAGTCGGAAAATATTGAGTTTAGGAAAAAGTTCTTAAAGAATGAAAGTTTTAGTTTTCTTTCGACTTTTAAGAAATGTAAACAAAAATATTTTTTAAAAATTTTTTATTAAAAAAAATTTTTTTTTATAAACAAATTAATTTTTTTTAACTTTGGGCCGGATTTTTTTTTATTTTTTTAAAATGTTTTTGTACCTTATAATATAGAGAAGATTTTCCAAAAAGTCCTAAAATGGGCCTAATGTGTTAAATAAGTTTTAAAATATTTTCAAAAATCACTTGGAAGCATCACAGTGGGATTTTTTTACAATTAACTTTCTAAAACTGTCTACAAGGTATAATTTTTAATATATTTGAGAGTTCTTTGTTTTAAATTACAGGTCTGCGCTGTAAACAGTTTTAAAAAGTTAAATGTAAAAAAAATCCCACTGTGATGCTTGCAAGTGATTTTTGAAAATATTTTAAAACTCATTTAACACATGAGGCAAATTATATTGCAATATAATTTTCATTATAACTTTTAAAATAATTGTCGCTCCAAAATTTTCTCAACGGATTTTAATTTCTTATAGTTTTAAGTGTATGTTAATATTTTTTTCAAATTTTTAAAAGGCGCAGAACATTAAAAGAAATTAATTGTTTATAAAATTTTTAATAAATAATTATTAAAAAATAAACTTTTTAAAAATTTTCTAATTCTAAACGAAAGTATATTTTATCCCCTTGATATTCCCGCTTGGTTCATTTAAATCGGTTCATTCATTTAGGAGAAATTTTATTTTGTTTAAAAAGTTGAAAAAAATTAATTTTGCAATAACTTTTATAAAAAATAATTTTCTTTTCTGTTTTTTGGTGAACACATTCTTAAGGCCAAATAGAAATGTTTTTTCAACATTTCGTTTTAAAAAAAATACTTTTTATTTTCTGTGAAAATTTCACGAATTCCGACCCAATTCTATTCTAAATCTGAAGTCTGTTTTTGAAAATTAAAAATGGCAGATCTAATATAGCTGTCTAATTTTGAAAAAATTGTTTAATTTTTTTTTTAATTGGAGTCTGCAGCTGCTAAATTCACACTTTATTACCAGTGAAATTTTACTGATTACAATTTAGAAAGTGCATTTGGAGTTCTATCTAAAACTGCATGATTTAAATTCTATTCATTTTCAAGAACAGACTTTTCAGAATTTCATTCCGTGAAAGTTGACTTTAATTCTGTAAAAGATATTTGAATTTTGGTCGATTCAATAAAATATTTAGATAAACTAGTTCAAAATATTATTAAAAAATTGTTAATATAAATTATTAAATATTTACTAGCTTTTTACATAATGCACATGGATGATAGGGGAAAGGTGTACGAGATGATTACCCTAAGAGAGAATGACCGCATTATTCAAAGAAAAATCAACATTTTCTAGTTTTTTTTTGTACGAACTAGTAGATAATTAATCTATCTAACTTTTCTGATTAGAAATATATGCAGCTAAGTAATATTTTACAAGTAAATTTAATTTTTCTAAAAC
Organism: Leptopilina myrica (nomen nudum); assembly: GCA_032872475.1. Classification (NCBI taxonomy): domain Eukaryota; kingdom Metazoa; phylum Arthropoda; class Insecta; order Hymenoptera; family Figitidae; genus Leptopilina; species Leptopilina myrica (nomen nudum). The sequence goes on along the minus strand of CM065460.1, from coordinate 28,861,623 downwards.
CTTACAAAAGGATTATCTTGGACACCGGGGTGTCTAAGATGATCCCCCTGGTATGGGCCAGATGATCCGTAGGTATATCTTAGCCCAATTATTGGAAAAGGAGACTAAATTGAAGGAATAACTTGTATCAATATTAAATATGCATTATTTAGGCCATAAATGCCTAACATATAAGAAGCGAGAAAAATTGAATTGTTTATTAATACTAAAAAATTCAGTTTGAGATGAGATAAAATACATGGGAATCAGGGGGGATCATCTTGCCCCAAATGATACTAACTTTTAATTTGTTCGTAACTTAAGCTACAAGCTTTGGTAGTCCAAAGTAACAATCAGAACACTTAATTGAAGATATACTGAAGCTATCAGTACAATGAGCTTTGAATTCCAGCTTCTACAAGAAAAGTTACCTAAGTTCAAAGTTTAGCTTTCCTTAGATCAAAACTATGAAATTTTAATTTTTTACAATAAAATTTTTTTAATGGCGTGTGTTATCATGACAGTTTGACTGATTCATAGGTATGTCATTGCCAACGTATTACCGTTTTTACCTAAACAGTAACGCTAATAGGCTCTCCAAAGTTCGAAAGGATCGTCTCGTACACCTTTTCCCTATAGTTTATACCTAATTTTATAAGTAGATGATGTTTATAAGAATACGGATAGATAAAAGGAATAAAATTATTGATTAAACAATTTTTAAACAAATTTACTGAAACCAGTCATAAGTGATATTAAAAAATTGTAATATTTTAATCACATATGGATTAGTAAATTGCAAAATAAGAAAAAATTGCAACTTTCAAGGTGCATTTTGTAAAAAATTGGTAAATAACAAAAATTATTTATATATATGATGTTCCTTATTTTTTGGATTTCATTAATTAATATAAAGCTGTTTAATGTTGTTGTTCAGTAATCCATATTTTTTATTTTTTATTAATTTAAAAAGCGAAGCTTTTTATCCATACACGATGGACCTCATCAGGCATCTCATTCACTGCAAATATGACAACTGTCAATACTTAAACAATAAATAAAAACTTTTACAAAAAATACATAGAAAGTGAAAATGAAAACAATAAAATTATTTATAAATAATAATTCAATTTGTATTCTTTATCAGTAATTATGTAGATTTTAGTAAATTGCAAAATAAGAAAAAAAATTGCAACTTTCAAGATGCATTCTGTAAAAAGTTGGTGAATAACAACAATAATTTGTTTAAAAATTGTTTAATTAATAATTCAGTTTTTATTCTTTATCTGAAATTATATAGATTTTAGTAAATTGCAAAATTAGGAAAAAATTGCAACATTCAAGGTGCATTCTGTAAAAAGTTGGTAAATAACAACAATAATTTGTTTAAAAATTGTTTAAATAATAGTTTTTTAAAATTAATTTCTTTATTTTGTTTAATGGCTTAAAATTACCATAATGTAATAATGGGATGTAAATCGAACTTAGGAGCATCTTCGTGGCACATCCTGGGTGTACTTTACTTTTTAATATTGTAGGATGTAGGATTTTATTAATTTAAGAGAATAAACAATTGAGCCGCTAGATCGTAGAAGGGCACGTAAATTTTTTTTACTAAATTTTACTTTTAAATTTAAATGTTTTATATGCGTAATGGTTTTTCCTATAAGGATATGCATTCAAAATATTTAAACTCAAAAGTTGAATTTTGAGTGTCCAGGAGCTAGAGCTTTGATTTCAGTCAAAAATAATTTACGTGTCCTTTTACAATCCAGCTGCTCAATTGTTGCTTATGGAGATGAATTATCTGTTTGGGTGTTTTAGGGGATTTGATTAATTTAAGGGATAATTAAAATTTAATGAGTTTACAATTTTTAATCATAAATTTTTCTTATTTTTGTCTTACTCTATAACTTTTGTAAATTTTTATAGAAAATGGATGCAAAAAATTTTCAAAGCCAAAAAAAATTAAAGACAAATCAAAAGAAAGGTGAAAACGAAATGGAAAAAGTGAAAAAATTGGAAAAAAGTTAAATTGTAAAGGTTTTGACTCATTCTCAAAGTTAAAAGAAGATAAAAATGTTCTCTTACCGAAAACCAGCAACACCTGCATCAACACACCTGTCCAAAAAATCGACAATAGCCTCTCTGACATTTTCGCGAGTCTGATTAAGGTCGTGAAGTCCAGATAATTCACAGACTCTGACTTCGGTGGCATTTTTGTAATTTGCAATTGTACATTGCTGGTGAAAATCCTCGGGACCAAATGGAACAGCGGGATATTCTCGACTGTGGGGCAGAGCTCTGGTACCACCTGTACCAATAGCAGGTGATTGATCGGTTGTCATATGGTTAACGACCACGTCTACAAAGATTCGAACTCCAACCGCGTTACATCTCCTCACCATGTCCTTGAATCCTGCCTCATTGCCCGATCTTGTTTCAATTTTAAAAGAAATCGGCTGGTACCGCTCGAACCAAGGCCTCTTTGCCAGTATCATATTTTCATGTATTGGCGACACCTCGAAATAAAATTTTCCAAATTTAAAATTTTAATTGCAATTATCTATAAATTTTATTATTTATTTAAAATTAGATATAAAATAGAATATTTAATAAAAATTTACACTAAGAAAAATATGGTACTAAAACTCTAAAAGCAATATCGCTTTATTATTTTTATTTAGATTTACAATAAGAATATAATTCAATGTAAAAGAATTAAAGAATATTTCGATGATAATAATAATTTGCAGTCTTGCTTTGCATTTTTGACTGTTGAATAAATTTTTCTTATTTTATGTTCAGAAAGCTTTCTATGATATACATATATTTATGAATAAGTATTTCTTCACGACAATTTTATTGTATAATTATTATAGATTTAATAAAGAATGAATAAATAAAATGTTTTTGCACAAAATTTACTGTTTCAGTTTTACTTTTGCGTCAAACCTTTTTAAAGAATCGTTTGCTCTAAAATACTATATTTATTGCTGGTAATAATGCAAAATCATTTTTCTCGCAATTTCTTTTTGACATAAAATAGTAATTCGTACAAATTTCTAATTGTAATCTACATATGATGCAAAAATAATTTAGAATTTATTCATAAATAAATTGTCAATTTTAATGGCACACGTTTAAGTCAAAAGCAGAATTTGTTGACTCGAAAAATGGTACGACCCGCGACAATTGGTACGTTTACCTTAGTTTAATGCCCTACAGTATTTTTATGTTTTATAAAAAATGTCTATACTTCAATAAAAATTGTTGAAAAAGTGTATATATTTTGGTTGGGTCAAAGTGGTGTAACCCCTGTCTATTTATTGTTAAGTTTTTTATAAATTTACTACAAAAAATGTTTATTAACAGAAAATTTCTTCTCATGTTTTTGAAATAAAATTGATTTTCTAATTTAAAAAAGTTAATAAATTATCCAAAAATATAATTTTTTCTAGTATATAAAAAAACATATTAAGCAGCAAATTTTACCTGAACAGCTGCATAACCAGCAGGACCAAGAAAACGTTCACATTCTTTGGCAATATCGTCAAATTTCCATTCGAATAAATGCACCATTGTTGTACGATTATCAACATAGTGGGGATTTTTTTGTCCTCTTATAATATTTAGAAAAAGCAGAAAAACTACAAGATAACTATTCATTTTCTGAAACAGGTCGATACAATCAAAAGTGTCACGTATAGTAAAATTTCTCTCTTATATCTGCAAACAGGCAATATTTATTATCTCTCGTCAGAAACATATGTCAAAGAGACGTTTTCATTTAATAATAAAAGTGGAAAAATAAATTCTCCATTATTAGTTAAAAGAGAATAATAATTTTCTATGTGCCATATGTGTCACTTGTTGATCATAAAACATTAAACGACAAAATAAAATTTTTCTATATTACTTGCTTGGTATTAAACTGTCTGACGGTATACGAGTTTTCTTTCCTCATTAATGATTATTATCAATGTTTACTTTTTAAAAACAAGTCGCTAAAGTAAGTGTTAACGAAAAAAAAGAAAAACAATTAACTAACTAATAATGACTCATTATATTAAGTATTAATCGGTATTAATAATATTTTAACACTTTTTATATTATTTTTTTGTTATTAGTTAAAAAATATTTCTTTATATTATTTTTCATATTATTTTTTATATTATTAATCAACAATTATTTTGTTGTAAATTCTCTAAATTTGGATAAGTAACAATGTTTTATAAAATTTAAATTAGTCACTGACTTTCTGCTTTTGAATAAATAAAATTTACTGATAAACACTAATTTATACTAATTTGTTAATAAATTTTATTAATTTGAAAGCAAAAAGCCAGTCACTAATTCAATTTATTAAACATTTTTAGTAATTTGAATTTAGGGAAAATATCTATATCTAATAAATTTACTAATTATTATTATTAAATTTTTTTTAATAATCTAACTTGATTAAATAACAAAAATTAGAAAATAAAAAATTATATTTTATATAATGTTCGACATAGAAACATGTAAGATTTCATATAGGATTTTATATCCCATATTTCCATTAGAACTTTTACATGGGAATCCATATAAATGGTTTCCTTTAAAGAAGTAGGATTTCACATGGATTTTGATATAAGATTCCATGTGAATTTGCATATGGAAATTTTCAATATGGAAACTGATCAAAGTCCATAATCGATACACCCATTTTTGCGTAATGCACGGATATAATTTTATAGAGCAACAACATACCCCGAAAATTTCTAATATTTAAGAAGAAAAATTTTAATTCATAAATAGGAATTTTCTATTTATTTTCAAAGTCATTTCTAAAACATCTCTAGAATTGAAAAATAAGAAAGTACTTAAGTACTTTCTATTTGTTCCAGTGCACGCTGAAGTCAAATTTATGTTTTATTGATAATTTTACTGTACCTCTTATATTGAACATATAAATTTAATTTTCTACATTAATTATGACAATACATACTATGGAATTTTCAAACTTAACCCTCCATCCGTCGCATCTTTTTTTGTAACGCGATCCGTCGCAGGTAAGGAAACTTCTCACCCATAGAAAATTAATAAAAAATTGTTATAAAATGCCAAATTTTTTTTGGAATGTTCATTATAATTTCCAAACAACCTATTGCAAGTAAAATTAACTTTCATTTTCTGTTAATTATTTAAATAAAAAATTAATGACAAATGAAATCGAGTATACGCGGTCAGTCGCACGGTGAGAAGTTTCCTCACTTTGCGTCAAAAGTTCTTGACATTTGCTGCTTAAAAATTCAATTACAAAAAAACTAAAATAAATAAAAACACAAAAATTGTTTTAAAATAAAGAAGAAGAGTTTTGTGAAAGATACTGAGAATATGAAATTATAATTTTTTGTATTATAAAAGTTATAAATAAAAAAATAAATTGGGTAAGGAAACTTTTTACCATACGACGGATGGAGGGTTAAAACCCTAATAAAACCTTAATATAAACCCAAGTAGCACGTAACATTACTGAAATGTTGCAGCAATGTTACATGTAATGTTAGTAACATTGCAGTGTAATATTGCAGTAACATTCCAGTAATATTAAAATGTCCGTCCCAAGGCAATATTACATGTAATGTTTCAGTAATGTTACTGCAATGTAACTGTAATGTTGCATGAATGTTACAAAGAAATTTTATAAAATTTATATTATAAGGAATTTTGCGATTTTTTTGTAATATTGCCTTGGGGCGGACATTTTAATATTACTGGACTGTTGCTGCAATGCTACACTGCAATGTTACTAACATTACATGTAACATTGCTGCAACATTTCAGTAATGTTACATGCTACTTGGGAATATAAAAATTGTTTGCAAACTCACGTTCATTGATTTTAGGAAATTTTGTTTTAGGCATAAAATTCATGACTCTGAATTTGTTAATAAAATAAATGTAATGAATGTAATTTAAAATTAAAAAACCTCAACCGATATCAATACCAACTTTATAAAAAATGAAACAATATTCACTAAAAAAGTTAATTAAAAATTTTATCGAAAATCAAAAATATGATTTTGGTTTAAAAATTCAGATTTATTATTTATATTTCATTTTTATAGTGAAAATTAGTTAAATTTTTATATTAAAAAGTAGATAGAGAATGTGTCATATCAATTTGGCAACAAATTTAAAATTTGAATTTTTTTATTTTTTGAATTTTGTAAAAAAAATTATAACTTTTAATTCTCTTAATAATTTTCAATCGGATATGGCTAAGATTTTAAGTTAGAACAGTACCTACCTAGTGGACACAAAAATCGCCTTACGTTTTAAGAACGTTTCATGTCCCTTACCAGACATGAAACGTTTTAGAAACGTTCTAAAAACGTTCCTGATGTTCTGTGCAGAGAGGGTAAAAGACTGCCAAGTTTCGTTTTAATCAGTCAAAACGTTTTAGAAAAACTAAACATCAATTTTCAAATTCTATGCAATGTACAGACAAAAAGTCTGATCTGATATAGATTATTTCAATTATTTCTCTTTCAATGTATTAAAATTTTGCACCATAACAAATTTCACAAAACTTTGGGAAAATAATGTTTTTTAATCCTACGATATTTTTTTTTCTTAAAAAAATCTACCAACTCTAGAAAAGATCATTTTCTTTAGGCAAAGTATTTTATATTTTTTTCAAACTAAAAGAATTATTTGATAATTGTTTCAAAAATATTGTGCTTTCAAGGTTTTGTAGAAATTTATCTTTTTTTTAAAAAAAATATTTTTTTTATTAAATTGCAAAATACATTGATTTAAGAAAAATATAAATTTCTTAACAATTTAGAAAAATAATTTTGGATATTTTTGAATTTTACAATATTTTCAATTTTCTTAAAAAACCAAAAAAATAATTTCTTTGAATCAAATTAATTTTCTCTTAATTTCAAATTTTCTAAGTTATTAAAAAAATGTCAAAAATATATAAAAAATAATTTTTCTGAATCTACTTATAATTAATAATGTTTAATCACCCACATGATAAATTTTGTAGAAATATTATTTACATATATATTCAAACACACAAATTGACTGATTAAATGAAATTGCGCTCTTTATTTATATAAAGTGACGAAATTTCTCTTGAACCAATTATAAAATGTTATTACACGCAATTACTTAGAATTCGACAATAGTATTTACATATCGCGCGAGGAACTGTCCTAATTACTGCGTACTGGTGCAATTCACTCACGCATTCATACACAATAATATTACACTAACACACGAGGGTGTGCATCTGTCTTTAAAGAATTGGTTCACTTATCATTATACATTACATAGTTGTTTTCTAGATCACAGTGCGAGGTTAAAGTTGTGCGACGTGGAATAATGGGAACGTACAATTAAGAATCTCCATGAATATTTCTTAGTATTCATATTATCATTGATACTTCATTGATATACGTCGCGTCGGTTGATTCTCATCCTCGTGTCAATCGGTATGAATTCAAGAATGAAATTTTCCAAGAAAATTAATATAATTATAATACGTAAATTTTATATTTATTCTCACTCAAATGTCTTTTTCGCGACTTTTTAATATTCATTAATAACAAATTTATATACTACTATAAAAGAGGAGTAAGGGAATAATTTCTTTTTTTTAACTATTATTGCTAATTAATAATTCAGTTATTCAATTTTAATTCTAATCTAATTTTTATGTAATGTAAATTCTAATTTAATTTTAATCTAATTTTATTCAATTCTAATGAACTATCAGAAAATATATTAAAAGACTAAAACAATTAACTTAATTAACCATTGTAATTAAATAATTAACATTACCCGTATGTTATTAATATGATAATAGGGTAGAGTGGGGTAAAAAAGCCAATGGTGCAAAAAAGCCATTTGTCTTTTATTTTATTATTATATTTATTTATATTATTTATTTTATTTGTCGTATCGATAATATTATATAGTTGTTATTGTAATTTGTATTTTTTAACTGCTTATTTCGATTTGTTTCGATGACTGTGAATTGAAAGCAGATAAACTTAACATAAAATAAAATTTTGGAAGCTAAAAACTTTTCTAAATTATTTATTTGTTATATAAGTAAAAGAAAAATATAATATTACAAAATTTGATAACAAAATATTTTGACAAAATCACCAAATGGCTTTTTCACCCCACCAAGTGGTGCAAAAAAGCCATATGCAGAACTTTCGTAAAACTATTATAACTTTGTCCTTTTACGGAATACAAAAAAATGTTCTACAAGGAATTTGAAGCTCAATAACTAAACTTTCAGTAACAATTTGAAATTTGAAAAAAGAAATTCAAATTTCGATTTTATAGTACCAAAAGTAAAAAAGTGACTTTTTTACCCCACTCTACCCTAATAATAATTTTATTATTGTAAAAAATATTAATATTAAAATTAATGAAAATTTAATAGAGAATAAGAGTTTTTTTCCAGTCACACCGATTGTAATTAAGTAATTATTATATCTGTTAATTTTGTAATACTGAATTTATTATCATTAATAAATATTTATTTAATTACTTGTATAATAGCAGGCTTTCCATAAAAATTTTATTTTATTTTTCCCTGATTTCCAGAATGACAAAAAAAAAGGTCTAAATGCATTTATTTCTAAATAAAAATTATTCGCGAAATAATTTATAAATAGGTATAATATAATTTTTAAAGAATTAAATTATTTAAAATAATTTCAATTTTAAATCTGTACAGTTCAATTACACAGGCCTGCAAATTTTGGCTTAGTTCTGTTACAAAAAAAGTGAAAGGTTATTTTTATAGCTTTTTTGACGTAGAATACGAATCCGATTTCCAAAATGGCCCATCACGTCAGGATTTCTTGTAATATTACCTTAAATAGCCAAAAAAGGTCTATTTTGGTCATTTTTCGGAATTTTTTTTGGTTAACCAAAATTTTTTCTTTCAATTTGCGAAATTGCATCGTATAGTACTATGTCTAAGCTTTAAAATCCATTTTTCAAAATTGCTTTACGATTTTCTAAAAAAGAGTTATGTAGGGACGTAGGGTAAATGTGTGTATTACCGTGGTTTGAAATCTAATGCAGACTTAGTCATTAGATTGTGAAGAAACCTCACAAGATATTTGTATAATTTTTTTTAAATTGATCCTTGACTTTATTTGATGTAATATAAAAATTGAGAATGTCGTAGAGCGTATATTTTATTAAATAATAAATATTTTTGAAAGTAATGCAACTGCAGGTATTACCGTGGTGCTCAAAGCTTCATGATCGGAATACCGTGTGCCAAATACCGTGGATGATCTAGTTACCGTGTGCCCTATACCGCGAAAATTTCAACTTGTAGAATTCATAAACGGTTGCTGAACACGAATCCGGCGATAGTTTTTCAAAATTAAAAATGACGAATCCAATATGGCCGACATCATTCTCAGAAATTAATCCGATTTGCCTGAAGACCTCTACTCGGGGGGTTTTCGGGTGTGCTGATTACGAATTCGAGGTCGGTTTTTCAAAATTCAAAATGTCGGATCCAATATGGCGGACAATTTTTTTAAAACTGATCGGATTCGCTTGAAAATGGTTACGCGGGGGTTTTGGGGGTAGTTGAACATGAATCTGGCGTTAGTTTTTCAAAATTCAAAATGGCGGATCTAATATGGCAAACATTATTTTGAAAAATTGATCCAATTTACCTGAAAATCTTTACTCGGGGTGTTTTCGGGGTAACTGATTACGAATCCGAGGTCCGTTTTTCAAAATTCAAAATGTCGACTTCAATGTGATAGAATCATCGAGCAAAATTGTTTGGATTTGCTTGGAACTCACTGCTTATCAGTTTTTAGCCTTTCTGATTAAAAATCTCAATTTACATTATCAAAATTGAAAATTAAGCTGATACCCAATAAATTGAGTATCAATTTTAATTAAAATTTAAATTACATTATTTCTAGCCAATCCGCCTATTTTTAGTAATTTTGAACCGTCATTTTAAATTTTAAAAAACGGACCGCGGATTTGTAATCAGCGACCCCGAAAACCCCAGAGTAACCATTTTCAAGCGAATCCGATTATTTTTGAAAAATTGTCCGCCATATTTAATCCGCCATTTTGAATTTTAAAAACCTAACGCCAGATTCGTGTTCAGCGATCCCGAAAACCCCCGAGTAACCATTTTCAAGCGAATCCGATCAGTTTAAAAAATATGTCCGCCATGTTGGATCCGCCATTTTGAATTTTAAAAAACCGACCTTGGATTCTTAATCAGCGATCCCTAAAACCTTAGGATATTTCATAAAAATAAAAAAATTTACAACACACTTTTGGCCAAAATAGTGGAAATCTCGTCGACAGCCAAGGGGTTAAAAATACATTAATTAATCGAATATACAAAAATTAACAAGTTTAAAAGTATTAATAATAAAAAAAGCGATTTATATAAAACTTTATTTTTGCATTACAATGATGAATTTATCAAACTATCCGCACCTACGAAATTAAAAATTTTTTAAAACGAGAAATGTTAGTGAAATAACAATAATTTTTTATTTATTAAACACGTACAATATAAAAGTAGCTATCTGAATTTTTTGGGTTAACAAATTGGAACATAAATGATAAAATTTGACAAAAATATCGAAACCACGGTAACTCACGCACCCACGGTAATACCCACATTCACCCTAGATTTGAAATTTTTTTATGTAAATGCAAGTATGTATACACAAGTTCAAAATGGCATTTCATTTCAAATCTACATAAATTTTTTCTAAAAATCGTAAAGCAATTTTGAAAAATGGATTTTAAAGCTTAGACATAGTACTATACGATGCAATTTCGCAAATTGAAAGAAAAAATTTTGGTTAACCAAAAAAAATTCCGAAAAATGACCAAAATAGACCTTTTTGGCTATTTTAGGCAATATTACAAGAAATCCTGACGTGATGGGCCATTTTGGAAATCGGACTCGTATTCTACGTCAAAAAAGCTATAAGAATAACCTTTCACTTTTTCTGTTACAGAAGTAAATCAAAATTTGCAGGCCTGTGTTATTATTAGTAATATAATAGGCATAGAAATAAATTAAAATAAAATTTTTTCAACATTTTTTAAGGATGTTAGACAATAAAAATCAAAGTTTTTAATGAATTATTGAAATATTATTGAATTATTGAATATATTTCCAATACTTTAAATAAAATTTCCTGACTTCTCTGGACAATTTCATTTTCCCTATTTTTATATGTATAAATTTCAAAAAATTCAGAAGAAAAGATAAAATATATCTAATTCAGAAATAATTTTTTACCAGGGACTGCTACTAAAACGAAACTAAATAGAAAATTACTTTCGATTTAGTGTTTAAATTGACACGAAACTAAATTGACAAAGTGATTTTAGTTTCAAGTCGACACGAAACTAAATTAACAAATTAGATTTAGTTTCGTGTCGACACGAAACAAAAGATTGAAAAACAAAATTATTTAGTGTCAATCACAGACAAATTGCTTCCCCTGACGTACGTAACTAGTGCAAAGTAAGTAATTAATATAAGTTACGTTACCAGAGTAAATTACGTAATCACAGTCACTTAAGTAAATGGTCAAACTTACGTACGTTTTGTAACTAGAATAACTTACGCAATTAATCAAATTTACGTAAGTTACACAACTAGAATAACTTATTAAATTAAATGAATTTACGTAAGTTGCGCAACTAGAATAACTTATCCAATCAAATGAACTTACGTAAGTTACGTAACTTACGTAATTAATCAACCGCACGCTATTAAATGAACTCACGTAAATGATAAAACTTCCGTAAGTTTCGTAACCAGAATAACTTACGCAATTGAATGAACTTACGTAAGTTACGTACGTAAAGTAACTTACATAAATGGTCAAATTTACTTACATTACGTAAATAATCACATTTACGTAATTTACGTAACTTACGTGAATTCATTTAATTTTGTGTTATTCTAGTTACGTAACTTACGTAAGTTCGTTTAATAGCGTGCGGTTGATTAATTGCGTAAGTTGCGTAACTTACGTAAATGGTCAAACTTACGTAAGCTACACAACTAGAATAACTTACGCAATTAAATGAACTAACGTAAGTTACGTGCGTACAGTAACTGACATAAATGGTCAAATTTACTTAAATTACGTAAATAATCTCATTTACGTGAGTTCCGTTAATTTGCTATGGTTATGTAACATACGTAACTTCCTTTAATTATGTAAGTTACTATAGTTACGTAAGTCAGGGGAAACAATTTTTCTGTGATTGACACTAAATAATTATGTTTTTCAATATTTTGTTTTGAGTCGACACGAAACTAAATCTAATTTGTTAATTTAGTTTAGGGTCGACACGAAACTAAACTCAGTTTGTTAATTAAGTTTCTTGTCAACTTAAAACTAAAGTCACTTCGTTAATTTAGTTTCGTGTCAACTCAAACACTAAAACGAAACTAAACTTTCGAGACGGTCCCTGTTTTTTACTAATGCAGATATTTAGAGTAATCAAAAATGAGTATAAATTTTACATTTAATGGGTATATAAAAAATATATTGTATCAATATTATAATCGATAAAACTTGATTAAAAAATAATAAAATAAATATAGAAATAAAAAATTAATTATCTTATTTTGTAATAAAATCTCTTTTCGACACAAGAAAAAAAGGTCTGACTCCGTTTACACCATAAATTCAGTCTCAAAATGAGGCTGAAAGTAGAACTTTTTTTTAGTGTGATAATAAGAATAATTCAATATTTAACCTTCTTGATATAATTAGTAAAGAAACAGCAAATTTATTTTACTGACACATTCAAGTAAATGTTTTACCCTCTGTAATATTACCCTTTGTTATTTTTACCCATTATCCTTCGTAATATTACCACCCTTTTATTTATATAAGAAGAGAAAAAAGAAATTAATAAAAATAAAATATATTGAAATAATATAATATAAAAGAACAGCGTATAAAAAAGAACAGAAAGAAAGAAGAAAGCAGTAAAAAAGAAGAAAATAAAGAGATTAATCAAAAAAAAACGTTTATACGTAGAATAATAATTGATTTAACAAGGAAGAAAATAGTGGTTTGTCAAGTGCATCATCATAATATTTATCTGGTAAAAATGTTTTTTCTTCCTTTGGAATATTAATTTGAATTCACAGAAATTCACGCAGGAAGCCATCTGTAAGATGTACTAAACCAACAAGTTACAGAAGGCTGAACAAGTGGTACAGTTTATTAGTACTGATCACAATCAATGGATAGTCTATGAATATATAATAGGAAACTTGCTTAAACTTTTGCTTAAAGCAATAAGATATTATACACCTATTGAGTTTAAATTATTACAACTTTCCTCAAGCAATTTGTATTATCTTTTCTTCACTTTTTTCACTTATTAGAAGAACGACGAACTAGATTATTGTCCAAAAAAATTTATATTATTTACATATTATTTTATTACATTTATTAAAAATTATTATTTTATTTTATTATTATTTTACTTTTTATTTATGTCTAAAATATTTCATTTGTATTTTTTAATACATTGTTTTATTTACAGTTATTTACAAATTTCACTGTTTATGTTCTTTTATAAATTATGGGAGACCGGGGCGTAATGGATCAGTTGAATTTATTCAAAAGTGGTAAATTAGAGTAGGGGAGAGTGGGGCAAAATGGGGTAGGTGGGTCAAATGGGGTACCTCTGTTTCTCCATGATGGGTACATTTAATTTTTTTATCCTCGATATATATTATTCATTTTGATAAGAAAATGTTATTAATTTTAAGAGCAGTATGAACATTTTTTTTTTTGAAAGTTATACAACATTAAAGTTTTGAGCGAAAAAAATATCGATTTTTTTCGTAATTAAAGTGCTTATAAAACTTTTTGGGATAATTTATTAAATTTGGCAAGTGTCGAATCGTTTTCAGCACTTATTCTAGAGTAATTTTCAATAGGATAGATTGTTAAATTGTTTATAACAATTTGTAAACATTACATTTTGTTGTACTATGCAGTGCGGGGCAAAATGGGGTACCTATGTGTTGGGCCATACCAGGTGGTATTTTTAATATTCTTTGAACTACTTACAAACATTATATTATGCATATTTAACAACTTTCCGCAGAAAACTCGATATTTTTGTTTCGGGATATTATGCTATCGATGATTCACTATCGATATATCGATATTTTTCATTATCGATGTTTTTTTGTTAATTTTTAGAAAATATTGCTTGTTTTTTTCATAATAATAAAGAATCTTACTTTTTGTTTGTATTTATAATCTCTTACAACAAGAATTTAACAAATTTAAAAAAAATATTCCATGTTTTGTATGGTAATTTGATACCACCCCATTTTGCCCCACCCATGGGGCAAAATGGGGTTTTTGCACCTTCTCAGAAAATGGGATATAAGTTCTTTCAAAAATTTTTTTCTCCGCTATTATCATAATTTCCTCAAACCTAAGAGTACAAAAAAGAATTCTGATGATTAGTTGAATCGATTTATTCGTTTGGTTCTCTGTAAACAGCCAATTACAAAAAGGTACCCCATTTTGCCCCACTCTCCCCTAATTTCGGTTTTTGATCAAAATAATGTATTTGGCATACTGTAAGTTTGTACCAAGTTTCATTGTTATTTATTTATTATTGTTAAAAATGTGGTAGAAAAAATTATTTTTACGCTTGAAAGTAAATTTTTCAAGTCTTTGTTTTTTTGTTATATCTTTTTCAAAATTATTTGTAAAAATTTTTATATATCAGGTTTTGAGCTTTAACCATTTGTTCTTAAAGAACAAATGACAATTTTTGTTTAATACTTACGGTATTGATAAAAAATAACAGAATTTTCAACAAACACCTCCGGGGCGTAATGGATCACTTTGCTTATTTTATTAAGAAAAACCTATTATATTTAAAATATTAATAAAATAATCCTTTGAAGTTTAATTTTTTGTAATTTATATATTAATAAGTACTAATGAAATACTAATGATCCTTTACACTTAAGTACCTGCAGTTTACAAAACTGCAAAGGTTCCTGTACTTGATCCTACAAGTGTTCCTGTACAGGAACCTTTACAGAAATCTTTGATAACTAAGGTTCCTGCATCGGAATCTGCACAGGAACCCTGTCCCAAAGTCCCGTATAGGATCCTGTACAGGACTCCCGAGAGGTTCCTTTAAGGATCCTGTACGGGGATTTTAAGCTGGGTTAAAGGACATGGATTTTGCATTTCGCTACAACTTTTAAAAATTTGAAAATTGTATGAAAATGTTTAAAGTTTAAATTAAATATGTTCTATTTTCAATATTCTTTGTTATAAATATACAATAGAAACCAAAATTGTCAATACCGTAATAATATTTAATGATCTAAATTATAATTTTATTGATGATCCATTAGGCACCGGCCCGAGGCGAAATTGCTCACCTTGCATTTCTTCAAAAACATTGTTCTAGAAAAAAAAGTATAATTGATATTAGGGCGTATTTTATTTAATTGAAAGCTGAGATGTTAAGCTAAGTTTTCCAGATGATGAAATTTTTATTAAAGCAAGAATGACGAAGTTAAGCAACAAAAAATGGATACATTACGCCCCGGTCTCCCCTACATTGTTTATGTTTCTTTATAAATTATTGTAAAAATATAATATTTTAAATATTCCAACACTATAAATTTTACTTAAACTAATTTTTCTGTTTTAGAAATAAGAAAGGTTTTTTTTACATTTGATTCAATAATAATAATATGCTAATAACAGTAATAAATATAATATTTCATTTGAAAATTATTAGCGAGTCTTTACAGACAAAACAACATTTTAATGGCTCTAAAAAAAATTTTATTCATAACCCAAATACAATTTACTTAATGTTTATGTGTTTTAAAGCCTACTAAATTATTTATTTAACTTAAATAATTAAATAATTTTATTAATAATTAAGATTATATTCGCCACATAGAATTTTTTTTTGAACTGAATAAAATTTATTTAAAACATAAAAAATCTAGTTGGTTAATTTTAACTCATTAACGCTTGAAATCTAAAAATTTGTGTTTTATTTTCAAGCTACGTTATTATAAAAAAAAAATAAACTTTTCACCGGTGGAACATTTTGCATAAAAGATGTCGACTTTTAAAGTTATGTACATCAGAATTAAAAATTCGAAGATGTCGGACCTAATATGGCGTCAACACTGCAAAAATAGGTGTCTTTTTTGATATCTTAAAATAAGATGTAAGATGGAAAAATGATATCTTACATCTTAAAATAAGATGTTTTCTAAAGCGTCTTACTGATATTCAAGATGCTTTATACGTTTTAGCAGTGATGAAGATATTTCTTCCATCTTAGAAAAGTAAGATACTTTTGTAAGTTCTTTAAAGTATCTTAAATTAAGATGTTTCTGTTGCAATAAGATGTTTATGCGATAAGTTACATGAGAATCGTAAGATGCGCCATAAGTGTAAGTTACTAAAAACTAAGATACATAAAGTGTTTTCCATAATAGCCCATAGTTAACCTCAAAACTTTTTGCCCAAAAAATACCACAGAAAATATGTACGAAGATACTTTTAACATCTTAAATTAAGATGTTTCAAGTAACTAAAAAGTGTCTACCAAAACATCTTAGAAATGACTACCAAAACATCTTAAATTAAGATACTTCTTTTTGCAGTGAAATCCATTGAAAAATTCGTGACTATAATCCGACACTTCTGAATTTTGAAAACCTAACTAACCATGTTAGGTTCGCCATCTTCAAATTTTTAATTCTGATGTACATAACTTTAAAAGTCGACAACTTTTATGCACTTTTGGTTGAAAATAAAATTATATTCTCACACTTTTTCTGTGTAAAAAAATATATAATTTGAAAAATCGAAATGTTTTGGTGTTTTTTGACAATTAAAGCGCCATACTTAATTTTGGTTTGAAAAAAATTAATTTTTAATTTCAGATTTGAAAAGAGCACACTCAAAACCAATAAAAAATATTTTACCTGTGAAAAGTTTAATTTTTTTGTTTATAATAACGTAGCTTGAAAAAAGAATACAAATTTTAAGATTTCAGGCGTTAATGGGTTAAGTAAAATATACTTTTTTCTAGATGTATAAAGCATTTTTTATATTTATATATATTTTTGACAGCGATCAATTGAGCCTCCGGAAAGTAAAACCACATATAAAATTAATTCACTCGTTTTATTGGTCTGTAATATTTAAAGAATTGATGCTTTAAACATAAATTTGAATCAAAGCTTATCTTTTGAAAACAGAAAAAATAAATTAAACTGAAATTTGTATTCAGCACATTAATTTTTAGGTATCAGGTACTAATGAAAATGTCAGTACAAATTTTATACGTGGATTTAAAATTCAGAGACTCAATTTTCCTAGAATAGTGAAAGTATTACTTTCAGTAACTAAAAATTTCGTTAATTCAGTAAAAGTAACAGTTCCCTGTAAATTTTTTTTCGGTGATATTTATTTATTTCTTGTCTAAACGGGTTTAAAAAAAACGTTTCCTTCGTACCAGCGAAAAAAAATTTATAAAAAAACATAACATATTTATAATTTTATTTATTTATAATATTCTTTTATTTATTTTATTCATATTTATTTAATATATAATTTTATACTTATATTTATTAATACAGGAAACGGAAATATTTCCTTTTTCATGCATTTAGAATTATTTTCTATAAATATTGTATAGTTATATATTCTGAACTTTTGAATAATTTCATGATGCTAATTATTATGCTTTCGTATATGTATGCATTTAAACAAGACTAAAAAGGTTTCGCAAATAGTTTCTCACGTGGTAGTTTTTAATTTTCCCTTTTTCCCAACGTCTTCGAGTTTATGTTTGTGTTAATTATCATTCGACTTGGATGCCATATTTTTACACTTAACTGTAAGATTTTTTTTGTCTCTATTTTTGTCGCATTTCATTGATGAGAAGATCATTTATTCAAGCTGCTAGACTACCTGAAGATTTTTTTACTTCTATTTTCATCATTTTTAACACGTCTTTAAGAAATATTAACGTCGTCAAAAGTTTATTAATTATTAATATTTTTTTGAGTTTTTAATCTTAAGGGAAAGGCTTGCTGATTGTCCCACTTGCGTTATTTTTTATTTCAGAACTGCTACAATTAAAAACGCGACTGATATTATTGTCAAATGATTAGTTATTACTTTTTATGATCTTGTGGAATAAAAATAATTGGTACTTATTAATATATAAACTAGAAGAATGTTTAAAGCTCAAAACCTGATATACAAAAATTTTTTACAAATAATTTTGAAAAAGATATAACAAAAAAAAGATTTCAAAAATTTACTTTCTTGCGTTAAAATTACTTTTTCTACCATATTTTCAACAATAATAAATGAATAACAATAAAACTTGGTACAAACTTACAGTATGCCAAGTACATTATTTTGATCAGAAACCGAAATTACTTTGATTTACCACTTTTGAATAAATTCAAGCGATCCATTACGCCCCGGTCTTCCCTACTCTCATTTTATGTCGGCAGGTGAGACCTACAATTTAGAAAAAAATTCAGCCCAAAAGCTCTTTATAATTTAGAGATATTTATGAAAATATGATGTTTACACACACACATACGGAATGACATTTTTCAAAAATGTTATTTTTGAACTCCTGAGGTCAAATAAGATAAAAATATGTTAAAAAATCGAACCTGAAAAATTTTGGTATTACAATACTTCCTTTATATAAGGAAGCAATATATATACTTAAAACATTTAATTTTCACTTTTTATCCTATGTATTTTACAATAGAGAATATTCAATTTTATGTCGAAAAAAATTATATATCAATTGCATCGGCATAATTAATAGATTACAAATATATCATTAAAAATTTATTTATTGTAATATTTAAATATTTTTGATATTTTATTTCCTCTATTTTATTCTTTATTACCACTGTCATAAACTAACTACTACTGACTACAGTGTTTAGAATTCGCGCTTGCGCAAACAACCCGCGTGGAAATGAAAGTATGGGCAAAAGATAGCAAAGTATGGGAAAGTGTGGGTAAAGGATAGCGAAATGTGGCACTAAGTTTGACAAAGTATGGCAAAGTATTGCTAAAGAGCGAATCCGATGGTTTAACTATGGCAGCAACATAAATCAATTTTTCATCAAACAAAATAATAAAAAACACAAAAACTTTAAATATTTTTCATTTTTAAACCATAAACAAAGTGAGGCATATAAAAAAATTATTTTTTAAATGGTTTTCTTAATTTAACTGTTAAAATGAACTATGGGCAAAGTATGGCGAACTATGGGATGAAAAAAAAATATTTTCTATACATTTTTGAACTATGGGCAAAAGATGTCGAACTATGGGATGAAGAAAATAAATTTTTTATACATTTTCGAACTATGGGCAAAAGATGGCGAACTATGGGATGAAAAAAAAATATTTTTTATACATTTTCGAAGTATGGGCAAAAGATATCGAACTATGGGATAAGAGAAAAATATTTTCTATACATTTTCGAACTATTTTTTTTCTTATCCCATAGATCGCCATCTTTTGTCCATACTTCGAAAATGTATAGAAAATAATTTTTTCTCTTATCCCATAGTTCGCCATCTTTTGCCCATACTTCGAAAATGTATAGAAAATAATTTTTTTTCTTATCCCATAGTTCGCCATCTTTTGCCCATAGTTCGAAAATGTATAAAAAATATATTTTCTTCATCCCATAGTTCGCCATCTTTTGCCCATAGTTCGAAAATGTATAAAAAATTTATTTTCTTCATCCCATAGTTCGACATCTTTTGCCCATAGTTCAAAAATGTATAGAAAATATTTTTTTTTCATCCCATAGTTCGCCATACTTTGCCCATAGTTCATTTTAACAGTTAAATTAAAAAAACCATTTAAAAAATAATTTTTTTATATGCCTCACTTTGTTTATGGTTTAAAAATGAAAAATATTTAAAGTTTTTGTGTTTTTTATTATTTTGTTTGATCAAAAATTGATTTATGTTGCTGCCATAGTTAAACCATGGGATTCGCTCCTTAGCAATACTTTGCCATACTTTGTCAAACTTAGTGCCACATTTCGCTATCCTTTACCCACACTTTCCCATACTTTGCCATCTTTTGCCCATACTTTCATTTCCACGCGGGAAGAAAAAAAGTACTGTTAATATTGAACAAAGAATCCAATTTGTTTTATTAAAGTTTTTCTTCTCTTGACAATTAGAATGTTTTGTAAACACAAAATTTTATTGAATTTTAATTTTATAACAAAACTAATTGCCAGGACAATAAAAAGCTGATCATAACAACGAAATTGGATTATTAATTCAGCATAAACAATTCTCTTTTTAATTATATTATATGGTTAATATACGTTACCTGATTTTCTTATTAAGAAAAACTTCTTATATGTGGACGTCCACATGAAAAGGGCCCATTTTGTCGGTTCTAGTTTTCGAGTTATTTGCAATTTAATACTTTTTTGAGAAAAACCTTAATTTTTTAAAATTTTTTATTATCAATCTACATGTTTTGACAAGTCAAATCATGAGGTTTTCATTAATTTACTGTTAATTTAAGTGTTTAACTTTTTTGGTTCTTTAGAAAAAGAAAAGGGCACATCTTGTCGGTCCTTTGCAAAAATATTCCGTATTTTTGAACTGGACGGTCAAAAAAATTAAAACCTCTTGATTTGTCATGTTTAAAGTACCCTGAACTCATAACAATTATTATCTGAATAACTTCCGAGAAGAACCAGAGATATTAATGTTAGAGTCATTGATTACGTAGTCGTAGATGTAAAAAATTTCGATATTTCGTCAAAATTTCATAATAAAACCTGTTAAAATTTTTTTAAAAAGTTTAATTTCTATTCTTTACCTTCAAAGGACACAATTAAATCATTTCCAATCATAAACCTTGTAAAAAATGGTTTATTAATAAGGAAATCGTCTTTTTTAGAAAAGGGTTACTACTTAAATCAAGACTGAATAAAATAAGAGTGACCAAAAAGAAGAAAGCTTGTAAGGTTAAATCATGAATTTGTGATAGTAAAGTGGTTCATACACCTTGTCTCTATTGTAATGGTTATTATTTAGACTCAAATGAAGGCTGGGCTGCTTGTTTTGTCTGCGGCCAATGGGTTCACTGCAGTTGTACTCTGGTGTCGATGACGTAGATCGAAATGCAACCTTTACTTGTGACATTTGTGGACAGAAATAGGTTACTTTCTTGAGTACCCTATCTTACCCCTTAGGGTACCCCATCCCTATCGCCGGTGGGTGAAAATGGGGAGAATTGAAATTTTTTACATATTATTAATTTTATGCTTTTTTAAGAAACAGATGGTCTTTGTACGTCTTTATTACGAAAGACTGATTCCCAAAGATGATGATTATTAATTATTAATTAAATTTTTTATAATAAATCGATAAAACTTATCTAGTTAGAAATAATTTTTTTATAAGAAGTGAAAAATTAAGTTTATTATGATGCAAAATGTTGATTGTTTTTGTTGTTTTCTGTCGGTTTAAAATAAATACGAGTGAGAGTATCCATTGGGCCAATTAGTATTATATGAAGATTGATAAATTGTTTGCTTAGGGCAGCAATTTAAAACAAGCTTTTTGCACAGTGACAGGTGTTTAGAAGTATTCTTAATACTTAGTCACTTTAAATGACAATTATAAATTATCTACCCGATCCTTATAAATTGTCATTTTATATCCTTTTAATAATAGCAACAATACTTGAAATAATAAAAAATCAAATGATAATCTTCAGGTACTTTTTGTTACAATCGTTCCTAATATTTTTTTATTGTTATTAATTGAATTATTAATTAATTAGTATAAGAATTAGAAAAAGTATTATTTATCCTGTATTAATTTTTTTCTTTTATAATTCTTATTAATAAAGACCTCTGTCTGTATATTGTTTAAAACTTCAAAAATTTAGCATAAATAGTTGTTATTGACATTAAGGATTCCAAAAATAATCGTAAAAATTTTTATGTGTGTATGTATGTCTGTCACAAAATCTTCGTACCCCAATCACACTTAAACGCGTTTACCGATTTGAACTAAATTTGGCACATTGTTAGATATTGACCCAAGGAAGGTTTATCAGTTTACAGATTGAAAAAGTATTAATTAGAACGATAGAAATCAGAATTTTTTAGAAAAATAAAAAAATTATATTTTTTTGACAGTATATTGCTATACTTTCAATAACGGTAAAATTAAAGAAACCAAGCCACATTTTAACTTAATTTTACAAGAATTACTGTAAAAGAAATCATTTACAATAAAAAATATTTTTTTGAACTTCTGATTTTTTGATAGATTGCTGCTAAACAAAAAGTTTCATTGGATTTAAATAAAACATTGTAGCAACAAAAATTAAATTAATGGTAATTTTAAATTTAAATTATACAATAATATAAATGATAACAAGTTTAGAGTCATGAATTTGATGTCTATTACAAATTTTCTAAAATTAATGACCGTAAGATTACAAACGATTTTTATATTGATATTAAAAGGTTTTAAGTTTGAAAATTTAATAATATGTATTGTCATATTTAAAGAAGAAAATAAATAATAAAGTCTTATTTATGAATTCCATAAAAGCAGTCATACGGATTCCCATGTAAAATACAGTAGGAAAAGCTATACGTCAGTCACCGTCCATGAGTGCGAGTGAGACAGACTTATGCGATTCCCATACTTTCCTATGACTGACCAATAGTTTTTCTTTCTGTATAATGGGAATATATATGTAATAATATATCTGTCTTCAATGTCAATGCCTTTAATGCAAAGTGTCTAGAAATGTGAGACATTATTTGTTACTTTAGAATGTAAATAAGTCATTTTCGTGTCTCATAATCTGAGAAAAAAATTGACGCAAAAAGTTTCTTCATTAAAGACGTTTTATCTTATCTGAGAGAAAATGTTAAAATTGACAATTTAGAAGCTTTAATTTTACAGAAGGGATTTTAAATTCGCTACTTTTAAAGAAGTTATTTTTTTAGTATTGTTACGTCTTAACTTCTTATTAATATACTTAATTTAACTATATGTTTATTTTCATAAATTATATTTAATGGATAAACCATATATCTTCTATTAAAATAATGTATTTCATCATAATATGATATGCAGTACTTTTAATTATTATTTGATGTGTGTTTTAAATTTGCATTATATTCAGTATATTTTCGAACAAATATTATAATTACTATTTTATGTGTGTTTTAAATTTGCATTATATTCAGTATATTTTCGAACGAATTCCTATTTTATGTGTCTAACGAATATTGTGATTATATTATATGTTCATTATTACAAATCCAGAAAAGAATAGTATTTTAAAAGAATGTCGAAATAATAACGATTACGAGAAATCCAAGATCGAAGATACAGATTATTAATATGTACACACGCCACGCCTGAGGATCAAGGACAAAGTTGCGACCTCAACTCCATGCAAGGTCGAAGCGATGTCTTGCGGCTCCAACTCTATGCGAAGTCAAAGCGATGTCTCACGCACTGAAATCTATTAAGGTCAAGACGAATTTTGTAGCTACGAGCATTCGTCTAATGAGGAAATTTTTATATAAAAAGGGTGAACATTTCTGATTAGAACAGAGAGTAATAATTTGGAAACCAGCGTTATAACATCTTTAAGAAAGAGAGTAATTTTTTGGAAATCAGCAGTATTCATCTAATCATCAACAAGTGAACAGTCTCCCAGTATACCTTTAAACATTATTCAAAAGTGAACTTCCAGTAAACCTTTGAACATTATTAAAAAAGTGAACTCCAAGTATAATCTAAAAAGTGATCAACAAATTATCCCCAAATATTATTTTGAAAGTGTCTCCTCTAAAAGTGAACTTTAAAATTATTTTCAAAGTATTGCTTTGAAAACGTATTACGGTTAAAAGAGAATTATTTCCCCTCAGCAGTTTTTACTATTTTCAAAATATCAAATTGAAAATAAATTCAAGTATCTATCTTATATTGAAACAACACATTCCAAATTTCGAAGCATCGAAATTTGCTAAGGAGGCGACGTCCGCCTGGAAGTAAGCAAATATTACCAAAATACAATACACTATCTCATTAGTGTAAACAAGAGGACTAATACACGAACATTAAGGACAACTGTTTGATGCTCCTTTTCCGACCAGCCCTCAACACCATTCAAGATCGGATTACCAGATAATCTCACCACTTCAATCAACACCAGTAATCGTTATTCTTAAAAAGTAAGGTTTATAATTTAAAAACAATACTCATTGTATTTTTGTCAATACTTTTCTTTCTTGTTGGTTTTTAACTAAATTATTCTCTCACAACTTTTAGTAGGCTCATTGACTTATCCTCATCCCAAATTAGATTCTTTATTAAAACTAATTTAAAACGAGGAACGTTAGGTATATTTTAAAAAGGTTTCTCGTTTTGACGTAACAGTATCTCTGAAGTATATAAGCCATTTTACGTGTAAACTGTAATGTCCTAAGTTGAAATTTCAACTTCTTGGAAAAAATTGAAACTCGGTGAATTTGTTGTTCTATCAAGTAGAAATGTGCTCCAAAAATATTTTTGACTTTTTCGAAAATTTGAAGAGGGTAGAGAGGGGCCAATTTGACTAATTTTGCTAACACCGGCTACTTTGTTAATATTTTGTGAACGTACTTTTAATGGGAAAAATTTTTGAGAATATGTTTCGGTAAGGTTTTCTCGTCTTCTTTCCAATGGTGAATTTTATTTTTTAATATTTTAAAAATTTACCCCAATTTTTGATAATTAATATTTCAATTTCCCAGAAATCGATCCGTTTTATTTGAAAATAAATTATTGCAAACGAAAGCTGAGGTTTTTTCCTATGTTCATGTAAATTTTCAAAATGCCCTTTTTTGAGTTATTAAATTTCAAAGAATAAATTGTCTGTCCTCAGTTCTTATTAATATTCTTGATGTAACTATACAATTTTTATATTTACTTGTATATGTATGTGTGTTAAATGTTTAAATAATATAACTGCAAATCCAGAGCAATTTATTTGTTCAGAAAAATATGGTGAAAAAAATAAAGTTACGAGTAACGCAGTACTCTTGGTAAAGGTTCGTAGACAACTGAAAAATCAAAGGGAAAACAAGTAAAGAGACGTAGGCATTGCTCACACCGACATATACCCCACAGTTAAAGTTTCAGATCTATAAGGGCTGTATAGCAATAAAACAATATAAAAAATATCTTTGTTATATCTTTGGCACATCTGCAGTTCTTCCTGTCCAAACATGTTTTAAGTTTACTAATATTAAAGTGAAAGAATTTATCAATAATCCGAATCAATCTCAAAAAAATTCTTAAGCTCTTGAGTTTCATATGTATTGACAGCACAGCCATCCTGAATATAGAAACTTGCTATTTCAGAAAATATTTTTTCGAAATTAATTAATAATTTAAAATTATCAAAGAACTCAGAAAAAATTGGTTAGCATGGTGGGATACGAGCCCACGACCTTTCTATTGCCGGTAGACTGCTCTGACCACTGAGCTACATGCACCCCAAGATTCTCCGAGTTCCTCGATATATACTATACCTCGCTGCATTATTTCATGATAATGAAGAGAGTTTCTTGAAGATGATAAGCCTAATTTTTCAATTACATAGGCCAATTATAGTTAAGGGAGTGAATCTATCATTCGGAAATTATTACTAATCTTAAAGTGACAGAATTTATCAATCATCCTAATCAATCTCAAAAAAATTCTTAAGCTCTTGAGTTTCATATGTATCGACAGCACAGCCATCCTGAATACAGAAACCTGCTTTTTCAGAAAATACTTTTTCGAAATTAATTAATAATTAAAAATTATTAAAGAACTCAGAAAAAATTGGTTAGCACGGTGGGATACGAGCCCACGACCTTTTTATTGCCGGTAGACTGCACTGACCACTGAGCTACATGCACCCCAAGATTCTCCGAGTTCCTCGATATATACTATACCTCGCTGCATTATTTCATAATAATGTAGAGAGTTTCTTGAAGATGATAAGCCTAATTTTTCAATTACATAGGCCAATTATAGTTAAGGGAGTGAATCTATCATTCGGAAATTATTACTAATATTAAAGTGAAAGAATTTATCAATCATCCGAATCAATATTTTCTGAAAAAGCAGGTTTCTGTATTCAGGATGGCTTTGCTGTCGATACATATGAAACTCAAGAGCTTAAGAATTTTTTTGAGATTGATTAGGATGATTGATAAATTCTTTCACTTTAAGATTAGTAATAATTTCCGAATTATAGATTCACTCCCTTTACTATGATTGGCCTATGTAATTGAAAAATTAGGCTTATCATCTTCAAGAAACTCCCTACATTATCATAAAATAATGCAGGGAGATATAGTATATATCGAGGAACTCGGAGAATCTTGGGGTGCATGTAGCTCAGTGGTCAGAGCAGTCTACCGGCAATAGAAAGGTCGTGGGCTCGTATCCCACCATGCTAACAAATTTTTTCTGAGTTCTTTGATAATTTTAAATTATTAATTAATTTCGAAAAAATATTTTCTAAAAAAGCAGGTTTCTGTATTCAGGATGGCTGTGCTGTCGATACATATGAAACTTAAGAGCTAGAGAATTATTTTAAGATTAATTCGAATGATTGATAAATTCTTTCACTTTAATAATAGTAATAATTTGCGAATGGTAGATTCACTCCCTTAACTATGTTTTAGGTTTATTTGCTTCTCAGGTCAAAAATATCAAAATTACAAACTTTCTCTTTTGGAAATCTACTCGATTTTACTTTAAGTGAAATATTCAACAATGTGTATGTGTGTATTATTGGTATGTCATATATTAGTGCATTATATCCAGTACATTTTCCATTGATATGGTCTTTTTAAATTATTTTTTCTATGTATTTAAAACAACATTATAAGCTATATCAAATCCATAAAAGAGAAGTTTATATTTTTAAATAATGTAAAAGGAATAACGATTAGGCATCAATACGACAAACCTTCACTAGACCGAACATCAGGAAGAAGAGAGAAAGACACATACCAAACCCAGGTCCTGAAATGAGCGGCCGATTATGGAATGGGCGGACCTATCGAAGTACGGTCGCAGGGAACGTGTGCTAATTAGTTCGCCAGAGCGGTGATAACCAATCAGGTGAAGTGGCACTGGGAAGTAAATGAACTCGTCACCGGGTCCGGGAGGACAGGAATTTGAACGCCCAGCAGCTGCTGGCGGTCAGCAGGGAACACGGAGTGGTCCGTGTTCGATTTGAAGTACGAGGCCAAGAATAGGACGGATAACGAGTTTTGTGACCTTGTGGGGTGGTATTGGGGCTCGTGGGTGCATTTTGGCGACGGGGTGGATGATGCAGAACTGTTCCACACGGTGATGAGGTTGAACCTGGAGTACAGGGACTAGGGGTTGAGATATCAGCAGCACCCGAGCCACGATGAAGGCAGGGCGTACGGTAAGGTGTGGCTTTTGGATTCACTGTGCTCAACCGACACGGCGGCGGCGGCGATAGGATGGAACGTGGGGACTATGACGCGGGGGACGTCACCAAGTGGGAGTGAGGGTACGGATCATAGAGAAGGTGTTTTCAGTGACACCGATGTTAAGATCGATGGTGATACCCCGGGGGACGGCGAGGGCACTAATAGCGACTGATTTCTCTTCGGGGACTCAGCTCTTCAGAGGGTCATACGACAGCACAATTCTCGGAGTAACTCGCCTATATCTAGGAAGACCGATGTGATTGTGTCCCTCCGCGATCACGGATGAGAGAAATGGGACGCCCGGCCTCAGCGCACCCCTGGAGGACCGGGCAAAACGAGCAAATCAGATGGAGGAGGAGGCAAAGACCCTGCGGGAAGTGAGAAACGACGCACAGAAACAGCAAGCCAACCCTGCGTATACAAAGGCGCCACCGGCCACTGGGACAGTTGCAGGAGCTGGCGTGGCGCTCATCCATCGGTGCAGGGCAAAGTGAGAACAGAGAACGTGGCTGGCACACAAGGGCGTCCCCCTCGTGCCTCGCCTGCAGGTGTCACAACCTGCTCGATTGTCCCTAAAGTGCTCCATCTTCCTACATATAGCGAGCATCACCACCGCTATCGATAGCTTGCTCTGGCGCTCGTCGAAACTACCCTGGTCCAGGGGAACCTTCCACGTCCCCGGGTTATGCACTGCTTTCACTAGATCCAGGTCTATTTCCTCATTCCCAGTGTCACCGGCGAACAGTGTGCTCATCTTGCTACCGTGGAGTCCGTCCTCGAGGTAATTGTTCACGCCTTGTCTACATGCTTTCGGCCACCGCCTCTTGGCTACCAGGAATTCCTGTACCACCATATATATGTCCTAAGTATGAAAAAATAATCCCGTCGTTTTCTACCCCCCTTAAAGTAAGATTTTTCATTTTTAAATATACTCATTGTATTTTGTATTATTGTCAATTCTTTTCTTTCTTGGTTGGTTTTTAAATAAAATATTCTCTCACAACATTTAGTAGGCTCATTGACTTATCTTCATCCCAAATTAGATTGTCAATTGTTATTATTGTTATATGCTTGAAAACATTTGGAACTTAAGCAATATAAAAATATTTTTAATACAAAAGAAGTGTATTTATATTCATGTGCCAAGATTGACAATGTTACAACTATTACGCATGTTATAAATTTTGATTTTTTCGATACAGAATAGAAAAAAATATTTTTGCCCATTTTAAGAGGTCGAATAAAATCTCACGTGGAATTGCCCATATGTAGTTATAAAATAAAAATCTGAAATATTTTTATTTTATTTTAAACAAATTTGCAATCTTTGCAAAACCAGGTTTCCGTTTTGGAATGCTTTTTTAAATGAACACATATTTGATGGAACCAATTCAAACAGCTATCGCATCTTATAGATCCTTAATTGTTTTTAATATTTTTTAATAACTTATTGTGATCTGGTTTCTCTTCTATATCTTTACGACAGTGACCACAGTACCAAAAATGTTCTTTCTTTTTTGAACTGCAGATGTCGGTAACAGCCACTGATGCATCCTCGGAAAAACATTGTTTTACGATCATTAAGTTTATCTCCTCTTTTAAAATGGCATATATCTTTTTTACATTTAACTTTTTCTCTCTTTAATTTGTACCATTGTACAAGATGTTTTTTGATTGTCATCAAGTTTTGACATATTGACAACATCGCAAAAAAATCTAATAAAACGCATTCCTCAAGATTCGACTTATTTTTAAGAAGAGGCGCATTTTCGAAAAATGACACAATTTCAGAAAGGGGTACTTTTTCCGAAAGCAACATATTTTCTGAAGTAGGCGCAATTTTTAATTTATTTAATTTAAAAAAAAATTCAGGGTGGTCATAAACTTTACTTTATCAATTATCCTGACTTTACAGACATGTAACCACCCGGAATTGTAATGTAATATTTTAAATTTACAAGATTAACCTGTAAAATTTGAAATCATAAAAATTTTCGTCAATGTTTTATCCCCACCCACATAGCTCAGTATTTTTCGGCAAGTTTGCTGCATATTTGCCATGCAAACTTGCCAAAAAATACTGTACTATGTGGTCATAACAATTATCGTGTATTATTTTTTACAATAATTAAACATTGATTTAATTTATTTACTGTAGTAATTTAATTATATAAAATTTTTAATTCTTTAGAAAATAACTCTAAGAAGAACAAATAATTACTTTTATAATTTAACAGAACTTAATTTTTTTAATGTCATTGACACATTTCTTTTTCTTTTAACTTAAATTTTGATGATTTATAAAAATTTCACTGATGTTATAAGTAAAATAAATACTTTTTAAAAAAACTCGATGTATTCCAAAAATTTGGGAGTAGAGCAGTCTGAGATTAAAGAACTTATTCCTAGAAGTTCTTCTTTTCCTATTTTTGATTTGCGTCTGTGAGTGAGGGTTGTTTTCTTATTTGTGGTACATTTTTTACTGTAATTTCAACAGATGGTTCTGGCTGTTCTTTCTGATTTTGGAAGACACGTTCATGCTTCATATAATAATTCTGTGTCCAACGTTCCAAACACAGATTGGCATCCATCAAAGAGTAATCTAAATGTTCTCTAACAGCAAAAATGTGCCTAAAGATATAAAAATTACTATAAATACTTTCAAATGCTTTTTAAAAATTATTGTATGATAATTTTTTAAAACGTTATTATCATTTTCTTGAAGAAAACAGACAATTTTTTTATTTGCTGATAAATTAAAAACAGTTGATTTAGAAAAAAAATTGTTAGACAAAAATAGTTATTAAATAATTTTTTTCCTAATTATCCAAGTTAAAAATATAATTTTTCTAGGGTTTTAAAACTACATAAATAAACGGTTTTTCACTTACTTTGATTCTCGTTGTTCAGTTGACTTTGACTGTTGATAATTCCTCCCTCCGTGTTTACACACATATTTAATTGAGTAGTAGTCTAGTCCTTTCTTCAAAACGTTATCTTTTGAAATTTTCTCTCCTCGGCTTTTCGCAACATAATTGCTGAGAATGTTTTTCTCTCAAATTTTTAAAATCTTTTTTTCAGTTCAAAAAAGTTGCAAAATTTTTACCAACGTCGTAACATTCTGGTTTAAGTATAAAAAAAATTTTCCATTAATAAAAGTAATTTGTTTAAGTTATTGTATTACTATTATATTAGATTATTTCCTTTTTTTAAATTACAAAAATTATGTAGTTGCACATATACAACATTGAACATTCATACAGTAAAAAATATGCTATTTACAATTCATATAATATTAGAAAAATTCATACTTACCTTCTTTAATAAAATATGACATTTATTGTACTATATGTTACGTCAAAACAAGACAATTTTTTAAATATATCTAACGTTTCTCATTTTAAATTAGTTTCAGAAATTGAATCTATTTTGGGATGAGGATAGGTGTATTGTATTAGAGTTTCTACTTTTCTTCCAGAGTGTCGCCTCCAGAGCAAATTCCAATGCTTCAAAATTTGATATATTGTTTCAATATTCGATTTTGAAACTTAAATGTGGACTTATAATGTTGGCTTTCAAATAAGCACTCTCTTTTTTAAAGTTGTTATAATGTTGGCTTTCAAATAGATACTATCTGATCTAACGATGATGCTTCCCCTTTTTATATCAAAATCTTCTAATGGAACATCATGCACGAAAAATACACGTGCCAAAGCTCGCCTAGTGCAGGTAGATGCAGCATGCCGTCCCCGACCCCCTTCGACGGGACTCAATAAGACTTTCAGCACCGGAGTCTGGTATGCGTGTTTCTCTATTTCGGAATCATACTGCAGTGCAGTGTGACGTCACTTTGACTAGTTTCTACGGGATTTGATAAAACTTTTAGGATCTGGGTTTGGTATATGTCTTTCTCTACCTAAATTTTAGGAAAACATGCTTGGTCATTTTTTAGATATTTCGAAAACTGTCGATCGGATTTTAGTTTTCCAGCTGAGACTTTTTTTTGCTAAGGGATTTTTGGGAAATCTGCCTACAGATACTTTGGATTCCGCACTCTAGTGTTATGTGGGGTTGGTTAAGAGAAAGTAAAATATGAATAAAATGAAAATAAAATAAATAATAAATACATAATACAAAGCTGGCGACCTACTGCCTGCCCCGACCCACTAAAACCCAGTAATAATTGTTTTGGAGCTCTTTTATTCACCCTTGGAACTGTCGTTAGACTTAAGCCTTCAAGGGTAGCGCTGTGAGACAGTCCAGGTCGCGGATCTCCAGTGTTACCTGTCGATCCGACACCTGCACTTTTCCCATGTCTCCCACAATACCAGACACCTGCTTCACGAAACTATCTATGTCTGCGGGGCCTTCTATCCTAATAAGGTCTCCCTTTTTTGTTTCTCTAGCACCAACGACCCTTGTCTGGCTTGTCTCCGGATCAACCTGCTTGCGAATCTTTCGCAAGACTTCGGCAAACGTCTTTCCTTGAGCGACCTTTACGGCCATGGTTGTTCTTTTCGTCACCTTTTTATCCTTACTAATTATTTTAAGTTTCTGCCCTCCCAGCTTCAGGAGCTTTTCCGCTACCTGCTTCTTTTTTTACCCCTTCGTCGACTCCGGGCTACTTGGGCTTCTATTTCTTTTTTGAGACTTCAACACGACGTTCTTTAAAACGACCGCATTCATTCGGTCTCGATAAGTTCTTCGAGCTCTATGTGCTTCCTCAAACCAGACCAAACCCTGAAAATACATCTCTTTCTTTTCTCTTGCCGTGGTCTGAATAGATACTTCAAGATTTTGAGCGCCCGACAATCCGCGCGCTCTTGAGCACCAATCTTAGGACTGGCGATGAGATTTTCCGTTTCCGGCCTGCTCACATGGGGTAGTTTGTCTGAATTCGACGATTACATCTTGCTTGTTTGATTGTCCTTTAGTGAAAAGCCCCACCACCACGATAAGGTCTACCGAACATATCCATGATGTCAGTCATGTTTGGCAGCGGATAAGCATCCGCTTCTCCTAGTACATAAGAGACATCGATTATGTTCAGTATTGGACAACCATCGGCGGGGTTCAGCTGAGACTTTGATGATAATGTTACAGGAGTTCTAAATTTTTCTATACCGTGCATCAACACAAACATATTGCACGAAAATAGAAAAATTATTAATCATTTTGTTGTCAAAATCTTTTAGGTGATAAAATCATTTAAAAATATAAAATATTTATTTTTATTTAATATTTTATTTTTGATAATTTTTATTTATTAATACTTATTTTGTTTTTGATAAAAAAAATTTATAAACAAATTTACGGTACTCCGATGGGGTCACCGATATTTTAATTTTTTTAATATTGCGTTCAATATTATGTTACATCTTGTACATTTTTCGAAATCTTATTACTTTTTTTTCTTTCCTTTTCTTTTTTTTTCTCACACAAAAATACATGACCCACAAATATTACGTAAAATAAATTAAATGAACTCTGAGTATCTTTCTTTTCTAAAAAAACTAGGTCGCCTACAATTTTATTGCTCATAGATTGTACCGTGAAGAGGGCACTTAACAGACAACTCTAACCTTCTAAAGAAACCAAATAGGTAACCATAAAAATTTTGACTTGGCGCCAGATGCCTAAAAACAGCCTCCTTCAGGACACAGCTGAGAGCAATAGAAATGTCACTTTCCTTAAAAATAGTAAATTTTTTAAAAGTAATTAAAGATAAGATATGATTATTATAAAAGGAAAACTATCAAGTACTTTCATCAAAATTCCTTTTAAATCATAAACTAAAAGCGTAACAAATGTAACTAGATTATTTTTCTTTATCTCGTTAAACCTTGATATTTTTTCTAAACTTCCCGCAATATATTAACGGAAATGCAATATCACCGAAATTGTAAATAACTTTATCTTTTAAATATGTTGTTAATTTTTTTTTCTTCCGTTGTTGAAGTTTATTAATCCTTTTTAAATCGATTATCGGAAGAGTGATAAATGATCTGGCCACTTTATTAAACAATGAAAATTATTTTTTAATATAAAATTTTTTACAAGTAAAATAAACTTAAAATTTTTTTTTATAAAAGTAAAATAAATTAAATTAACACAAAGTTAATATCTACCTAGTCGTATCACAAAATATTTTAATAAATTATTTAAATAAATAATTTGTTACATTAGTTACATTTGTAACACGTCTTAAAAACATAAAATACGTCCGAAAATTAAAAACAAATAAGTTTAGACAGAACACGGACATCTCGTACGAGTGACAAAACAAGACTAAAATCTGATCGAGACAATTTTGCACGTCATATAAACAGCACGTGTGGAGTCAATGAACTCAAAACAAAATAATCGAGATAAGTTCACTCTTTTAGTTTTCTTAATAGAGGAAAATAAGTATTGCTTAGAAATTGTATATTTTCTTTGATAAATTTTACATCCGTTTTCATTTATTTTGTTGTAATAAATTTTACGAGGTCTTATACGGTTTAAGCAATTTTATTCATTTTGACGACGTTTCGATACATTAACTATCCTCTTTAGGTCAAGAAATTGAAAATAAAAATAAGCAGTCCTTCAATCATACAGTTATTTCATCGAAAAAACAAAAGAAAACAGAAACACCTACAATAGAAATTTTAATTAAAAATAGAATTCGTAAACAAGAGGAAATGTCAAAAGAAAAAAGAAAGAAAGATAGAACTTACCTCATAAAGAGGGTTTCTATTAATTTATTATTATTACATTTAAAAAAATAAAATGTTAAATCCAATCAAAATAAAGCAAAAGAACAAATAGGTTATGCAAAACATTTAGGTTATGCAAAACATCAGTGTATGACATCTCATATGTGACACTCGACGTATGACGTATGACATGCGACATGCAAAACTCGATGTTGATAATCGACGCATGACGCATGACATGCGATACACAAAACTCGATGCTGATAATCGATAATCGAAAATCAGCAGTCGAATATTAAAGAAAAATAATTAAATTTAGATTTTTGAAATTACAAAAGAGTATGATTGAGATAAATTTGCCGTGTCCGTGTTAAAATTTACTGTTGAATCTAAATTTTTTTGTATGTATTAAATTATCACAACCTCGTTATCATTTGGAAAATTTTGATTTTGTTAAAAATACTTTATTGGAAAATGGATTTCCTCCTTCACTTTTGAATAAAAAAATTAGCTGTAGATATTATCAAATTTTAAATCCTTTACATAAGTTTAGTAAGTTTAGTGATGACGAACCAAAAAATATTAACCATTGGAATTGACAATAAATTATAATCTTTTGAAATCTTTGACAATTTAGAGTAATTATCATTAAATGGAATAAAAATTTTTGGAATGCGACTATACATTAATGATTTATCATAATTTTGATTATTGTTTAATGTAGACTTTTGTTTAATCAATCTAATTTTTTTATGTTTATTAATAAAGTCCAATGGATAATCATTCTTAAGCAGAATTTGGATCACCTTTTCTATATTACATTTGTGAAAAGATTCATGTGATAATAAGATAGCTCTATCCAACAAATTATAAATAATGTTTCTTTTTTGTTGGATTGGATGGCCTGATTTTCACAAATTCTAACAAAGGCAACGTTTCTGTTTGTATTAAAAAATCTGATTACATATCTAAAGCTGACACTCTACTGTCTGATCAACACACTTATAAAGTATTAACTGGAGAAAATATATTGTCCAAATTACAATCGGACACTTACAAAATTCTGCAACATCTCAATTCTAATGGTTATCTTAAATGTAAATATCATAAAAATCAACTAACTATGACAAACACTACGATAGCGAAATTTTATGGTTTACCAAAAATTCACAAAGAAAATGTACCTCTACGACTGATTGTTTCTCTTGTGAACAGTCCAACACATTTTCTAGCTAAAAATGTGTACGATGAATTAAAATCTGCAATTCCTTTGTCTAAATCGCACATAAATAACAGCTTCGAATTAAAAGATAAATTGAAAAATATTTCGTTTCCAGGTGATTTTGTATTACTGTCTCTAGACGTCAGTTCACTCTTTACAAAGGTCTCACACGAACTAGTTCTCCAAAGCTTAGATAAAAGAATCACAAATATTCAAAATTCTTGTAAAATTCCATTTGTTGATCTAACTAATTGTGTTCAGTTTCTTTTCGATAATACTATCTTTCTTTTTAATGAAAAAATTTACTTGAAATTTACTTGACGTTAGTTTATCAAAATTCAAAATGGCGGATTAAATATGGCTGAGAATTTTTCAAAACTAATCGGATTCGCTTGAAAATGGTTACTCGGGTGTTTTCGGGGCCGCTGATTACAAATCTGCGGCCGTTTTTCAAAATTCAAAATGGCGGTTCAAAATTTCTAAAAATAGGCGGATTGGCTAGAAATAATATAATTTAAATTTTAATTAAAATTGATACTCAATTTATTGGGTATCAGCCTAATTTTTAATTTTGATAATGTAAATTGAGATTTTTAATCAGAAAGGCTAAAAACTGATGAGCAGTGAGTTCCAAGCAAATCCATACAATTTTGCTCCATGATTCTATAACATTGAAGTCGCCATTTTGAATTTTGAAAAAACGGACCTCGAATTCGTAATCAGCACACCCGAAAACCCCCCGAGTAGAGATTTTCAGGCAAATCTTATCAATTTTTGAGAATGATGTCGGCCATATTGGATCCGCCATTTTGAATTTTAAAAAACTAACGCCAGATTCGTGTTCAACGACCCCCAAAACCCCCGCGTAACCATTTTTAAGCGAATCTGATCAGTTTAAAAAAATTGTCCGCCATATTGGATCCGCCATTTTGAATTTTGAAAAACCGACCTCGAATTCGTAATCAGCAAACCTGAAAACTTCCCGAGTAGAGATTTTCAGGCAAATCTTATCAATTTTTGAAAATGGTGGGGAAAAATTTTTTGCCAATCGTAGCAAAACCTGGGGCTTTTGTAGTACTCATAGATAGTAATTTTTCGTGAAAATATTTTTTTAACTTGTCCAATATTTTCCGAGGGGGAGGGGGTTAAATTTTTGTGTTTTTCAGTACAATGCTTATTTCAATAATTTTTTACTCTTAAACTATTAAACATACAAATTTGACAAATTACATTTTGAAAAGGTTTTTTCATGCTCTTTCGATTGAAAAAAAGAATTTTGAAAAAAAAATTTTTTGACCCAAAAAATTAAAAATAAATTACAATTTTTGGGGGAGAAACACCCATTTTTTTAAACGAAAGCTGAGGTTTTTTCCGAAAAGGACATATAAATGATAAAGTGGGACTAGAATGTTTAAACATTGAAAAAAAGAATTTTCTCCTAAAGACCTAAACGCAGGGCTCGAACTAAGTCCGTAAATCCCGTAAAAGTCCGTAAATTTGTTTAAAGTCCGTAAAAGTCCGTTTTTTTAGAAAATAGTCCATAAAGTCCGTAATTTGTTTGAAATCGGTCCGTAAAGTCCACAAATTGAACGATCATACCTTGCGCAGGCCTGAGAAATATCCGTGCGCAAAAGTAGTGGGGGTACCTAAGAAATTGTATCTGAAGTTTGGTGTTCTATCTTATCACTCTTACCATGACTAAAATTTCAAAAGATAGTTCCAAAACTGACAATTTAGCGCTGTTGTTTGTTTCAATTCTTCATCGAGTTTACTGTCTCTTATGCACGTAATTATACATTTATGACTTATTTCAGACTGTTTTGTAAATCCCTTGAATCTTGTGTGTGTTTGTGGTATTTATTTTATAAAAATGTAAATTTTAAATAATTTATAGACAATTATTTACGATTAAGATAATTTATTTATCCGTCTACAACACTGGGTAAGAAAATTAAACATTTGAAGAATGACATTTTTAAATTGAGGTTATAATATTTTTTCAGACCTAACGACTAAATGATAATTTAATAATAAATAATTTAAAATTAAAATAATAATTTAAATTAACGTTAAAATTAATTTAATTCGTGTGTATATTTACAATTAAGAAAAATCACTATCGAAAGAATAATAATTATTATTTATTGTGTTTAGCTAGCGATGGGTAAGTGTCGATTTAATTCCCAAATGTTGGAGAAGAAGGATAAAAACGGATATCTAGTTAATCAGTGGGCGCAAAAACACGACGAGGAGAATGTTTTTTGCATTCTGTGTTCCAAATCCTTCAGTATTGTTTCGGGTTTCGATGGAATAGAACGTCACGCTGAAGGCAAAAATCACAAAACTAAGTGTAAAGAGATATTAGCCCCTACTCAGCTTCACATATCCTCGGTTGGACCTTCCATTCAAGTATTTAGTACGCAAGATGAATGTGCAATGGCTGAATTACGCTGGGTGATTAATTGTGTTGTTAATAATTGGTCTGCAAATTCCTGTAATAACATTGGTGAACTTTTTACCAGTATGTTTGGAAAACCAGCTGTCGGCGATTTTTCAATAAGCAGCACAAAATTTAGATACCTCCTAACTGAGGCTTTAGAACCCTTTTTTAAAAATAATTTTTTGACTGATATTGCCGGAGCCTTTTATTCTTTATCATTCGACGAAAGAACAAATAGTGCTAATGCCAAAGCATTACAAATTAAAGTGACATATTGGTCTAAATGTAATTACACAGTTCTTCATCATCATCATCTCCAGACATTTTTTATCGGATCAGCGACGGCAGAAATCATAGTTGAAAAACTTAATGAAGCTATTGATAAATCTAATTTGTCACGTTCAAATTTGTTAATGCTTGGCATGGATGGTCCTAATGTCAATAAAAAAGTACAGCGCCTTGTGAATGAAGAGATAAAAAATTATCGAAATAAACCACTTCTTGACATTGGGACTTGTAACATTCATATATTACACAATGCGTTTGAAAAAGGTATCAGCATATTTGGAAAGAATGCTTCTGAATTGATCATTCAAATTCACGGCTTTTTTTATGGATGGGCCTCGAGAATCGAAGATTTTAAAATAATACAAGCAGAACTCAATCTACCCCAACATAGTTTCATTAAACATGTCAGCTCTCGATAGCTTACACTCGAAGGTTCAGCTATGAGGCTGTTGGAACAGTGGGAATCTGTACAAAAATATTTTTCATACCTTAGGCACAAAATAGGCGCTTTTAGATAGCAGCCGACAGGAACTAAAAGCTATTCATTTGTCAACTTGAATGAAAATGGCGACTTTTTTTTCCCATGGGCAAAAAAACAGCTATGGTCCCATGCGTTATTTTGCTCATGGGAAAAAAAGGCCGCTATTTTCATGCAAGTCGAACAAGTGAATGACTTTTACTCCTTGTCGTCTGCTATCTGAAATCGCCACTTTTGGGCCTTTGGAATAAAAAATATCGTAAGTAACACGGGACTTAAAGGCTACCTTTACGTACCTTGTTGCTTAATATACTATTTTAGCTTTTATTCCTCAAAAGCGAGATAAATTACTGCAATAAAAATCTTACGTGCGTATTGTTGAGCTTCTTAAAGAGAAAAACTTAAGAAGTCAACTCTTATTTGTCTGCTTGAGTGCTCGAGTATTTACTCGTTTTACAGGTAGTTTCCAAAAAGAAGAACCAATGATTCATGTCCTTTACGATGAACTTAAAAGATTGGCCAAAACCTTGACAGGAAAGTTTTGTAAAGCGTCATCTAAAAGAGAACTTGGTATCTGTGAGAAAATTCTTGCATCAGATCATCTTATACCAGCTAAAGATTTGATATTAAATGACGAAATTTCGGAGGAACTATCAAAGGTGAAATCAAACGCATAAGCGCTAACAAATAAGTGAAATTTACTAATTTTTTAATTAAAATTCACTGACTGAACAGCTTATATACATTGATTTGAATTAATCGTATACTTATCGTAGAATGCCAACGAAATTTTGCTGATTAAGATTCAAAGAATACCTTAGGCTTGAATTTCAAAGCACAATTAAGTAAAATGTTTTCTATTTTCTTTACAGTTAAATGAAGTAACTAAGCTTCATTTCTTAATTCATGCGCAAAAACATTTTGTTGCTGCTTGTGAGCATTTAATAAAAAAGAGCTCGATAAGAAGCGCAGTAATAAAGGCTTGTACTTGTCTGCAACCAGGGGAACGGAAAAAATCGAGTAGCGTTAAAAAAATTGGGGAACTTGCCAGATCTCTTCCATTTGACATTGATATGGATCTTCTGCAAGACGAATGGCGATTGATTCAAACAGACGAGGAAGAGCTTGAAAATAACGTTCGTGTTGACATCTATTGGTCCCAGTTCTTTAATCTGAAAACAACTTCAGGTGAAATTAAATATCCCACTGTTGCTCGAGTAGTGAAAGCTGTGCTTTGCTTATCACATGGAAATGCCAAAGTAGAAAGAGGTTTTTCCGACTCTGCGAGATACCTCACTGATGATAAGGCATCTATGAGTGAGCGCACTTTAAATGCCGCTATGACAGTTAAAAGCGGAATGAAAACCTATTTTGATAAACCTCAATTGGTTCCAGCAACTAAGGAGTTAATGAATCTCTCAAGAAATGCAAGATCAAGCTACAAAATGTATTTGGAGGATGAGACAAAAAGAAAGGAAGAAGAAGAAAAAAGAAAGAAAGAAGACAATATCAAAAAGGCAGAAGAAGAAAAGCTAAAAAGGAAATTAATTAATGAGCGAAGTAGTATTGCTACTGAGGAGATTAAGTTAAAAGAACTGAAAAAAAATCAAGAGTCAAAGAGAAAAATTGAAGATCAACTTTTCGAAGAAGTTAACAAAAAAATAAAGAAAGCATTAGACAATAAATCACTTGCTGAAGTTGAGGTTGCAAAAGTTTTGCTCGATGGAGTAAAAGAAGCACGCGAAGAATCCGTGAAACAGAAGAAAGCAGTAGATTCTATTGAAAAAGAAGTCTCCCGAAAAAAACTAAATTAATTTCAGATTTTTTTAAGAAATAAGAAAAATTTAGATTTTATATAATTAATAATTCTTTT
Source organism: Leptopilina myrica (nomen nudum) (assembly GCA_032872475.1). Taxonomy (NCBI): domain Eukaryota; kingdom Metazoa; phylum Arthropoda; class Insecta; order Hymenoptera; family Figitidae; genus Leptopilina; species Leptopilina myrica (nomen nudum). Next base: position 28,821,003 of record CM065460.1, on the reverse strand, counting down.
CTTTACATGGAGAAATTCTCTTCTTTTCGATTCATCTGATAAATATTTTTCTACTTTAAAATTATAAAGTGTTATCTATTTTTTAAGAAAATAAATTATTTCCAATATAAACAATATATTTCTTTTTTATTTTTCTATTGTTTTTCATGCGATCTGACTTAAAACAACGGTACAAAATATAATTTTTTTCCCCAGGAATTGGTCTGTAAAAGGTCCGTAATTTTTCATTTTTGGTTCGTAAAGTCCGTATTTTTAAGTACTTTTATTGGTTCGAGCCCTGTAAACGGAGCTAAAAACCGGGGTTTGAGCGCTCCGGCGAGTAGAAAACTGTTTTTTTAAATGTTTAAACCTTCTAGTCCCACTTTATCATTTATATGTCCTTTTAGGAAAAAAACCTCAGCTTCGTTAAAAAAATAGGTCTTTCTCCCCCAAAAATTAAAATTTATTTTTAATTTTGATTTTTTTGGGTCAAAATTTTTTTTCTTCAAAATGCTTATTTCCAATCGAAAGAGCATGAAAAAACCTTTTTAAAATGTACTTTGTCAAATTTGTATGTTTAATTGTTTAAGAGTAAAAATTATTGAAATAAACATTACACCAAAAGACCCCTTGATCACTTGACGTGGAATGCCTCATATATATATATATGTGACTTGGAATGTTAAAATATTGTATGCTAAGACGTTCCGATATCTATTGATTTTGGATTGGGTTTTATATTTAAATGTCATCTTACATTGACGTTTTTTTTAAAGGAAAATTTAATCCGAAGTACTTTTAGCGGAAAGAAAGTTATTAAAAAGTGTTTTTTCTTTTGACTTGTAACCTAAGAATATTTTTTTTCTAATAATGCATAAAGTTAAATTTTTCTTTGAATTAAAAAAATTGTTAAATTTTAAAATTAAATAAATAAATTATTTTACCACCTATTTCTCTTATGAAAATACAATCTAGTTGGTACGAAAAAACTGGACTATTTTAATTGAAGCTTATTAAGAGTATTTTTTTGTTTCCTATAAGATTTTAAAAAAACGAGTTAAGCCCTTTTCGAAAAGGGATTATTACTTGAATTTATTTTTCGGTTTTAGATTTCGAGATAATTCAGACATGTTTTATAAAATTACCTCTCCAGTGGTTACTCCATCTGCTCCAAAAATTTACTCGTAAATAAGCGATTGTATTTCTCAAATGTCTTCTTTGTATTTCCACTTAAGAATACTTTATATAAAGCAAACACAAAATCCAAACAAGACTAAAATATTTTTTATTGTGGCAAATAAGTATTAACGTAATCTGTTTGACATACGCATAAATTTAGTAAAATGTGTTTTGTACATTTATCACAACTAATAATTAAAATGTTTATAACTTTATGTTTATAATATAAATGTTGTAAATATTAATCAATATTTAAACTATAAATCGTTAATAAATAATAAATTTATTAGTGTTTAAAATACAATAATTTTGAACAATTGATTATGAAAAAAAATATGCAGTAGTGACATCTGTATCTACTATTACCAATATAAATTAGTTATCATAGCTGGGAAACTTGTTCGAAAAATGTGAATTATAAATAGTAGTCAATGTTTTTGATGAAATTCATATTTGAGTTTTTTGACGTTAGGAAAAATGGTCATTATAGTATATAAATATTATTTACAATTAACATTTGTTAAAGTAAACATTTTGTCATATGAAATTTATAAAAATTAAAAAATATATTTTATAGTAATTTTGGTTAATAAAGATTCGAGAAAATTAAGTTTTTATAACATAATTAGTTTATTAACTTGCATTTTTAAAAATTAAGCATTTCAATAAATGTCAACTAGAAAATAAAAATATATGAAGAAATAACCATTTTAACAGTTTATTTTTTATCTTCTTCAGGAATAGGTGGTATTCAAATTATTCAATAGTATCACTTGATTAAAAATCTATAGTAAATATAACATTTATATAAAACTATTATTTTCCAAAAAAGACATTTTTTTTAAATAAACTATATTTTATTACATTTAGACTTGACAGACATTTGTTAAAATACAATTTATACAAATTAAAAATTATAAATCTTTAAAATTAAGTTATTATAAAATTACGAAAAAAAAACATTGGCTTGATAAACTATTTTATCGCTTAAAAGTTTGCGTGAAAAAATTTCATACTTGCTTATGATTATAGTAAATGTAAATAAGAGAATTTGTTTATATTTGAAAAAAAAATTTACAATAAACTCATTTTATTAATTAAACTTTTATATAAAATCGCATTATATTCAATGTCTGCTAGATCATTTTAATATTTGTAACTTTTAAATTTGATACAATTATAATTCGAACTTTTTCATAAGCGGGAATAAGCAAGCACCCCTTAATTTTTAGCTCCTCTTTTTGCATTTTATAATATTCATCATAATCCGTTTTGCTGTAAAAAATTGTTTCTTAATAAATTTATTAAAATAATTAATTTGAATTTATAAATTTTTAATTTGTTACTTACATCTCATTTTGTGCTATTCGTAAAATTCCTCGCATGTCATGTCTATTCACTAGACATTGGCACTTTGGATTTTTATCAAATTTTAATACATTTTTTTAAAAATATTTTTTCTTAGAATAATATAAAAAGTGTTTTTTATTGTTTACAATTTAATATTCTTTAATATTTATTTAATTCTTTAATAGAAATTAAAGAATAAATAATATTTTTATAATAATTATAATTGATATTCATATAATAATAATAATAATAATTTTGCTTACGTCCAAAATCAAGTTTTCCAGAAATACGTTCTTAAAGTTAACAAACCGATATTCATATTTTTGCATATTAAAATGGCTTGAAATTCGTTACTCGAGGGTTTTTGGGGTCGCTGATTACGAAATTGCTATCATAATTCCAAAATCCTAAATGGCAGATCCAATATGGCGCCAAAAAAATGTAAGAAGCAAATAGATTCGCTTGAAACAGTTTGCAAACTTATCAGATTTACTCTAGACATGTTGCTAGGAGGTTTTTGGGGACGCTGATTACGAATCTAGCATCAGATTTTCAAAATTTAAAATGGCGGATGCAATATGGCGGACAAAAATTTAAAAATTATTTAAAATTGCCTAAATTCATTCCTTAGAGGTTTTTGGGATTGCTGATTACGAATCTGACCTAAGATATTCAAAATTCAAAATGGCGGACAAAAATTTAAAAAATCTAATTCCAGATTTCTAATCAGCGATCCTAAAACCCCACAGAAATAAAAATTATTAAAGTTAATAAATAACTCTAATTTTTGGTTATAAATGGAAAACAATACATTTTACAACTAATTAAAATAAGTAAAAGGTTAATGTTTATAACTACAGTATAAATAAAAACAAATATGTAAATGTAAACAAACATAAATTGGTTATAATATTAATAAACATAGAATTTTAATTAAAATAATCATAAAACAACATAACCTATAAATAAAATAAGTAATGAAACATTAGTAACAAATAAGGAATATATATAAATTGGTTAAATAAACAAATTGAATAGGTTATAATTATAAAAACTTATTGTTAATTATCAAATTAAAAATATAACCTTAAAAATTATGATAAAATTTAAATTAAAAAAAGTATATACATTTGAAAATTATAAACAATTAAACTACGCTATAAAAATTAATGTAAAATTATTATTAAGCAAATTATTAATAACATTCTGCAAAAATCCAAAAACGTGATATAATATCCCTACTTAACTTAAAATTCAAAGAGAACCCCCCTACTATGTTGAAACAAAAATAGACTTAATAAATAAGTGACGCGACCCGAAGAAAGGTACCTAAGAAGCCGAGCGATGCCAGCCGGCTGGTGAGAGGCACCCCCACCATATTGAAGTGTGCCTCCTTCCATGCAAGAGTCTTATGTGTGTGACGCTTGGAGGGAGGCAGACTTCGATATAGCCTCTCACTAGTCGGATAGCATAGCTCGGCTTCTTAGGTACCTTTCTTCGGGTCGCGTCCCTTATAGTACCTCCCTTTAAGACACACCCTATGTAAGGGAGATAGGTCGCGAAGGGTCAATCATAAAACGATAGAATCAAATTTTCTTTGCTTTTTCCATTTTTCTATGGAAAACCAATCCTAAAAATTTCCCACCTCTTTTACCATCTCTCTAAAAATATTTTTCAATTCCATTGCTGTAACTCAAGTGCCCACCTCGCTAAACGTCCAGAGGGTTCTTTCAGGTTTTTTAACCACTTTAAGGCGCTGTGGTCAGTGATAACCGTAAATTTATAACCCTCAACATACGGACGAAACTTTTTAATTGCCTAAATCAACGCTAAACACTCTTTTTCCGTAACATTATAATTTTTTTCGGCTGGGGACAAAGCTTTACTGCAGTAAACTATGGGGTGTTCGCCATCCTCAGACTCCTGAGTCAGAACTGCCCCAAGGGCAAAGTCACTAGCATCACACTGAATAGTGAATGGTCTCGAAAAATCAGGTCGAGCCAACACTGGCGCTGAGCTCAATTTTCTTTTTACTTCACAAAAAGAATTTTGTTGCTTTTCCCCCCACTCCCAATTTCTTCCTTTATGAAGAAGGCGCAATAAGGGGATTTTCAACTCACTATCACCGTCTATAAACCTAGAATACCAACCCACCATCCCTAGAAATCTTCGCAACTGCACATGCTCCTCATAATCATCGTTGACTATAATGATATCGTCCAGATAACCAAACACTACTGGTTCAAATTCTGGACCAAAGAGGGCGTCTATCAATCTCTGAAAAGTCATAGGGGCATTTGTAAGACCGAATGGCATGCATTTAAATTGAAACAAACCCAAACCAGGGACAGAAAAAGCCGTAAAATGTTTACTTGACTCTGCCATGGATACTTGGTGGTACTCCATTTTTAAATCAATTTTTGGAAATATAAGGGGCCTTTCTTAATTTATCCAAAATACTATCAATGCTGGGTATTGGATACGCATCTTTCACGGTCACAACATTCAAGTCTCTAAAATCAAAACACAATCTCAGAGACCGATCCTCTTTTCTGACAATTACCGGTGCAGAACTCCAATCGCTCGAAGCCCTCTCAATAATTCTTTGCTCTAGAAGCTTCTTAATTTATTCAATGAGCCACTGTAACATCATCGGCGACATTCTGCGTGGTCGGTGCTTGATAGGGGTTGAATCGGTCACAAAAATATTATGCTCGGTCAAAGTGGTCATGCCATGCTCTTGGCCCTAACTCTAGGATTTTCACTACACGCAAAAAAGTAACTTCTCACACAAACGCAATTTCCGAATACTCCGCAAATTTTGCACTATTCGTTGGGGAAAATTTTATTTAAAAAATTATTTTTGCGATAAATTTTAAACGGTGGTCACAAATTTTTGGGCGGACTTTTGGTCACTATTTTCATTTTTCTTTTCTCAATAATATGGTCACAAAATTAACTAATGCATCGTATCTCATTATTTATAATTTTTACTCAACTCTAAATCTCAGTTTAAATTTAAAATTCCTTCAAATCAAATTTAACAACTTTAATTTATAAAATCCACTAAACGCATAAAAAATCAATTTAACACAAACAAATTCAAAGGAAGGAACTGCTGAGAACACGATCGACGATGCATCGATCTCCAGAAATAAGAAAATTCCAAACCTTCGCTATTAAACAATTTCAAACTACCAATGGCGTCCTTTCTCCAACGGCTTCTTTCTTGTTACAACTTTTCCACGAAACTTAATTTACAACTAATTAAAGAATGAAACCAACAATTTACACTCAAACAATTTATTTAAAACAAATAAAAATTAACTCAAATACAAATAAAATACAAATTAGAAAATAAAATTAATAATTAAATTTGAAATTCGGAATGAAAGATTGGAAAAACTGGAAAACTCGACCGGCTCGTAAAACTCGCTTGCGAATAATGAATGAATTTTGTTCCCACGTCTTCCAGGAACCCTGCATTCAATTTTTGGGAATTCTCTTCGTCTAATACATGCAATTTTTCTATATATCCTTTTCCCTTCAATCAAAGGTACACCTATAAGAAAAAAGAAAGGGTCGCTACTCGTCACCTGACCAACTACGCCAACTTAATCATGCGCACAATCATTCTTTGCTGATCTCTGCAAAAGACGGACACTAGGCTTTGACAACGATACTATAGCGAAAATAGAAAAACTGCGACAGAAAAACTGACTCAAACTAAATAAAAAAATAAAAATGTTTGTTATTATTATTTTGACAATTTCGCCATGTCGGAAATATTGAGGGGTGTCCGGTTTGCCCTACTCTCCCCTACAGTTTATTTATTAAAATAATAATAAAGTTTAAGTAAACAAACGGAAACATAGACCAGCTGTCCTGCTTATATTAGTTCCAACAGTGGCGCTGCTTGAACTGTTTGAATTGCCAATCTTGTTGTACACTCAGATGTAAAATATCGTCAAACCGGAAGGATAGCATTATTGCATCTGAGTGTACACTCAGATGCATTAATGCTGTCCTTCCTGTTTAAAGGAATTTTATAAAGTCGTGTCATTTTTATCAAACATTCTTAGTTCGTGACATACGAATGGTCTCATATGGCATGAACTAAAAACATTTTGATAGAAATCATACGACTTTGCAAAATACCGTCAAACCGGAAGGACATCATTAATGCATCTGAGTGTAATTTTAGACTTTGCAAAAAATCGTTCTCAGAAGCTTGACGACTAGAACTAGGTTTCTGCTCTATTAATGATGGTTGTTGGCTAAAAACATCTTTAACTTATTTCTCATCTTTTAAAATGAACTTGTATAGTTTTTTCGACGTACGACGAAATTTTGTTCTCTTGACATTTGTTTCTTCCTCCTTTTCTTTTTCACTAACAATATCCATCAGTGTACTACTGTCTTTCATGATCCTATTGGATGATGTTATTATGTTCATTAATCCCAAATTGCGTTGCCATGATAAGGTTGCGTCATCGTCAAAACCATGTAGCCAAACAAGGTTGTTTAATAAATGTTTTATTAAATGACACTGAGTTACAAATATGTCTATTTTCTGTTAATTTCAAAATTCTTGTTTTTATTAAAAGTTTAGGTGTCACTGATAAAGAATATACAATATAAAATTCATTCGGTCAGTTCTATAAAATACGAGGTTAAAGTGTTAAAAAGCAGCATTTTTAACACTTTTGGAAGCACTGTAAAAAGCAAACGCAAGATGATAGAAAGTTAAAACCTTCAACTTTAAGCCTCAAAACTGAAAAGTGACAGCCAATATTACGGAGAACTTAATTTATCAAGCAATCGGTATCTCAAAAAGTCTAAATATTTAATGAAAATCGATTTTCTATGACGAAATTTGTTTTCAACTAATCTCCTGCAAATTTATGCAAATACTAATGATAAGTCGAATGTTTTACTTGAAAAAAAATGACGGAAATTTTTTTTAAATCAAGTATAATATGCTGCCATATTAATTCCGACATTTTTAAAATGTAAAACCTTCGACTTATCATTAGCATCTGCATAAATATTTAAGAGGCTAGTTGAAAACAAATCTGGGAATAGAAAATCGATTTTTATCAAGTATTTGTACTTTTTGAGATAGCGACTGCTTGATAAATTGAGTGGGGGCTGTTTTCCAATTGCCATTGGCGGTTAGATAAAAAACTAAACGACGGTAAAGGATTATTAGACGGTAATTTTTTTTTGGAAAGGACTCGACCCTGTACTTAATTCTTAAATGGTACTAAGTGAACGGTTAGACGAAAATTGTTGAGTATAAGGACTGAGCCCAGCACTTGAACATCTCGTGACCTCTGCAATAATAAGTAGAATAGGAATTATATCATTAGAAATGATTTCGAAGCTATTTTATGTAAAAATCTGCAAAAGGTGTCCAAGAGCGCTTCGAGTTCTTTTTTAATTAGAGGTGTGCAAAAAGCCCGAAACCCGAAACCCGACCGGGTAATTTCGGGCTTTTCACTTTTCGGGTCGTGTCGGGCTTAGACAGTTCGGGTTCGGGCTGAGTCAAGCTTGTTTAAATATCCGAAATCTTTCGGGTACCCGACTGAATTCGGGTTCTCGAAATTTTCGGGTACCCGACTGCATTCGGGTTCTCGAAATTTTCGGGCACCCGACTATATTCGGGTTCTCGAAATTTTCGGGTATGCTCTAAACCTTAAAAAGTTCGAATTCTCGAATTTATATAACTTAAAAGTATTCAAGTTCTTAATTTAGTAATAAAACATTTAAGAAAATGCATAACTACAAATATTCCCCAAATTTTCGAAGATTTGTGTACTCAAATTCGTTGGGATTCTCAGAATTTTCGGGTAGCCGAATGATTTCGGGTACCCGAGAATTCCGGGTAACTCGAAAATTTCGGGCTACCCCAAAAATTTCGAGAACCCAAATGAATTCGGGTACCCGAGAATATCGGGTACCCGATACATCGAGAAAACCCGAGCCCGACCCGACCCGAAAAAAATTCGACCCGTCCCGGCTTTTCGGGCTTTTTGCACACCTCTATTTTTAATACATTAATTGAAATACTACCAACGCATAAAGTACTAAAGATTGTCAAATATTTTTTCCAGTCAAATTAAATTCCCAGTTGGTAGACAGCTCTTCAAGTATGTTAGTAGAAACTAAAACAACTAACGAGGTACGACAGTTAGTTAATTCCTAATTCGAAAACAAATATAAATATAATAATATAATTTAATAATTATAATTATATTAATTATGTGTTGAGGTTATCGATCACTCCGAGTCAAGTAAATGGAAAAAATTAAAACAATTCCTTTAACGTTTTCAACAGCAAAGCTGCCCTCTTCAGAAACGTAAAAATTGCGAAAAAAATTAAATTATATATACATATTTAAAAGAAAGAAAGAAATCGTATACGCTGTGTTGAGGACGTTTCCTCCATTCATTTCTTTCTTTTAAATATGTATATATAATTTAATTTTTTCGCAATTTTTACGTTTCTAAAGAGGGCAGCTTTGCTGTTGAAAACGTTAAAGGAATTGTTTTAATTTTTTCCATTTACTTGACTCGAAGTGATCGATAACTTCAACACATAATTAATTTGGAAACCGAGTGATAGAATCATTATTATATTATTAATTATAATTATAATATTAATTATAATATAATTTATAATTGATTCTAGAAAAAATATGAAACGTCAGTACTGTGTGGTGAATTTTTTCATAAATAATATTAAGAGAAGAAAGTTTAATCAAATTTTCTATGCATTTCCCAAACATGAGGGTAAACTCAAACGATGTACATGCTTTTCTATAATTCATGTATCAATTCAAAATTTATTTTCGGATCTTGATGCGTTTCCGAGTTTAAATTACTATTATAGGGTGAGTTGCTCATTTTGATAGTACTTTTAGGTTATGTTGTTTTATTTCTGAAATTTAATTCATTATATTATTGTCAATAATAAATTATTTTTTAACTAAATATTCAAAAGCAATCAAAATCAACATACTTTTTGACTATTTTAATAATAATTTAAGTTGATTACGTTAATCGGTCCTTTTTGAAAAAAAATTAATTTTCAAAAAAGGTGTTATGGTCTAATTTATTAAATAGACACACTTTATTTTTTATCACTTCAGAGAGTGACAATTTATTAATTATTAATTGTATTAAAACCTAAGTTAAATAGATTTTTATTTAAATAAGGTTTAATATGTAATTCAAAGATTCTATGTGGTTGTCTTTCGTAGGATATAACGACCTCAACATTACTCATTTTATTGTTATACATATTAGACCTAATTTTTCTACTCAAAGATTTACACATTGTTTTAAACAATTAATTTAAATTTATGACTGTCAGTTTCATTTATGTCGAGTAGTAAATCGTAGCTTACATTTTGTAATCATTCTATCTAGTTTAGGAGTACAGTTGAGAGATACAATTTTTGTTATTTTCTAACAGTGTATTACATTTAAAATCTTGTGTTAACCTTGTGTGTATGATGTAATAGTATTACTTGTCGTCGTAAATACTGTCTTGTATTTTTTGTCTGTAGCTTTAGTTAACTATTTTTCGTGCTTCTCTTTCCATTGATAGATCAATTTTGGGTACTTCAGTATTGATGAAATCAGTTTCTTATCTATAACTACTTTAACTCGAATTTCAAAATATTTTAACCAGTTTTCTTTTTTGAATTTTTTTTATTGTAAGATTTACAGTTTCTTTATTCTTTTTCCATTCTACAAAATTTTGTGTTAGAACGTCTGTTTTATAATATTATTTGGTTTTAATATAATTTTCATTATTTCTCGGCTGTGGAATGGCATCAAACCTCTTTATATCGGGTGACATGTATTCTTCTTTTTTTGTTGAACTAAATTAATTGTCTTCTGAATTTTCTGCTAGTGTGGCTTTTTCACTATCCTCGTCTTGTTTTGGAAATAGCCTTAAAAGACAGTCAGCTGCTTTATTTTCTTTTTCTTTAACATATTCTATACTATATCATATTCAAACTCTTCTAAGCGTAATCTTCACCTCAATAATTTTGAACTAGGATCTTTTACATTATGTAACCAAATCAGTGCTTTATGATCTGTCTGAACTAGGATCTTTTACATTGGGTGTTTTCGGCAAATGCTCAGATTATACTCTAGAATACGTCAGTGGTGCTCACTTTAATTTTTAAATATGGCTTCTATTACTGTATAAGTAACACGTTGCAATTGGTTACTTCGGTAAGCTCTTAATTTTCATTTGTACAAATATTATGAATTTTCACAATGTATGAAATAACCCTTAGGTTCTAGAAAAATTGCTTTAAAACCCAACCTTCTGTTTGGTAATTTCCTTCCATTCCTTAGAAAAAATGTTACTAGATAAACCAGAGTGTAATCGGAATTCGAAGTGAGAGCACGATCTGGTTCATCAGGTAACATGTTTCTAGGGAATTTCAAGGAAATTACCAAACGGAAGGTTGGGTTTTAAAACAATTTTTCTAGAACCTAAGGGATATTTCACAGATTGTGACAATTCATAATATTTATACCAATGAAAATTAAGAGCTTACCGAAGAAACCAATTACAACGTGTTACTTAAACAGTAATAGAAGCCATATTCAACAAGTTGTTCATTTCATGACCATTTCGCTTCCTCAAAATTTTATAAACCAATTACTTGAATTTAATTTTAATATGTTAAGGTAATATTTCAAATAACACAAAATTTGAATTTTTTGTGAAAAAGAAAAATATTGATTAATTTTATAAATTTTGATGAAATATGCACTTTGTATATATCAATCGATTCGTTTTTTTGTCAGGAATGTTATTTTGAGAATAATTTATGAAAATATTAAGAAACAAAAAAGTTATTTAAAAAAATACAAAATTTTTTTTTTCAAATTTTGAAAAAATTGTATAAAAAAAATTTTGTGAATAAATTTGAAAATCCTTGTGTCAGATTTTAGGTATTAATGACTGCAATAAACCTGCAAAATTTCAGGGCAATCCATTAAAATTTGTTTGAGACAATTTGTACACAATATTTTGTGACATACATACACACACATACACACATACATTTGGACATTTGCTCAGAATTTAATATACATATATCCTAGATGAAAATGAGTCCATATAATCATGTTTTGAAAAATTGAAAATCGTCACGAATGCAAAGCTTCCTTATGAAGAAGCAAAAATTAAAGTGAGCACCACTAAAGTAATCTGGAGTATAATCCGAGCATTTGCCGAAAACACCCCATATGTAACCAAATTAGTGCTTTATGATCTGTCTGAATAGTAAACGTCTGCCCCAATAAATATTGCCTTAGTCTTTTTGTAGCCCACACGATTGGTAAAAATTCCTTTTCCGCTGTATTATAATTTTCTACTGCTTTATTTAATAGTCTTAAAATATAGCAACAAGGATGTCCATCTTGAAAAAGAACGGCTTCGATTCTTACATTATTGGCGTCTGTTGTTAAAACAAATCTTTTATTAAAATCTGGATATTTCAATACTCGTGATTTACACAATAAATCTTTTAATAGTCTGAAGCTTGTATTACAGTCTTTTGTCCAATCGAAAATATTTCCGTTTACTGTTAATTTTGATAATAATGGTTTAGCTACGTGCACCAAATTTTTAATAAACTTTCTGTAATATCCAACTAGTCCTAAAAATTGCTGTATTTCTGTCACGTTTTTTGGTTATTTAAAATTTTGAACAGCTTGTATTTTTAAAGGATTTGGTTTTATTCCTTTGTCTGTGATAAAATGTTCTAAATATTCTAATTCTGGTCGAAGGTATTCACACTTATCAGGTTTCAATTTTAATCCCAATGTTTGTACTCGTTCCATGAATTTGGTTAAATTTTTATTATGTTCTTCTAATGTAGATCCAAAAACAACAATGTCATCTAAGTATAAAAAACATGCATCACCAATTAACCCTTGAAAAGCGTGGCACATAATTCTTTGAAATGTGGCAGGTGCCTTATTTAAACCAATAGGCATTCGGATAAATTGATAATGTCCTCTAGTTTTGCTGAATCCTGTATATTTTCGACTTTCTTTTTCCATTGGTATTTGGAGATATCCCGAAAACAGGCCAAATGCTGAAAAGAATTTGGTTTTTTTAACTTTTAATTTTGCTTTATTTTTGAGCGTTTTATCATTTGTAATGTCGTAATTAATTTTCTCTATATGTATTCCTTCAATTTTGTTTGGTAGTTTTAAAGGTTGATTAGAATAATTTTCTGTTTTGTATTTTATAAACTCCGGTGGGAATATTTAGATGAACTTCTATTAAAATATCACTATCTTCTTTATTCATTATGATTTTACAAATTTTACAAATGGGATGATCCATTTTCATGTAAAGGTGTCTTCCACTTTTCTTTTCCTTTATTATGCTAACTGATGCTCCTGAGTCTATTAATAATCTGTATTGTTCTCCGTTATTAACTCTTCCGTACACGGATTGTAATCGTCCACACAAGGTTGATATTTGACCTTTAATGTTTTAATAGTTTTAATTATATTTTTCGCGTCAATTTTTCCTTAATTTTGATTTTGTATTATTTTTATATTATTTGTTCTATTTGTTTATTGTTAAACATCTGATTGCGAATCGTTATCACCGAAATGACTTTTGTTATGGGATGAGAGTGACAATTTTTTAATGAAATTAATAACACACTTTAAAGGCAGAAATAAGACTGAGTTGCAAATACGTTTTGCAGCTTATGTCGAATATAAAACAATACACACCGAGAGAAAAAAAATGTTGTAACTTCTTTCTTTTGAGTTGTCATGCTAATTTTATGAAGTCAAGTAGTAATGACTGGAGAGCCAAGTCGTTTTGACTTGGCTCTTCAGTTGAGTCTTTAGCTTTCGTTTGTCAATTTACTACTGATATCAATCCAGCCATTGACATTACTTGAGGTAGCCAGGTTAAAACTGCCTGGCTGTCAAATTGTGCTGACTTGGGTATAAGAGGTTATGTTAACGCCTGTGTCGGTCAAGTAGTTTTAACAAGGGTCTCCGGTTGGTATATCCTAGTTTATTTTCTCCGTGCAGGTAAGGATATATAATTTTACTGACTATAACAATGGGTTAAATTTTGAATTTTTTGAAAAAAAAATTATCTTTTGAAAGAGCAAGGAAAAACCTACCGAAAACATGTAGGTCAAATTTTTTTTTTACTCTACTACCTTCTGGGCACAGAATCGTCTCTGTTCTAGAAACGTTCCTAAAACATTTTTTGAACGTTTCATCTCCACTCCTGTCCTAAAATACAATTTTTTAGCAATTTCTTGTTTCATACTTATTCAAAATCTTCATGCATAGTACTAAATACTGTGAAAATATTAGCCCGATTAAACAAAATGTAATTTTGACATTGGTATATTTGAGAAAATTTTCTCCACATGTAAAATGGCTGCTCTCTGTCAATGTTGTTATCGAATTGTCATAAGCAATACAGAAAGATCCATTGTTTTCTTCATTTGCGAAATTGGTTAAAAGCAACATGACAAGTGAAATTGATAAATTTTGAGGTCAAAATTAGAAATTTTCAGTGATTTTTTATGAATGCACATCTCTGGAAAATAAAAGGTATATCAACGTTAACATTCAATGGAGAGAAACAGTCTAAACTGTCTTCATGAACGTTTGAGTAGTCTATTAAATATCTTGTTATTTTGCTGATGAAGAATTGTTAAAAATAAAAGATTTAATTTCGTTTGCTATGCGTGAAAATTGACAATCCGAAAAGAAATAAAAAATTTGTTACGTAGAGTTGCTCCCCCACGAAGTGAATAATTTAAATACATCAGATGAATTTACCATTTTGTAAGAAGTGCAGGTCCGAGAACAATTTACCTTGCAAGAGGAATTGGAATTTAAATTGCAGCAAAACTGTAATAAAGCAGAAGATTCACATTTCAAAAATTGTTCTAAAGAAAAATACTCTGATTCTGTTTGAAAGAGTGAGATAAGTGCTCTTGAAAAAATTGTTCTAAAGAATAATATTTGCATTGAGCGTACGATTATTTAATGACCATTAAATTACTAGTGTGGAATCTGAACGAACTTTTTCTGCTAAAGGATATCTCTGTAATAAACTTAGTAATAGTTTGGCAGATAATACTATCGATACCTTTTGTTTTTTAATATCTCATTTTCAAAATAAAAATTGATAGATTTCTTTTAATGGAAAAACTTACATTAATTTAAAACTACTTCATTTACATACAAATTTAGTTTTACAATTGAGGTTGAGCAATAATAATAGTCTTGTCTTGCGAGATTGACACCAGTGCAGGATTGCAAGCCCTACCGTCGGGATGCTGATTACAAACATAGAGATAGATTTTCTAAATACAAAATGGCGCAAATTGGGGGTTAAAAATAAAAAAATCCTCAAATGGGTGTAAAATTTAAGTTTAGAACATTTCTTTTTAAATTCATCGGATTCGTTCAAATTTCGTCACTCGGGAGTTTTTGGGGTCTCTGATTAACAATATGATGTCCGATTTACAAAATTCAAAATGGCCGATCCAATATGTCGGTCAAGTAGTTAAAGTAGTCTCCGGTTGGTATAACCTAGTTTTTTTTCTCCGTGTATTTATATATGTAATACATGACCAAAAAGACACATATAATTACACTATTTAATACATTTATAATTATTATAATTTTAAAAGATGATATGGTTCTACTTGTACTCATAGAGCGGTACACTGTGGCACTCTTATACTTATTAATTTTATTTACGCTATTTATTGTTATTTATCATTTTTAATCTCGCTGAATGTTGCTGATTGAATGTGAGGTCGTTATTAAAAAATTTTAAATGGCAGATGTATAAATTTTGAAAATTGATGGATTTGACTAAAACTTGGTATTTCACTGCAAAATCAAGTGTCTCATTTTGAGACGTTTTGTCCCCATATTTGAAACACATAAAATTTCTTAGTCCACATATTTGAAAGAGATATGTGTCTCATTTTAAGACGTTTAAAGTGTTTTACACATTTAGCAATGCATTTTGAGACACGTGTTTCGACTATCCGTCTCACAGTTAGGAGACATGATATGTGTCTTATACGAATTGAGTTACGTTAATTTTTTCAAAATGAGACACGAGATGAAATTAAATGTCTCAATATAAAACAGATTTTGTATCTCTATGGTGTAAACGCTTAAAGCAACTCATTTTGAGACACTTGTGAGTTACCAGTTTTTGCAGTATTGTTCAAAATGGTGGTTTGAAAATTCGTATTAATTAGGGGAGACCGGGGCGTAATGGCTAACTTTTCACTCTTTGTTGTTTTACTCGGACACTTTTGTCCTAATTGAATGTTTATCTCTCAGAAAAGTTACTCTGGTATCTCAGCTTACTTTTAAGACTACGAACGTCCCGATATGACTCTTGCTTTTTATTCTACAGCAGTTTTTCTGGAGCAATGCAGAGCTCCAAAATACGTCCCTAACCGGGGCGTAATGAATAACACAGGCCAACAAAATTTGATTCAATTTACTTTCCAAGAATCAGACAATACTTTTCCGAAGGATTTCGACGTGCTGAATCCGAATCCGACCTCAAAAGGGGCCCATCACGTCAGGTTTTCGAGATATTTTAACCTAAAAATGCAAAAAGCCTGTTTTTAGTTATATTTGATGTCATGAAACATCAAGAAATAATTTTTTTCTCTAAAAGGTCAATATTGAACCTAAAAGTGCTACTCTTCCCCTTTAATATCCATTTTGAAAATTTTAAAAATCTTCTATTGTCTCTGAGTAATCGTTTAATGAATTTTCTGAGTTTGTCGAATTCTTCGAAAACTGAGTAGAAACAAAGAAACTTTGATAATAAAGCAGAATTTAACTACAAATATCTAAATTTTCAATAGTTCTGAGGATTTTCGATATAACTGAATACGAATTCAATATAAGATTCACAAAAATTCAAAATGGCGTATACAATATGGCAGACGATTTATTTAAAATTGATTGTATTTCCCTAAAATATGCCATTTTTGAACCAGTCAATCTGATATTGAATTCGTATTCAGTTATATTGAAAAAACTGAAAACTATTTAAAATTTAGATGTTTGTAGTTAAATTATGCTTTATTCTCCAAGTTTTGTCTATTTCTACTTGGTTTTCGAAGTATTAGACAAACTCAGAAAATTCAATAAACGATTACTCAGAGACAATAGAAGATTTTTTAAATTTTCAAAATGGATATTAAAGGGGAAGAGTAGCACTTTTAGGCTCAATATTGACCTTTTAGAGAAAAAAATTATTTCTTGATGTTTCATGACATCAAATATAACTAAAAACAAGCTTTTTGCATTTTTAGGTTAAAATATCTCGAAAACCTGACGTGATGGGTCCCTTTTGAGGTCGGATTCGGATTCAGCACGTCGAAATCCTTCGGAAAAGTATTGTCTGATTCTTGGAAAGTAAATCTTGTCGGCCTGTGTAATGATTGCTAATTATTATCTACAGTTTCCAATTTTATTATATATTGTAAATTAAGGTTCCTGGGTATTCCGTGAATGCTATTTTTATTCAGCAATACTTCTCCTATCGCTTTTTCAATAATATTCTGTGATATTGGCACTCTCTCAATTTTTTTGTAATTTCTCATTAAAATCGTAGCTTGAAATCTACTGTTTGTAAATTTTAGACCAAAACTTAAAAATTTTGTTAAAAACACCTAAACATACTTAAACTAAGTGACAAGTAACCGCGAAAACAAACCTACACTTCGCCGATATGGTACGTTGCTTTTTATACATAGCGTATTGCATTAGCCAACACGCCCCGGGAAAAAGTAGCCATTACGCCCCGGGGGTGTTCGGCAAATATTTGCCTTTTTTTTAACAATACCGGAAGTGTGAATCAAAAATCTCGAATTGTCCCTTAAAAACAAACGTGTCAAGATCGAAACCTCATTTCAGTTTCTTTTTTAAAGCTATTTTTCAAAAAAATAGAACGAAAAAACGAAAATTTTGAAAAGTTACTTTCGTATGTCAAAAATAGTTTTTCTACTATATTTCTTACAATAATGAATAAATATTAATGAAACTTCCGACAAACTTGCAGTATACCAAGTACAATAACTTGTCTATTGTGCAAAATTATTACAATTTACGGTTTTTAAACAAATTACAATTATTCATTACGCCCCTTAGCCATTACGCCCCGGTCTCCCCTAATAAGCCCAAAAATGATAAATAACAATAGATAGCGCAAATAAAATTAATAAGTAAGAGTGCCGTAATGTACCTCTCTACGAGTACAAGTAGAGCGCGCGCGCACATGAAAAAGTTGTGCTGTATGACAATTTTTGACTGATTCACAACTTTCTCGATTTGATTCATATAGTTGACAGTTCAAGCTTTAATTTAAGCCTAATTAGAGACTTCTAGCTCGTCGGCATGATTCTCTACATGGGATCAAAAAGGCCAAAAACGGGTTTTTTGAAACTTTGAGTCCATTTTTCTCAAAATCTCGACGTGATGGGCACTTTTGGAGGTCATATTCGTGTGCAGCGATGAAAATCGTATGAGAATATCATTGTCCGATCTTTGAATAATTTTTTGTGGCGTCCAGTGATAATCAGTGATACCAAAAAGCCCCTAGTAATGAATTTCAGACATATTTAAAAAAATTAAATTTTTTCCGCCATATTGGATTCGAAATTTTGAATTTAAAAGTTTAAAAAAACCCTAAAAACCCTTGAGGAAAAAGTAATAAATAAATTTTAAAGGTTGCAAAATTTTTCAAGAGAATCTATTACCTTCTAACAATTTTTTGGGCGACATATTGGATCCGTTATTTTGAATTTTAGAATTCTGATGCTGGATTTGTAATCAGCAACCCCAAAAACCCCCGAGTAACGAACTTTAAGCCATTTTAATGTTCAGAAGTATGAATATCGACTTGTTAACTTTAAGAACGTTTTTCTAGAAATTTTATTTTAGACGTAAGGTCTTTTTTAACTTACCAAGTCATAAATTATATTTATAATAAAAAATGATTTATTATAATTATCAATAAAATTCACCAAATTGTCAGTTAATTTAAAAGGGTATTGAAAATTATATTGTATTATGTATATTAATCTTATTATAATAAGATTAATATACAAATAGGATATTTTTTTATTCCTTCAATTGTTTAACAATTTTTTTGCTTTTAATATATTTCCACCTTTAACCAAAAAATTGACAAGAAATGAATAAATGAAAAACTGGTGATTTAAAAAATGCTTATTAGAAATGGAAGTCGATTGCTTTTAAATGCCACAGGAGAAATTTGGAGAAAAATACGACACTATCGTTATTTTAGAAAATCGCCTATATTTGCGAGTAAATCCTTGAAAGTGGCAATTTTAGGTTGTACCGGAAGGACAGGTAATAAAATTGTAATGAATAAAATTTATCTTTTTGAAATAAGAAGTCCTAAATATGGTTATTTTGGTTTCATACGTATTTAAAAGAAACTTATTTTTCTTTATTTTATTTTGGTTAAAAAATAATTACAATCAACGATTTCAGCAAAAAGCGAATATTAAATAGAATTTATGTTTAGTATTTGTTTATTTAGTAATTTTGTACTTTATTAAATAATTTTTTAATTTTCTTAGTAAGTTTTTATTTTTCTTAATAATATTCTAATTTGTTTAGTAATTTTCTATTCTACTTAATGATTTTCAAATTTATATAGTAATTTTCTACTTTATTTAATGATTTTCGAATTTATTTAGTAATTTTCTATTTTCTATAACAATTTTCAAATTTATTTAGTAATTTTCTATTCTATTATTCAATATTTTTTTGTACGTTACTGAAGTTCGTAACGTTTATAATAATAATTTAAAAAATAAAAATTTGCAATGAAAATATTGCTTTTGGCGTAAAATAGTTATTTTCGTACATTGTACAAAATTTAGGGAGTTGATGGACTCGGTAGGTGGGAGTAAAATTTTGTGAGTTAAGAATCAACTCCAAAGGAGAATTAATTTAAAAGCTTGTTAGTTTTACTGTGTAAATTTTAAGTCCCTTCGTTTTAACTATCAAATGTGTGCGACTTTTATAGAATCCCATTAGGAGTTAAAATTTAACTCCCATTTTTTATAGTGTATTAAAGGCGCAAAATAGGTGATTGGGACGATGGTACCATTGCTGACAATTTATATATATATATATGAGTGAATTTTTGGGGAGAAAGGTACGATTTTTTTTAAACGAAAGCTGAGGTTTTTTCCTAAAAGGACATATAAATGGTAAAGTGGGACTAGAATGTTTAAACATTGAAAAAAAGTTTTCTACTCGCCGGAGCGCTCAAACCCCGGTTTTTAGCTCCGTTTAGGAGAAAATTCCTTTTTGGATTTTTAAACATTCTAGTCCTACTTTATCATTTATATGTCTTATTAGGAAAAAACCTCAGCTTTCGTTTAAAAAAAAATCGTACCTTTCTCCCCCAAAAATTGAAATTTATTTTTATTTTTGATTTTTTTCGGTCAAAATTTTTTTTTTTCAAAATGCTTATTTTCAATCGAAAGAGCATGAAAAAACCTTTCCAAAATGTACTTTGTCAAATTTGTATGTTTAATTGTTTAAGAGTAAAAAATTATTGAAATAAGCATTGTACTGAAAAACACAAAAATTTAACCCCCTCCCCCTCGGAAAATATTGGACTAGGTAAAAAAATATTTTCATGAAAAATTACTATCTATGAGTACTACAAAAGCCCCAAGTTTTGCTACGATTGGAGAAAAATTTTTCTCCACCTTGATCACTTGACATGAAATCGCTCATATATATATATATAATTAAATACTTTTATACACTGAATTAATATATTCTCTCTAAAAGAAAAGTGTGCTAAAATAAGAAAAAGAATAAGAATTAATCTTTGAATATTTATTGAAATCTAGGAAGATGTTTGTCCTTATTTTTGAAGCAATCTGCTTTAATTGATGAATTGGCACTTTATGATATTAAATCGTTTCGCGGATTATCAATGGAATTAAATTGCATTGACACAAACTCTAAAGTGAATTATTCTGAAACTGATGAGCCTTCTTTGAAAGAAGTTTTAGAGAACGCAAAAATAGTGATGATCACTGCCGGTAAATCATATTCGAGCACTTTACCAAACGATGATATTCTCTATGATAATGCTCTCATTTTGGCCGAAATTTTTCCTGAAATAATCAAATCCTGTCCCGATGTAAGTCTAGCATAAAAATATATGTATAAAATAATTTTGATTTTGAATTAATTCTAAATTTTCTGAAATATTATTATTTATCCTAATTTTTAATTTGGATTTCAATTATTTAAAAAAATGTAATAAAATTCGTTGTAAGAATTAATTTATTTGTATAAATAATAACATTTTTCATGGAATTTAAATTATTTTTCATTTAATACAATTTTTATTAAATTCCTCGAAAAATGAAATTATTTTCAAACATTTCTTTCAAGAATTCAATTACATTTGACAAATAATAGAATTCTTCGTTAATACTCAAATATTTTCAAAATCTACTATTTTTTAATTTAAAAGAAATGTAATAAAATTCGTTGTATGAATATAATTATTTTCATAAATAAAACAATTCTTTACAGGATCTCAATTACTTTTAATACAGTTTTCTCCGCTTACAGCAAGACTGCGATGCGCGAGGGGACAACGAAAACTATGCGCGTCCCCTTATAGCATCCAGCCCCTCAATTAATTTTCAAACTTTCATCAATATTCTTCGAAAGAAATAAATTAGCAATTATCAGTTATTTTTAATAATTTTTATTTCTTCAAAAGTTTCTAGACAATTTTCAAATGAGATTTTTTTTATACGGAAATTCTTTAATTGAGTATTTAGAAAATTTGTCAAACAATATTTTTTAAAAAAGAAACAAAAGCATAAACAAACACTAACTTTTAAGTGTGGACAGACAGAATTAATGAAAGAATGAAATACTAAGATTATTATTATAGTTAAATTATATCAATAAATTAATAAACTAATAATTTCCAACAACGATCTCTAAGCTTATAATAACTTAACTTTCAGGATCAGTTAGAGAAAAAAATTTTAATTCTGATGTTATAGCTTGAAAAGTAAAAAGTGTCTTTTTCAACTCACTCTACTCTAATATTAATTAGTAATAATTATTATAATATTAATAATAATATGTTGAAATGTTAAAAATTGTACTTAAAGTAAACAATTCTTTTTTTGGACACACAGAGAAAAATGATGATAAATGACAGTCAATATATTCTATTATTTATGCGAGTTTTATAGTTTTGAAAATAGGAAAATAAATCATTGTGTGCATATGCTTGAGCACAAATAAATATAAGTAGATTTAGATACAGCTTGGTCATTTTATCAGTGTGATAAATTATCGCAGGCAGATCCTCGGAATGCAAAACAATTACCCACCCGTAAGTAAAATTGCCTTGCAATTTGGCCTTGAGGGGTGGGTGTTAAAATAGCAGAATCAAAATTAATGAAAACGCATAAAGGAGACGAGGCCAACTGCAATACATGCACTCGCTTTTATCCGCTATTTATCTGCGTTACAACTTCTTTGTGACATAAATACGAAGTATATAATACTGTACTTTTTTTGCTGTTTTTGTTTTATTTTGTTGTTTTTTTGTGCATTTATATACACGTGAGGCAGATGTTCGAGAAACATGTATTTACTATACACAACACAGTGCTTTGGACACATTACGCAAATTATATCGTTATTTCCAATTATCCACATTACAGTAAATCTATTAATAAAATTCAGAAATTAATCAAATTCAATTGTATGTTCTTTAAAAATGAAAAATAAATCAATTATGAACCTAGAATTATTTAAAAGATAATAAATAAAGTTTATGGAGATACAATACTCTCAATTATTTTTACATTTAGTATAAAATTCAGTATACTGAATTTTACTGAATTTAACAACTAAGAAATTTTTTATTTCTAATTTAAGTTTTAATATTTCAAATTTAATTTTCAATTTTTAGGGTTATGTATACTCGTGTGTCCGTCCCAGCGATGCAAAAATGGCTTTCCCTCTTATTAACTTCTACATTTTTTAACGTTATAAGCTAAAATTCGGTACACATACTTATCCTTATACGCGCAGATTACAGGAAAAATATAGGAAACCTGATTGGCGGAAATAATTGAATTCGAGCGACGTATTTTACTAAAATTTTAAAAAATAATTTAATTCCTGAGAAGAATTTTATTATTTCATTAAAATAATTGAATTTTTGAGCGGATCTTTAATATTTTTTTAGTAATTGGATTTCTAGAACAATTTCATTATTTATGAAAATGATTCAAAGTTTGCAGAGAATTTTATAAATAAACATTTTTAATTGATGTTATATTTTTGAGAAATTTGTTAATTAAGTATAGTTGATAGTAAAAATAAATGAATTTTGATAAATTTTTGTTAATAATTAAATTTACTAAGAGATTAATTTTACTAAAATTTGTGAGAATAATTATTCTATTCCAACAATTAGCGAATATGAAGTTGAGCAAATATAGAGAAAAGGAAAAAGTATTATTTAGTGTCACAAATAGTAGCAAGTCGTAGAAAACGTAGAAAATAGTAGGTTTTAGTAGACGACTGCAAAGCCTATTACTAAAACCAAGAACAGATTTGAAAATAATTTTTAATGTAATTAAATAGGAAACAGTTGAATTTAATTTTTTAATTTTGTAATTTAATTTTTAAATTTGTCATGTAATTTTATAATTATTTTCCTTAGGCATTAATAGCAATGACGACGAATCCTGTGAACAGTCTAATACCAATGGCAGCAGAAATGTTAAAAATGGCTGGCATTACTAATCTAAATCGCCTTTTTGGTGTGACAACAATAAATAGCATTAGAGCAAATACACTGACGGCGGATATTCTTGGTGTCGATCCAGAATGTGTTGTTGTTCCAATAATTGGTGGTAATTGTCCAAAAACATGTGTACCACTATTTTCGAGCGCAAGACCATGCAACAGTTTTACTCACGTCAGTTTTTTGTTTTTATATTTAAAATCAAATTTCTCTTTCATTTTGAACTTTATAATTTCAACAAAAAAGGAATTTCAATTTAATTTTGTAAAAATTTAATTTAATTTTATAAAAATAAAATTAAAAAACAATTACAAATTAATAGAATTTCTTTTAATTTTTTAATTTTCAGGAAGAAATCGGCAAATTAACGCATGGCGTAAGAAAAGCAGATCAAGATTTTCAGCAAAAATATTCCGATGTAGAAAATTCGTTACACTTAATGGAAGGCTATGCTGCTGCAAGATTTTGTATGTCGTTGTGTAAAGGTGAATATTGAAAAAAATAAAATTTATAACAATTTTAAAACTTGTAATATAAAAATCTAAAAGAGAAAAAAACCGAGAATATAATTATGAAAATGTGCAAATGTTATTAAAAAGGCATAAAACTACCGCCGCAAAGAAAATTATGCTAGTGGAAAAAAATGGATTAATTAAAATGAAATTATGAATTTAATAAACAGCTTTACGGGATCGAACGGAGGTGGTGGAATGTGCTTATGTTCGATCTTGTGTTATTCCGGAAGTGACGTATTTCGCCTCGCCTTTGAGGCTAGGTCCATGCGGAATTCAGATGCATTTAGGTGTGCCACCTCTTTCAGATTCAGAATGCAAATTACTTGAAGTTGCAGTACCTGAATTGAGGGAAGCAATTAAAATTGGAGAGGTAATTTACATTTTATATTTCAATGACAAACATTTTTTTCCATACAAACAATTGCTTGTGATTTCATTTTTGATGAAATATATGTTCTTTCATTATTATTTTCATTTAAACAGATAGATAGATTATTAGGGTTGCTATAAAAATCCATATAGAATTTTGACTTTTCCTCTGAATTTTTGAATAATTTTAGATTCAAACTGTAAAGAAACAATTATTTACTAATTTACTAATAAATTAGGGTCATTTGAGGTAAATGTAAACAGTAGATGTTTCAGCTAAATTTACAAATTTAAAAATAAGTACGACGTCAATATTTTTACCTTAGCTCACCTACAAGATGTTCTGAGTATTGCCAATATTTTATTTCGACAATTGGCAATTCCATAGTGTAAATTTTTTTAATGCAAAAAAGATTAAAAAGCAAAGTTTTACTGTTTTAGTATTTTGTCTCGCATTTGCATAAAAATAAATTAAAAAATCTAACTAACATTTTTCATTCTTCCTTATCAATGCCTTAACAAAAATTGACTTTGATTTTTGATTTTCGTCAATTTAGTTAATAAATAATTAAGTGCTTACATTTTAAAAGAAAATAATTGAATAAATTTGCTTCTATTTTACAATTTCATTACTTTGGCAATGTAAAATTACATAGAAAAGGAAATTAGGTCTTCTTTCATACCTCCTTCGTGTTAGTCAGTTGCAGGCTTGCAGGTATAGACCTGCACAGTATTGCATAATTTATGATTGACCGCCATATTGGATCCACCATTTTGAAATTTAAAAATTCGATTTTATATTCATATTCAGCAACTTTTAAAACTTCTTTTTACCAAGTTGAATAAAAATTTATTAAAATTTGTTCAAGTTATTCAAGTTTTTACACTACTAATTTTGTAATGGAGCAATTCCATCTGAAACGATCAACGATTTTTCTGTATTGTTATCAATTTTCTTGCAAATTTTTTTCCTTATAGTTTTAAGAATAAAAATGATAAGGTGAAGACGATTTTGAAAATTTTGAAAAAAATTTGAGAATACACAAATTTGAAAATCTATGTATTTTTTCAAAATAAGATAACTCCGGTTATTTTCAATATTTTTCAAATTTTTTTTCATTTTCTCAGTATATTTAGTCCTTTTAAAATAAATTTAAGAAAAAAAAAATTTCAATATATTGAAAATTTTCAAAAAAAATTGTTTATTAGTTATTGAAAAACACCCCCCTTCCGATTTTTTTAATTTTTTTATAGTGATAGCCAAAAGTAACAAGAATTTTTTCCAAAAAATTTTATAGTGGGATCGTGATAACTTTTCGAAAAATCAATTAAAAAGTCTATGCCGGCCCGTCGAAACTGACGCACGCCGCGCATGCTCTGTGTTACGTATATGTGCTTTAGTGTATATAGAACTGAATGTGTATGTCTGAATATTTGTCAACTTAATAGCTGAAATCTCTGGGCACTGGATTAATAGTTATTTTCATAAAAAGGGCGCAAAATAGGTGATTGCGACGATGGCAAAATTTCGGGACCTCGGGACACAATTTCGCCATCGTCGCAATCACCTATTTTGCGCACATGTTGCGAACATAATTTTTTGTCCAAACTGCACGGAAAGTATATCATTGAGGGCACGAGCAGTGAATTCTTCTTAATGATTTTTTCGATTTACATAATCTTGCCCTCGCTACAATTATTTTTTAGGTCCGAGGTGTGAACAAACTTTCTTGTCCTTCCTGGACAAAAAGCATTTCATTTTGGACACAAACTGTATATAAAAAGTTAAATAGATGTAAAAGAAACAAGCATGGGCGGAAAATAATTTGCGTCCATTTCCCCTACCCTTGGGTGGTAATGAGTTACTTTGCGCCCGTTCTAGGTGCCCGAAACGACATACTTTCCGTGCAGGTAGGACAAAAATACGATTTTTATTTCACATCTTTCTTCAGATGTACATTTTTCCCCTTAAATCTTAGGCTTTAAAAATCTACCACAGCGTAGTCCTAAAAAGGACTGATTGAAATTTGAATGTTACTCGTGTGGAAAAATTTTAGGGCGCCGACAAAGCGCTTAAGAGACCGCCTAACGTCTTTCTAGACCAAGGACAGACGGTCTTGTCGAGCGGTTGTTCAGAATTGAAACGAAACTTCCACGGTATCGTCTAGAATAGACCAGCGTATCTGGTCTGATCAGTAGTGACAGTAAATTCTACTCTACGTCTATTAAAAATTTCTCATTATATGTTATGACAACTATTCTTAGCATGATAAGACTTAATTATATTTGAAATAATTTTAATGACTTTTTTACATAAAAAGTATAAAAAAATATTCACTTCAACTTTCTTTAAGCGTATGTCTTTGTGCCCCTCCCAATCTTTGGCATTGGAGATAGTAGTCTTTTTGTAAAATAAAATTTACTGCAAATCAAAACAGCCGGATGAAACTAGCAGTTGTATTCAGCACCAATCATTAGGCGTCAACCACTAATTAATGAAATTAATAAATAGAAACTTACTATATTTGCTATTTACACGGAAAAACTTTGTATAATAGTTCCTGTTAAACTCACAATGTATTTTTAGTAAACTGACTACTAAAGTGGGGAAAAAGTGGTCACTAGACGAGATTTATAATTTAATAGAAGTTTTTATAATACTATTTGATCTCTTTTTTTGCAATATTTAGTAGTCAAGTTATGAGAAACTCGCCTATGATATACGAAAGAAAGTAAATATAGAAAAAGTGAATGCCAAAATTTTTATTTTCTATATTCGAAAAAATGATATTTTCTTCGCGCCGCGTTTACAATTTAGTAGTCAAACGATCAAAACTGCACGCATACAAACGAGCACCACTGTTCGTGTAGTCACACATAACCACTCAATCTCACATACATGCGTGCTCAAGTCAAATGGTTGCTGTCATTCCACCTGGTTCTCTTTTAATAATTCATTATACAAAGAATAATGGATATTAAGAATCTTAATGCATTAGATATTAAAAAAGGATGCTAATGCATATCATCTAGATGTTAAATATATATATATATATATATATATATATATATATATATATATATATATATATATATATATATATATTATACTTTGTAAATGTGAGGTTATGTGTCAACAAGTCTTCCGTATTTTCGGTATTTTCCAATATCGATCTGTCGATATACTACTTGAATTTTAACGCTGCAAGATATATTTCACAATTTTATTTAAGAGGATTTTTCTAAATTTCTCTATGTTTATATAATTATTTTTAATAACGGAGAAAATTGTAATTGCCGCATTAATGTGAATTTTTTTAATAATAAATTGAAATGTTTCTTTTGAATACATATAAAGACAACTTATTCTGATTTCATAGTTTTTAACTTAAAATTATTTAATTTAATCTTTTTTTTAATATATTTCACAAATCACAATATATGCAAGAAATAAAATTTTAAGTTAATAAAAAATATTTATTCTAAATCTTAGCTATAAATTTCTACAAAGAATAAAAATTTAATCAAAAGGATAAATAGTTTTACGAAATTATGATAATTCTGTCCATTTCAAAAATTGACCTTATTAATTTTAAATATAATTGATTTTGTGAATTTTATTTAACAAACAAATGTGGGAATTTTGGTAAGAATTCTACCAACAAAAGGTCGGTTCCCAAATAAACCGATAAATAAATAATTCTGTCAATTTGGATTAATAATTAGAACACTTCGTTTATTTATAATTGAGAAAATACAAAAATATGTATGCAACGTCGAATATCTCAATTAGAACTAAATATTCACACTCTCACTTCATCACTCTGTAGCACGAAGGTGGGGAGAACCTAAAGGCGAGTTCTCATCGACGAAATGACAAAACTTGAGCGAACCACCACACACTCTCCTCCTAGTGACAACGATATGAACAACAAAAAATTTAAAAATTCAAAAAAAAAGAAATTATTTCAGAACAAAGAAAAAAAATAAAAGATGCGCGAACTTTCATACGTTTCAACTCACACACATCACACCAGAAAAAAAATTATTATTAAAACTATATAATACTTCTTAAAGAAAAAAAAAATTTTAATCCTTAAAGGTTCTTTTTTAATCCTTAAAAGTTACTCTCTTTTTTAAAATATTAGGAACAAATTTCTTTGGTTTTGATTTAACCTTTAATGGCAATTCCCTGATAGGTGTTTCGATGTTTATAGCAACATCCGATCGATCGTTCAAAACAACAGGATCCTCGATTCCAAACGGAATCAGCGACTCAACAGGATTCACGTTTTCAGGAGATTTAGAGGCAGAAGGCATGTCTCTCCGTTCAAAATCGATATTTACAGGAATTGTTGACGGTAATTCTGATTTAAGAATTTCTGAGGAATCGAGTGCTGTGTACGCTGGTTTAAGATTCTCAACCGAAACCCGCTTCGAAATTCCATCAACATCTATCTCAAAGACGCGATCTGAAATACGATTGATAACACGAAATGGTCCAGTGTATGGACATTGAAGCGGTTTCTTTATGATTTTAACAGTTCTTAAAAATACGTGAGAACAAGTTGTTATGTCCTTATGGACAAAAATTTTGCGTTTGTGGTGGTGAGAAACAGGAACTGATTTAATCTCGCGCATATGATCTCTAAATTCGGCGAAAAATGCACTGGAATCAGAAGGAGAATCAGATGGCAAGAAAAATTCACCTGGAATGCGCAAAGTCCTCCCAAAAACAAATTCCGCAGGAGATGCCCCGCAATCCATCACCGATGTTCGAAGACCTAAGAGAACAGTAGGTAAGACCTTAACCCAACTTGAAGAAGATCGACACATTATGGCTGCTTTGAGAGTCCTGTGCCAACGCTCCACCATGCCGTTGGATGCGGGATGGTAAGCGAAGGAACGGATTCGGCAGCAACCAGAGATCTGAAGAAGAGCGGAAAACAACCTGGATTCGAACTGGGTACCCTGATCGGTCGTCACCGTCTGGGGGGATCCATATCTCGAAATCCAGGTGTCCGTGAAAGCACGGGCCACAGTGACAGCCTCTATATTCCTGATTGGAATGGCCTCAGGCCAGCGGGAAAAACGGTCGATGATGGTCAGACAATATCGAAAGTCCTGATCAATTGGAAGCGGTCCAACAATATCCATATGGATATGTTCGAAGCGTGTCTCAGGAGCAGCGAAATGAGCGGGAAGAAGAACATTATGCCTGGAAATTTTGGACTTTTGGCAATCAATACAATTTTTGCAAAATTGGGTGATTTGTTTGTGCATTTCGGGCCAAACATACCTTTTTGAAATAGTTCTGTTAAGAACACGAGCACTAGGATGCGACAACGAATAAAAAGATTCTACAGAAACGTCACAAAACAATCCAACATTGTCCGGACCAAAAACGAATCTCTTCAATCGAATAGACCACTCACCGGTAGTTAATGCTCTCTGAAGTTCCTGATCCTGAGCCTGAACCTCAGCAAGTTCTAAAAGTTTAATTTCAGGAGAAAGAACAACCGTCTCGACCCTGGAAAGTGCATCTGCAACAACATTATCCGAGCCACGACAATGCTCAATATCTACCGAGAACTGAGAAATATACGAAAGTTGACGCTGCTGACGAGGCGATGCCTTTGCAGAAGTTTGTTTGAACGCGTAAATGAGAGGCTTATGATCGGTAACGATGCGAAAAACACGTCCCTCCAAAAAATGTCGAAAATACTTGATGGATTCGAAAATTGCAGTTAATTCGCGATCATAGGTACTGTAATTCTTTTGAGAAGGAGACAATTTCCTTGAAAAGAAGGCCAGAGGTCTCCATGAATCAGAGATAAATTGCTCCAAAGCAGCACCCATTCCGAAGTCGGAAGCATCAGCAATCAAAC
The DNA here is from genome assembly GCA_032872475.1 of Leptopilina myrica (nomen nudum). Taxonomy (NCBI): domain Eukaryota; kingdom Metazoa; phylum Arthropoda; class Insecta; order Hymenoptera; family Figitidae; genus Leptopilina; species Leptopilina myrica (nomen nudum). The sequence continues at coordinate 28,790,797 of CM065460.1, read as the reverse complement.
GAGTTTCAGCGTTAGGTTCCGGATGAAAAAGGAGAACCGAATCAGCAATTCTGCCCTTAATCTGCTCGAAGGCGTGGTCAGCTTCAGGAGTCCAAACTATTAAGGTTTTATCATTCTTTTTGGATGACGAGAGAAAACTGTTGAGAGGTAAAAGGATATGAGCCGCATGTTTAATACTGCGTCTGTAAAAGTTAACAAGCCCCAAAAATCTATGCAGATCGGAAACAGTTTTAGGTTTAGAATAAGTTACGACAGCCTGAACCTTGTCTGGGGTAGACATAAAACCATGAGCGTTGACAACATGACCAAAAAACTCTATTTCACTCTGTCCGAATAGACATTTGCCAACATTGATACGCAAACCATAATGCTTGAGTCGACGAAAAACTTCATTCAGATGATTCTCATGCTCAGCGGGATTAGTTGAAGCAATGAGAGTATCATCAATATAGACGAATACATATTCAAGGTCACCAAGGGCCCCGAAAATGTATCGCTGAAAAGTTTGACCGGCATTACGCATGCCGAAAGTCATCATCATGAATTCGAATAATCCGAATGGAGTGATGATAGCCGTTTTTGGAATGTCATCCGGAGCAATAGGAATCTGGTTGTAAGCAATGTGCAAATCCAATTTGCTGAAAATGGTTCTACCAGATAATTGAGAGGAAAAGTCATGCAGGTGAGGAACTGGATAACGATCCGGTTCCGTAACCGAATTGAGGCGACGATAATCACCACAAGGACGCCACTGTCCATCCTTTTTAAGTACCATGTTGAGAGGCGCAGCCCAGGAAGCACTTGAAGGACGACAAACTCCTAACTCCGTCCAAGTCTGGAATTGAGTCTTCGCTGCTTTCAATTTCTCAGGTGAAAGACGCCGTGCTCGTTCAGCAAGGGGGGGACCTGTGTCAAAATATGATGATAAACATCCCGAGTAGAATTGGTAAGACCCTGCGACAATCCGGTAACCTCAGGATACCTCGATAAAATCTCCGCATAAGGAGCGTTATGATCAATAGTGCTTATAGTGGACGAAGAAACTTTACGGACCTCAAAATTGACATCCAAATTGGTAAGAGAGTACATCAATTTCCGCTGACCAAGATCGACAACAAGATTGTGATAAGCCAACAAATCCGCCCGATAATTGGATGAGGAACAGCAGCCATGCAGAAATTCCAATCGATGCTTCGCCTGAGTCCAAGATCCAACCTCATACGTCTGTCACCAAATGTCGGTATCCTAGGGTTGTTAGCCGCAAAAAGACAAAAATCTGAAGGACTAAGTTTGGTATTTTTTTGAACAGGGAGGAGAGAAATGTCCGCACCAGTGTCGATCAGAAAAAGCAACCCGGAAGTACGATCACGAATGTGGAGACGTTTAGAAGGTACGCCGAAATCAACAGTCTCAAGATGAAGAGGCGTGACTAGTTTTCCGAGGATCTACCAACATTCGATTTTCCCGAAAAAGAGCATGGTTCCTTGCATTTGGTTGCCTTGTCTCCAAACTTATGATGGTACCAACAACTCGACCTGGTGTCACGAGATGACGAACGAGATCTATTGCTGCCTCGAGTTCCATGATATCCGGATCGCGAACGATGATTGGTAGATTGGAAAGACTTACTACTCAGCGCATCAACCCGAGCACACAAATCGCTAATTTGATCCTGGATAATCGAGAGAGGCTCAGAAAGTGATTTAGACTGAGAGATAGGCACCGCATCAACAACAGAACAAGATGGAGAAATGTTAGTGGTCTCGTAGACCTTATCGGCTAAATCAGCTAACTCCTGAATTGTGGAAACCCTCGATGCAGCCAGAATAGCGCGAGTAGAAGGGGGTAGTTGGTCAAAGAAAACGGATTTAACAACCTCATCACTACAATTTATATCGCCCAAATTTCGTAATCTGGTTAAAATAAGGGATGGTTTTCCATCAGTGGGAATATCTCCCTTAAGAAATTGCCGAAGTCGAGATTCGACTGAAATTGAGTAAGTAGAAATGATTCTTGCTTTCAGTTGTGTAAACAAATTCGCAGGGACTGGTCGAAGCGTCAAGATATCGCGAGCACAAATCAAAACTTCCGGATCGAGTTCAGCAATTATGTAATTGGCCCTGGTTGATTAAGAGGTGATGCGATGATTCTCAAAGACAGATGAAACCTGCATGAACCAGAACTCATTAGAAACAAATCGAGGCAGCCTAGGACTGCGATAGGCCTCAATTCGCGGAAAATCACGAATTTCATTCATACCCTCAGAAACCCTGTTCAACTGTCGCTGCAAAACCTGGAATTGCTCATCGCCAAGAATCTGACTCTCCCTGAGATCCCCGCCCTCAGCCATAATGAAGGCAAGAAAGAAAAACTGTCTCTCACCAACACAAAAACAAATCAGCGGTAAAATAAAATAATAAGAAAGAAAAAGATTCAGTATGATGGAACCACAAAAGCAGTGTTTTCTGAATAAAAGTTTGTCAATAAATAAACAATCAAGACAATGAAAACCCCAATTGAATAATAACAATCAATGCCCGACCCTGAAAACGATCGGAAATTGCCGCGTGACAAAAATGTAAACACACTATTTCAACAAGTTAGAAAAATAATCTTCATAATCAAATATAATTTTTCACTAAATAAAATCATGTTAAAAATAAAAATAAAAAGAATAAAATAAATGAAAATGAAACTCACGACAAAAAATAGGTAATCAAGCACACTGTTACCATAAAAACAAAATAAGCGATGAATCTTCTTTCAGTGGTGATGTGTCCCGAGATGCAAATTCCGAACGTGCAGAAGAACATGTTGATGGCAAGGTAAGATATATCCTCTTAGAACATTCCTTGACAGAAAAATTGTGAAAACTAAGCAGATGCTCCCTCAGCAACTTGAACCGGACACTCGGCCGATGATTGCATCCATCAGTTGAATCATGAAAGAGATGTATTCATGAAAATGTGAAACTATGTTTCAACATTGAACGGAAGAGAAAAAAAATACAGGTAAAAAAAAAATAACGTACCTGGTGCGTGGGCTCCGTTAAAAGCCCATGCATAAGAGTCGAAAGCGCTTCGAATACAATAAGTTCACAGCCAGACAGGTAAAGCAGGTGATAAATGTAAAAAAGTTGTCAGTCGTGCTGGTGGAGATGCTGAAGTGTTGAAGTATCGTGTAATCTTGACGAAAAAAGTAACGATGATCACAATCCATCAATTTCGGAGGACGATGTGATGAAAAGTGTTGAATTCCTTAAAGATGGCGGACACACGTGCGAGAAGCGTGGTCCGATCGAAAAACTCCAAAAGTTGACAAAAAAGTATTTAATATTTCAAAATTAAATCAGGAGTGAGCATGAAAAATTCTTCTTAATCTCGTAGAGGTAGAATGCTGCTCAGATGCTTTTATGTAGACTTGATATGTATGGATTCATAACAGAATGAAAGCATGCGTGTTGCAAAATTGCTCCAAAAATGAAATTGAAAAACAACTCAAGTCGGCAGGTCACCAGTGTGGGAATTTTGGTAAGAATTCTACCAACAAAAGGTCGGTTCCCAAATAAACCGATAAATAAATAATTCTGTCAATTTGGATTAATAATTAGAATACTTCGTTTATTTATAATTGAGAAAATACAAAAATATGTATGCAACGTCGAATATCTCAATTAGAACTAAATATTCACACTCTCACTTCATCACTCTGTAGCACGAAGGTGGGGAGAACCTAAAGGCGAGTTCTCATCGACGAAATGACAAAACTTGAGCGAACCGCCACACAAATATTATTTAATACAGCATTTAACAAATTTTCTCCCAAGTGTCAATACAATGTTTTGGATTAGTATATAAGAACAGTGACTTACTTTCTTGATATGAATTGTATATGCGTTCCGTCGGTTAAAGTGTGCGTTACTTTATCAGTATGTTAGGCATTAGATTAGGTTGCGTTCAAATAAGATATCAATCGTCATAGGTAAAATAGATTTCTACCTGACATATTAGTATGAGATGGCGACAATCTGCCCTTGTCACTGACATTCGACATTGTTTTTTAGTGAAATCATGAATTTTAAATTTTCATCAACTGACTACTAAATTTTATAAGTCTGGTTCTGTTCCGTGTTTTAATAGTCAGACTACGAAATATTGATACCGTCGCAGTTTTTCCCCACTTTAGTAGTCAATTTACTAAAAACACATAGTGAGTTTATCACAAACTAGTATACAAAGTTTCTCCGTGTACTGGATATTGATTCTCAAACAACAGTACTCGATGGTTTTTTAAATTATTAAGTATTACTAAATTTGGAGGAGAGGCATATTAATAGATGACGCCTAAACATTGATGCTGAGTACGACTGCTAGTTTCAGCCGACTAATCAAAACACATAGAAACACATTAAAATCTATTTTTTTCGGTACACATTTCTGTGGAAGAAATGCATAACAGCATAACTGACATTTTTATTAAATTTGAGATAACATCAGATTTGTATATATTTAATATTGCACTTCAAAGTTCAATAGCTGTAAAATCATTAAAATGGTTTTTCATGTAGAAAATAATGGAAAACATAATCGCATAATTGCGTTTTTGACTAAAGGAGACCAGCATAATAACATAACTGCATTCAGTTTAAAAAACAATTGACATAATTAAATATAAAAATAACCTTTAAGAATAAAAACAATAAGAATTTTGTAATGAAATATTTTTAGTAAAATACATTTTTTGTATTTTACATTAAATATATTTATTTTAATAAAACTGGAACAAATTTTTTATAACATAAATTGTGCATTTAATTATGTACTTATTTTAAAGGCTATTTCTATTCTATAAAAAATTTTGGAAAGTTTTTCAAAAATAAATTGACAAATTCAGTAAAGTACATTTCTTTTTTCGTTTTAATAAATTAAAAACATTTTATAAAAAAATAAACTCTTATCATTTTTTCTAACGAATTAATAGTTTAATTTGTGTTTGTGTGAACAAATCTTATTGTTATGACAAATCAAAGCAAAATAAATTGTGACATTAAAAGTGTCTGAAGTTGGAGTCATATACAAACTGAACTTGCATAACCGCATAAGTGCAATAAAACTCATGATTCCGATGAAAAATTATCAACATTTATATCATATCGTGTTTTTTATTAAATGTTTTAAACGAATTTTGAAAATATATTAAATAATTATACTAAATGCAAAAGACCGAACAAATCTGTTGATTTTCTGAATTGACAGAAGTGAGAAAACATTAAAATTAATTTATCTCGAAATTATGACAAATGCAGTTATGCCTTTCTTCCACAGATTTAAAATTAAATTATACAGAAAACAACAACAACATAGCACATTATTATTTACATGAAACAGAAACGACAACGAATACTAAACTTAACAAAGAAAATATAACATACACTGACAGATCTAACGACGCCAAACGACGCGACGCTATTAGGAGCCATGTTACTTAACAGCTGGGCATACATCGACGAATGCGCATATAACATCCTAGACCGAATCTAGACGGTAATAACACCGTACTAGACGGACATATTTGACTTAGGTTTTTTCTAATAAGCCCATTTGTTAAGTCCCTGATTCGGGACTTGATGGACCGTCTAGAATAAGACGGACTTGATGATTGCTAATCAGGAAATCATTAGACTCTAGACTGCCACATTATTTTTCCACACGGGTAGGCTTTAAAAATTTACCACAGCGTGGTCCTAAAAAGAACTGATTGGTATTTAAATTTTTTTTTAAATTTACACAAAAATAGTTCTAAAAAGAACTGATGAAAATTGAATGCTTCAACCATATAACCATGTTTTGAAAAATTGAAAATCGTCACGAATGCAAAACTTCCTTATGAGGAAGCAAAATTATCGAACTATATCCGCGAGAACGAACGAAATTGACCACTATTATTTAAATTTACTCTTACAATCATAACTCAAAATAAAAGAAAGAAATTCCACTCAGAAATAATATTCGAACAAATAAAACAAAGAAAAATTACTTTTCTCGCGATAATCAACAATGGTGTTATCTCAAAACCAAAAGAAAATCAAGTACAGACCTTTAAAAAAATTTTTTTACTCATCTTTAAAATAACCAAAAGGATAAAAAATTAAAAATAAAATCGTGAGAAAGCCATACTTCAACGTAAAACAATCAGTCGATTTACCAAATATCAAAAAAATATACTCACGCATCATCTGCACGCAGTCATTGGCGCAAAGGCGCGAAAATAATTTAAATTCAAAACAAAGAGAATTTTAACTTTGCTTCTAAAACCGGGACACTAATAAAATTTTCAAATCTACAATAATTTTTAAGAATAATACAATTCGATTGAATTTACTTGACACGCTGTGCTACCCCGATACCGAGCTAGCGCTCTGGAAGCATAACAAAATCTTACAAATAAAAAAATCAGAATTATCGGATCAGATTGTTCGCATAGCAACTCTTCTTTAAAAAAGGACTCAAACATCCAATCGTCAGCGGAGTCAGTTTTTCCCCATAGTCGACGATATAGTATTACGGCGTCAAACAGCCAAATTGAATATGTGTAGCATCGAACATCGCCTAGGTAGAGTATACGTGCAGCACCTCCGCATACGCGTATAACTACACGGCTTTCCTACGAGCGTCGCGGGGAGAGATTCACGCTCTCCAGCGTCGATGGCCAACATTTGACCATTTACCGATCCCGCAAAGTTGAGTAAGAACGTTTACGGCCCTTCGGTTGAGGGCGGGACCTTTTCAATCCCTGGTCACTCTGCAGGTAACCGTCCGAGTTAGCGGTCTGTTCATGGCGCCGCTAGCCTCAAGCGATGTAGGCTATAACCACTGCCCCCACGAATCCAACCCAATGACCGGAAGGAAACAAGCCTTTCAGTAAGTCCTCCGGACTCGGACCAATCCCCGTGGTTCCGTTTAGTACTCTGGCAAGAGTACCGATTAAGATTCTTACCACCCTTGCTTCGGCAACTTAGGTTCGACGGTCAATATGGGACCTGTCGGACCGTCACGGCACTGCCCATCATCATCGTAAGCCAATACTCTATAAGGTAGCCTGGGACGAACCGAGTACTACCCGCAAGCATGTCACCACTCCGAGTCTCATTTAGTCGCCTTTTACGACATGCATAATATCTATGAAAAACTTACCTTCTGCAAAAAATTAAATAAAAATAAAAAAAATTCGTTGATGATTTTCGAGATATTAAAATCGTTTTTAATCCAGTGCTCGGAGCTTTCAGCTATTAAGTTGACAAATAGTTAGAAATGCGCTTCTCTTAGTTCTATATACACTAAAGCATATATACGTACCACAGTGCATGCGAGGCGTGCGTCAGTCTCAACGGGCCGGCAAAGACTTTTTTATTGATTTCTCGAAAAGTTATTGCGATCCCACTATAAAACTTTTTGGAAAAAATTCTTTTTACTTTTGGCTATCACTATAAAAAAAATTAAAAAAATCGGAAGGGGGATGTTTTTCAAAAACTAAAAAAATTTTTTTTGCAACACTACCCTGTAAAATTGAATTTTATACACTAAAAACAGTGTGTAAAGTACTTCTTTTTATAGTGGCGTGTAAAGTGATTTTCAGAGCGTAAAATGATTACTTTACACGCAGTCTTGTGCCTGTTTAATGAGAAACGATGAAATAAAGCTTTTAACCAACAATTTACAATTACTTTTTTATTTTAGCTTCAAGCAAATTTAATTTAACAGAAATTTTGAAAATACACAAATTTGCAAAGGACCCCGCACAAAATACTTTGAAAAAAGTTTCGGTCAAATTAGTTCAAACTTCGAAGTTTTGTAGCTTCTAACCTCCTGAACAAAAAATGTTAATGGCAAAACCCTCGAAAATCAACAGTTTTTTAGCTACATCATGTTGAGCCTCAAAGATAAGGAAAAAATCTGCCCGCGCAAGCGCGGACACATTCTCATCCGTACTTCGCGCGGGGGCTCGCGAATATTGATCGTTGCGCTCCGCGTATTGTTGCGCACTTCGCGCGTAAATGGCTCGCTTCGCTCGCGGTGTTCTGCATTTGTTATGCATTATTTGTTTTCGAGTTCTTGTTTCCTATTATATGTTTTATAAAATATATTTTTTTTCTTAAAGTTACTACGAATTAAAGGATTACATTCTTATCACTTGTTTTTGTTTGCTGATGATTGCGAGATTAAGTGGATTTAAATGTATATTTTTGGTATTGATGATTAAAATTTTGAAGTTATTTTTATATATACTAACTCTTTTAGCAAAAACGTAATTTTCAGAAGCAGCTAAAATATTCTTAAAGTATTAGAATCAAGTTTTTTTGTGTAGTGTAGACCGGAGCGTAATGGCTAACTTTTCACTATTTGTTGATTTACTTGAACATTTTTGTTTTAATTAAGTGTATATCTCCTAGAAAAGTTACTCTGGTATTTCAGCTTTCTTTTAAAAATAATAATAATCAGTGTAAGTTTTATTAATTTATTGCAAGCGGCTTTTCAGTTATGTATTAATCATTTTTAAAAATGTAGTAATATTTTATTCATGGAAAAAACAAAATTTTAAAAAACGGTTAAACGTGCTTTTTGATTTGTTCACGGTGGTCTTGAATCAAATTTAAATGAAAAGTCTTTGCACATCCTTTTTTTGTTGATTTGGGTTATTTGCATTCTAAATAATGTGTAAAAAATTTATAGCCCATAACTTGTTGAGCCGTTTTTGAGAAAACTCATGTTGAAAAAAATCATTAGTTTTTTATTTGAAATGTTACATATTTGTATCGACCGACCCTACTCACATATATATATATATGAACTTATATATGAACACTACTCATACACAGGTATACTCACACATTTACATTCAATATATGCACATGTATACTCACACATATGCACTCAACACATACACATACACATGTATTCTCACACATATGCACTCAACACATACACATGTATACTTACACATATACACTAAACACATACACATGTACACTCACACATATACACTCAATACATATACACTCAATACATAAACATGTATACTCACACATATACACTAAACACATACACATGTATACTCACACATATACACTAAACATATACACATGTATACTTACACATATACACACACAATATCTACACATGTATACTCACATATATACACACAATATCTACACATGTATACTCACACATATACACTCAACACATACACATGTATATTCACACATGTACACTCAATACATACACATATATACTCACACATATATACTAAACACATACACATGTATATTCACACATATACACTAAACACATACACATATATACTCACACATATACATTAAACACATACACATGTATACTCACACATATACACTAAACACATACACATGTAAGTGTACCCTAAGTTTTTGAATTATCCTGTTGACAATTGTCGAGATAAAATCATGGAAGTAGTCAGAATCTCTTTTAAAGGATCTGAGCTTAAAATATTGAAAAAATGATGTGCTAAGACATTTCATTCAAAGTTGATTCAAGACCACCGTGTGTTGTTAACTACGGATTATTATAAAAGTTATAACATTTTACATAATCAATAGAATTTTTTTTAACACAGTTAAGCTGACTGACCCAAAAACTTAAAAAAAAAGTTTCTGAAGAAATAATTTAGTTAACGAACTTAGCCTTCATTTTTGCACCAACTTTAAGTGAGTTAAATTTGAAAATGATCGGATAAGGTTTTCAAGAGTTATCGTGGAAACAAAATTTTTGGTCTACAGACAGACAGACGAACAGACAGACACCATCGCCGGACCATGTTTTTCGGGTTCAGGGGACCCCAAAACGTAAAGATTTCATAAAATTAGCAAAAGTCAATTTTCGACCAAAACTAATACTTTCTCATGTGATGAGAATGTAAAAATAGCAAAACTTGCTCATGGCTCAAGGCTTTTAAAATAAATTTAAGAAAATCACTCATTTTACGCACTTATATCATAAATAACTATTTTTTTGAAAATTTTCAATATATAATGAAAAACTTTTTTTTCTTAAATTTATTTTAAAAGATATCTTATTTTGACAAAAATACATAAATTTGCAAATTTGTGTATTTTTCAAATTTCTTCGAAATTTTCAAGATCGTCTTCACCTTATCATTTCTTATCCTTAAAACTACAAGGAAAATTTTTTTTAAGAAAATTGCTAATACAGAAAAATCGTCGATCGTTTCAGATGGAATTGCTCAATGGTTGATTGTTTATTTTATATGATACATTATCAGTCAACTAATTGATTTACTATACATCTACGAAGAATTTTTTTCTAGTTTTTCCATCCTTTAAAACAGTAATATACTTGAAATAACTAGTTTTTTAAACCTCGCTTAACTACAGTGGTGTTTACATTTACCCCGAATTTCAGGAACATATCAAAATCTCGGTGTAAATGTAAACAGTCAGTTTAAGGCGATTCAAGCGCATCAATATTTTTTTTACCTCATAAAATTTTTCTTGGGAAGTAACAACCCTGTCGGCACAGAACATCAGGAACGTTCCTAAAACGTTTCATGTCTGGTAAGGGACATGAAACGTTTTAAAACCGTTTTAGGAACGTCCTTAATACGTACGACGATTTTTGTGTCCACTGGGAAGTTCATGCAAAAAAAATCCTTCCGTTTTACCTTTTAACAAAAAAACTAATGTTTTATGTAAAAAATAAATATTCCTTTTACATTTACCCCAAATGACCCTATTTTTATTTATTAATTTCAAAAATTTTAATAAAATTCTTGTCAAGAATTTAATTATTTTTATAAATAATAACATTCTTTTTTTAAGAATTCAATTATTTTATTAAATGGTTAAATCTTTGCAAAAATTCACTTATTTTCATAAAAAATTTCACGAAAGAATTAAATTCTTTTCTTAATTCGTTATAAAATCTCAGCAAAAATTTAACTATTTTTAAAACAATGTTAATAACATGGAAGAATTTAATTTTTCTTTAAAATTTTAATAAATCCTTTAAAACAATTCAATTTTTTCTCAATTCGTTATAAAATTCTTCAAAGGAATTCAATTATTTTCTGAAATAGTCATAAAATGCAATAATTTAATTTTTAATGTCAATTATTATCAAAAACTATTATTTTAAAAACCTTGAAAGAAATTGTTCATAAGAAGCCGGTATCTTATGGACAAAATATTTCTTTTTCCGAATCGGCTAAATACTTAAGAGTAATCCTGGATAAAAAGCTGAGTTGGAAGGACCATTTCGAGTATCAGTATAGGAAATTCTTTACTGCGTTCTGGGCGTGTAGAAGGGCGACAGGGTCATCGTGGGGACTAAGACCCAATATAGTCAACTGGCTCTATCAGATGATTTAAAACCTAGGTTTCTTCACGCGGTGGTGGTTTGGTGGTCAATGACTCAACTGATCACGGTTAGAGAGAAACTAGACCAACTCTAAGCAATGGTTTTTAGAGGTATATTACAGGGGCCATGAGAACCACGCCTACAGCGGCGTTGGGATTCATACTGGCCAAAGTACCTCTATATGCGTGATTCTCAGCGTAGCGCACGATTTGATTTATGAAATTAAAAAAAATTTTATCGTTATGATTATTATCAATATATTTTTCATAAGATAAAGGCTCCAGAATGAAAAATCCATAGCTGGCAGGAAAAATTGTTTATAATTTTTGTTGTAATCAAATATAGTAATTAACAAATTCAATGTTTGGACAGGTTCTGGCAAAAAAAATTTTTTGTAATTTGAACAATATTATAGCGTAAATCTCATTTAATCATTTTTTTGGTAATTTATAGAAATTTATAGAAATTGTCGCGATAATTAATAAAAATACGTAAAGTTTACATTATTTTTAAAAATTTGGAATTTGGTAATTTATGGAAATTTTCGAGGTAAATAATATATAAATAACCATGACGCAGTGATTAGACCATGAAGCACACGAAAAACTAATTTTTTTAGCAAATTATCATCGATTTCAAAAATTCTTTTTTTTCACGTCTTTTGTTTTTACTTACTTATTATATTTATTATTATATTTTACTAAAAAAACATTTTGTATATGAAAATTATAAACTTTTAAATAAAAATGACTATAGACTTTTATTTGTTAACATTGAAATAAGTTATTAAAGTGGCTGAGTCGCTAGGATAATATGCCACGGTTTGGCAGACCGAGGTCTGTTCGATTTGAACTTGTGCCCAAATGTCCATTAAAAAAGGGACAATGGGCAAAAGGATTCGTATTTGTGTGGATAGTCAGGCGGCCCTAGGAGCTCTAAAGAATCCTACATTAGAATCGAAGCTTGTCTGGGAATGCCGCAACGTACTAGACGAGATAGGTTCAGTAAATAAACCTTCGTTGATCTGGGTACCGGATCACTCGGAAATCAAAGGCAATGAAAGGGTGGACGTTTTGGCAAAAATAGGTTCTGGAGCTGTATTTTTAGGTCCTGAACCAACAGCAGCATTAATGCCGTGTCTGGTTAAGGGAGCCATTGAAAGATGGGGTCAAAGGGACCATGGGAAGGCAAGCGAAGACGCTGTTGGGTTTAGTACCCAACAAGAGACGAGCGAGCGATCTCCGAAAACTCGATAAGATCAGAGTTAAAACCATTGTTCGCTTCTTTACAGGACATGGTCTTTTGAATTATCATCAGCATAAAATAGAAAATAAAGTCTCACCTATGTGTAGACTGTGTGAGACAAGTGACGAGACTTCGTATCACATATTATCTGAATTCCAGGAGTTAGCTAGGATCAAACTTTCCAGCTGGGGTTAAGCAATTGAGGGGCTGGATGCTATAATGTGTTACGCGCCATGTTAAGTAAATGGCGCGTAACACGTTATAGCATCCAGCCCCTCAATTATAAACCCTATGCAGGTGAGCAACCTATCTATAGAGGAAATACTGGACTTCTGTAGAAGAACAGGACTCTAATGGGTTGTTCTAAACGAGCGAGCTGGAGCTTGGTATCTCCCTAACTCCATCCTCCAAATGTAACCTAGTGTTGTTTGGTCTACGCCTAGTTCCATCATCACAAATCTCGCCTGAAATTTTTACCACTTCTTCATATCTTTCCCATCCCCAAATTTCTTCCCCACATACTCTACCTGCTTTCGCAAGTGTATCCATCAGATACAGTTTGTTCTCCAATCAATCAATCCCTACTCTGCTCATGATCCCCCACGCTGCATTGGTTGCCGGTTTAGCTTTGCCTATTCTTAAATGTTATTTATAAAAATATTTGAATTATTGCAACGAATTTAATTATTTAATTGAATATTTCTTAAAATTGAATTTTTACGTCAAGTATATTATTTAAGTTTTATAGATTATCTGCATCTTTTCAGAAATTTATTTAAAATTCTATTAAAAATATTTGAAATTCTACAATGAATGTAATTGAATTCCCAAATGAAGATTTATTATTTATAAAAGTAATTGAATGTATTTTCGTAAAATTGTATCAACAAATTTTTTGATATATTTTTAAAAAGTAGTAAATGTTAAAAATCATTGAATTCGAAATGTTTTGAAAATAATTGAAATTTTGTAAAGAAGTTTATTAATTTTGAAAATAATTCAATTCTTGTGATGAATATTATAATTTATGAAGGTAGTTGAATTTTGCAAAGAATTTTTTTTTAATTTCTAAAAATAACTGAATTTTTGTGAAGAATTTTGTTATTTGTCAAGATTATAGTGTTAAAACTTTTCAAATAATAAAATAATATTAAAAAATACAGTCTCTTAAGAAACAGAAATAGTTATTTTTGTATCAATTACTGCTTTGATTCAAAAATCATTTTGGTTTGAATAATTATGTTTAATTCAAACCTAAAAGTTGATAATAAATAATTTAAAATCAACTATAAATTATGTTTGAATTAAATATATTATTTCTATAAATTTACCAAAAAATATATTTGAATTAAATTTAAATTTGTTTGACTGTATAGCAAAAATATTTTAAGTTTGATTTAAACAAAATATGTTTGAATCAAATAAATCTTTTTCTCAGTGCACTAATAATTTTAAAGTTATAATACTTGGATGAGTAAAATTATATTCCTAGTAAACTGTCCTATATACAATGTGAGAATATCGTAATGAATGTAATCTAGATTATACTACGTATAATCTATTTTTCTCCGTTCAAAAATTCTGAATTTTCCTTTGAATTTTAAAAATTCATTTTTGACCAGTACTTTTAATAAAAATCCCAGAACTGTGGCAACCCTGATTATTATTTATTTAAATTTGAAAAAGAAGATATAATATTTCATTTGTTCATGGAATATTTGTTAAATTTTCATATTTAACTCGTGATTCTTTTAAATTCTCATCAGATGAGAAAATATTTTTTCTCTTTATATATATGTTTAATTTAAATTTTATAAGTCGACTTTTTATTTTTTTTACACATTAAATGTCAAGTGTGTTTATATGTGGAAATGCGTACAAGTCATAAAAACGTTTTACGTCAGCATCTCTTATTTTGCAGACACTCGCTCTTGGAACTGAAGACATTTCATCTGAGATTTGTCCCCCAGACTCTGAACCATGTGCCGAACGAGTTTATTCCTCGGAAAATAATAAAACTCCCCCAACTTCGTTTGCCGAATGAGTTAATAAATTCATAATTTAATTTCCAGTTTATTTTATTTCCAAATTGGTATACATTTTTCTTTCTTTCTCTCCTTCTTTCTTTTTTCATTTCAGGATTCGTACTCGATAATTAATTTTAAAAATGTTGCAAAAAGTAGCTTAATAAGACTGATAAAAGTAGTGAATAGAGTCACTAATTCTCAGTCAAATTTCACTAATTTAGTTTTAGAGAGTAAGTATTCGATTTAAAAAAAATTTATTTGTTGTTACAATATATTCAATATCGGCAAATACAATAAGAATGAATTTATAAAAGAAATAATAATCGATACGCTTTTCAAAGTGATATACCCACAACCCTGTCATGGGTAAGGTGAAACTCCATTATATGTGCATCAACAGTATATTGTTGTTTATGCATGACGTTTTAAGGAAACGGCAGAGCGCATTAGGAGTAAAAAATCAAGTTTTTAAAATAATGTCCTTTAAAAATGTGGAATTCTGTAGTTTTTAAAATAATTTTTTGTCATAAGTAATATTTCTTAATGTGAATGTAGTGTTAGAAGAAAAAAACCATATTATCAAATATTATCACGTTTTTTAAAATATTTTTATATAACATATAAGTGAGATATTTCATTGTATATTTGATGATTAATCATGTTTCAGAAGAAACTAAAAAAAACTAAAAACTTAAAGAAGGGATTTGAATGATTACACCTATGTAAGTTTCAAATTTTTCTGACATTTAAAAAAAATATGCAGAAGTTGAAAACATTTCAAAAAAAATTTTATTTTCTCTGTTTTTTTGTCAAATTTCTTGACTGCTGCAATCTTTGCTTAAATTATTAAAATTTCCAGTTGTGTATCATTAATCGTAGAATTAAAATAATCTTTCGAATGGTATATTTTGTTAATTTTCTGATATTTGTATTTACAAACAAATCTTGATTTCAAGATCGGTATCTTTTTGGGCCGTCCGTGTGTAGCCGTACGGATATTTCTCGACAGTAGTGTACTACTACTATAGAAGTCACAAAATGTACACTCGGGTCGCAAAGTTTCAGTACATTTGGACTTTTACTTGCAAATGCTCGCTTTACTTCAAATTCAAATATTTCTGTAAAAATAGGTGCTACAGCTATCAAACTAGGATCATTTTAAAGCTCAATAAATTTAGAGTCAAATAGGCAAAAAAAATAACCAATTTAATATTGTAAATTTGAAAATATAATTCTTTAAAGTTAGAGATTTTTTATGAAAATTGCGATTTCGTAATCTGGAGTTTAAGCGAACGCCAATTAATGAAAAAATTTCTTTAAGATTTGACAGTTTTACAATATAATGTACAAATTTCACTCTTTAATTCGAGACCAAAATCTTTTATAAGTATTCAGTATTTGCCTTAAATTCTGTAAAAATAATTACTTTTGCTTTCTAAAGTTTTCAAGGAATATAAATTGCAAATTCGTCATTTCTGTTCACTTGTTTTTTCAATTAACCAAAGTTTTGAAAAAAGTGTTCTTTTTTTTATTGTAAAATTTAAAAAAATGCACCTTGAAATAAAATAAGTAATAATGCGAGTTAAAATTTGTAACATTATAAAAAGAGGGATAAATTTCATGTAAATAATTTAAATTTACTACAGTCAAGAGGTTCAATATTTTTCAAAAGTGTGGTTAATTGATAAAACAAATGAATAGAAACGACGAATTTGCAATTTATATTCTTCGAAAAATTTAGAGCAAGAGAAATTATTTTTATACAATTTGAAAAAAATACTTCATATTTGTAAATTATTTTTGTCTAGAATTAAAGAATGGAATTTGTACTTGTTATTGTACAACTGTCAAGTCTTAAAAAAATGTTTTCTTCAATTGGCGTTCGCTTGAACTCCAGATTCCGAAATCGCAATTTTCATAAAAAATCTCTAACTTTAAAGAATTATATTTTCAAATATACAATATTAAATTGGTTACTTTTTTGCCTATTTGACTCTAAATTTATTGAGCTTTAAAATGATCCTTGTTTGATAGCTGTTGCATCTATTTTTACAGAAATATTTGAATTTGAAGTGGAGCGAGCATTTACAAGTAAACAGTCAAAATGTACTGAAACTTTGCGACCCGAGTGTATAATGTCTCGTTAAAAAAGTTATACCATTGACTGAAAAAAACAGTCAATGTCACACAAGAGAAAATGTCGATTTCGACATTTTCACTTACTTTTGTCATTCCCTACCTAATTAAAAAGATTATTAAACACGTGGTATAGGGGAGAGTGGGGCAAACCGGACCCCCTAACGGTTTTTTTTACTCTTGTGACTAAACGAATAAACCGATTTCCTTTAAAGGGTCCAATTCTCATTGGAAGACAATTATTGTTCATTGTAAGTAAATATTTTAATGAAAGAAACATTTTCTTTAAGAATAATTTTTATGAAACTTTAACTCAATGGAAATATCCTATGGCCGGTTTGCCCCACAGGCTCATTTTGAGAATAAATGTTTGTCAAAAAGAAACGCTTTGCAAATTCATCAAGGTTTTTGGTGGTAAATATTCCTGAGGTGTGTACCTTTAAAACTCAAGACCTAATATTTGGAAATATTACACGATTTCCTCAGAATCTCCTTAAGAAAAAATTCGTAAAAGTGTAGAAAAAAACTAAAAAAAAATTTTGCTCCCAGCGTTGCACAAACAAGAGTAAAAAATGTCAAATTGAAAAAATAAGGTATACTACACATGGTTGTTTCAAATGTCTAAATAGCACTTTTGACAATTTCGCCATTTCGGAAATATTAAGAGGGGTCCGGTTTACCCACAGGTCCGGTTTGCCCCACTCTCCCCTATTTAAAAAGCACAATAATTTGTCAAATTATGGTATTGGAAAATTATTTTTATAATTTTTAAAATATCATAAGCAGACACATAAAGTTTCAAAGTTCTAGAGATAGGCCCATAAGATTTATTTGAAAACAAATCCTTATTAAGAGATAATTAAAAATTGGAAAATTTATTGAAATCGTAGTTGGAGTAAAATGATGAGTGGAAGCGGAACAGTAGCTGTACGCAAGTGAAAGCTGGGAGGCAAATAATTTACACGTCAATATTTAATATTAGAAGCATTTAATATCGATGTAAATGCTTTCAACATTATTCACACTATAGCTACTTGTTTAATATTATATCGTGTTTTATTCATTGACGTGGGAAAAAATATATTGAGAAATGCGCTTCTTTATATTTCTAGGACTCGTTTTATTTTAAATCGACATGTTTCTAAACGAGAAAACGAGTGTAATAAACACTTATATATGTTGAGATAACATACATTTGTTGTCATGCAAGAATTAATATTTCTCCTAAAGGATGTTGTTTTATTCTTCCAACGAGAGATGTTCATATTATTATAAAAAAACGAACAACTTTTCGAAAAAAATGAACATATTTTGTTTAACAGATGGATGCGACACTATATTCGATACTTTTTGAAAAAAATACAAACTATTTTAATCAGACTAAAATTTAAAAATAATTAGTTTTGATTCTATGTTTACATAGGAGAGGGTGGTCCCATACCTACCCTCTAAAGTGCATAGGTTAAAAATGTGACAAAAATGTGTTTCTTTGCCTTAGTCAAAAAATTTTTGAGTATAAAGGAAAAGCCTCCATTTTTATGGAAATAATTATTTTGACTTCATTTAAATACATTTTAGGGCCTTTTTCTGAACATAAAAGTGAATAATTGAATCATTGGTAACTTTACTTTCAGATTTTTTATGTACATAAGTTAAGTTGACTTTGTTAAAGCTAAATTAATGTTATTTATTAATTTAAATAAATTTAAATGCCTTTTTTAAAATTATGATAAATGTTAAACAGTGTCTAAATTTCCAAATGTAATAGCAGCAATGATTTTGACTGTTTTAATCACGATTTTTCTGTAAATACAAATGTCAGAAAATTAATAAATATACCATTCGAAAGATTATTTTAATTCTACGATTAATGATACATAACAGAAAATTTTTAATAATTTATACAAAGATTTCAGCAATCGGAAAATTTGAAAAAAAATTAAAAAATAAAATTTTTTATGAGATTTTTTCAACCCCAGCATATTTTTTTAAAATTGCAGAAATAATTTAAAATTTATATAGGTTCTATGACATTTAACATAGACTCATTATGAGTTGCAACAAAAATGAGTCCAATTTTATTATGTGTGAAGTCTCATTATAAATGTCCGAGCATGTTTTTTGACAAATGCATTGAATTCGTTGAATTTGGACGCTTTTTGTATGAAAATGCAAGTTTATAATGATATCTCGCTAACCGATTAAGATTATTGAACTCTTTTAGTCTTCACTGAGAAAAAAGGTTGGCTGCTGTATCCAATTAATTGGATCGCGCTCCAGCAACTATCCAGTTGGATGTAATAGCTAACTATTTTTCTCCGTGTTTAATTAAAGATGAGAATTGAATGATCACACACTCAGAAAAAGAGTTGGCTGCCATAGCCAATTAAATAGTTACTATAGCGCGATCTAATTAATTGGATGGGGCAACTATTTCTTGGTTGATACATCCAACTTTTTAGCTGCATTACCTTAGCTGCATTACATACATAGCTGGGGTACCTTTTCGCATGGATACAGTATCCAATAGTTGGATGTGCTAACCAATTAATTTGATCGCGCTATAGCAACTATTTAATTGGTTATGGCAGCCAACTCTTTTTCTGAGTGTATAAATGGTAAAGTGGGACTAGAATGTTTAAACATTGAAAAAATGAGTTTTCTACTCGCCGGAGCGCTCAAAACCCGGTTTTAAGCTCCGTTTAGGAGAAAATTCTTTTTTCCTTTCCAAAATGTACTTTGTCAAATTTGTATGTTTAATTGTTTAAGAGTAAAAAATTATTGAAATAAGCATTGTACTGAAAAACACAAAAATTTAACCCCCTCCCCCTCGGAAAATATTGGACTAGGTAAAAAAATATTTTCACGAAAAATTACTATCTATGAGTACTACAAAAGCCCCAAGTTTTGCTACGATTGGAGAAAAATTTTTCTCCACCTTGATCACTTGACATGAAATGCCCCATATATATATATGATTAATTATTTGTTTGTCCTCGTACTTAAATGCTTTCAAAGATGTCGAAAATGCGCATTTTCTTAATTCATATCGCCTTGTCAAGATTTTTTTAAAATTGACAATGAGTAAAATATTTAACCAAAAGAGAATTAATTAATAATAAGTGCTGTAATTGCTAGTATAATATTTTCTAAATTGGAAAAACATAAAAGTAAATACGCAAAACTTATTCTCACTTCATGTGAACAATGAGAAAGAAAAGAAAAAACAAACAATTACAATGCAAAAATATGGGGGTTGGTTTGGTACCTCCTCCTCTATTTTCACAAAATGTTTTATCACACTGAAAAAAAGTTCTGGTTGGAACTACCGGAAATTCCAGTTTTAACTAGAATTTCGTGTTAAATATACCCTAACCGAAACTTTTTTTCAATGTAATTATGAAGACAATACCAAAAAAAATTTTTTTTTTTGAAAGTTTTACAATTTAAAGTTTTAAGCAAAAAAAATGAATATTTATCGAAATTAAAGTGTAAGCAATTGGTCTAGTTATATTTAACTTTTTGTTCGTATTTTCCACTGGTTGAAGCCTGTGATTTTCATTCTTTCAGGAATACAAAACAAATTTTTTTTCGATACAGAGTGAAAGTTTTTTTGTTAATGAAAATCTGTATCTTTGATGTTAAATTTTTTGTTTATTGCAATTTACAATGCATTATATTGGCAGGAGGATTTATAGACAGAAAGATAAGATTTAAAATCGCGACTTCAATGAAGCGGAACATCGAAGGGACCGTTGGATTTGCGTGCCTATGGCGCCAACCTTTTATACAAAGAAAAGACTCCTCGACCTGGAGAGTTAACCACTTAACCGACTCACCCACCGCATCAGCATTTCCATTGCTTATATATATATATATATATATATATATATATATATATATATATATATATATATATATATATATATATATAAACTCTTTATAAGTAATGCAACCAAGACTATAAATAACACCTTCGGGACCTTCGTATTGCTCGCAGGCGACTTCCCTGTAAAACCATAATGCACCGAGCATGGAATTTCTGAATCTGCGCAGAGTTATATGCGAATGGAATCACGTGATTTATAAACATTACCATGGCAGCAATAATTCCGATACCGTTGCTTCATTTCATCAATAAAAAAATAATGCCATAGAGAAGCTACTTTGCAAGAGATGAAAAGTCATATCTGCTTTGTTTTTTTCTCAAAAAAATTTTTAGTCTTCAGTTTAAACTATTTTTCCGTATTTAAAATAAAAAAATTCCAAATTAAAATGTTGTTGGACAAACGTGCTTGTAAAAGCTAATAATATATTTCTGGAATAATGTTTATACATTTTACATTAAAAAAAGAGGTGGAGGAGAAAAATTGGCGCAGCTAACTTTTGATTTTGTAAATTTAATGAGCGATTTGAGGCGCTGTAAGTAACGTAACGAACGTGTGCAATTATTGTGCGCTTAAAAACAGCAGGAAAACAAAAAAAATACTATAACGATTTAATTACTATTTAATTATTCCTGTAGTGCCAAATATGGGAACCACTGTGGTTACAACTACACCATCAATTATTGGAATCATTAATTATTGACTCTCTTATCATTTCGCACAAATTGATGATCGTAAATTGATGTTACCATCAAATTATGTTGGTAAATTAATCGGAGATTTAGAACAAATTGTACATCATGAATTTTAAAGTCGCCATTTGCAACCGAATTAATTGCAGATTTGTAACAAAAATTAAAACAATAAATTATTAATACTTTATTTGTATAGATAATTATTGCTGTACAAGCAACCAAATAACTTCTTTTTCCTTTTTTTAAATAATATATAATATAATATAATATAATATAATATTTGTAAAAATAAAATATGAATTGGCATATTGTAGGGTAAATGCGCCAATTACTGGTATTTTTGTAAAATACTATTATTTACTATTGTAGAATAATATAATATTTGAAAACGTTTGAAAAATTATTTTTGACCTTGCTCAATACAATTGTACGTAAAGAAACATATTTAAAGTATTATTAATTTAATTATTTAAGAACAAAAATTGCTTATCGCAGTAATTGGCACATTTTCATTGAATATGCGTGTGCTATCACTGTAAAAAAAGGTCTGAATTTTGCTATTCGAACAGTATACTAAAAAAAAGTGCTATTAAATCAAATAGCTCCATGCTATTGAATTTCCCGTTATTGATTCAATAACACATTTATTAATCGAACAGCATATTGCTTAAAACGAAAAAATGAAACTGTTTAAATTGAAAGTACGGTACTGTTAAATTAATGATATTCTATAAATTGTTTTTATAGTTCATCTATATATAGCAACAGAATAATTTATTGCTTCTTTGACATTATTCAGTTGAAGCATCTGATAGATAAATTTGAAGAAAATGCGTGTAAATTTGAATCAAATGAAAAGTTGTTTGCTCCAAAGAATCGCGCTTTTGAAAATGAAAGCATATGCTTTCGTTTCAATGAGTGGTGCTATAGCGGACTGCCTATAGCATATGCTATAAAAATAAGGACACTATGTGTTTGAGACATTGACAGGTGCTAAATTTATTGAAATACTTATCCACACATATTTATATGTCGTTTTTGAAATTCTTATTTAAAAAATTATTATTTAAATTGTTTTAAAGAATTAAGGACTAGTTAAATATAAATTCCCTATATAAATTCCCTTATTTACGAGAAAAATCTCGCGCACGGTATTTAACTACAAAGTAACTGCTCAATGTCAGAAGCGAATGTATTACATTGCAGCGCGGCAGTTCTCGTCTATCACGAAAGTTAAGCAGCTTTGGTTGCGGTTACTACATGGATGTGTGACCGATTGGGAACAGCGTATTTTTCAGACTCAAAAAAATATAAAGTGTGTTTGAATGTGTATGTATGTGTGTTTGTCGTTGGAAAAAATGAAAAAAAAATGAAAATGAAATTCAATCGATAGCAACAACTGAAAAAATTAAAACTACAAATTTTTGATTCATAAAAATGATGCTTTTAAATTTAAAAACTATAGTCATTGACTCAAAAGCATACACTGTTAAATTAAAAAATTTTGATCGTTGATTCAAAAGGAATACCTTCAAATTAACATAGTATGCTGTCAATTTGAGAAATATGCTTTTGTTTCAATGAAAGTGATACTATCGAATCATTAGAATCGGTGCTTTCAAAACAACAGCATATACGTTTGGCAGCCCGTTATGACACTATTCAATGAATCAAACTCATATGTCATTGATTCAACAGCATTTTTTTCTCCGTGTATAATTACACGAGTCTGTAAAAATTATTTTACAAGATCGTGTGATTTCACTGCACTCAGCATGACAATATTAATGGTGTTTGAGGTTAGAAATACAAAATTCTGTAAATTTACAGTGTTGTGAAGAGCGATTTTAAATGGCGCTGCAAAATTACAATTCGAATGTAAATTCACTGTGTACAGCACAGGTTTTTTTCCTCGCATACAGGGTATTCTATTTTACGGACGTGTGTAAAATTACATTTCTAATTAAATTTACATTTTGAAAATGAAAATATCATGAATTTTGTGAATTTACTAAATAAAACGTAAAAAAGCTATTTTTCATATGTAAAACTAAAATCACATACTCAAGTAAACAAATAGCTGAATAATTAAATTTCTTTAATATTATAATTACTGGGAGCAACATAACCTCTAAATACACGTATTTCTATCGCGCGCAGTAATTCGCTCACACCCGTGTAGAAATTGCCTTAAGTAAATTCTATTTGTGGTTTGGCCCTGATCAGGATTTACTTATCACAGCCATTCTTCAGGCCCTGACCAGGGCCTGATTAGGACCTTATCAGGTTCCAGATTACTTCGAAAAAGCCACATTCAATTATTTAAAATTCATTTTACGTCAGTTTTAGCGAAAAAGAAACAGTTCGAGTGAAAATAAATAATAATTAATTAAAATGAATTCGAAGAAATGTTCCAAAATGTTCCAAATTCTGATGAAACTAAAAAAATGTTTTTTCTGAATCTGAAGGTACGGATATAATATTCTAATTCTAAACAATAAATTAATATAAGTTGACATTTTGTTGAAAAATTGTAATTAATTAAAAAAATTATTTTTTTCCTTTTTCAAAAAAAGTCAGTATTTTTTACAAAATTATTATTTGAAAATAGAAATGATGCAAATAATTTTCTTTTTTTTACTAAAATTTGAATAATATTCTATATTTCTGTAGAAAGATAGAGAACAAAATCTGCATAATTTCGATTTGTCAATCATTTTAATTTTTTAACAAAATTTTAGTTTTTTATTGAAAAGAAAAAAAAACAATTTGTATATTCAAATTAACCTTCCATTTTCACATAAAATGATAGAAATAAATTTTACTGCAAATAAAATAAGCTAAGTTATTATAAGTAAACTTATAAAATACCAATTCAGGTTGTGATCAGGTCCTTATAAGGCCCTGATGTGGCCTTTTTTTAAAACACCACTTCAGGACCTGATCAGAAAAAGTGTTTCATTTCCAAATCAGGGCCCTATTTAACCTGATCAGGGCCGGATGACTACCACGTTTCAATTTCTACACGGGCAGTAGTTGGTTCAAACTCCCAGTAATTCACGCATTTGATATAATTTGTTAATTGACTTATTTTGTTTTAATAATCAATTTTGAGAAAGTTTTTATTAACATTTTATTACATAAATGACAAGAACTTTCAATTTAATTAGCCTTAACTTTACTTCTTGCATTATAATTCCGGAATTTTTTATTTCACAGGCTGCTAAACCTGGAAAATCATAATAAATGGCACATTCACCTTATATAATAAATAAACTGAATGATTCAAGTAAATACTTATTTTATTTCACTAAACATTTATTTGCCTTTAGTAATTATTTTATTTAATAGCAAACAACTAATCGGTTATTTAAAACAAATAAATTTTTGCTTTTCATTATCCATAAAATTTGAAAGAAAAATAAATAAATTTTCTTTTTATTCGAATATTCAGAACTTCTTTAGGGCCATTGTCTCGGTTATTCACAAAGGCTAATTGAGTTTTAAAAACCTCGAGGGCATTTCTTTTATAATGCATATAAAGATATCTTGAATTCGTTCCTCGTTTTAGAATATGAACTTTGACTTCCCATAAAGACCTCTCTTTCTGAGGACGAGAAGTTGAGATTTTTTCTTTTGTTTTAAATTTGCAATCTCTGACTTTCCCTTTGTTTCACATGTCCTCGGCTTCTTCTTTGCTAACCGGAAGTTCAGGGCCTTCATTCGCGTGGAGAAGAATAAAGAGCATTTTATATACGGTTTTATGCGAGCAGCGCTAGCGTTTGTAAAACTTCTTGTGTCACGACCATGATCTTTCTTTCTTTCTTTTAGTGGAACCAATAAAAATAATCTCAGTTGTTTGTCCTCATGTTATTCTGCCAAAAAATGTAATTTCTCTGTACGTGACTCGTCTTTAAATTATTATCGCACAGAGGTAAAATTATAATCTATAGGTGTAAATTTTACTATATTTCTAAAGTAAATATTTCCACTTCTATAGAGAGAAAATTTTACTGTATTTTTAAAGTTCATTTTTTACATTTTAAGGAGAGTAAATTTTTACATATTTATATTTTACTATTTCCGGCAAGTGGATTTTACTATTTCTGGGAAGGAAAGTTTACTACATTTTCGAACTTAAAAGTAAAATCTGTTTTTTTAAATTTCCTCAAATAACGCTCATCCTTCCCTATCAGGAAAGATGGTTGAATCAATGCACACTGAGAATGCGGAAAAGACCTGTTTCATGGGTTTTGTTGCTGTTGCAATGAAATAACGTCCCCTTCATGAGGTATGGCTTAACCATGGAACTCCATATCAAAGATTCATATTACACACACGAGATTCTATTGTATACGGAAATATTCTAACATTCACAAGCTAGTAAAAATTGTATTCCAAAACGTATTAAATAAAAAATGAAAACAAATTTTTGTGATAGCTGTGATTAAACAATGAGTGTCCAACATCCTTCCGGCAGGACAAAAAAGACTCACGTGATTCCCTCCGAAATCGCTTTGCAACAGTAATATGGATTTAAATAAACATAACAAAAAATATATCGTTGGAATGGCATATTAAACCCCAGGACTGACTAGCTTAAAGAAGTTGAACCTTTTTATAAATTTTTTTCTTAAATTAAAAAAATATTTTAAAAAACGGGACAAGTGTGAGTTTCACTCACACTGAAATGATGGGATCCGTACACTAATATTTATATCATTTAATACAACATTTTTTTTAAATTTTTTAAATTATTTCTAAAAAAATTTATTAAATAATTTTTTTGTGATTAGACTGTGAATATACACTAGTGTATCAATTTTTTGCTCATTAGATCAAATGATGTAGAAGTTAGGGGAAAAAACGTTTTTCAAAAATGTTGTAGTAGGTATTTCTTTGACAACGCTATGGACATTATAAAATATTGCAAGTTCTCTATATTTTTCCTGTAATATTCGCGTTAAAATACGCCAGTATGCCAAATTTTAGCCCTCCACGTTAAATAGTTTAGAGGTTAAGGGGGGGGGGGGGTGGGAATGGTCACTTCTTGTGCATTTTTGGCCAAAAATCTTGTTATTTCCTTGACAACGCTATGGCCATCACCTCTAATCACATTCTCTATATTTTTCCTGTAATCTACATGTGAAAATACATATCTGTACCAAATTTTAGCTCTCTAGGTCAAATAGTTTAGCCGCTAGAGGGGGGAGGGACACGATTTGGCTACGAACACAAGAGTTTCACCAATAGGGTTTCGTCGGTACACCGTAGGTGTACGGAACCCTAAAAATATTAAGTTTTTTGAATAGTACGGGTGATTTATTGTTCTCCACTTGATAACGACAAGTTCACCATTAGATGGCAAAGAATCTGCTTTTATCATCTAGCGGTAACCTTGGCGTTTGTTTGAAGAGAATAGCGTCTCCATATTGAAACTCAATTTTTTCGTAACTTTATAATTGAGACTTTGGATCTTAAAAGTGCACTTTAACCATTTAAAATCCATGCTGACAGTGCCTTCTTAAGATCCGGAGCCTCGATTATTTACGATCAGAGTCTAGAGAGTGAGATAATTAATATAAGCGAATTTCCATTGTTAATTTACTTTCCTTTTTGATATTTTTATCGTTTCCAATTTTTTTTCCTACGAAATAAAATGTTCTTAAAAAATAAAAACTTGAAAACTAAAAGTTGGATGATGCTTTGAAAAGAAGAGATGGAGGATTTCTAATGAGACACTGATGACAACCATTTGAATAGTTTGAATAGCATTCGTCGCAGTGCGTCATCTATCTTCCCTTTCTTCTTGATGTTCAACTCTCACGCTTTAAACACTGGTTGACCTTCACAAATGGTCAATGTCTAGAGTTCAGTTATTCTGAAACGCATGCTTATAATAATTATAAAGGTAATGTGACATGTATAATACAAAGCAAAAGCAGTAGCGACGTACACGAGCCAATCATAGTTTATTGACCCAGCCAAAGATGTTATTTATTCTCTCACAGAAATCTTAATTATATTTTCTCCATACGGCATTAACGTATGAAATTAATAACACAAATGCTGTACTATATACT
This sequence comes from Leptopilina myrica (nomen nudum), assembly GCA_032872475.1. Classification (NCBI taxonomy): domain Eukaryota; kingdom Metazoa; phylum Arthropoda; class Insecta; order Hymenoptera; family Figitidae; genus Leptopilina; species Leptopilina myrica (nomen nudum). Next base: position 28,763,316 of record CM065460.1, on the reverse strand, counting down.
AATAGTTAAGTACACAGTAAAAAGTAAATTTTAATTTAAGATCGGTCTTAAATTCAGCACTGTTTGCTATAATGTTAAAGGATACAAAAACGTGCGTAAATTCAGCATTGACTGCCTTAAAAATGTTGCATCTTAATTGAAGGCTGCTTTCCTGCCTTAAAATAAGACTTTCTTTTTACTGTGTATATAATATATACTTAATGTTACTCTTCAATTTTAAAAATTAAAAGTTACACTATAGCAATTTAAGGAACAATTATCCACATAGCATACTTTTTTCACAGGAAGTTTACAGCAAGGGCGCAAGCCTGAATTGCAAAGTTCGGATGTTTTCGTTGTGTGCACGGAGAAAATTTGTTTCTTATATTTTACTGAATTTTTCAGTAAAGTTGGAATATAGTGGCATAATAGTAATTTTTAAATTATTTTTTCTAACACACGCACGGAAAGTACATCATTTTTTACCTGTGCAGAGGGTGGAAAGTATCTCTTTTCCGACGAGAGAAAGGAAATGTTACTTTACCTCCCTGTGACGTCATAACGGGGTACCAGGGCTGCCACAGGTCAGGGAAAGTAAAATTGGTCAGGGAAAAGTCAGGGATTTTTACTAAAAGTACTGGAAAAAAATTAAATTTTTTAAATTCATGAGAAAACTTAATTTTTTTTCTTTTTGCCTCGTAAACTATGAAATTACCACAAATTTTAATACAAAACCTTTAATTTTTTCTATTTCTGGCAATAATTTCTCTTTAACCACTTCGGCGGCATGGCGTTCAATGAGTAAGTGGCAGAAGCGACAAAAAGTGCGAAAATGGCGATCCTACTTGAACTCGATTTTAAAAGTCTGTAGTCAAGTTAAACTTGACAAAATAAAATATTCTTATTATTTGAGATAGATAAAGATGAATAGGACAAGCCTATTTGAATTTTTGAAAATCCATTTAAGATTCATAATCTCAAATAATAAATAACATTTGGTTTAGTAAACTTAATTTGTTTACAGAGTTTAGGAATTAGATTTAAATAGGAACGCCATTTTCGCATTTTTTTTCCGCTTCTGCCACTTACTCATGCGATGACAATTGGAACGCTATGCCGCTGAAGTGGTTAAATTTTCAAAAACTATCATAAAATTAATAATAAATAATAATTAAATAAAATTAATAATAACTATCATAAATTATGACTTATAAATTATTTTATGGATAAGTTTTACAATTTTCATAAATACTAGATTGATAAAAGAATTTTAGTTAAAAATACTACAAAAATTAGACTTTGGAAAAGTTACAAATGATTACAGAAATTCAATTATTTTCAAAAGTTGCAAAAATTCTTCGCAAAATTTCAATTATGTTCAAAAACTTAAAAACAATACTTGTCAAAATTACAATTATTTTTATAAATAATAAAATACTTCATTAAAATTCAATTATTTTTTAAAAATTTAACAAAATTATTGACAAAATTCCACAAGAATTCAATTTTTAATAAATTTCTTCAAAATAATTCAATTATTTTCACAAGTAGTAATAACATTTTTCACAGGAATTCAATTATTTAAAATACAAAATTTAATCAAATTTTTCGAAAAATATCAATTATAGAAAAATATTTTTATAAATAATAAAATTCTTCACCGAAATTCAATTACTTTTATAAACTTGAATAAAATTCGTTGGAAGAATTAAATTATTTTTAAAATGTAATAAAATTCTTCGCTGAAATCCAATTGTGTTTGAAAATTAAAAAAAAATTCTTGTTAAAATTCCAAGTAACTTTATAAATAATAAAATTCTTCACCAAAATTCAATTAATTTATGGAAATTTTAAGAAAATTTAAATTATTTTCATAAGTAATAAAACTCAGCGCAGAATTTTAATGATTTTTTATACAATATATATTTTAATCAAATTCTTCGAAAAATGTAATTATTCTTAAAAATTTTATTAAAATTTGTCAAATTAAATTCATATATTTAAAAATTTATTGATAAACTTCTTTACGAGAATTAAATTTTAACAAAGAATATTCTATTATTCAAAAAATTATATATTTTTTAATTTAAATAATTGAATTTTTCTAGAATTTTCTAATAAAAATTTATTTAAAAATGAATTATTGCCACGAAATTTATTAAATTTTTTTTAAATAATTTAATTTTAAGGACAACTTGTCCGTACAAACTTTAAATAAATAAATAAATAAATTTTTTTGAGAAATTTTACTGCTTGTAAAAGTAATTGAATTCTTGCGAAGGATTTTTGTAAATTTTTGAATAATTTTACAATTAATGAAATTTGTAAATAAATGTAATAGAACATTTTTTCTTGATTATCTAATAATTTTTAGAGTGAATCAGAATATTCTTTAGGGTCAAGGAAAAAGTGAAAATTTTGTCTGGAAATCAGGGGAAAATTAAATTAAATATTTGTGGCGACCCTGTTGTACTTTCCGTTTACGTGTGTTAGAAAAAATAGTATGTGCACCACGGGAGGAATTATTGATTTGACGAAGTCAAAATAATGCAGTCCTTAGAAAAATAGAAATATGCCTCTTAGTAGAAATTATCTTCATGATTAAATTCTTTTTGAATAACTTGACTAAGGGACAGTTTCACCAAAGATGATTAAAAGTTAATCAATGATTAAATCCTTAATTAACCAATCACAAGCCGTTAAACTGACTTTAATCACTGATTAACTTTTAACTGAGTTTGGTGAAATCAGCTCTAAGACTTGAAAAATGCAGTTGGTACTTAAAGAGATTTTGGACTGATACGAAGAATGCGACTTGCTGACTGCTTCTGGACTAGTTGACGACGTTTCCTGGACTAATACGAAGAATATACACGACTTGTTAACTTGGTGGTGAATTCGGCAAGGGTGGCCCCTTTTATATGTTTCTTCCACAAAGGGAACATACCACCTACATTTATCATTTTTGGGTTAAGGTGATACAAATTTTATTACATTTAAGTAGGGAACCAATAGAAAGAATGACAATGTGCAGATCACCAATTTTCGGCATCTGCTACTGAGACAAAGACATCATTCTGATCAATAATACTGCGTTGAATCTTCACTGTTTTAGACAGTTCAGTAACTTTATAGAAGGTTAACAATCGTAGATGACCATATAAAGGGTGTTTTCGACATTCTCATTTACAATGCTCTGAAAAAGCCAAACGTGGTTGGTTGGGTTAGTGAAATCGTGAATGTTAATTGGCTAATTCTCTAAATTAACAGTTTAGTGACCTAAGTTGATGATCCGTGTCAAAGAACAGAGTATAAAAACAGAGAACTAAAATTTCATGTAAGAGTTTTAGCTAATCAAAATCTACTATTTTACTACCGCAACCAACCACATGTGGCTTTTTCAGAGCAGTCTGAGCGTGAAAGCCGAAAACACCCATAGAAAAGTCTGTCCAAGATGACACATATGAATTGATTTGTTTGGGTTTCAAGAAAAAAGAAGGATTCAGATTCTAACTTTACAAATATCAAAACAAATACGTCGCGATGACGTGAGGCTAGTACTGTAAAAGTTAAAACAAAATTGAAATTAAACGTTTAATATAAATTTAATAAAATTTTAATGTTCATTTTGAATACCTCCTTGATGTACACTAACGTTTCAGGACTAGTTTGGTAAATCTTTCTTGGCTTGCCTCGAGTGTTAGTGTTCAGGAATAGTTCGGTAAAATTCCTTAACTTACCTGAAGTGTTAGTTTTCAGGATTGAAATATTTGTTTAAGTGCTCCTTAGTCAAATAAAAAACTTTCACATTAATAGTTAGTTTTTTCAACTTATTTGTACTAATTAGTTAATAATTATTTTATTATTAATAAAATTAGAATTTAATTAATTAATTATAAATAAGTTAACAATTGGGTAAACAAATAAGCAAAAAGAAATTTATAAAGTAAGCAAGAAGAAAATAAGCAAGTAAGAAAGTAAATAAGAAAAATGGAAAGAAGAAAGTAAGCATGTTTTTCTATAATTTAGGCGGTGATACACACTTATTGTACTCTCGCTGCTTATCTGTTTCTTAAGAAATCATAAAATTAATAATATGTCTGTCGACAAATTTCACAGGTAAAGGTTGCATCTTCATCTTCGTCATCCACACCAGAGCACAACCCATTAAATAAAATGAAAAAATTCACTTTAAAGCAAATTTTTTGCTTATCGTAAAGAGGAAGCAAAATGTTCATGTAATGAACATCTTAATTCACAACTTGTTTAACTACTTTTTTATTTCAATAAGTCCTAAAAGATATTTTTGAACTTACATTAACTATTAGATATGTAGTTGAATGAACTGATAATATACAGTAACATTAACTTCTTTTCTTAGTTAAATACAAACCAATGACAGCTTTGCAGTAAAATTAACTGTTGATTTGTATTTAAAGTTACTAAGATAACTCAGTAGTAAAGATAACTACTTAAAATGGTAAAATAAAATTATTTATAATTTATTGTAAATATTATTGAGTTGCATTTTTTTATATTTTCCCCTACCCACTCTTGTTTATCTATACCCCTTATTTTGGCGATTGTTAATTCCGCAAACTTTTATTTTAACGTACGGTCGGAAAACAACTTTTCCAGAAAATAATGCAAACGGTTATTCAGGATGTCTTTCATAATTAAATTTGAAACTGAAATTTTGTTAAACACCTTTAATAAAATACCGTTTATATAATTCGTGTGAAGCTTTAGTTTTGTGTGATATTAGACATTTATTGTTTAGATAGTTGCATTTCAAAAGCAAAGTAAGTTCTGAAGTTTTCTTCGCAGAGAAGAGTCGTATGAGCCGAGGATTTGGAAGGAGCGTTATGGGGGTGGTCAATTACAATTTTGGAGGAGGTAATGTTTTTGCGATAGTTCAATTGTTTACAATAACTTGGAAACATTACATTTTGTTTTAACATGCAGTGTAAGGCAGAATTAGGTATCTAAGTGTGGGTCATACCGGATGCTACGTCGATTCATTCAATCAACTATATAAAAACAATATATTACGAATCCGATGTCAGATTTCAAAAATTAAAAATGGCGGATCCTTCATTTGTGATTTTAGGAACTACAGAGATTAACTAAATTCTATTACTTCAATTTTTGCTGCAAATGTTTAAGAGATACCAAAAATGAAGAATGTAGTTTTTTTCACTAAATTTAGTGTAGAATTGTCATTTTTAATCCAATCGAGGTCCACAAGGGCTCAAAATTTATGTAATGATATAGTCTATCAATAAAAAAATTAAAACCCAAACATTCTTTCCTGTTTGATGTAGAAAAAAATAGTAGAAGTTACTCAAATATTTAAAAATCATCAAAATTGTCATGAAATTTCATTTTTAATCGACTGTAACTCTCTCAATTTTTATTAAATTTTATTCTGTAACCTATGGATCGAAAGATAATTTAATAACCTTTCCAATGATACTTTATTTATTATATTTTGACTGGCTAATTTTCCTACAGGTAAATTTAAGTGGCGTTGCACCTCGAAAATGCAAAATTTGAAGCTACAGAAAAACTGCACGAGGGAAAAAAATTAAAACTATGATTTTCTTTCTCAAAAAACACCTACTATTCGAGAAAAAAATGTTTTGTTCGATTGGCAAAAAAAATGTTTAATTTGTAAACTTGTGTTATGTATATTTCCCGCGAAAGATATATCAATATTTTGCATTATCGATGTTTTTTATAAATTTTAATAAATATTACTTGTTGTTTTCATAATAATAAAGAATACTACTTCTTGTTTGTATTTATAATCGCATACAACAAGAATTTAATAAATTTTGAAAAAATATTCCATGTTTTTTATAGTTATTTGATACCACCCTATTTTGCCCAACAGGAAGGGCATAATAGGGTTTTAACAATCTCTCGGAAAATACGATATAAGTTCATCCAAAAATGTTTCTCTCTGCTATTATCATAATTTTCACAAACCTAAGTGTACAAAGAAGAATTCTGATGTTTAGTTGAATCGATTTATTCGTTTGGTTCTCTGCAAACAGCCAATTAGAAAAAGGTACCCCATCTTCCCACGTCGAAAAATTCCACGAAAGTACCCCCCAGAAATTCCGTTGAACTTCTCCATGAAATTTCCGTGGAATTTCCCAAGAGACTCCACGGAAATTCTGCAAATTTTAATTTTAACATTATTTCAACATTTCTATCCTGATTAGACTCCAATAATAAGCTTTGTTGCAATTTATTTGCAAAATTCATTTTCCATCGTTGTCTAGGTGTTTTAAACTAGTTTTCACGACTGTGTCCCCATAAAAAATTGTAAGATGATGTAATACTTACTGATTAAAGAAAAATTAGTAGAAATAGTAAGATGATAAATTCAAAAGCAACTTTTATAAGTTTTGAAATTATAAAATTGATAAGTTATGGCGGGGTTATGTTTAATTTTAATTATTGTATTAAATGTATTAAATCAGTATTAAAAAAATAGCTTCCTCAATATATATTATTACATATAATTTTAAAAGTTAAATAATTATAATAGTTTATTAAATATAATTAATAAACCAGGTAAAGTACCCTGAATAAATATTAATTATTCAATTTTTTATTATAGAATAATTATTTTAAAGTGTTATGATAAAATAAATTCTATAAATTTTGATAAAATATATACTTTATATACATGAATCGATTCGTTTTTATGTCAGGAATGCAATTTTGACAAGAATTATTAAAAATTTTAATGTAGAAAAAAGTTATTTCAAAAAACCAAAAAATTAATTTTTTCAAAAATTAAAAAAATTTTGAAAATTTTTTTTTTTTATATATTTTTGAAAATCCTTCTGTCTGATTCTTGGTATTCATGACCGTAATACACCTACAAAATCTTATCAAAATCCATCAAGATGTGTAAGAGAAAAATTTGTCCACAAGAATCGGTGACATACACATACACACACACACATACATACATACACACACACATACATACACACATACATCCGGACATTTGTTCCTCTCGATGAATTATATATACTACACTTGAAAATTTGTAAAAATAATTGATTTTAAAAAATTCGGAAATCGACATCACTATAAGGCTTCCTTTATGAGGAAGCAATAAAATAACGCCTGATTTCACTTTCAAATACTTTTTTCTGATTATTTATAATTATTATTTATTTATATCTGATTAATATATATACCTAATATTTGAAAATTAATTAACATGTGCTACTATATTTAACTATTTTATTTCATGCTTCTCCTCATCAAGTACAATATAAATACGATACAATAATATTAATAATAGATAATTCAAATTTATAGAATTCATTCATTCACAAATCATATAAGAATTTATGTCTGTTAAATAAAATCATTTAATAAGAAGCGTATCACATGTACCAACTAATACTTAATATTACAATTCGAACTATTATAATAAATAATAGCAAAAGAATCATGATTATTAACTACTACAAAACAAATATTTCACCAAACATTATGCCACGTTGTCCTTTCCAATGGATACAAGAGTTGCATCTTACTTTTTGCATAGTGTAAATTTTCGAAGTATATATATCATCGTGCAATTTATATCTGGCGTTAATTGTAATATGTGTTTCCAATAGTTGTTGATCACTTAGTGCAGTTACTATTCTAAATTATCTCTTTTGATCATTTGTTAATGTATATTCTGTTTCAGGTCCATGTGGTTGATATTCTGATCCTTTCGCATATTGTTCTTTATTTATTAAGTATTTTATTGCCTTGTAAGCCTGAATTATTTTAATATTATTAAAAATTTCAAAGTCAAATTTATTAGGTCCATGTACGCTTTCTGGAAGCTTAATATTTCCATCTTCAAACGAAAAAGCAGACCAAGATGTAATAGCTGATGGACATTAAAGGAGCATTTTCTTTTACTATAAAGGACTTCAAAATCTGACACAAATATTAATTAAGGTTTCAGCATAATCAATTTCTACAGGATCTATTTCTGTTCTAAAAAGTATATGAATTTACAAGTAGTACACGTACAAGTAGCAGATAGTGTTCGTAAAACTTCTTCAATAATCTATTTTTTAAAAATTTCGGCCCATAGTAAAGGAGAAAAGCTCTAAATTTACTAGCTTTCAAAAATTTTAAATATTAAAGACTTCTTGGAGCCCTTGTTATGTTGTCTGGCGGTGTGACTTCTTCTAAAATCTTATTTATTTCTTCTCGAAGTTTCCTCCCGATATAATAATCTTCATTTTGATTAGAGAAATCAAACCATAGGCTGACAAGTAACATTTTCATTACACCTAAGAGAACTGCATGCATGTAATCGTGAGGAAAACCCTTAGCTGTATCAAAATATGGTATTTTACTGGCAATAGATCTTCCTTTCACACCTCTAAAATGATTTAATAATTTTCAGTGCATCTCTTTTATTTCAGCCTGCTTGGACATCCTTTCGACAGTTCTTCGTATAAATTTTGTTGGTTCCATTGGAAATACTTTGTTGTGTCCGTATCCTGTTTGGCAAGTTTCCCCTAGATGTTCGCAACTTGGACATGGAAACTCACCATTATATAACATAAGATCTTGAGTAGACGCTCTAGCAGAGACATCCAGAGTTGCAATAGGAGCGACAACTTATTTACTTTTCATTCTACAACCTGCTATTGCTTGTATTCATTTTAACACAGTTGTAAATGGTTCCAAATATGAACTCATAACAGGCTTTTTTATTTTCTTGTTATAGTAGAAAAGTTCACAAAAAAGACTGAAAACTTCTACGAAATTTAGGAGCGATATTTTATAATCATATCATCTTGTGAATTGGGCAACACTTTTGCAATAAGCTTTTTTTATTTATTTTTCGGTAATGTGCTTGTCGCGGGTAATAGAAAATGTATTGTTTTTAAAATATCCTCCAAAGCTTTTTTTGTCAATCGATTTTTTATATATAAATTTAAAATGCCTAATAGTGCATCATCACCAACAACAGTAGAATTTTCAAAAATTGGTTGCCTTAGTCAATCTAAATTATAATTAATATTTTCACAATTATTATCTGAAACAGATTCTTCATCAAACGAAATTGAAGACATGGATGAAATTGATAAGTTATGTGATAGATAAGATGAATTTGAAATTTCTTCGTCATTGTGAGTAAATGATCCACCTGAATCAGATAAAGCATCGAAATCCTCTTCATTAGAAGCAGTAGAATTTTGATATTCCAGATCCTATAAATGAAAAGAAAAAAAATTATAATAAGATGTAAGAGGAAATTATCAATGGAAATTATAATGAAATGTCAAAAATAGATAAAAATGATAGTCAGACGCAGAAGGAAGTTATGGATGGAAAAGATAACGCAATGTGAAAAAATGATAAAAATAAAAATGTTCAGAATTATAATAAGATGCAAGAGTATAATAAGGATAAAAATCATGAATTTTGAATTTATCCGCAGACACTATTTCTCTAAAAGAAACTACAGGCAGTCGTCTGTCTTCATTATCATACAATTCTTCCGTTTCTCATGAAGAAGGAATTAACAAAAAGGATTCAGTTTCCCCTTCAAACTTGTAGATGATAAAGTGCACAGTTTCGGACTAGGATAATGTGACAGTAACTTCAGATGGAAAAGGATTAAAAGAAAATAGTAGAAATTAACATCGTTTACCAGATAATGCTATTGAAACTTTATTAAGTAAATAACAAAATTCAAATTTTTAAATTTAACAGAAAAATCTAGAAATTTATGTGTTAATCTAAGCTTTAAAAAATTGCATTGCTTTTTTTCTAAATATTCAAAAGTAATTAAAAAATGATAATTTTACACTAAATGCTTCCAATTCAATTACTCACCCGACGCTAGGACAAACGCGTCAATGCCAGGCGTATGATTTATCGAAATTAAAATATTAAAAATAAATTTTAAAGTAATAGAAACATTCCTATTATAGGATATGTGCAAGGATATTCTAAGAAAATGAATTGGCTGCTTTTGAGAGAAAACGACATTAAAGTGAGTTTACGGGACAAGATAAAAGAATTAAAGAAAAAAAACTCAACAAATAAGTATAAACTTATTTGTTTCTTCTTTCACTTCTTTCACTTTGAATTTATATTTAATTTACTGTTTCTCCTATTATTTTTTATATATTATCTCCTTTAAAGTTGTGAATTCAATAAAATATGAAAATAATAAGATATACTATAATTTCATAATTCTAATAAAATGTACAATTGTAAGATCTTTATTATTATTATTTACATCAAAAATTGAGTCAGGTAAGCTCGAGAACATTTTTTTTACTTTCGTAAAATGCAACTAAATAGTAAAGTGAAAATTAATTATCTGCAAAGGATTTTAAAGCAAAATCAGGCTTTTATTTTTCTATTTCAATTTCTTTAATACTGATTTAATTCGATAACTAAAATTAAACCTAATCTCGCCATGTCTTATAGATTTAAAAATTTTCAAACTTTTCAAAGTTGCTTTTGAATTTTTCATATTACTACTTCTACTAATTTTTCTTTAAGCAGTAAGTATCACATCATCGTACAATTTTTTATAGGACACAAGTCCTTAAAACTAGATTAAAACACCTAGAAAACGATGGAAAAACGAATTTTTCAAATAAATTGAGGGTTCACGTACAATAAGGAGACGCGCAGGCTATTCGTTGTCCTCTCGAGAAGCCGCAGAATCGTTATACGCGGGGACTTTCACTTCCATGCGTATCCCCTTATAGCACGCGAACCCTAATTACAACAAAGCTTATTATTATAGACTCTACTCATGATAGAAATGTTGAAATAATATTAAAATTATAATTCGCAGAATTTCCGTGGAATCTCCACAGAAATATCATGGCGAAGTTCTACAGAATTTCCGGGATGGTACATCCGTGGAATTTTTCGCCGTGGGTTGCCCCATAATGAGAGGGGAGTTAAATAAAGAGAGTTAAAACTCCACACAAAAATGCTAACTCCCCATGAAATAAATAACTCTCGTGGGTGTTGCAAAGTAACTCTCCTTTGAAGTTGATTTTTAACTCGAAAAATGTCACTCTCAATTCTCGAGTCCGTTAACTCCCTAAATTTTTTACAGTGTAGGTTTAAATTGAGGAGCGTAATTGAAACGCAACATAAATGGCGTTTAACATGGGCTCATTTTTAGTTGCAACAAGAATGAACTCAGGCTTTTTGTGTGTACACTGCAAAAATTTAAGGGAGTTAACGGACTCGAGAGTAAAATTTTTCGAGTTAAAAATCAACTTCAAAAGAGAGTTAATTTACTAACTCCCTTCATCAACATCCATGCGAGTTATTTTTCCATGGGGAGTTAGCATTTGGGTGTTAAATTATAACTCTCTTTATTTAAGTCTCCTGGCATTAACTCCCCAATGAGTGCGACTTTTATAGAATCCCCTTGGGAGTTAAAATTTAATTTCCTTTTTTACAGTGTATGAATTCCTATAAAAAATCCTGAGGCAATTTTATATGCGGTTTTTCATAGAATTCTACATAGATCCTTACAATAATTCTAGGATTTTTTATGTATTTTATATAAAATTACTTATAGGATTCTATATGTGACCGTGTCTAAGAAAACGGTGCTTATGACCAAAATCAACATTGTGAGTAAATTGCGTTTAAAGATTTAAATTAAAGTATTTTCGATTTCTGGAAACCTTGCAGATTAATAATTATTCAGATAAGTGTTTCTTATGTAATTTTTTCCGCTGAACACGATTTTGATGATAAAATAATTGTTTAAACATAGCTGCTATTGTTTTAAACAAATTATAATGCAAAAGTCAAATGCTTCAAATTTCAAATCGAATTTAAACAATTTCTAATTGACCTTGAGATCTGAAATTTTGTATGAAATTCAGGACTGACATCAATACCATAATCCACAGTCTATTATTAATGTACTTAACCAGGTCACCGATGACGAGTATATATGAAGGTCATCTACAAGAGTTTAGGTTTAATTCTTCGCAGATAGTTTTGGTGTTTATATTTGAAGTTCAAGGCAATATTCTCTACTCTTAGACAATCAGGACCTTTTATTTGAAGAAAACGACATAAAACTACTTTTTTTCTTAAAACAACATATAAATATTCTCATGAAAAAAAAATATGTCGGAGTAATTTTTTTTTAATTTGAATAAACAAGTTCAATTTTTTTTCGATCCAGACTAATTGCATTACATTTTTAAGACCCTGAAATAGAAGAAACCGTCAAAAACTAAAAATCTATTTTTTGTCATAAACACCGTTTTCTCAGACGCGGTCACATATAGGATCCTACATAGGAATTTTCAGTAGAGTTTTTCATACATCCTAGCTCACAGTGCTTTGGTTAAGAACATATTATTTAAACAATTATTAAATAATTCAAAGTTTGCATGTAAGGTTATCTTGCGGAATTATTCCTCTTTAATTTTAAGCAAAGAACACTCAAATAGATTAAAAATTGTACGCTATAGACAGTTTTGAAAAGTTAATGGTAAAAAAATCTCCTTGTGAGGCTTGCACATGATTAAAAAACTTTTGTTTAACTCACTAAACGCATCAAGCCCATCACCTTTTTTCTAAAGGACAACGCACAAAAAATACAAAAATTGGCTTTCGGCCAAATTGGGTGAAACTTCAGGATGATATTCTTTGAGATGTTCTGAATAAATTATGTATGGGGCAAATTGCTCTAGAAAAAATATTTTTCCAGTCACACGGGATAGAAGTGAGGAATATATAAAAGCGTAGAGTACTCACATTTTAGAAATTCTGAGGTGCTATGATGTGACTTTACACATCTGATTAATTTTTAGGGTCAGTTAAGCTTCTTTGTATTAGGAATGGCAGTGAAGATACAGTAAGAGTTAAATAAACGCGATTTAAGAGTCAAGTAAATGTCAGAATAGAAGAATAGGAATGTAAGATGAGGATAGAAGTGAGTAAATGAATAATCTGATTACCTCTTTGGGTCAGTTAAGCTTCCTTGTATTAGGAATGAGAGTGAAGATACAGTAAGAGTTAAATAAATGCGATTTAAAAGTCAAGTAAATATCAGAATAGCAGAATACTTGACTCTTAAATCGCATTTATTTAACTCTTACTGTATCTCCACTGTCATTCCGAATACAAGGAAGCTTAACTGACCCTAAAGGTAATCAGATGTGTAAAGTCACATAATAGCACCTCAGAATTTCTAAAATGTGAGTACTCTACGCTTTTATATTTTCCTCACTTCCATCCCGTGTAACTCGAAAAATATTCTTTTTGGGGCAATTTGCCCCATACATAATTTATTCAGAACATCCCAAAGAATATCATCCTGAAGTTTCACCCAATTTGGCCGAAAGCCAATTTCTGTACTTTTTGTGCGTTGTCCTTTAATATTTTCAAACTTTTAAGCTACTGAATATAGGTCCCCACATAGCACAAAAACTTCCAGAAAATTTCCTGTGGTAACTTCCTGGATGTTTCCAGGACATACAATAATATCCGCAGGTTAGAAGCTTCCCATGAAGACTTTCTGGTAACTTCCTGGAAGCTTCCCCTAGAAACTTCCTGGAAGTTACCAAAAATTATTTTAAAAAATTTTTAGTGAAATTATTATTTAAGAAAGGGACTCAAAACATCATAGGCCTGAAAAGTGTGCTGTTGGGATAGCGCTTTATGCGCTCAACCAAATCGTCACTTGACTTCACAGGGCTAATTTATATATTATATATTTCATTATATCTTTGAGGATTTTTGGAAACTTACTTGGAACTTCCAGGAAGTTACCAAGGGTAACTTTCGAAGGTTCCCACGGGAAACCTCCTGGAAGTTTCCTGGAAATGTTTTGGCTATTTTGGTCTACAATTACAACTCTAAAATTTTGAAAATTCATAACTCAAAAATTTGGCCTAAAAGAAAATACGTATCTGTAAATTTTTTTCTCAATTCTTATTCTAGTACTAAAATTGAATAATTTGAGCCAAAAATGAAAATCTTCTATGTAAAGAAGTAAAAGAAAACTTCATTTTCTCAAAATTTTTTGCAGGTTAACTGTTCCAGATACATCCAAAAGCACACCATAGGTAAAATTTCTGCTTGTGTTTGTATGTTCACTGTAAAGAACATTTATACAATTGAAGGCTTGGCTGCAATAAGGGGACGTACGCTTTCTCCACGTATATTCAAGCCAGTCAAGTTTCATAAATTTTGAAAAAAATTAAATTCTAATTTTTAAGTTATAAAAAGTTCTATCTTATAGGAAATGGAAAGGCGCATCTTTTTTTCCTTAAAAATTTTTTTCTGAAACAAATATTTTTCATAATAAACTTGAAAAACTGAAAAATTTTGCTAACAAAAAATCATTCAATTTTAAAACATAAATCATTATATCTTGTGCAAATGTTAATGAATTTAATTCAAAAAAATTGTGTACACTCGTTTGGGTCCATAGAAGACGATGACATAATAAAAATTTCAAAAAATGGAAATTTAACAACAAAAAGTCTGCAAGGAATTTCAAGTTTGAACAAACTTCCAGTGAGACATTTGTTGATTATCATAATATAACAAAATTTTCTGTAAATTTTCAAAGAGATTCCTTATTTATTTACAGAAATATAAGAGTATTAACAAATACAGTGGCGCCGTCAGCTACAGCCACTATGCGTAGATACACAGCATGACAGTTGATAATAAAGGATTTTTCTTTACAGAACATATAAACTTATATTTATAATAATATTTATTTATATAAATAAATAATAAATCAATTTTTTATTGATAAATTATATATTTTTTTATAAGAAAATGTTTTAAATATAAGAACATTGAAATGATAATTCTGTTATCAATAATCTATTAAAATAGATTATCTATTAAATTAAGCATCGAAATAAAGAAAATTTAATATTCTCACTCTTGCGAAATGGAAAGAAGGAAGTTTTTGCACGGCGCCCCGACTATGTACGGGCCTGCGATACGGGCAAGACCCCCCGCGAGTTTGCGACGCTCCTGCAACGGCGTCTCTTTAACGTACGCGCGGGCGCACCTCAGGGGGTCTCATCCGTGGCGAAGGCACTTGTTCTCTCATGAGACTATCGCTAAGCGCGTGCCCCTCCGTGACCGCATACATAGAACTCACGTCAAACGCGTTCGCGAGTTACTTATGTAATTTTATATCCTTTTTTATAACATCAGAAATTTAATAAAAGTGAAGTGTTTATTGAAACCGTGGTTGTATCTCTCTATCAAACCTTGAGGAAATTCCTAACCCCGTTTATTTAATTTTGTTTCTCTTCGCTTTCGGAATCGTAACCGCTCAACTCGAAATTTTTATCATCGGCTTACTTCGAAGGTTCATTTTTTGCCATCGTGATCCGTTAACCACAGGAGTGGTAAGTGTCTCCTTTTTTCTTCAAGAACGGCCCAACAGAATCCGCTTCCGTCGAATAGGCAAGAACGGACCTGTGCTTCGTTGAAATATCCTGACTAGTTCTCTCGGCTGGTATGAGGTACGGCTTGCGAAGGTCTTCCTTTGAGCAGTCGCAACTAGTTGGAGGCTAGTCCTGGATCTTTCAGCTGATCGGCAGGTCCTCTGCTAAAGAGGGGAGATGTGAACCACACTCGATTTTGTTTGTAGATGGGCAAACGCTTTAACCGCCGTCAACGTGAGAGTAATAGGAGAGAGAAGCAGACGGAGAGGGTGTCTGAGGCGCTCTACGAAGACGCGTTAAAAGTCATCGAGGAGGAAGGCTTCGCAGACAATTCCGGTCCAACACTTTATGAGTCGCAAGAAATCGAAACGGTTGACGATCACGAGCGGCATTTCCACCGCGAATTGAGTGAGCTGTCCAATGCTTATGAAAGAAAATTATTACAGCAGGAGGCCGAATTCGCTGCGAAATACGAGACTTTAGAACGCCAGCATAGAATAGCTATCGCCCGATTCAAACAACCGATTGACGGAACCTCCAGATGGCAGACTAAGGAAACACAGGTCGAAAACGGTGATTTCTCTGAATCCGAGAAAGTGATCGCGGAAGGTGAAATTCCCCTAGAGGCGAAGTCGGTATCGGACGAAATTCTTCCGGGAAATAATTCCCCGGTTATTCTCCCCGCCTTCGATGAATCGGCAACTCTTACGCCCAAGGAAGTAATTGTGCCAAGGGATAAAATTCAAGAACCGGAAGTGGTGGATTACATTGACTTGGCTGCTTCGCCCTTTCCCTCCATTCCTCGATTATCTCCACACGTACCGAAACCAGCAATTAAAATCCTTCCGAGACCTCCACCCAAAAAGATCAGAGCGCGACGGGCCCTTTTAAAAACCCGTGTTCCCTCACCAAAAAAATTGACGGTCAGGGTTCATCAACTCCTCCGGAAAGAAGACAACAAGGAGAACGCTTCCGGTTAACTTGTTAAGTGTAGAATCGCTTCCCAAATCGTTCTCACTCCCTCAAAAATTTTTGATTTGAAACGATTTAGAAAGGTGTGATGCGAGTGTGCGCGAAAATGTTAATAATCTTTGGCGTTTTTATCCAATTCGCATTTATTTGGATTTTCTGGTCATTGGTGATTTTTGGCTGGTCTTGCCTCGTCGATAGGCAGTGTCGCATCTCGCGAGAAATCGCCAGACTTTTAATTTGTTAACCAGAATTTTATTGTTAATTTCTTATTGTTTAAAAAATTTAATTAACAATTCGGCATTTGTTGATTAGTTCAAAATTTTAATTTAACATATAATTTTTGTTATTGTGCCTTTATATGTAAATTTTATTTTCACAAATAATTTTTGTTATTGATTAAATAATGTGGCAACCATGGAAAAAACACTGACAATATTCTCTGAAAAAAAGTAAAAAAAATCGAAAGATATTGAGAAATATTCTATGAAACAGAAATATTTCAACTGCTTACAACTCAATCACTAATAAAACAATTCGAAAATTTGTAAACGTTTCATACACAGACATTTATACACTTAATTTACATATAAAGGTACAATAACAAAAATTATTTGAGAAAATAAATTTTTGAATGAATCAACAAATGCCGAATTATCATTTCAATGTTTTTATATTTAAAACATTTTCTTATAAAAAATATATAATTTATAAAAAATAAATTGATTTATTATTTATTTATATAAATAGATATTATTATAAGTATAAGTTTATATGTTCTGTAAATAAAAATCCTTTATTATCAGCTGTCATGCTGTGTATCTACGCATAGTGGCTGTAGCTGACGGCGCCACCGTATTTGTTAATACTCTTATATTTCTGTAAATAAATAAGGAATCTCTTTGAAAATTTACAGAAAATTTTGTTATATGATAATCAACAAATGTCTCACTGGAAGTTTGTTCAAACTTAAAATTCCTCGCAGACTTTTTGTTGTCAAAGTTGAGAAAACGTCTTTGCTGACAAAGCTCTATTTACAATTTAAAATGTTTAAACAAAATTTCATTTTTTTAAATTTTATTATGTCATCATCTTCTATGGACCCAAACGAGTGTACACAATTTTTTTAAAATTAAATTCATCAACATTTGCCCAAGATATGATGATTTATGTTTTAAAATTTAATGATATTTTGTTAGCAAAATTTTTCTGTTTTTCAAGTTTATTATGAAAAATATTTGTTTTAGAAAAAAAATTTTAAGGAAAAAAAGATGCGCCTTCTTATTTCCTATAAAATAGAACTTTTTAAAACTTAAAAATTTGAATTTCATTTCTTTCGAAATTTTGGAAACTTGACTGGCTTGAATATGAGGCATTTTACGCGTAATGTCCTAAGTATATGTTTCGAAAAGGTTTTTTCATGCCCTTTCCAATGGTAAATTTTATTTTTTAATATTTTAAAAAATTGACCCTAATTTGTGATAATTAATATTTAATTTGCATTTTTTACAAAAATCGATACGTTTTTTTTAATTAAATTATTTGAAACGAAAGCTGAGGTTTTTTCCTAGGAGCATGTAAATTTTTAGAATGTCCTTTATTCAGATATTAAAGATTAAAGAAGAAAGCGGCGCGCTGCGACGCGGTCGCCTGACGTGGCGCCAGCTACTTACGCTTGCAAGGAAAAAAAATTTGCGTATACCCAGCATACTGCTCTCTGCATTTTACAGGGTTGAGACTGTCATTAATAACAACATATAATGCCTGCATTACAGTTACTGAAACTAATTTTAAAATGGTTATATGTATTGGATAAGAAATAAATATTTGTGATTTTTGTTAATTTATTTTAAAAATGAATTATGCCCAAAATTAATGAAACTAAATATTTGTAGGTTTTATTATTTTATCTGTTCAATATAAGTGTATCTAAAATGATAGTACTGTAATTTGTTTTCTTTACAAAATAATGTAAATATTGAATTTTTTGTCTACTTTTTATTTGCTTGTTATATTTTTACTTATTTTTTTAGCATTGTTGGTTTTCGTCTTTTGAAGTTTTTTTGTTTTTTGCTTCGGAAAAATGTCTAATCTTAAATCTTGTGAAAATTTCTTTAACTTTAACTTTTCACTTTCAGTTGGTAAAAAAGCATGGTACATTAATGTACCCGGTATTGTTTCTGCATTTTGAAATATTTTAGATATCAAATCTGCAGATAAGTCGTTGGTATTTTTACTGTACAAAAAGACTTCTATATCTTGACAGTAATTTTTGGCCCACTAATATAGAGCTTCAACAGTTAAAATGTGCTCTAGTCTATTACATTGGAGACTAGCTCGCGCAGCACCTCTCTTCAAATTTGCCCCTATACCATCGCATGCCTCTTTTCCATGGGCAGTAGCATGGAAGTGCCACTCTGCGGGAACTGAGAAATCTTTTTCGTGATTTTTTAAGTTAGCAAAGTTACTTTTATTTTTAAAGTGTTGACTAGCACCATCGGTAAAGTAATATATTTTTTTAATTTCGAACGTTCTTTTCAGGTAATTAATTATAATTTTTTGATATTGATAGACAGCATGCGTGTCGTGGATTAAATTATCAGAAATAATTGCCATGCTTTTGTGCTATATTTTATTACAATCTTTGTATATAGAGTTTTAGTTTAAATCTGGCGCCTGTATCTTTGCTCGCTTGACTCCAGTATTATGTTTTTTTGTTTCCGGTGTCTTGTTGCTGTCTGTACTTACTCTCCTTCTTTATCTTTTACGAATGGCGTCTTAGCGACGAACGAGTGTGTTCTTGTTAATACTGAATAAATCTTAATTATCTATCTAAAAGAAAAGCCGTGTTCTTAATTAATGCTCCCACAATATCTAAAGTCAATAGGTTATGGTTCCCAGTACTATTCCACCGCGTAAAACCGCGTTTTAAATTTTGTGGGAGTCGTAAAAACGTCGAAAGAAAAAAAAATGGCGACGTAGGTGATTTGTGCTAAGAACAAAGAAACACGTTATTTTGTGAAAGTGATAAACTTAAATTTTAGTGGAGGTGAATATTGTTTCCCGTTTTATTTTCTTTCTGTGGAAAAGTTGAATGCTGCGATAAGAATTTTGGATTTGTCTAAGTTTCAATATTCAAGAACAATGACCACACTGAGTGCCACGAGCGTACTCGCCAAAATAGTGGAACAAATGCGGAATGCCTTGCTTGTGGAAAAGACGAACAATTTGTTTATAACAGCCAAAATAACTGGAGAATGTTTTGAGATTGGATTCTCTACTGGCGAATCAGCTGTTTTAAGTATGTAATTAATGGCTATTTATTTTTTTCTATTAACAAGTGTATAACGATGATTTCTTAAGATCTTTCTTCTATATATAAACTAATATGTTTAAATCATATTAAATAACTAGCTAGTTGCATTTAAAAAGAAATTAATTTCATTCTTTGGCGTCGAAAATTTCTATAGATAATTGATATAACCAAGCAGCGTCGACGCCAGTAACCATTTAAATATGTCAGATTCAGTTATAAAGAACGATAGTAACGAGATAAATAAAGACAACGAAGATAGTAAAGATAACGAGAATACTGATCTGACAACAAATCAATTATCACAAGAAAATGAGTTGAGAAAATCTCCAAAACCCATAGAATACAGTCTAGAGACTTCATCCCAAGGAAGATTGAAAGACGACGTTGATGAAGGTAAACAAAATTTTTTTATACGATGTTCTCTTCTGATTCTGTAAAAACGAAAACGATAAATTCTAACGATGGTGCAAAAGTTGTCGTCGACGACAAAAACAAAGCAATGAATTATCTTTTGGTAAGTGTGTCACCAATTGCAGGTGGAAACGGTTCCGGACGAATCGGGGATCAGAAGACAGTTTCAAAGAACGAAATGAAGAAAACGATTTCGAACGAGAATGAAAGGTCATTTGTTTCCAATAATATGAATCGAGTGTGGACTAACGAAACAACGAAGTTCGAGCGTTTCCAAGATTTTTATGCCAAATGTAACGAGAAATTTAATAAGCAATTACAAACTATAGAACAAATGATGACAGCTACGATGACCATGCAAACAACAATGCAAGAAAGTTTAAAATTGTGGTTTAGACAGCGTGAGATGGATGAGAATAAAGCTAAGCGAGCAAAAATTTCTTCAGATGTAATGCTTTCCTCTGAATAAAAATTACCGTTAACGATAGTTAATAAATCTTTAGGTAAAGAACGAAAAACAGACTTTATCTCAAAAAACGATTTCATTCGAAAAGTAGATTTTACCTCAAATAACGATTTCAACCGAAAAAACGATTATACCCGAAAAAGCGCCTTTATCCGAACAAAATACGAATGTTAATTTATCTGCGTCTTCTTATCGAGAACAAAACGAACCACAATTAATTGCAAATCGTGTAAAAGAAGCGTTAAAAATTGAACTTATCGGAAAAGATAACCACACAAAGCACGATTATAAATTAGAGCCACGAGTTAAATATGATCATTTTCTTGAATTTCTAACGTCTGAACTCCGAACAATAGACTTGTTGTACACGGAAAAGTTTTTGGGCGAGCAACTCTATTTGCTCTAGTAACGCTGCGCAACTTCACGTCTGGTGGAGCAGTAGTCGCAAAAAGATAACGCAGCAGGCCAACATTGGACGAGCTGCTCTACCAGTCGTGTATGTACCACTGACTTTCAGCGCAGCTCGTCCAACACTGGGTGAGCAGCGTTCCCAGTAGAGAAAGAAGCTCACCCATTTACAAGGCGATATGCCTTCTCTCTTTTAGAAAACCTTCTCTACGCGCGGAGAACGCAGCTCGCCCGAAAACTTTTCCGTGTACGTTATTGATAAATCTATCCATGCTCCGGAAGGCATTAATGACAATTTAAAAGAGAAACACAGATTTAAAGTCCGCGACATTTTAATTAATAGAATCGACGAAACCTATCATAATAGAATCCTCCAAATTAAAGATCCGATTGAAATGCTTGAAAAAATCAAAGAAATAAAACGATGTGAAGTCAATGTAACGAGTGTGAGTATCCGAAAACAATTATATGCTATCCAATATAACACAAACCGTGAAACCGCGAATAATTTCTTGGATAGATTCGAAGAAATAGTACATAATTACGAAACCATTCCAGGGTCAGCTCCTCTTGCTGATGACGAAAAGCGAGATGCGCTTTATAACGCTATAATGAACCAACTGCCAGAAGTCCAGTCCGTCGAATTTATCACGAAAAATCAAACTGGTAAAGGTCTAACTTACGATCTTCTAAAATCCTTTATTATGCAAGCAGAAGCTAATCGTCTACAATCAGCAACAGGAAATCACCCTGGAACTAAACACATCCCAATCGCATCTGCTTCCTTCACTAATTCGAATAAAAGATCTAATGAAATTTGTTTTGAGTGTGGAGATAGTGGGCATATGAAGAACGAATGTCCGCGTAAAGGACAAGGACTTAGGAAATGTTACGAATGTGAACAATTTACGACTCATATTGCCGCCGAATGTCCACAAAGATTGGACAAACAGAGGAAAAGTTTTAATAAAAACAATAGAGAAAAGCATTACAAAAGTAATAATTACGAAAATCGATTTCACGCGAGCAATAAACGATCATTTAAAACTAAAGACTCTCGAAATAAATTTAGCTTTAATTCGAAACCATCTCGTGATGGAAAACCAAAACAATTTAAGAGAAACGACACTAATTCGCAAAGGGAGAATAAGTCACGACAAAATCGATCTCGTGCAGGAACTAACGAAAGTTCGAAGGTCCGTCAGACTGAGAAAGGTACGTACAAAAATTCTGTTACTTGCAAAATAAAATCAAATCCTGAAACTCAAAATCGAAAACAGTTGTCGGCATGTTTTTTACAAAACTCAAAACTTAAAGATTTAAATATTAACGAATGTAATAAAAACTACGTATCTTTTATTGTCGACTCAGGAGCAACTGAACACTTGACGAATTCTAAAGAGGTTTTCAGTTCTCTTGAAGAGACAAAATCAAGTATAATTAAGTGTGCAAACAAAAATAACGAAGCTGATTTGGTTGCTGAGGATCGAGGCACAGTAAATGTTGTTTCAAATTCAGACAAGAAGAAATCGCTGATATTAAATAACACTATTTATACAGATTTGCTCTCCGAAAATTTACTTTCGCTAAGAAAATTTGCCGATGCTGGTCTGTCAACACATCTGGATAACGAGTGCATTAAAATTTATGATCCAAAAACGAAAGAAGTGTTTGCTTCAGGAAATTATAACAAACCTTATTGGACTATGGAATTTCAAGTAGATAAGAAAAATGAATGATTGAAATGAAAATGATTAGAACCTTCTAACGTATTTGTTTTCGATACAAGTGTTGTTGATCAAAGCAAAACAAAAATTGATGATAAGAGTACGACTTAACTAAATGAAACGATGGTTAATAACAATAATAGAAACAATTTATTTTCAATTGACGACAGTAACAAAACGAATAATGAGACAGACGAAAAATTAGATTCTGTTAAATTGAATTTAAATTTCCCTGTCGATAATGAGTGTAACAAGACTGCAAAAGAAGCCGTTACGAGTGATCGCTATGTTTTTACAGATTTCGATACACATTTGACAAGCAGAAAAATAACAAATTTGGATGAACTTCCATCTATAGATTTGTTAGAAGACGATTTTATTTCCAATAAAACATTTACTGATTCTGTAAAAGCGACTAAACCAATGCTTTGGCACGTAAGAATGGGTCATGCATCTGTCGATTATTTGCGTAAACTGCAAAGTTTGTGGAAAGAAAATAAAGATATGCAATGTGTAGTTTCTGACGAAAGTATCAGAGAATGTGAAATTTGTGCACTAACAAAATTATCTAAATTACCGTTTCGGACTCAACGAAGCAGAGCAGTAAGACCGCTGCAAATAATACACTCCGATGTCATGGGAAAGATTTCTCCATCTACTCACCCTTTTGGCTACCAGCATATTTCTGTATTTATAGACGTTTATTCAAGATTGGCCCTAGCGTATCCTATGAAAACAAAGGATGCTACAGGTCATTGCTTAGAACGTTTCATTATAACTGCGCGAAACTTATTAGGAACGAATGAGAAAATTTGCTACTTACGTACGGATCAAGGTACTGAGTATATGGGAGGCTATACCCAAGAGGTATTAATTCGCGAAGGAATTGAAAATAAACCTTCCTGCCCAGATACTCCTCAACATAACGGAGCTTCTGAAAGGTTTAATCAAACAATTCAGAAGAAAATAAGATCCATAATATTTGACTCTAAACTTCCTCAAACGATGTGGGATCTAGCTCTAGGAGCAGCTGTTTATGTTTATAATCGGACTCCTCATCGCTCAAACGATTTCCAGGCACCGCTTGAGATTTTTGCACCAAATTTACGATATGATATAAATCAGATTAAACGATTTGGGTGTTTGGCGTATTGGACGATTCAAAGAAAACCAGATTCGAAATTTTCTGCAAGGGCAATAAGAGGAGTATTGGTTGGATACACTAGCTCTGGATACATTTTTCTAAACCCTGAATCAGGTAAGTTTTTCGAATCGAGAAACGTAAGATTCAATGAAAAAATGGTCTATGGCGACAAATATGGAAAAGATTCCATTCGAGGCTGGCCTGATACAGAAACTCCACCTCCTAAATACGAGTGGTTTTTAAAATTCGAAGAAGATGAGGTAGCAAAACGAACAAACGATTGTGAATTTTCAGCTTCGGAGGGAGAAGTGAAACGAAAACGAGGAAGACCACGGAAGCGACATTTGGAAACGGAGGGAGAGAATGTAAGCGAGACAAATAAACGACAGAAAACTGAATCACAAACTGTTAGAGAACCATACGATACTCGAAGCCGTAGAGTCGTTGATACGAGTTTTGCAAATTTCTTAAATGTCAATCCTGTTTCAGAATTTTACGAGTTTCCTTCTTTGGAAGAAGAGTTTCTGAACATGAAAGACATTGCAAGTGACGAAATTTTGTTCTGTTTACATGCAAAAATAAACAACGATCCTCTAACGTTTAAACAAACTTTAGAGTCGAAACACAAAAACGAATGGCTTCAAGCAATAGACGAAGAGTTAAGTTCTTTAAACAAGAATGATGTTTGGACTCTGATAGATCAACCTAAACTTGGCAAAAATGGCAAGAAACCCAATGTAATTGATTCAAAGTGGGTATTTAAACAAAAGGTGGACGGCAGCAGTGTCACCAAATTTAAAGCAAGATTAGTCATACGACGGTTCAAGGATACAAATTTGTATGACTTGAAAGAAACGTACGCTCCTGTTTCCAGATTAACTCTTGTTCGATCTGTATTAGCAATGATTAACTTCTACGATTTAGAAGTTTGCCAGCTCGATGTTAAGACTGCTTTCCTCAACGGAATAAGTGAAGACGAAGTTTACATGGAAATTCCTGAAGGAATGGAAGTGTCAGAGAAAACACGACAGACAAAAGTGTGTAAGATTCTTAGAGCTCTTTATGGACTGAGGATTAGTCCTAAGCGATGGAATGAAAAATTCACCGAAGTCGCAAATTCTATGGAACTGGAAAATGATCAATATGATCCTTGTCTATTTTCATACAATTGTGGTGAAACAAAGGTTGTCATGCTAATTTATGTCGATGACATATTATTGGCAAGCAATAATAAAAAATTGCTGATTGAGATGAAAGTTAAATTAATGAAAGCCTTTGAAACGACTGATCTGGGAGAGCCAAAATGTTTCTTAGGCATGAATATACAAAAAAACAGAGAAACAAGAGTGATGAAAATTAATCAGGAAAATTTCATTGACAAAATTCTGATTAAATTTGGCTTTGAAAACGAATTTCCGCAAAACACTCCCATGATTACACGTCAAGTGGCAAATCACGAAAGACGACAACGAGAAAACGATAATGAAGACATTGACGAAAGCACATTAAATATTCCATATAAAGAGGCTGTTGGTAGTTTATTGTATTTAGCTGGTGCTACTCGTCCAGACATTGCTTTTGCTGTAAACGTACTTAGTAGACATCAAATCGATCCAACAGAAAACGAATGGAATATGGTCAAACGAGTATTTAAATACTTAAAAGGAACGAAAACTCTTGGATTAAATTATCTCGGGAAACAAAATGTACTGTTAGCATATTCGGATGCCAGTTTCGCTGACTGCAAATCGTCCGTCTCCACTTGTGGTTACGTTATAAAACTGTATGGAGACACGATTTCGTGGCGAGTAACAAAGCAAAAACATGTTGCTTTATCTACTTGCCAGGTCGAATACGTAGCCATGAGCCAGACCTGTCAGGAACTTATTGCAATCAATAAGTCTCTTATACGATTGAATAACGAAAGTTTACTACCAGCTACTTTACGATGTGATAATGAAGCAGCAGCGTTCTGTGCTCAAACAAGTGGAGGTAACAGATTAAGGCATATGACCCAAGTTCATATGGATTATGTCCAAGAATGTGTCAAATATAATCGAGTGATTATTGAGTGGGTTCCTTCTAAAAAGCAAATGGCTGATATTATGCCGAAAGCTTTGAGTTATGAATCGCACACTAACCTAAGAGACAAGATTTTGAATAACGATGATGCTTGATTAATACTATAATAAAAAAAGGGAGAGACGACTGTTTTTCAAATTTAAAAAAATTTTTATTATTTTAAGTTTATATGAATTTATGAATTAAATTGTTTTCTTCTGATTCTAGGAAACCAATAACTGGAAGTCTGTACGGATTAACACGAATTATATTACATTTCTTTAACCATTTTTTTGTTTTATATCAAGTTTTGTCGAATTAGATACTTATTTACTTTACATTTATACTACGAATCTTTTTTCTAATACAAATGAACTATTTCGGCACGATTAGAAAATTACAATTAAGTTCTATGTGATATTAAAAATTGTAATAGAGTCAATCTCGGGAGGGAGTATAGAGTTTTAGTTTAAATCTGGCGCCTGCATCTTTGCTCGCTTGACTCCAGTATTATGTTTTTTTGTTTCCGGTGTCTTGTTGCTGTCTGTACTTACTCTCCTTCTTTATCTTTTACGAATGGCGTCTTAGCGACGAACGAGTGTGTTCTTGTTAATACTGAATAAATCTTAATTATTTATCTAAAAGAAAAGCCGTGTTCTTAATTAATGCTCCCACAATATCTAAAGTCAATATTGTAATATACTATTACTGTGAATACAGTTGCCTGATCATTGTTCCAGTGGAACGATTGTATTGAATTCTGAACTACGAAAGCGTAATTTTCCGCAAAATCCATACAAACTACAAATTCTCCAGGCAGTTAATTTCCTTTTAGTTTGATTAAAAATTTGTATTGCTTCTTTGCAATAAAGTCATGGACTTTTAATTTTGTTAAACGTTCACACAAATCGTCAATGAACTCATCAACACTCATGAGGAGAGTCTTAATAGCGTATCTGTCAGTTTGTAACCAACATTTAAACTTCACTTCTTTGATTAAATGCTCATCAAATGCCTCTCTTAGGGATTCTTTTAATTGATTTGAACCTGGACAATTTTTACAATTTCCTAAAAAAACAGGAACTCGTGGAATTATAACACACTATTGCATTAATGCAATCACGAAAATCTTTTAATGGAATTTGTGTGCCTTCTATTAGACGCTCAATATTAATTCCATTTAACATTAGCTTGACATTTTCATGATGGACACAAACACACACTCCAATTTTTAGGTGCAAGGGTAAGAATTTGAATTTGTTCTGATTTATTTTGCGAATTCTTAAATTTCTCTTTTAACTGTTCAAGAACAGCAACACCTGCTTTATGGTATTCATCATGACATACAGATAATTTTCTCTTTTTTACTTCTGAGGGTAATTCATAATCACTGTCACTTGAATTTTCTTCAAGTTCTTCACTTCCCTTAAAATAAATTTCTTCTTCTTTATCGAATGTCAAATTTTCTAAAGTAGGAGTAAATTTCTTTATGTCAAAACTACATTTTGTGCAAATTTTTGAGTCTCCTGGAATATTTGGAAATTTATTTTTGTAATTTTTAGGAAATGGACGCAAATTTTCTTTTTTGTTATGATTTTCTTTTTTCAAAGGGTTTACACAATTATCACTCCAACTTTTAGCGGCGCTCTTTGTTTCCATAATATTGTATATAAACAACAATATAAGATACAAAATTAATGGAAAATAATAAATAAAAGTAAAAAAATGATAAAATAATGATACGTGTTCAAAAGTCAAAGACAAAGGGCTTTATTATTATGTATAATTAATAAAACTAATCAAACAACAAAACAGTCAAAACCAAAAAAAAATTAAAAACTATAATTAACCACATGAGAAAATCTACCTGCCAATGTATATTTGTAATTTCAAAAAATTATCGAAAGAAACTAATGCGTACTATGCTCGTAATTATATTTTAAAAAATGAAACAACAAAAAAATTAAACACAAAATTTAGAAACCAAACAGAATGAAATTTCCTGTATAAAAATTAAAAACTATAATTAACCACGTGAGAAAACCTACCTGCCAATGTATATTCGTAATTTTAAGAAATTATCGAAAGAAGCTGATGCATACGATGCTCGTACTTATATAAAACCATTAGACAATCTCGCTTATTATAATATTCTAGGCATAAAAGTCAGAGCCACCTAGCGGTAAATAATGTAAATATATTAGTACCAGAATGGTCTGATTCTGCATTATATTGTTCAAATAAGTGTGAAGATAAAATTTTTTTATCAAAACTCGCAAACTTTTTTTTGAAACAACTTAATGAAGCACTTTTCTGAATTTCAAAATATTATTTTTATTTTAATACAGATTTTACTGTTAAAAAAATTGTAGTTTCTATTGGCTTTAGAATTGCGTGTCACCGTGTCACATAACTAACTTAACGAGCTAGCTGTTTATTTGTTAACTCAACTAAATTCATACTAAAATTTGATTAAAATGATAAACAAATTGGTTTTTATTCGAAATAACGTTTTTTATCTTCCTTATATCAATACTAATTAGATTTAAAAAAAATTTAGCATAAATTAATATTTTTTCTAAGCTAGGATACAACCACACAAGTCCTAAGTTATTTGTTATTTCCATTAAAATACAAATAATAAAACTTCAAAATTCAAAAAAGTGTTTCATCAAGTTTTTTTCACTTTTCAGTGTTTTTAAAAACATTTACCATATTTTAATAACTCTGAGGGATGTAGACTTTTTTAAAGAATAAGTTGCCAATTCAGATCACTGTGTTATATGGCGTGAGGCGAGGCGACTGCGTCGCAGCGCGTCGCTACCTATTCTTTTATCTTTAATATCTCGAAAACATAAAAAGGGCATTCTGAAAATTTACATGCTCATAGGAAAAAACCTCAGCTTTCGTTTCAAATAATTTATTTTTAAAAAAAGTATCGATTTTTGTGAAAAATGCAAATTAAATATTAATTATCACAAATTAGTGTCAATTTTTTAAAACATTAAAAAATAAAATTTACCATTGGAAAGGGCATGAAAAAACCTTTCCGAAACATATATAACCAAATTTTTCCCATTAGGATGCAAAAAGAAATGATAATAATTTTATGATTTATAAAAACATAATTTTTTGGTGGATTTTAACCTTAATAACATTATTTATTATTTTAAATGCAAATATTATAATATTTTTTTGAAAGATTATAAAATTCACTACAAATTTGTGGTTTAAAATTATTTTATCTTTAATTAATAAGAAGATATGTCCGTTAGAATTTCAGAAAACAATCCCAAGAACGATTTCCTTGCATTAAATTGTCCGTAACTTTTTCAGCATGCAAAAGACACTAATGTTCAAGAATAGATTTTTTCAGCTGACGAAATTTTGACCAAAATAGCACAAGTTTTATTTTATTTCAGTAATATAAACCAGAGAAATAACGTACCAAACGTGGATGTGTCTACTTGCAGATCTGCAAGCGCTTGCCAAAAAATTGTTCTGAATAATGTATCTATTGTTGATAAGTATGTAATAAATGTTTACATTTTTTCCATTTCAATTCCATAAGTATCATAAACAAGAATAAATATTAAACATAAGTATTTCAGATCGCGCTACCATGAACTTGTGCGCCTGCAGATCTGCAAATAGACACATCCATGTTTAGTATGTTATATATCTGGTTTACATTATTGGATCACTGTTTTTCTAAAAATGTCAAAATGATCCCGAAATGGATCAGAATCATCAAAAAATTGAGATCAAATGATGATTTGATACACTTTTTGAGATCAATTCGTTGCAATTTAATAATTTTTAGGCAACAGTGATCAAAATGTTACTTTCTACAATTGTAACGGGCACATAATCTCATTCATTAAAGATAAACAATTTATCAAACCACAAATTTATAGACAATTTTATAAGCTTTCAAATAAATATTATGATCTTTGCATTTAAAACAATAGATAAAAATATTATAGTTAAAAACCAACAAAAAATGCTGGTTTATGCTGTTTTTATGGATTATAAAATTATTATCACTTCTTTTTTGTATCATAATTGTATTAATGTTGTGTAAAGCAACGTACAAAGACTTAAAATAGAAATTTTAACTATGGTGTGCTTTTGTATGTATTTATGGTTATATAAGTGTTAATTCGACAGAGTTTTGTTCATTTCGTAGATGAAAATGTTTTAATTCTGAAAAACATTAAAATCGTATCTCTTCTTCCATCTTTAATATTAAATTACCGAATGGTAAATTCATTTTCTTTAATTAAAAAAATAATTTGTATATAAAACATTTATTAGATAATTTTTAAAAAGTAAACTGTTTAAAAAGTTTCTAATCTTAAACTAAATTATATTTTACCCTCTTCATGTAATCCCGCTTGATTCATTTAAATCGGGTTATTTATTTAGGAAAAATAAATTTTGTTTTAAAGTTGCAAAAAATTCATTTTGCAATAACTTTTGTAAAACAATATTTCTATTTTTTGGTAAACACATTCCTAAGGTCAAATAGAAATGTTTTTTCAGTATTTCTACATTTCAATATTTTCAAAAAAATACTTTTTATTTTTTATGAAAATTTCACGAATTCTGACCCACTCCAAACAACGTTGGTAATTTTGGTTTTATTAAATCTTTGATGTCCACTCGTAAAATTCGATAAAGTTTAATAAAATTTTTTCTAGAACTTTAAACAAATCAATTAAAATATTATAAAACATGCCTCTACTAAACTTAAGTTTTAAATGATAAGTACATGCAATTTTCACATGATGTCCGTCTAGATTATTTAACTTATATATAAATGTAACAAAATTTAATCTCAAACAATTCAATAATAGTTTTTTTTAAATATTCTAATGTCCATTCTTATGTTTTTAATAACTATTAATTGTATTGTTATTGTATCTGTATGCAATTTTTACGAAAAATTATCGACACCTTATTATTAAAGTAAAGCGGATAAGAAAGAACGAGTCTGTGAGGTGCTACCATCACGCAGTGTCCTTGCGAAGCTGAGGTCGCGGAGAAACGAATGGAGACAGTACCAATTTCTGAACTCTGTTACATGACTGTAAACATTGGCTATATACGTATAAACCTACGCATCGTTGCCACTGCTTGTGATGTCTTTTTTTAAAACGCAAGCACGTGTATAATATATTCTGTACAACTATGGATCACACCGAATTAGATGTGGTAATTATATATATATATATATATATGATGGTCCACGACAAAACGTGCCTTAGTTCCTAAATAAATTAATGTCTAATTTTAATAGAACTCTACAGATTTTGAGTTTCTCTTTCACGTACAAAAATAAAAAATACTTATTACTTATAGATTTTTTTGTTATAAATGTTCAAACATGAGCATAATTTGAACCAATCAGGAATGTCCAGCTTCTAATAAGTTTCCCGTAGAATTCATATTCGAGAGCTAAGGAACGTTTTCTCGTCGAAAATTCTTGCATTATTTAAAATTTTATAACATAGAGAACTTAGCCAAACATCTTAGCTTTCAATTTAAAATTTTTTCTAGAACAATTTTTTTGAAGACATGCAAGGTGAGACATTTCGCCTCGTCCAGGGCGTATTGTATCAGAAATGAAATTATAATTTAGATCATGAAATATTATTTAATATTGACAATTTTGGTTTATATTGTAAATTTATAATAAGAATATTGAAAATGGAACATATTTAATTTAGAATTTAAACATTTTCGTGGAATTTTTAAATTTTAAAAAGTTGTAGCAAAATATTATTTCCCGCCGTTTTAAAAAAATGACCCTACCAGTAGGTACTGTAAAAATCTACTATTGTTAAACGTCGCATTGTAAGTCTGTTCATCGGGTAACAACATAACCTAAAAACATTGGTGATGCCGTATCAGCATTAAGTAATTGTTATTGATGTAAAATGACAAGTTTTGTGTCAAAAAAGCATCATTTGCGGGAAGTATTAATTTACTTTTTTAATTTAAATAAATCAGCAGCTAAGGCGCATCGATTGCTTGGAGAAGCATATGGTGAGGCTGCTTTAAGTAAGAGAAGTTGTCGGGAGTGGTTTCAAAAGTTTAAAAACGGCGAGTTTGACGTGGAAGACAAAGAACGCAGTGGAAGGTCGAAATTGTACGATGATCAGGAATTGGAAAAATTATTGGAAGAAGACTCGTCCCAAATGCAAAAAGAACTTGCTCTTACACTTGAAGTGTCACAACAAGCAATTTCGCGCCGTTGAAAGTCGTTGGGAATGATACAAAAACAAGGAAGTTGGGTTCCATACCAACTGAAGCCAAGAGATATTGAACATCGATTATGCATGAGTGAAATGCTGCTTGCTAGGCATAAGAAAAAGGGTTTTCTGCATCGGATAGTCACTGGTGCCGAAAAGTGAATTCACTACGATAACCCAAAGAGGCGAAATACATGGGGAGCACCTGGCTAAGCTACAACATCGACAGCCAAGCCAAATAATCATGGCAAAAAATTCATACTATGTATTTGGTGGGATCAGATTGGTGTAATTTATTATGAGTTGCTGAAACCAAACCAACCATTGATATTTATTGAACACACTCAAAAATGATTTTTTTGAAACTTTGACACTCTAATTTATCATTTTTCTAAAAAAAGTTTTCTAATGGTAATTTTTGTGAGAGAAAAAGATGTATAAAAATGTGATTTTAGTGCTTTGTTTGTTTACATTTTGCTTTGTTTACATTTCACAACTTGGACATACCCTTAATAAAATTTAACAATTTACGAGGTTTTACTTTTTGTTTTAAAGCTATTTTTGAAAACAAAAAAACAGTAACTTTAAACATTTACTTTCAAGTGTAAAAATTACTTATTCTACCATATTTTCTACAATAAAGAATGAATAACAATAAAACTTGGTATAATCTTTCAGTATACCAAGTACCTGGTTTTAATATCAATTTATATTATATTATTGATTTTTTTACGAACCAATTGTAATTACACAACTGAAATTCAATTTATTGAACATAATTTGTCTTTAAATTTTCGCCCGCTGTAAAGTAAATTGTTTCACGAGCACATTATATTTATAACTAGTAGAGATACAGGCTTGAGACTTTACTCGCTTAAAAGAGAGTATACATGCTTGTTAAAAAGAGCGTACGAAATGTAGGGGCTCGTGCAAAAATGTTGGTAAGGCGCCGATCAGGCCTTGATAGTTCAAATATGGCCCTAATCAGGCTATTCGATCCGTGCCACACCTGGGTCGAAACGCTCAATCTGATCAGGGACAAATAGGATTATTGCTAGTAGGGCCCTGATCTGGCCCTTATTAATATTAATTTTTGAAAATAATAATAACACAGGTCTACAAGGTTTTTTTAAGACATCGGAGTGGTTTCTCATGTATTTTTGAGTGCTGAATACTTTTCCTGGTCTTCAAAATTGCGTATCACGTCAGGATTTTAAAAAAAGTGGGGATAATCACTAAAAAACGTGTTTTTTACAGTTTTCAGTATCACAATTTTATCAAAATATTTTTTAAATTCGATTTTTTATGAAGAATGTTATTATTAGTAAAAGTAATTCCATTGTTGTGATAAATTGTATGACAAATTTGTCAAATAATTTGTTTTGGAAATTCTATTCTAAATTAAATGAATTTTTTAGAGTAATTCATTCGTTTTAAAGAATTTGATTATTATTTCTGAAAACAGTTTTCTCATTTCTAGTATTAATGAATTTACAGTAGTAGAAATTCTCAAAAGAAAACTGAAATAGTAGTTTTTAGTTTAATTAAAGATGTTAAAAGTGTTGATCAGTCATTCGTCATTAATGAAAGGATGTTAAAAACTTTTTTTGATTCTTCTGATCAGATATTTTTTTATTTAGTTTAACTGAGCTTTCACTCTACGACGCAGAGCCTCTTCAGAGCATTACAAACTGTGAAAAAAATGTTAATGTTAAATAAAAATCTTTCACAAACGCGCCATATAAAGATAACCTCAAAACTCAACAATCATGTGTTAAGATTCATTCAAAAATATAAATACTTTACATAACAAATTGTTAACAAACATAAAAACCGCTGCCAAGTTATAAATTTTTGTTATAATTTTGGTACTCATTTCATTCGTTTTAGTAAATCTTGTTGTGTTTATTTCATGAACACTTTGCTTCCTCATAGAAATGTTAATAACAATAATGTATAAATTATCATTATTATCATTATCATCAAATAACATAAAGATATGTTAAAAAATCGAACTTGAAAAATTTTGGTATTACAATACTTCCTCAGTATGAGGAAGCAATATATAAACATTTTTTATAAAAATATAATTAAAAATAACCTAATGATCAATCTCCCAAGACAAAAGTCTCAAAAAAGATCAAAACATATAAGCATACGTCATTACTTCATCAGAACCGCGATACAGGATTATCCCATTAGATTAGTGTACCTTCCAACCGAGGAGATGACCGCCGACGTTCTGACCAAGGCTCTTGTTACAATAAAACATGAAAAGTGTGTGAAAGGACTTGGACTTTGCGTGTCGTAAATTTAACTAAAATAAAATCCTTTCAAATCAGTGTTTTAATTGAGGCGGAGTGTTAAGCAAGTCAATTCAAATACATGTTACACATTTCAATGATCTTTTATTTAGCGCCAAAGCTTTTTATAGGTGTCGCCTAAATCACCGCGTCTTCTGTTCCTCTGTTTCACTTATTGTTAAATCACATTCCCGAAAGGTCGTTAATAAAGTTGCTTAAACTGAATCGCTGGCTTTTTGACATATTTCCCTTATCATATTTCTTGGACATTTCCAGAAAGTTACCAAGGGTAACTACCGAAGGTTGCAACGGGAAACTTTATGGAAGATTCTGTGCTATGTGGGTATAGGCTTATTTTTGTCTAGAACATATGTAAATTCAATTCTGAGCAAATGTCCAGATGTATGTGTGTGTATGTAACAAAATATTGTGTACAAAATATCTTACACAAATTTTATTGGATTGTCGTGAAATTTTGCAGGTTTATTGCAGCTATAAATACTCAAAATCTGACACAAGGATTTCCGAACATACAGTGGACTCCGCTTACAACGAACTTCAAAGGACCGTTGAAATTTGTTTTGTTATAGCCTAACAATAAAACTAAAAAACATAAAAATTTGAATTTGTTGTTGCTAATAATGTATTAGTTAAATTAATTGGTCAAACACTAAATTTATTTTTTTAATATAAATTTCTTTACTCGTAAATTTCTGGTAATTTTATTTTTATAAATTTACAAAACTATTAAAACTATGAAGAAAATTATTATTAAAATTGTTAGCAATTAAAAAATAATTGATCAATTAATCATAAATAAATTTAAAAACTAATAAATTCTTACTAACCACATTTATACTTTGTAAGTACTAATAATACTTTTAAGGAAAGGTATAATCTATTGTGAATATCAGAAATAATTCTAAAACATTCAAAGGTTGTAAATAGATTACAAAGGGTAATAATGAGATTATATTCAGTATGATCTTATTTTCTATATTCCTAATTGTTTTATCCATTTTTCTCCGTGTGTATATTGTTTGATTTATTTAATTATTGGTTTGCCTAGGAAGATAATGAAGAATCGAAGATTGTTTTGTAATAATATTGTGTTGGGACCCGCCTTTAGGTTCCCCTCTTGCTCCTCTCCGCGTTACTAAGTGTGGACAAAATTGTATGAGAGCAGAACTCGCCGAAGTGTTGGGTTGGACGGATGTGTCTGGTGTGAACTGGATGTGTGTGTCATGGCGGACGACTGACTGCTGGTGGAATAGTGGTTTTAAATAATAAATATAATAGTCTGAATGAAGTTGGTGTCAATTAATTAATCCGAATTTTTGCCCTTCTGAGAGTTAACATCTACATGGGTTTTAATTAAATATTACAACAAGAAACCCATAACTGGTGACCCCTTCGTGATATCATTCACTAAATTTAATTAATATTTTCAATATTCACAATTTATTTTTATTTAAAAAAAATATTATAACAAATTAAATAACATTGTATCATCATAAAAACTTTTATCTTGATTGTTGGTCGCGCCAATGAAATAGTCATTAATTTATTTAAAGAATTTAAAAATAATAAAATATCGCTACGAATTTAAATATATTTTAAAATAATATCACAAACATGATATATTTGTGTTGAACGAACCAACTGTACCTATTGGCCAAGAAACACCTCTTGAACAACAAACCCCGATAGAAAACACTACAATGACACTCCGAACTCCCCCCAGACAGATAACTCTCATACAGGGGCAATTATCCCCAGAAGGGAACACTACAACTCAAGGGGTCCCTCCCACACAAACACAACCACCTCCAGGAACTAATTCGAATCCTCTAGATGAAAATTTCTCTCAAGTTTAACTCCGAACTGATCTTAATCAAAATTCTTTAACTTCAAATTTACCACAACCGTGACATCCCAACAAGGATTACAAAACTTAAATAATTTTTCAGAAATAATAAATTCCGATTTAATACGTAGAATGGAGGAACTTGACCAACGTGAGAGAGCTTTAAACAAACGCGACGCAGACCTTACACAACGCCAAAATCAAATTCAAACGTCTATGATTTCAAATGAAATAGATAATTTAAATAGTCAAAGTAATTCTAACAGCCATTATTCGATTAAACTTCCACCATTTAGTTCAAGCGACACCGAAATGTGGTTCGCGCAGGTTGAGGCACTTTTTGAGAGATGTAAAATTGATTCAGAAACGGCAAGGGCCCAAGTTGTTATCTCACAAGTCGATTCTGAGACACTTCGTTGCGTTAGACATATTGTCATGGCTAGTCCGAAACCAAATAACGTTTACTCTCAAATCAAAAGTAATTTAATATCACATTTTGCTACCTCAAAAGAATCGCGTGTACTTCAATTAATTCGAGATGACGTTTTAGTTAGTGGAAAACCATCCCATATTCTCAGCAAACTTAAAAGTTTGAATTATGACGATTGTAACGATGACATATTAAGAGCAATTTTTCTGTCTAAGCTTCCACATTAGCACCAACTTGTACTTACATCATGTAGCGATTTAACATTAACCGAGTTGGCGGAGAGAGCTGACAGATTATTGGACATCGATAAACTGTCTGTTTCGACTGTAGCTAGTGTTGCATTCGAGCGAGAATTCGCTCGAAAAGAACGAGAAATCTCGTAAAGAATACAATGAAAACAATTGAATGTGATTTAATATTCAATTGTTTTCATTGTCTTCTTCACGAGATTTCTCGTTCTTTTCGAGCGATTTC
The DNA here is from genome assembly GCA_032872475.1 of Leptopilina myrica (nomen nudum). Lineage (NCBI taxonomy): Eukaryota > Metazoa > Arthropoda > Insecta > Hymenoptera > Figitidae > Leptopilina > Leptopilina myrica (nomen nudum). The sequence goes on along the minus strand of CM065460.1, from coordinate 28,726,034 downwards.
TCGCTCGAATGCAACACTAACTGTAGCTCCTGTTTCAAATGAACCACCTTATGATTCCAAAGAGGATAAAATCGAAGTTCTTGCAGCAGAGGTCGTTTCTCTTAAGGCTAAATTGGAGGAATCGAATGATAAAAAATCGAAAAATTTTAAACATCAAAATCAAGGTAACAATAATTATTATAAAAATTATAATAATTATCGTGGTAGAGGTCGAAGTCGTTTTAATTATTGTGGAAATTATTACAGAGGTCGAAGTCGGGGTAGAGGTTATAGAGGCAATAACAGTCATTCAAGAGATTTTAATCATCATAATAATCGTTTTAGCAGAAGCCGTTCGCGAGATAGGTTGAGAAGCTCAAGTCCATATGAACACGGTTCACATCGTGAACATTCACGACGATTTTCGTCGGAATCTCGAGGTTCAGGACAAAATGATTGTTGTAGTCATAACATTTCGGGAAAGTAAAATGCCGTCATCCTACCGAGACGAACGTTGTCGGCCATGGTTCCCATTGTCTCCACATTCGAGATCGAAATTCAAGACAATTATTTTTGATCGATACAGGGTCGGACGATTCAATATTACCAGTAAAATATCTCCGTGGACGAAAAACATCCGAGATGACTCTTTACGCGGCAAATAATTCCAAGATAAAAGCTTATGGAGAAGAACGTTTAAACTTAAATTTAGGGTTAAAACTTAAAGAGGTTTTCGAGCGTCTTCGTAAATTCAAGTTGCGAATAAATTTAAATAAATGTCAGTTTGGAAAAGATAAGGTAGACTTCTTAGGATATGAGATAAATGAGCATGGCATTAAACCTACTCAAGAAAAAGTCAATACGATCAAAAGTTACCCGAAACCCCGCACTATCTCAGATTTGAGACGCTTTTTGGGGATGGTTCATTTTTATCGGAAATCATTGCCTAAAGCAGCTCATACTCATACTCAATTTTTCTGCTTGTAACTGTAAGATAGGCCAACTTATAGGTACTCCTTGATTTCTTTAAATTTTAAACCATTTTAAAAGAGCTTGGTCTAAATCAGGTTGTTCACATATTCGCACTTTTTAGTTTTTCAATTATGTTCTTCTGAAGCTTTAAAAATTTTTTCTTTGTTCCTCCATAATCTCTTAATTTGAATTAGTAGAATTCTACTACGAATTAGTAAAATTTTACTAATTTTTAGTAGTTTTCATGAACGACTTTTCATCTTTTTAATTAGTAGAATATTACTAATTTTTAGTAAAATTCTACTAATGTTTTAGTAGAATTCTACTAATTGAAAGTCACTTTTTCACTAAATGAATTAGTGAAACTGTTTTATCGACTCTTAATAAAATAGTTCTACTAATTGTGTTCTACTAATTAATTTAGTGGCCGACTTTTCCCATTTCATTAGTAACTTTCTACTAATTCAGATTTAGAGAGTATATATCACAAATCGATAAAATTCTTCTCTTTCTTGGATTCTCCATTTGGCAACGGCAAGCAATGTTAGCACGAAATAGAATAGAAACAGACTGGCCAATAAAGTAAATAAATTTTGTGTTCGTTATAATCGACTTTATTTGACCATGGTGTTTACAATTGTTGCTCGTTATAACCGACTTGCTCGCTATATCCATATCGTAATAAACGATGTTCCATACGTTTAATTAACATTGAAACCAACCAAGTGACGAAAATTTATTCGTTATAACAAATTATGGAAAATATTAACAAAATAATTAATAATCTAATTAAAAAATAAATTTAAAAAAAAATTAAGTTTGTTGCTCTTCTAAACTGTGGAAACCTAACATGAAACAGAAAATTATAAAAACAAATTTTGGTACACTAAGATTCGAACCCAGGATCGACGCGCATAAACCTAACACTCTAACTAACTGAGCTAAGTGGGAAACTGAGGATTCAACTGAACAATTTTGCTTTTAAGGAGCTAGTTCTCTTCTTAGTGTACCTTAAAAGCAAAATTGATTTTCTTTTCCTCAGTTCCCCACTTAGCTCAGTTAGTTAGAGTGTTAGGTTTATGCGCGTCGATCCTGGGTTCGAATCCTAGTGCCCCAAAATTTGTTTTCAAAATTTTCTGTTTCATGTTAGGTTTCCAATGTTTAGAAGAGCAACAAACTTAATTTTTTTTTTAATTTATTTTTTAATTAGATTATTAATTATTTTGTTAATATTTTCCATAATTTGTAAACTTACTACAACCTTACCTCAACCTTACAACTTAATAATAACTTTACCACAACCTTACAGTATGACCTTACATGTAAGCTTACAATAATTTTACGTGTAAGTTTACAGTGACTTTACTGTTGTAGCGAGGTTTCCTTTTACTTGTTAAAGCGAGGGAAATCTCTCCTTAACACAACGCTACAAAAATGGCGATACTTTTAACTTGATGATTCACAAGCCCCACGCTTCGGACTTGTGAAAATACCCGCGACGGTCCGTTTATTTATACGGGGATCTTCCCCAGGCGCCAGGTAGGATTCTACCCGGACCTCCGCGGTTCCTCTTTTCTTTTCTATCGAGAGTGCTTCCGGACTAGCTCGACTTCCGAACTCTCGATTTTAACTCGTAGCATGGACGTATCTCAAAGAATGGATTCTATTGCCGAGAGAGACGAAACAGACAATTCAACACTCACTATGCACTACAAATTACTATGACACAATTTAGACTTTTAATTCTTTTTCTTTATTTATTCAAAAAAATGACGGAAAACCGATGAAAACCACACTTCTCACGAAGATAACCAACAAATATAGAAGCCACGCTCCCGGTGTAGCACGTTTTTGGCCGGCACTCAGCGTTGACGCCAAGTTGCCACTCTGGATAACCTGGTGGACCAGGTGAAGGCGAGCGAAGTTGAGTCCGTCCACTAACCTCGGATTTTCCGTAACATCTCACGGTATTCCTCCGCGCGGCTCATCTTCCAGAACTCGAATTTACTCGGGGACAATTTACACCGACGCAGACCCACAGGTGTCAAGCGGCTGGCCAGAACCGAACTGAGGAAATTGGCAATTAGGCGACGCGGACGTGCACCGTCCTTTACACATGCGCCCTTTACATGGCCCCTGTGAAATGGCTTCAGTAGTCCCAAACTTGCCGCGGTGTTAGATAATTGCCTGCGCTCATAGACAATAGTTGTTAAAATATCATCTGGTTTTAACCACTAAACCAAAATAATGAAGTCCATCCTTCCTTCTGGAGGTTGCTTCTTCTTCTTCCGGCCAATCAACGTGTCTATATAATTTTTATAACCTATCTGGTCTTGATACAAATTAAACGTTTTAAAGGAAGTGTGGTTTTTCTTTATACCAAATCGAATGCTCTCAAGTTTTAACAATTCAAATATTTTACAGACTATTCTGTAATTCCGTCGATATTAACAATCATTTGGAAAACAATTCATCGTAATTTCAATAATTATTTATCGGGGAGTTCGGATGTGGCCAGGTATTTGTTCTAAATCAAATATAACAAAGCGATTAAAACGCGGAAAGATTAAATATTTAATTCTAGATTTTTCGGCGAGACTTTCGCGGGACATTTGTACGTGGTTAATAAAAAACCACGTTACACTGTGTAAGCTTACAGTAGAGCGGAAGTTTTTAGATTTCATCGTGTTTACCACACTCTTACTTGGTAACCTTACAAGCCTTACAGATGCTGTCTCAGGTAACCTTATAGTGAGAAGTTGTGCTGTGTGGGTTATATTAAGGAAGCTAAATGTTCGTAGAATGAACAACTTGTTGTTAATGTTTTTTAAATTCCCTGACAAAAAACTTTTTTTTCTCATATTTTCCAGACTTTATTGACAAAATTTTTTTTATATGACCTTATTGACGTGTGGATACCCTGAATTTTTAATTAAAACTTAACAATTGTTTATATTAAAATAGAATTCTGCAAATTAAAGTTTGTAATTGTAGAAATATATTCTATTTGAAAATGATACTTACGTGCTTCACCAACAAGTTTCACTGAATACTTTGATCAATGATCAGGAGCTTTTAATTGACATTCTACTAATTTATATAAAATTTCATTAGTTTTATCAGTGTATGGAGGACCCACAAGTTTAGTGACATATTTTATTAGCATGATTGTATCTGATCCAACGAGATGCAAAACAGTCAACGGATTTTCCTGTTTTCGGTTCTTTTTTAATAAACTGTACCAATTGGAATGGTCAAATAATTTCTATGTCCTTTGTTAAACACCTTAAAATAAGTTTAAGATTATAAAATTATATTTATTTCCCATTTAATGCATGTTAATATTTATTTCACATTTTAAGGAACATAAATTTGAATAATTTTTCTTGCAGAACTTATTAAAAGTGAGGTTATGTTGTGTCAGACAAGAATTACACACATAATGTTTAATTTTTGTTAATATCTACTAAAAGAATAAAAATTTGATTTGAATTTAAATGCAAACTTGAGTAAAATAAAATATACAAAGTTTCCTTCATTACTACACAGAGTAACACCGACACACAAAAAAAATTTGAATTCCCACACGAAAAAAAATTAGTCGCTGAAGTTTTCAGCTACCACTCAAAGACTCTCGGATATAAAAAAATACTTTATAAACTTATAGAAATACTCTATGATTTTAGCAGAAATTCTCTAAAAAAAGTCGAGGACTTTTTATAAAACTAGTAGCGGAAAAAAAGTCGTGGAATTATTGTAACACTTTGATAGAAAGTTTCGTCGACGAGTCGAGGAAAACGGTGCGCAGAAAAGATGCGCAAACTCTCAGGCGATAAACGCAACCTGCAGTCATTTCAACACCGTTCATTTACAAATTCTTGTGTACAGTGTTTGTGAATTATATTGGAGGATGAAAATATTTTTGTAAGTATATAATATAAAATATAAATTATTAATCATTAAATAAGTTTTTATAATAATGAACAGAAAATAATTTTATTGGCTTAATTATTATTTTAATTTTAATTAAATATTATAATTTTTCTATTCATCTAATAAATTAAAAATAATTGTAAAATAGTCCTTAACGTATACTGAAATACTCTTTAAAATTCTAAAGTATGTTGAAGAGAAATATTTGAGACTTTTAAATTTCAAAATATTGCACTTTTTCTCGCAAGCAGTAAAGAAAGGTTCCATTTAGTATATAAGGACGATGAAAAAGTAGATTCATATAGCGTGCGAAACAACGAAAGTGTAGGATAATATGCGTATTGGTGTTAGCTATTCAGTTTTACGGAAGGTGATTAGTGATTAAATAGTGTCAAATTACATGTGATGAGTGTCGTGATTATGTATAAATGTAGGATTGTAATTAAATATAAGGCATAAAAGGAATGAAATAAATAAGAACAGAAATAATTTTTTTTACTGGTCCGCAGAATTTTTCATTTTCCGCGACTATCGTTGAAAGTTTAGAATACTGTAGAAGAAAATTCGGACACGTCTTTTTTCCTCGACTGTCGCCGAATCGTTCACGCTGGCTGTGTTTTCATTTTCCTCGACTGTCGCTGAATCGTTCGCGCTGGTTGTGTTTTCATTTTCCTCGACTGTCACTGAAAGTTTCAAATCCTTTTTTAAATTCTCTTCGAATGTAGTAAATTTTTTCTTCGATTTCAATATGATTTTTAAAACAGAGTGATTTTAAAAATTTAAATACTTTCAACTATATCCGAGAGTCTTCTACAAAGTCGAGGATAATTTCAGCAACTAATTTTTTCCGTGCAGGACAGCCATGTGGTAGGTTTTCTTCCTTAAGGTGTATCTAAAGAGAAAAACATTGTCCTACCTAAAAGTTAGTTTGTGTTCTCTTTTTAGAGGCTTGGTGGGGGGTGAATTTAAGAAACTGATTTTTATGGGAATATACTTAATTTCTATAAATAAAGCTAAATTTTTGCTTCTTCTTAATGTTCCTTTAAAATTCAGTGACTTCAATAACAAAAATTGAATAGTGGATTTAAAAAAAATGGTTCAGATTTCTTTGAAACTTCTTACTCAGTGGTTTTTGGGGTGACTGATTAAGAATCTGACCTTCGAGATTACAGTATCACAGAAATGCGATTAAAATTTAGTTAAACATTTATAGTAAACCATTTCTGTATTATAAAAAATTCATATTTAAAATTAGCGACTAGTGGAAACATTTAAGTACCAAGTATCTAGAAAATCTGAGTACAATTTTATCGTATGTCGTATTGGATCCGCCATTTTGAAGTTTTAATATCCAACATTAAAATTCGTATTCGGCGACCTCGAACATCCCCACGGAGTAGCAAGTTTAAATCGATGTCATTCATTTAAATATATTTTGTCCCCCATATTGGATCCGCCTACTGAATTTTTAAAAACTAATATCATATTCGGAATCAGTGACGCCGAAAACTCCTGAGTAAGAAGTTTCAATAAAATCTGAACAATTTTTTTTAAATCCACCATATTGGATCAGTCATTTCTAATTTCTTTTATATATTCAATTTTTATGTTATTGAAGTAACTGAATTTAAAAAAAACATTCAGAAGAAGCAAAATCGGATTACACTTTCTTTATAAAGAAATTATATAAGAAATTATATATAGTTATTACTATTATAATAGTAATAACAAATGTTCTTAAAAGATATGCGGATAAAAAATTAAATATAATATATAAATAAAATATTTATATATAAATAATAAAAGTTAAACTATTTTCAGTGATTTGAAATTTATTAATTTTAATTTAGTAATTATTCACATATTACATCACTGGCTTAGGTGGGAGAGGGTCTATAGTTTTGTGACGGAATGTGTAAAAATTTCTAATTTCTATGTAACAAAATGTGACATAGGGAGGAGGGGTAAAAAATTTTCCAAAATTTCCGTAACGTAATATGTGAATTGTCTCTTATTTATGACTTTTAAAAATGATAAAATAATTTTAAAAATTGGATATTATTTATTTATAAATATAAAATTTATATAAAAAATGTAGGAAATGTAATAAATAATTAATATACTTTAATTAATAATCAATTTATTAATATTAATTATTAATTGTTAATAAATATTACTAATATATTATACATTTATGAAAAATTTATATTATATTTTGCGGTTATGCGTTTAAAAATTTCCGTCGCAAATATACTTTTCATCTTCATTTAAGAAGTAAGGTATTGAAATGCGGTATCGATGCTTTTGCACCCGTGAAGTGCTTTTTTGATTTTGGCATATTAATCTAAACAAATATATAATCACTTATTAAAATACAGGTAATAATTGAGATAATCGCTTGAAATATTTACGCACAGACCAACTAATAAAGAACACTAAATAAAATCGATGGCGCAAAAAAAATTTGGAAATACATGATCCCGCGTGGCCCTAGTCTGAGCCTTAAGATTCTCCTGTTATGCGCCAGACCAGTGTTACCACGTCTGGCCCTGATCAGAGATAGGCGTCAAGTAATCCAATTTTGTACACGGGAGTTGGGAGATTTACATCAAATCTCATGTGATAACACTTTCATTCCTGGAGAATAATTTTCCCCATATTACTCCTCATGTGATTTTGTGACCGATAGTCGAGCACTTGTGAATGCTCGGGAAGACCCCAACGCGCGCGCTCCACCCCTTCATACGTTTTATTATTTATCTAACCTTTTATCATCTTAGATACACTCAAAATTTGAATGAAGCGTTCAATTCGCTTGTGTGGCGCCTGAACCCAAAACACGTCAATTCCGGCTTTAAAATCGTTGACATAGCGGCAAATTTGGTTGCAGGCATTTTTAACAAGGTCTTTGCATCTGTGCTGACCACTATACAGCTGCTCGATATTGTTTATCGGTCAACAATGCAAAAATTTTGCTGATAATATCGATGCGGAGTGCATAACGAGGAAAAAACGGCGCTCGTCATTTTCGAGCAAGGAGGATGGGACAGCTCGACGAGAAGAGAATCTTCGACAAAATGAGTTCTTAGAGGAAGAGGAAGGACTACTATATGGGCCTGTAATAGCTGATTAAAATTAAATTAGTGTAAGTATCCTAAAAATTGCATTTTTTGGACCTAAAACTTTAAATCGCTTTTTCTCGAATTTTCATTTTCACACGTCATAGAAAACGGTGCCGGTGATAGCAAAAAGAATTTTTGACCGATTGAAAAAAAAGTGTTCTCGCTTCATTATTAAATTATATTTTATTTGAACTAAAATAGTTGGACAAAAGTATTATTTTAACTAATTTTTTTTTGCACCTTAAAGTGAATTTTTTTAAAAATAAAAGTGAACTTTTTTTCAAACTTCGAAAAAATTTGGAATTTTTTAATTCCTTCGATATTTTTTTAGTTCAAATAGAAAAGACACTTATAAAAAATAAAAAAAAGTTTGGTTTGACTGCTTCAGATGAATCGTACTACCTCTATCACCGGCACCGTTTTAAAAATACAGACTACAGCGCTCTATAAAAATCGTTGTTACTAAGAAGAATTTAAATATTTTTTTTAATGTTGATTTTTGAAGCTCAAATACAGTAGAATATCACTAAAAAATTTCGTTTACCGCAATCATTTACTTCCCTTTCAAACAAATTCCTGAAAAAATGCTTTTTTCGCCTTCTAAAGGAGACTACTGCCTTAAGTCCCTAAGCAATTGTCTGGATGTATGTAATCGTTTTTGTGAACACGATAACTTTAAGACGTTTCAACGAATTTATTTAAATATTGCTATAGATATATTTATCATAATAATATCTCAAAATGAATTGATAAAATTTAAAAAATCCTCAAAAGAAAAATTGGTATAAATTAACTTTACATTGCATTTGAATTTGTAGAATTAATCTCAATGAATTTTTTTTTAATTTAAATTTTTATTAAAAATCGTTTCTTTTTTTATGATTATGTTGTTGTGTAATTAAATTTTTTTTTGTTCAAAACGAATGTTGTCATACAACATTTTTTGCAACACTAGAAGAAGTAAACTTGCAGCACTATTTTTAGTGTGTTAATTTCAATTTTACAGGTTAGTGTTGCAAAACTTTTTTTCCTATTATATCTTGAGTTAAAAAAACTTAAGTTAATTGTAAAAAACTATTTTTAAGTATAAAATGAGAAAATATTTTTGTTTACATATTATTCAAATGTAGGGAGAAAATCAAAATTATTACATCTAGGGGAGATTCGGAAAGCCCCGGAAACTTAAGCATTTTGATAAATAATTTATTTTTATATTTTTAAAATGTTAATTAAATTTTTCATATCAAACAGAATACTTCTTTTAACTTTTAGCATAAATTCATTTGTAAAATAATCAAACCTTTTAGTAAAAAAAATAAGGGAAAATATGAGTATTGAAATTCTAACATTTAACAATTTGTCGGGTAGCCCCGGACATGCGCGAAAATATTTTATATTTTAATTATTAAACTTGATAAACTAACGTAAAATTATATTTAAAACAATGAAAATAAACCATGTAATAGAAATTGATTGAAAAACCTATTTAATGTGCACAAAAAGTCAACATAAAAAAGATTTTATAAGACATTCAATGTGACGTACATACATACATTTTCTAAAGTGTCCGGATACTTTCAGATTTTTTAGAAAAATCAATTTTTTAATAAAAGAAAATGAAAAAACTGAGTAAATTTTTTTAAAAATAAAAGTTAAACTGTATTGTAAATCATTTGTAATTTATAAAAGTGTCCGGGGTTACATGAATGTCCCCTAAATTTAATAAAAACTGATATTTTTAAATGACTATTTGATTTTTCTACACTATTACTATTTATCATTAACATATGTAAGGACCAAATACCTAGAATAAATAATAAATGAATCAGAACGAAAATACAAAAGGTCTACATTTGACCATACACAGAAAAAAACAGAACTCAAAATGAGCCTCATATGAGGCTCATTTTGTGGTGCAACAAAAATGAGACCCCTTCGACTTATTCTTAGTTTCTGGGGAAAAGACTCAAAATTAGCCCAAAGGGGTCTCATTTTCTGTTTATAATAAAATTACAATCACAATGGAAAAACTAAGAATAATTCATAAAAATATGATTTAAAATAATTGTTTATAATGAATAATGATGTTGCACTTATCAAAACATTAATACTTGCAGTCAATTTATTGTTTTTGTGAGGAATGAAAAATTTTTTTTAGGTTAGATAAACATATGAATTGACTGACATTGTGAATTGATGAAATATTTATAACAACAGACCCGAGTCAAAATTTAAGCCCTACTTTTAGCATAAACATATAGATTTTATTTAGGTTTTAGTAATCGTAACGTAGGGTCTAATTGCTACACAATTATTTATAATTAGACTCTATTTTGACTCAAAATGCGGGTGTATATTATGGATTAAATTTTATTACATTAATTGCATTACTACAAACACATAAAGTACTGAAAGTTGACAAATACTATTCCTGAATAACAAATTTGTTAGAAAAAAATCTGTCACCGATTCCAATTGTAATATTTTCCTAACGAAATAGTTAATGGTTACTAATTATTAGTTTTGCCAGTAAAATTTAATTCCCGGTGGGTAGACAGTCTGTTTAATATATTAGTAGAAACTTAAACCCGTCGAAGACGGGTCCGACAGCTAGTTATGATTAAAAAAAAGTAATTTTCCAAAAATGTGTTTACCATATTGGATCCGCCATTTTTGATTTCTAAAAACTGATATCGGATTCGTAATCAGCACACCCGAAAACCCCCGAGTAACAAGTTTCAAGCAAATCCGATGAATGTTTCAAAAAAGTGTCCGCCATATTGGATCTGCCATTTTAAATTTGAAAAACTGATATCGGATTCGTAATCAGCGACCTCGAAAACCCCCGAGTAACGAGTCTTCTAGGAATCCGATAAATGTTTCAAAAAAGTGTCCGCCATATTGGACCCGCCATTTTGAATTTTCAAAAACTGACATCGGATTCGTAATCAGCGACCCCGAAAACCCCGAGTAACGAGTTTCACACCAATCCTAGGATTAATAAAGTCTGTAATTTAGGTACTGTGTGATGGAAATATACAATCGGTAACGGAGGGGAGTTTTCTTTTATGAGACAGCTTGGAAATATGTTCATTCTGCTGTAAAAAATAAATTTTATAAATAAATTAATAACATCTTTGGTTTTCTTTGTTTTTAAATAAAACAATGTGAATAAAATTTTTAATAATTATTATTATTTACTTTCAAAAAACTAAATTTATTGCGGTAACGGAGGGGAGTTTTTGTGTCGATGAACTTCTGCCCTCTACTGGCGACTTGCACTATGTACCGATTGTGTAATGCATTGAAAGCTGCCTAGGCCGCATTGGACTCATATTTGACAGTTCAACTTACCTTTTTCTCTTAAAATTTAAATTTTACACTCACTATTAGTATTTTCTCATTCCTTTAACCTAGCATTTTTCTATACTGCCATTCATTATTTATTCCTGTCAAGTATTTTCTTTTTTTTAAGCTTAAAACTTGCACCGCATTGGGACCCCTTGATTACCGCATTCACCACGACACCCAATGCGCTATTTCGCGAATACCGCATGGACAGGTAGGCACTCGCAATGCGGAATCCCGTACTCCTAATATTTTTTTTACAGGGATGTCTACAATGCATGACAGATTAAAGGGAGCATGACGTTACCGGCAGAAAGTTACTAGGAAAGGCGGAAAATTTTGAAATTGAAAAGAATTCACTTGGATTTCTTTTCAATTTCAAAATTTTCCGCCTTTCCTAGTAACTTTCTGCCAGTAACGTCATGCTCCCTTTAATCTGTCATGCATTGTAGGCATAGTAAAGCATATGGTAATCGATCAGCATTTGACATTTTTTCTTTCACATTTAATTTTTCGCTTTTACTCAAAATTTATTATTTCCTTCTCGCAATAGCCATTTTTATACATCACGTTACTCACGCTCTTCATATATATTCTCAACTTTGCTTAGGAATCTTTTAATCGAGAGTTAAAAACAAAAAGTATTCACGGTGAGCAAAATGTGAGCTTTACTATGCCTACAATGCATGACAGATTAAAGGGAGCATGACGTTACTGGCAGAAAGTTACTAGGAAAGGCGGAAAATTTTAAAATTGAAAAGAATTCACTTGGATTTCTTTTCAATTTCAAAATTTTCCGCCTTTCCTAGTAACTTTCTGCCGGTAACGTCATTAGATCCTACGTTACGATTACTAAAACCTAAATAAAATCTATATGTTTATGCTAAAAGTAGGGCTTAAATTTTGACTCGGATCTGTTGTTATAAATATTTCATCAATAAAAATTAAGGTATAAAGCAGTTTTTAAAAACAAATTAATATAATAAAACTTTTTTAATTTAGTAAGAAAATTACCAATTTTTCCTGGTCAAATTAAATTTCCGCAGCTAGTTATCGGTTTCCCTGCGTAATTGGTAAATACTTTGTTAAATGTCTTATAGTAGAATCTAAAACCCGTCAATGACTGGTACTGGTATATAAATATTTTATTATAACATATTTTCATAAAAAAGAGTATTTTCATAAAATAAATCAATTTTTGTAGCGATCTGCAGATTTATTTATGGCAAAAACTAAAAATGAGGTATATTGCTGCTTAAGATTTTTCTTTACATTGCTCAAAACATCTTTAGAAGTTCAATCAAAAAGTAAAATAGCGTAACTTTTTACCATGTAAGCTTTACCTAATGCCCAGTGGCATTTTGTTAAATACAAAATTGTACAAAAGGGTCTAGAGCCCGTTTATGATGAAAATAAAATCATAAAACATCTCCATTTTTAAAGTTTTTGCAGTTTTTTCCTTGGCCTAAGGTTAAACATTCTGCCAAATTTGGATTCAATCGGTTTAGCAGTTTTTAAGTGATTCGCGAACAAAGATTCTGTGACATACGGACAAACATACATACATACACACATACATACATACACGAAATTTTTTATTGTCATTTTTGGAATCCTAGATGCTCAAAAGGAATAATTATATAGGAGATTTAGATTTCTGAGCAATGTACAGACAAAAGTCTCATCTTATATATATATATATATATATATCACGGTGGTCTTGAATCAACTTTGAATGAAATGTCTTAGCACATCATTTTTTTTTGTTGATTTGGGTTATTTGCATTCTAAATAATGTGTAAAAAATTTATAGCCCATAACTTGTCGAGCCGTTTTTATATATATTATATATAACCTTTTCGTTAATTTTTTTCTGTACAGTAATTTTTATAATTTTCGTAAATTGGCAAAAATATGTGCCTTAACATGTATTGTTATATTTAAACAGAACTGACTTATTGTGTCAGAAATATTATTTAAAATTAAACAAAAGTATTAGGGTCAGTTGGGGTGAATCCGGACAGTGGGCAAATACGGACAAAAGGTGTTGGATCTTAATTTACAAATTAAAAATTCAGTTCGACGTCAATATTTTAAGCTCAGATCCTTTAAAAGAGATTCTGACTACTTCCATGGTTTTATCTCGACAATTGTCAACAGGATAATTTAAAAACTTAGTGTAAATCTGGACAGAGCTTCTATTACATTTTAAAAGGTGGTGTAAGTATTGTAATTCGATTAATTTTTAAAAAGTCCGGCATATTGGATCCGACATTTTGAATTTTCAAAATCTGACTTTGTATTCGTATTCAATAATCCCAAAAACTTTTCTTTGTCAAGTTTTATTAAAATCCATTAAAATTTGTTAAAGCTATATATGTTTTTGATTATTACTTTTTGAATCGTTAATTGATTAACTTTTATGATACTACAACACTTAACTGATTCAACTTTTATACATTTAATATGAATTTTTTTCAAGTTGTTCTATTCCTTAATAGAGTAGTATACTTAAGATAACTTTGTTTTAAACCTTTCTTAGAAACTAAGCTGTCAGGATTTACACCAAATTTAAAGAAATTTTCTAAATCTTGGGGTAAATCCGAACAATAAAATGTAAAAAACTAAATATAAAATTTTATAAAAAATAAAGAATTATCTAGGGAACTCAAGAAAGAAATTAATGCAGTATAAAACGAAAGAATTGCGTTTTATTATAAAAAAACTTACGTCATTTGTGAAAAATAGGTATTTTGTCCGGATTTACCCCAACTGACCCTATTTTAATTAATATTATGCTTAAATCCATAATTTGATACAAATATGTAACATTTTTTTAAATAAAAAACTGATGATTTTTTTTCAAAATGAGTTTTCTCAAAAACGGCTCGACAAGTTATGGGCTATAAATTTTTTACATATTATTTAGAATGCAAATAACCCAAATCATAAAAAAAAGGGATGTGCAAAGACTTTTCATTCAAAGTTGATTCAAGACCACCGTGATATATATAGATTTTGATACGAAATAAAGTAGTAATTAATAACTAATATTTTGAATTTTTTACATTTATTTTTGAAATTAACGACCCTAAAAATACACCTGTATCTACTTTAAAATTATCTCAATTATTTCTTAAAAGTGTCCACCATATTGGATCTGCCATTTTGGATTTTTAAAAACTGATATCGGATTCGTAATTATCGAACCCGAAAACCCACGAGTAACGAATTTCATGTAATTTCCATCAATTATTAAAATATTTTTGTTGCGATAAATTTGCGACAAAAATTTTGAATAAAAAACATTAATTTTTAATAATAATGTTAATAAAGATTGTAACCACGTATTTTATAAGTTTATTAAGATCCCCTTTTTGCTACTGGATTAATAATAAATGTAATTTTTCAACTTTTTGGGGTTCGGTACCCGGTAGGAACCCTATTGGAACGGTTACAAAAATGACCATGTATCCCCCCCCTAGAACTCACAGTTTTACACCTAGAGAGCTAAAAATTGGTACATGTATGTATTTTCACGCGCAAATTACAAGAAAAATATAGCGTACGTGATTGGGATTGACCTTCATAGAGTTTCGACGAAAAACATCAAATTTTGGCCATTTTTCGCAAAAAAGGCATGTACCCCCCCCCCTCCTAGCGCTCACTGTTTTTACCTAAAAAGTTGAAAATTAGTATGCATATGTATTTTCAAAAATAGATTAAAGGAAAAATATAGCGAACACATTTAGTATTGATCTTCATTATGTTTTTATCGAAAAAGTAAAAACAAGTTGTTCATATCATGACCATTTAGCTTCCTCAATATATATTATTATATATAATTTTAAAAGTTAAATAATTATAATAGTTTATTAAATATAATTAATAAACCGTGTAAAGTACCCTGAATAAATATTAATTATTCAATTTTTTATTATAGAATAATTATTTTAAGGTGTTATGATAAAATGTCAAAAAATACAAAATTTTAATTTTTTGTGAAAAATTAAAATATTTATTAATTCTATAAATTTTGATAAAATATATACTATATATAAATGAATCGATTCGTTTTTACGTCAGGAATGCAATTTTGACAAGAATTATTGAAAATTTTAATATAGAAAAAAGTTATTTCAAAAAACCAAAAAATTAAAAAAATGTTGAAAACAAATTTTTTTAAATATATTTTTGAAAATCCTTCTGTCTGATTCTTGGTATTCATAACCGCAATACACCTACAAAATCTTATAAAAATCCATCAAGATGTGCAAGAGAAAATTTGTCCACAAGAATCGGTGACATACACACACACATACACACATACATCCGGACATTTGTTCCTCTCGACGAATTATATATACTACACTTGAAAATTTGTAAAAATAATTGATTTTAAAAAATTCGGAAATCGACATCACTATAAAGCTTCCTTTATGAGGAAGCAAAATTGGAAAATTTTTGGCCTATTGGACTATAGTTTTGCTTATTTTATGTATTTTCATGTGTAGATTTCAAGAAAAATACACCGAACATGAATAGATTTGATCTTCTTTTTTTTTAGCGAAAAACTCAAAGTTTTTAAAAGAGGGTACGGAACCCTCGATGTTAGTACGAGTTCTACTCGCACTTGTCTGGTTTTTTTTATAAAATTTCAATTGTTAAGTAACAATCAGTCAATAGTTTTACAACCAAATAAAAATTATTCTCACCATTTAATATTACACAATGTACTACATGAAATTCAGATCCTAATTCTGAAAAAGTGACTATCACACTGTCATTTTTAATCGTGTTTTCTAAGAATTTTATAGAATTTGTCACGGTAACATTTGGTTTCACTATATCATTTGGTAGTAAGTCTATAAACTTTGAAATCTCTGGTATTTTATTTATTGTAATTAATCTAGAGGAATTTGATATATATATATATATATATATATATATGTTGGATATGAAGCATCTTTATTTAGGAACCGATATTTTAAAATGAGCTGATGTCTCATTGCAATTGTCCACCAAATTTTTACTCTGCAAACAGTTAATGAGAAATTATTTTTCCTTCGCGATGTTTTCTTTCGAAGCGAATGCAGCATATGTTCCATAATGGTCCAATTTGTCGCATTACAGAAGCATAATGAACCATGAAATGGTGTTTCGGTTTTATCGCATTTGGGCATATATTAATTAACAGTGTTAAATATTCCGTTGTTTTTATTTTTAGTAAATGAGGAGTTTCTATAGACATTTTGTTACTACAAATTATCTGCAAGACTTCTTAAAGCTTTAAAAGTAATTGCCAATATGAATCTTTTTCGTCAATCGATAACCCTATGATAAGACTGAAATTTTTAACAAGATTAAACATCTAATTATCTAATTATTATTATCTAATCGTGGATTTTTATCTAACCCCCCCTCCCCCTATTTTTGTCCACGTGGACTTTTTTATTGAAAATTTTTTTTTCTTATTAAAAATGATATCTATAGAGATTTTTAAAATGGTAAATAAATAGAAGTTTAATAGTATTTAGAAACATTTTATCTTTTTTTATTAGCTATGAATACCATCTTTGGTTTACGGTATGAAGATATCTTTGGCAGCAATATCTTAAATTATTAAAATATGAAAATAATTAAATTATTAAAAACTATGAATATTTTTAACAGAACTTAAAAAATCTAATAATCATCATTAGTGATTTCATTTGCACCTTTAGTGGTCCATGGTTGTGTTAACCATTCTGCAATGTTATCAATTGGAACATAATCTATTTCGCTCTTCACCTCGACACAGGACACTTCTAAAAGCTCCGTTTTTTCATTTTCTTCATTCTCCATTTGTTTTTTACGCCCTTGTGAATGAAGGGCTTTAATGTGATTAGTTGCATGAGATTTTGCAGCAAAATAAGCTCCGCAATATTTGCAAATGCGTTCTTAAATTTCAAAAATAGTTTGTCAGTTAATAAAAATATTTCAAACCAATATTAGTTTTTAAGGGGATACGTACCTTTCAGTACAGGCAGTACTGTAGGGCAGTACAAATCATAAGGGAGATTTTAAAGTAAATCCTTCCTTTAAAGTTTCAAAGTAATCGCATGCCTGACATACAAAGGAGGAAATTCATCTTTGTTTTCTACTTCCGAAGTATAAGGAATTTTTAAACCATCTTCAGTGCGTCGAAGTGGAAAAGGTGGAGGAAAAAAACCTTCTGGCAATATTTGCTTTATGTCACTGCGCGTCGAACTACAGCAAGCAATTTTATCACATTTGACGATCTAATAGAAAGAGGACAGTATAATTTTAAAAAATTTCATAAATAGATGTATAATAATAGCTTCAAGAAGATAGTTCTACCTGTAAAAAATACTGGCTTTCATGAACATGAATGAAAAACCATTCTGCTGACGGCATTTCAGGAAGTGGCAGTTTGCTGTCAGTGTCGGCAAATTCAGCTATCACTGAATGACCATCAATTTCTAACGAACTCCATATTTCGGCAAGGAAATCGCCAGCTTTCTTAAAAAAATTTTCTTCTAGTGCCGAATCTATGGTCTTGCCAGCAGAATTCAAATGACTCCCGAAATTATCGTGGGGAGTATGACACCGGACAGTTCTTTACTCAAGGGCGACATTCTACGCTCAACGCGGTTAAACGCACTGCGCCCTGGAGCGTTAGTAAATACAAAGAGTGCGTCCATGGCATACTCCCTGAAATTCTGCACTGCGTATCTGATCAACGGTAGATACCAGGGGTTCTCGTCAGGACTCTCATCCACAGACAAGGCGAGCACAGGCTTCACGATGCCATTAACTAAAAATTTAATCATTATTTTAAACTGCCCTGTTTAATACTTTATATTACCGAATGTTTCCCGCTTCGAATTGCTACAAATGTTGGTCCAGAGTATGAAACATTTGATGGTGAACCATCAAGTTTGGCTTCGCCGATGACAATGCCCGCATACACGCTTGGAATCAGCTTGTGACGTTCGGCAACTACCCAATCATGATCTGGAAGTGTGATCTTATATTCTACATGCATGAGTAGTAGTCCTTGTTTTCAGACAGCAGTAACGCCAATTGGAACGCGAGCCTTTTCATCCTGCGAAATCAATGCCGCTTGTTTTGGTCCAAGAAGTGACAAAAGCGATTCAACAGATCTAGAAATGAATTTTAAAAATTAGTATAAGACTAAAATTATTTTGATAAATAAGTATCGTAATCTTCAATTTTTAATAAATGATTAGAGTAATCAAATAAATATTATAAGCACAGTTATTATGAACAAAAAGAAATTCAAAATATTAGGAAGAACTGAATCATTTACCTAATGCTCGCAATGCAAAACTTTCCATCTGGATGATCTTTATGGTGATTTGTATCCTCACGACATAATTTCACTGGCACAGTAACAACGTGCCGTTTTCCATCGCTCGTTCGAGAATTTCATGGTATGAGACGTAAATAAGTAGCACTGCGCGATAAAAGATAGCCCATTATGATCATCTTCTCCTGAAGCCGAGTCAAAGTTTTAATCGAACGTATTTTTTCAGTTCTTCGGCGTTCATCTGCTAAGCTGCCGTTTAATGCAATGTCCATAATAGTCTTTAGCAACTCATGTTGGTCCTCTTCCAAACGTGGACGTTCTATTTTCTTTCGCACCTAAAGTATTTAATGAAAATAATTGTAATTTTCAGTAGAATGTTCATAATTTTCACATTTTTTTCATTTTATTATTATTTATTTTTAATTAATTTTTCTTTCCGACGTTGAATAATTAAAAGAAATCAATTAATAATTATTTTCATACCTTAGGCACAAAATAGGCGCTTTTAGATAGCAGCCGACAGGAACTAAAAGCTATTCATTTGTCAACTTGAATGAAAATGGCGACTTTTTTTCCCATGGGCAAAAAAACAGCTATGGTCCCATGCGTTATTTTGCTCATGGGAAAAAAAGGCCGCTATTTTCATGCAAGTCGAACAAGTGAATGACTTTTACTCCCTGTCGTCTGCTATCTGAAATCGCCACTTTTGGGCCTTTGGAATAAAAAATATCGTAAGTAACAAGGTACGTAAAGGTAGCCATTTATTTACGATGATTTTTGTGCCACTCGTTACGGTCTCAGGGCGCCTACGGCGCCCTCGACCTCCACTCGTGTCACAAAAATCACCGTAAATAAATGGCTACCTTTACGTACCTTGTTGCTTAATATACTATTATCATGTCAAATCTTATTTATCTTTACTATATTTATAATATTTTAGTTTATATATAATATTGATCTAAAATCATCAACAAAAATCAAAGATACTTTCAATTGTTGAGATAAAGCTGGATCATTTGCAATCAATTTTTTAATTGCCGTCTTTTTTTTAAGTCTATATTTTTTTCGAGTTTTGCTTTTATCTTTTTTCTCGACAGAAGATTTTTCGTTGTTCTTAATTTGCTTCCAATGCAGTGATTTTTTGATTCGTGTCTTCTTTATAAAAACCTGCATCTCTTGCTCGTTTAGCGTTGTTGACTTCATGTTCAAGTAGGCATATTTCCTTTGTTAGATTTTCTTGTACAGGACATGTCCTGTTTTGAAGTTGCAGGACGTTTTCTGAATTATCGACTTCAGAAGCACGCCCTTTCTGTCGAGCTACGTTAAATAAAAAATAATAGTTATTATAAACAATTTTAAATTATTACAAGATTCTTAATATATATTATAAAAATTAAAACAAAGTACTTTGAACAGATAGTTTTAGAAGAATTATATAATTAATTAATTATTAAATAAATTAGTTTTGATTGGACTGTCTTCATCTATGCAAAAAAATTTTGCATTTTCACTACAAGGAGAAGGAAGGTTCACATTGCTATTATTAGTTTCATCATGTGACTCCAAAGTCTTCAAGCTTGTGGAACGTAAAGAACTGGAAAGAGGGGCAGGAGAGCTTTTTAAACTCTCACCAGTCTATGAAAGCAGAAAATTTTTATTATTATTTATATCTTCATTACAAATAACAAATATTAATTTACAAATTGTTTTTGAATTAACAGTAAGTCTAGCAAAATGTTATTTTTATATATTTATTCAGATATTTCTTTAATATTATTTATTTATTAAGATAAAATTTTTATTTTCATGTACAAATATTAAATGGATTATTTAAAGTGAAATAATTCTTTAGATATAAAAAAATTATTAATTTTTTGAAAATAAATATTGCTAGCGTAATAAATTAAAATATTAATTATGTCGCAGAGGGACATAAAAGTTAAATTCTCCGAATAAATGTTTATTAAAAAAAATTCTTTTTTAATAGTGGCTTAATTATATGGGGATAAATTATAATAAATTATGTGCGGACTTTCTGAGATAAACATATTTAGAAACAGTTTTATCACATACTTCCTTGAAATGTATATAGAAGTAAATAAAAAAATGTTTTCTGATATTTTAACGTTGCATAAGAAACTTACCTTGAGGAAGAAATTTAAAAATCCAGTTTTTCCGTGTAGATTCAATTTGAAAATTTTCTATTAATTTTCTAATCTCAGCATGAAATTCACTATCACTTTTACTAAATTTTGATTTAGCTTCTTGCCACAACACATTGCTTTCTTTTTGACATAAAGTAGCAATTTTAAATGGATGATTGCTTTTATAAGCTAAATATAATTGATGATATTAATCACCATTTTTCGAAGACATTTTTTCATCGACACGGGTTTGTTATAATTCTACACGTGTGGACCTGCTGGCAGGCCGTTATATTTATTCATTCGGAATTCAGTCGATAAATGTCAAACGAAATTGATAAACATATCGAATGATCTACGCAGAGCTGTATAATATACAGTAGCGCGAAATTTAAAAGTGGAATAAATAAAATAAAGGTTAAAATTACTTCGACCCACCTCCCCCCTCGTGGAAAATCGTGGACTTTTGACGAACCCCCCCCCCTTCCCCCCAAATCTGTCCACGTGCTATATGGACGGCCCCTTACAAGACTTTAAACGATGTATGTAATTTATAGTTTTATTAAAAACCTCAAGGATCTCAAATAATTTTTTTAAAACTCTTCTAATTGGAATAAATTGTGCCACAACTGGAACTTTTTCGCGACTGATTTTAAATGGCCGTGATTTAAATTATGTTCGTTCTCCATTTTCGTAGCTTTCGGTCATTATAAATGTATTGAATGGTATAAAATACGAAAAGCGCTGTTTCTGGGGTTTTAAATTTCTAAATGGTACATCCAGGTACTCTGCCGTACTGACGAAGAAAGTCACTATCTACATTTTAAGTCGAACGGAGATATTTAATGAAACGCGTTTGCATTAGTTCCTTTTATTGTATTATATTTTTTGAAAAAACACTCATCGTTCTTAAGTAAAATGGAGACGCTCTGTCGATTGGTGCAAAAAAAAATTATAAATTTTAATTGTTTATATGCAAAACTGTAGATAGTTATTATACACATAACTTTTGCATGTGCGAAATCGTCGGAAAAACTGGGGTACTATGTACATAGTGACTTTTTTCATCAGCTTTTCTCGGCCGCTGAGGCTCGAAATACTGAAATTCTTGTAGATAGGACCGTTGTTTTGTAGATAGTGACTTTCTTCATCAGTATTTCACCAAAATCGATGTAGATAGGCTAATTAAGCATTTAATTATCTCGAAACTTAATTAATATTTTTAATTATGGATTGCACATTTAGATTCTAATTTTTATTACGAATCCAACGGTATAAAAAACTCATTTTTCGTCAAAAATGTAGATAGTGACTTTCTTTGTCAGTACGGCAGTACTGATATTATTTTGCTGCAAACATTATTGACTTATTGTTAACTTCATTAGAGGTGTCTGACAAGCTAAAAGATGGTTTCGTATTTACGATTTCTAAAAATAAGTCAGTATCTGAACGACTATCACTAGACTCTGAAGAGTATTCTTGTAAACAATTTGCATCAATACATGTAGGGACATTGTACTTCTATTCATTAACGATTGCGTAAGCTTTCTAAGTTTTTATTAGTGGTCCTACAACAAGGACAAATGGCGGCAACGTTTCCTTCCTGGCAAAGGCTTTATTTCTCAAATTTGCTATTTCAGCATCAATATCTTCTGTTTTTTATACAAAATTAAAGAATAAATTACATAACTAAAAGAAAATTTGATATGATTATAAAAATTTTTTCTTACTTAAACTCAGGAAGCATTTGCTTAACTTCCAAGTTAATTTCCTTGTTCAGATTGTTTTAAAATGTAACTGAAAGTGGTATCACAATTAATTTTCAAATGATGAATACTCCAATCAAAATCAAAATGTAATGGCCTCTTAGGTAGAGATCTCTAATTGAGCAAAGATACAATACTTTGTATGTGGAATATATTCCACAGTTAACTATGTAGGCTTTTGGTTTTTTTAATTTCAGTAATTCGTTGATTTAATAGTTTAAGTTTGTGTACAATTGGGTTCTCAGACCAAGCAAGTGATCTGACCATGAATCTGTTGCAAATAAATCTGCGTCTATATTCGAGAGGAGGTTTAGCATTTTCAGATAAAATAAAGTATCTTGGAGTGGTGGACATGCAGTCTAAAGTTACACGCAAAGCTGCAAATTGTACTCGATCAAGACTAGATAATTCTTTTTTACTGGCTCCAGCAAATAGAATAGCGCCCCACTCTAGATATGATCTAATAAGACCTCTGTAGATAGTTAACATCGTGAAAGGGGATGAACCTCAAGAAACATTGGCTAAGGCTTTGAATATATTTAGAGCCCTCATTCCTTGCAAAACAATGTGTGATATATCTGAAGACCAATTAAGTTTAGCATATAAAATTACACCAAGATATTTGACAGTTGTTTTGCAGTGTATCGGTTCATTATTAATATTCAGTGTGATTTGATTAGAATTAAAATTTTGTTTTGTAAAAAAGCATAGTTGTGATTTAGATGCAGAAATATTCATTCCAATAGATTGTTACCAAGGAGTTAGTTCAGTCATTGAATTCTTAATTGTTATGAGTCCCTCTTCATGATTATCACAGTTAGTATAGAGAAAAACATCATCAACATAAATACCTGCTTTGACATCAGCTTCCACATGGTGCAATATTCGACTTGTATAAAGATTAAAAAGTAAGCGTGCAAGTACTCCTCCCTGTGGGACACCTCTGCCCACTACAGAAGGTTCGGATTGATAAGAAGTAAAGTTCTCTTTTTGAAGTAAGAAAGTTGACAAAATTTAAAATACGTGATGGAAGGCCTAGATCTTTTAGCTGCTGTACAGTAATTTTAGGCATGATACAATTAAATGCACCCTTTATATCAAGTTGTTTGACTTAAAATTATGTGCTGTGTTTTTATTGTTATGTGTTTGTTACCAATCGTAGAATAATGTTCTGCGTCATTTTGTTGAGGTAGCAATATTACTTCTAGATCAAAGAAAATTCCTGAATCGTCGTCCTACAAAAATTTTATTTAATTGTTTCTATTAAAGTTTTTTAAAATAATGATTTTTTATTTTATTCTCAATAATAAAAAAGTGTTATCGTTTATTATTATAATCTAAAATTAAAAAATTATATTTACTGAATTTAAAATAAAATTATATGTTATTGCGATGTTGCCACAGTTTCATGTGTTTTTATTATTGCTTTGAAAAATAAAATTGAAATAATTATGTATTCATTAAATCTGTGGTAAACTTTCTATAAACTTTCCTATTTAAACTTTTTAACATTGTCTATCTGTACATAAAATCACAGATTTTTCTTTCATTTCCTTCATTCTTTTTTCTAAGATTTATCTTAGCTTCCATAAAAGACCATGTTAAATTGCAAATTTATTTTACTTTTTTAAGAAAAAAATATGTGGTAAAAAGTTCTGAAAAAATCGTATGTTTATAAAATAATCTAAAGAACAATCTGTTAAATGTTTAGAAGTTTCTCTTATTTCCTTAATTTACAGGTGACAATCCTTAATATTTTTCAATTGGATATGGCTAAGTTTTTTTTAAATAAAATATTTAAAATTTTTTAAAATAAAATATATTAAGTAGAAAGTTAGATAAATAACAAAATTATAATTAAAAATAAATTTTTTTTATAGAAAATATCAATTTTGAACTTAAAATGATAAATTAAAAAATTCGTTACAATTTTTTTCCGTTCAATATAAAAAAATATTTATTAGTTATTTTTTAAAAGGTATAATAGTTACAAATAAATTATTAAATACACAATTTATTATATTATAAATGAATAATGTTAAAAGTTTAATAAATTAAAGATATTAAATTTAAAAGGAATTTTTTAACAAAAACCCGAATATTGATTACAGTATATTTAACCTTCAAAAGACTTAGTATTAAAATGATGCTAGAAGGCTTATTTTTGAAAATTAATTTTACGCAACTTACATTTTTATCTCTAAACGTATTTAAAACTTACCCATGACAAACAAATTCAGAAAATGACAAAATTAATTTTTTTAGTTTTTTGGAAAAAGGTGCTTTTCAGGAGAATCACCCATATGTAAAGTAATGTTTGTTGGGTGCGGAATTTTATAAGTTTGACGATAGTAAGCCCAAAATTAAGAAAAGTTTATTTGTTTTGTAAAATAATCAATTTTTTGAACTAATTTTTATTTTCCATTGTCTTTCTTTTTGCCGTGAAGCTCAATATAGCATTCAATTGAAATCATCTATTTTCAAACTAAAATAGAAAATAAATGTTTAAACTTAATGTATTATATATGAAAAAAGAACAAGTTATTTCAGCATTATAGACATTTTAATTATAAAATTGGAAATGCACACAAAGGTGAATAAGTATCAAAAGCTACACGCGGAAAGTGGTATATGAAAAATAATTTTGACAGAAGGTTAATAGGATAATATTCTGTTTTCAAATTTTGATCACGCTTCATCTCTCACCAGGAAGTCTAAAAAGTTCCGGTGCGTGGCATGGAAGAGAGAGAAAGAAGGAATTAAAAACTAAATAAAGTAAAAAGCTCTGACGATCCTACGATAGAGATCGCCACATGATTCTCTATTACACACGGATTCTCTCATCGATTCCTGGCGTAATCCTGACTTCAAAAGCCTGCAGGCGGGCCTTTTGCTCATCATATTGTGAGAAACTATGCAATTAATTCGCTAGAACTGCGCGCGCGTATGATGCCGTTTCGTATAAGCGCCGATTTGCGAGAGAGTATTTATAATAAAAATTAAAGAGAGAGAGAGAGGAAAGGGAAATAAAGACTAGACATAAGGAACTTGCGCTTTCGGACAAGTCTTTCTCTCTCTTCTGATGCCAGAGGCGCCGGAAAGATTTTCTTGCAGACAAAAAGATAAACAAGCATTAACAATTTTTCATGTAATTTTATCTCATATGCCAGTTTTTTTAAATTTTCAATTTCCCAAACAGATTTCTCAGTATTAACAGTCAAATTTGGTCAGACATAAAACCATTGCCTTTTCACAGTACACGTGCAGAAATTGGAGTTAGGAAGTAATAGAGTAACAGACAGTTTACCCTACTTTAAATAAGGTTTCAGAGGAGCAAATTACTTGGTGCCTGTCTAATTCAGTAACGCTTGGAACATGAGGTTCGGAACAGAATGCTCTGACGAGGCAATAGCTACACGAACAATTATTTCCAAGCCATTACAAAAACACCTGAAAATTCTTTAATGAATATTGATCTTTTTTTAAAAAAAGTTCTAAATTTCTTCTATATCCTAAATTGTTGAATAAATTTTGTAATAAATCTTGAAAAAAATTTCCGTGTAGTTCCCCTCTCTCTTGTCCGATGAAAATGAAAGGCCCTGTGAAGAACCACACTATTGGCATATAGAACTCGCCAGCTGTTTTTGAAGGCTGATAACGCTGTTGGCAATAACTATCAATAAAAATATTTTTTACATTTTTCAAATAAGAAAACTATTTTTATCACTATAATACAGTTTGAAATAATTTTAATAAAACTTAATAATTAAAATTTTTATTAAAATCATATAAACAATAATATTATTATGATAAATGTATTGTATACCTACAAATTAAAAATGACGAACAAAAACAATATTTTCTATCTATATCTCACTCAAGACTCAACATAAAAATAATATGCACTGTAAAAAAGTCACAGAATTAATTTAACACCTTGGAATTTATATCATGTAACAATATTGTTTTTCTATATTTTACTCCACATTAAAATTAATATGCACTGTAAAAAAAAGCCATTTAATTTTCGTGTCATTCAATGCGTTATCACCCATGCGTACTCTTTGTTGAGGGCTTCATTGAACCCTCTTTAGGCTAAAAGCAATCCCTTGCTTTTAAAAATTGTCCCGAAAAACAGTTTAGTTTTATAATAGAATCTGATTAGACCTATTTGTCGACGTCCACATGAAAAGGGCCCATTTTGGCACTATTGGACTTATCTATATGGGCGAATTCCTAGCAAAATTACGAAAATTTTAAGTGGTCATACAACTTTTTTGGTCAAAAATTCGATTAGTTACAGAATTTCAAAGTTTATAGTGACAAATACCTCATTTCGAGAAAAACGGACTTAAAGATTGTGATACCTATTAAATGTGATATCTCCGGTTCTTCTGGGAAGTTATTCAGATAATAATTGTTTTCAGTCCAGGGCACCTTAAAGATGAAAAACCAATAGGTTTCAAATTTTTAAAAACCACCCTTCCCTTAATTTCAGAAATACATAAAACCGACAAAATGGGCCCTTTTCTAAAAAGGCAATTTTCTTATTAATAAACCATTTTTGTACAAGATTAATGATTGGGAACAATTTTATTGTGTCATTTAAAGGTAAAGAATAGAAATTAAACTTATTAAAAAAATTTTAACAGGTTTTATTATGAAATTTTGACGAAATATCGACATTTTTTACAACTACGACTATTTAATCAATGACTCTAACATTAATGTCTCTGGTTCTTCTCGGAAGTTATTCAGATAATAATTGTTTAGAGTTCAGGGTACTTTAGAGATGACAAATCAAAAGGTTTTAATTTTTTTTACCCTCCATTTCAAAAATACGGAATATTTTTGCAAAGGACCGACAAAATGTACCCTTTTCTTTTTCTAAAGAAGCAATAAAGTTAAACACTTAAATTAAAGATAAATGAATGAAAACCTCATGATTTGACTTGTCAAAACATGTAGATTGATAATAAAAAATAAAAGAAAATTAATGTTTTTCTCAAAAAAGTATTAAATTGCAATTAACTCGAAAACTAGAACCGACAAAATGGGCCCTTTTCATGTGGACGTTCACATTTAGTCAGAATGTTTTGGAAAGTACCATCACAACACCCAAATCTAAATAGGGACAAATTCTGCAGGGGCATGTGATTGTTAGGTTCTCAATAGTGATTTTTCGGACACTTTTTACTTTAAATACTTAATAAATTAAGCTGAAATTTTGTACGAAAATCTAAAATATATAAAGAAGCCCTGTCGGCTGAAAATATCAGGAACGTTCTTAAAACGTATAGAGATTTTTGTGTCCGCTGGGAGAGCAGTAATGTGCAAAAGTTTTAGTATTTTTAAAATTAATTATTACAAATTACTTTAAAATTATCAGTCGTCATGATCAGATGTAATCAATTCCTCATCTTTACCGATTTCGAAGTGTTTTATTATAATTTATTTTTTATAAAAATTTAAGCAGACAGGAGACCTTGTTATAGGGGAGACCGGGGCGTAATGGATCACTTCATTTTATTAAAAAGTGGTAAATCAGATTAATTTCGGTTTTTGATCAAAATAATGTACTTGGTACACTGTAAGTTTGTGCCAAGTTTCATTGTTATTTATTTATTATTATTAAAAATATGGTAGAAAAAGTGATTTTGACGCTTGAAAGTAAATTCTAAAAATTTTTGATTTTTTGTTATATTTTTTTCAAAATTACTTGTAAAAAATTTTCGTTTATCAGGTTTTGAGCTATAAACATTTGTTCTTACATAACAATTGACAAATTTGGATTAATATTTACGGTATTGATAAATAATAACAAAATTTTCAACAAACACCTCCGGGGCGTAATGGATCACTTTGCTTATTTTATTAAGAAAAACCTATTATATTTAAAATATTAATAACTGGAGAATAGAGATGCACGACGAGCGGGACGAGCGAGAAATTTATAGAAACGAGAAAAATTCTCGGTTATTAACAATAAATCTCGTTCCCGTTCTCGTTTTAAAGGACGAGATTGCAATATGCCGAGAATCTCGTTGTTTCTCGTTCAATTCTCGTTTTACAGGGTATCCGCCGCTGGACCGTGAAAACCGGGAAATACAAGGGAATTTTTTTAACCCTAAAAAACCGGGAAATGACAATGAATTTTGAAGTTGACCGGGAGTTTTGAAATTTTTTATTAAAAACACTGATTATTATGTAAGAAAAAAAAGTAATATTAATTTTAAGACTTATTAATTAATAATTATATTTCCTTAAAAAGATTAAATGCCTTTTTTTAAATCGTTTTATTTTGTCAGCGAATTTTATCAAAAGTACCGAAAAAATAATCCATTTTTAGAATTTATAAGAAAATTATGTATTTTGTAGTCCAACGTAACAGACTTAAAAAAATACTAAATTTATTTTTAAATTATTTCTATTTCTAACACTAATTGAACAAAATACAATTATAATTAAATTTATCCAAAAAATTTCACATTCTATAAAATATTGAAAAGTAAATCAATTTATGAATTTTTTGCAATAATATTATCACAAAACAAACAAATTTGATTTATTAAAAATTTGAATTAATTAGAAGAAAGTGATACGAATTTTCTGAAAATTAATTGTTAATAAATATTTATTCCATAAAAAATATTAATAAATAAAGTTATGTTTTCTTAAAAAATAAATTTAAAAAAACCGTATTTTGCATTAATATCAATTTGTTTTTCTGCAATAATTTATTAGTAACTATTTCTATATTAGCATTATATAAATTGTATAGCTTTATGGTTTTCAATAAATTTTCAAATTATAGAGTAATTATTTTTTTATTAATTAAGAATGTTTAAAAAGTAACAAAATTTTATTATAATATGTAATTCAAATCACATTTTCTTTATCCAATTGAATCTGCAAGAGAGCATGTAGCCCACGAATTTAGTAACATTAAAAATCTAATAGAGTCATCATTTAATCGATTGCGCCGTTTTGAAACAGTTAACGAACTGCGTGAGAATAAACGCTCACAAGAAACAGAAGTTGCTTGTATCGATAAATAATCTTTGGCCATCTTGGAGAGAATCGGATATGTCTTTTGATGATTTTTCCACCACTCTAAAATGTCTGTTGAGCTGTCAGCTCGTTTTTCCGAACAATAGATATTGAATTCTCGTTGCCAGTCATTTGTTGGATTATTATTAACACTACTTTCTTCAAAAAATACATTTAAATCAATGTCATCATTTTCATCATTGTCAATTGAATTTTCGAACTGATTACTCGATTTATGTGTTTCATTAGGTGCCTATATAAATAAATTCGTCCAATTAAAAATTTTGTTTTCATTTCACGCTTTAAAAAATTATTTCATTTATAAAAATGGGGCCAATTCTTTTTTATTTATATAAAAACAAATTTATTAATTTAAAGACATTTTTTCTTTTTCCAACTTTTTTTGAATTTAATTAATTAATTTTAATTTCTTTACTAATAAAACTTGTAATAAAAAAGAATTTTTAACATACAATAATTTTTAATTCATTTTAAAGAATTTTTTCTTTGGCTTTATTAGCAATAAACTTAGAGTGTTTTCAGGACCATAATTATCAATAAGAAAAATTTTTTATCTAAAAAAATCACTCTCTAAATTTAAATCTTATTCTAATGATGTTATTTTAATATAGGTTTTGTTGTTTTTTATATAACTTATTATTGAATTAAATGTAATTGTATACTATATCGTTGTAATTTTAATAAAATGTAATATTATTACTTGATCGTCTTGATCCTGTGTTGAATTGTAATAGATTGTACTTAAAACAGTTTTAAATTTCTTAATTGACGTATTTTTCATTTCTTTGCCCCAAGCAGTTTTTTCAAAAGTTTCAATTTTGAACCTTGGATCTAAGATAAGAACTGTACAATACGTCCAGTTCGTCTTTGAATAATGTTTCATTATCTTTTCTTGGGCTGCTTTAAGAGCAAGAAGAATAATTTCTTGAATAGAATTTAGATTTTCAGCATAACGAAGATTGTTGATCGAATTCTCTAATTTATCGAGTAGTAAATTGATACCAATTACAACCAAATTCAAAGTCGGGTTTTTTTCAGCACTAAATAGATTTGTCAGAACTTTAAAATGACGTAAGTACTTTGTAACTTCTTTGAAAATTGTCCATTCTTGCTCAGTGATTTTTAATTTTTTCAATTTCTCATTGTGACTACACAATAAATCTAGAGCTGACTCCATTCGAAGTGCAATAACTATCATGTCATGGGTGGAATTCCATCTTGTCTTTACATCGACGTTAGGTGACAGCATTTTGATATTACATGTTTCGCAGCAAAGTTTCAATTTATTTTGCATTTGTTCTGACTTACTTAGAATTTTAAATAAACTTCTTAATTTATTTACAGGAGAGGTCCAATTGTTCACTTCTGATTCGTTTTCTTCTAGTTCCTCGCTTCTTTCTTCACTTTCAGGACCATCAATATCGATTTCTTCATCACTTTCTCCAATTTCGTCGTTTTCCGAGTTTCCTTCCTCAATTTTCAAAATTTTTAACAAGTCCTGAACCGCGAGATTAAGAACATGCGCTATGCATTTAAAATGTTGATTGATAGGGTCGAAAAGATCAATTAATTTTTGCAATTCGGTCATAAAAGTTGTATTGGACGCCGCATTATCCACAGTTATACCCATTATTTTATTATCAATTTTGTTTTCGTTAACCACTTTAAAAAAAGAAGATGCAATGTCTCTTCCTTTGTGCTGGCCATGCGAAGGACAAAAATCTAAAACCAGCGAATGAAGATTCCAATTTTCATCGATGAAATGAGCGGTAATTCCGTAATAGCTCCGATTAGCAGTAGACGTCCAACCATCTATTGTAAATGAAATTTTGGAAGCATTCAGTTGTAAAATTTTTATTATTCCTTTTTGTTTTTCCTTAAACTGATTTTCAATCAACGATTTCAAGTGATTTCGCTTTGGGAGTATAGCTGAAGGATTTAAATATTCAAATAAATCTTGCGCACATTTATCGTCAAAGAAATTAAACGGCAAATATTTCTTAACAGTGAAGTTCAATAACTTTTCAATAAATAATTCCTGCTCAAATACCTGAAAACATTGAATAAAGGTTTCAGTAACAGGTAGAAAAGAACATCTTTTTGTGAGGAAACTTATTTTTTTGCAATACTTTTAAAGTATCTTAATTACAGTGTGGCCGCTGGACCGGGAAAACCGGGAAATGACAATGAACTTTTTTATACCGAGAAAAATCGGGAAAAGACAGTGAATTTTAATCTTGACCGGGATTTGGAAATTTTTTTTAAATCACTAATTATTTTGTGAAGAAAAGTAGAAATATTTATTTTAAGGCTTATTAATTATATTTCATTAAAAAATATTGAATGATCTTCTATAAAAGCGCTTTATTTTGATAGGGAATTTTATCAAAAGTATACTGGAAAAATATTCAATTTCTAGAATTTATAAGAAAATTATGATGTTTATTGTTCAATGTAATAGACTTAAAAAAAGAAAATTTTAAATTCTTTCTATTTCTAATAATACAATAATTGAACAAAATATAATTTTAATTAAATACGTCAAAAAAGTTTGAAACAAAAAAAAATTACTTTCCATAAAATAATGCAAAATAAATCAATATATAAATTTTCTTTCGTAATAATATTTTATCACAAAACAAATAATTTATGAAAATTAATTTTTAAATAATAAATACAATGAATAAAATTTCTTTTCTTAGAAAAGTTTCAAATAATTTAAGTTTTAAAAAAGTTGAATTCTAAAAGATTTTAATTAAAAATTCCGAATAAGTTAATTTTTTGAAATTTTTGTATCCACATTTTTTTAAAATTAATTGTATTATTAAATATATAATATTGAATTGGAAAACATTCAAATTATTCAAAATTTCATTAAATTGTCTTGTAAAGAAGTGCATTTTAGAAATATTTTCATTAAATTTCGTAGAAAATAATGGAATTGAAATTTTAAAAATAATTCTCAATAAGTTACAGTAGCAATTCAATAATCAAATAATGTATAATAAATAAACATTTATTTTAATTTATAATAAAGAAAAAAGTTATTCTTAATGACCGTGAACATTTCTTTATGAAAAAAGTGGCCACCCTGTAATTTCAGGAAAATTGAAAAAAATTCTTTTGTAAATTCAAATATATAATTTTTTATAAATTCCATATTTTCAAAAAAAATTACTTTATAGACTTATTTAATATGATATTTATTTGAAAATAATTCTTTTTACTCTAAAAAGTTTTCAATAATCTAAAGAAAAATCCTTTTAGTTTACAAAAATGCGCAAATGTTTGAATATTAAAGAAAATACAATTTTATCATTTTGTGATAGATAGTTAAAATGGATATATTGAAACTCAAAATATAATAAAAATTCTAATTAAATTTTCGAAATGCAACTTTTTAACAATTAAAAATATTAACCACAACGTTAATAGAAAACTATATGAGAGTTGAATTTTGTAAGAATATAATGTTTAAGTTATTTATAGTCAAAAATTGTTTACTGGAAATCCGAATAATAAAGAAATTCATACTTTTGATTTTGGAGTCGCAAAGTAAATGTCTTTGAATTCTTTTTCGTGGTATCGATTAAGATGTCGCTTCACTCCTGAAGTATTAGCATCGGTCATTTTTAAAATTCTTATGATTGGTGGCTCATTTAATTCGCAGAGCTTGCATCGAGCTTGCTTCACTCCATTTTCGACAAAAATGTCAAAGAATTCGGTTAACTGAAGAGCATTAGATTTCCTTCTTTTAACGGATGTTTTCTTTTCAATGATTTTCTCATCAGTACAACTATTTCTAGGAAATATAACCCGATGTTTTAAAAGTATATAAAAATTAAACTATAACATAATTCAAATTATAAAATATGCACATTATTTACAATAACGACGTAGAAATAAAATAGAATTTAAATTTTCCAAGAGGTTAAAACATTTATTTATTATTATAACATTATCGTTATTATTATTAAATTATAAATATTCATTATGTGAATAAGCTCAGTATAAAAGTAATAATAATTTTATATTAAATTTATTTTTATAATATTGAAAATATATATTTACTGGGCCAAAATTTCTTTTTCTTGATCTGCATTGCTATTTTCATTTTCCTGAACTGTGTCCGCAATTAAATTACCAACAGGTTCTGTGCTATTCCTTTTTCGCATCATTTTTCTAAAATAATGTTTAGAATTTGAAGTTGTCAATCTGAATTGACATTTGAGCGAGAATATGTCATTTGAATGGAGTTGAGAAAAGACGAGTATAAACAAATGAGGAGAGATGTTCTCGTTCTGAATATATTCTCGTTAATCGAGTAAAGAAATTAAAAACAACGAGAAATTCTCGCTCGATGTGCAACTCTACTGGAGAATAGATTTTTAAGTAAATGGATTTTGCATTTTCGTTACAACTTTTGAAAATTTGAAAATTGCATAAAAACTATACAAAATTAGCGAAAAACATTTATAGGTATCCTAACATTTTTTAAAAGTTATGGGCAAAAAACGTTTTTTTAAAAAATTAAAAATAAAAAAACTACATAGTTACACTTTATTAATCTATCTCTAAGTTTCTCATTTTATGTCCACAGGTGAGACCTACAATTTAAAAAAAATTCAGCCCGAAAGCTCTTTATAATTTGGATATATTCATAAAGATATGATGTTTACACACACACACACACACATACGGAATGACATTTTTCAAAAATGTCATTTTTGAACTGCTGAGGTGAAATAACATAAAGATATGTTAAAAAATCGAACCTGAAAAATTTTGGTATTACAATACTTCCTCTACATGAGGAAGCAAAACACCATAAAATTATGGTGTTTTGTTTATGAACAAGTACATTGCTGGACTAAGTCTTCTTCCAGCAATATAGGGGAGACCGGGGGGGGCTTTAATAAAAATTTCATCATATGGAAAACTTAGCCTAACATCTCAGCTTTCAATTAAAAAAGTACGCCCTAATATCACTTATACTTTTTTTCAAAAAAAAAAATGTTTTTGGAGAAATGCAAGGTGAGTAATTTCGCCTTGGGCCGGGGCGTAATAGATCAACAATAAAATTATAATTTAGATCATCAAACATTATTACGGTATTGACAATTTTGGTTTTTATTGTATATTTATAACAAAGAATATTGAAAATGGAACATATTTAATTTAAACTTTAAACATTTTCATGCAATTTTCAAATTTTTAAAAGTTGTAGCGAAATGCAAAATCCATTTCCTTAAAAAAATCTATTCTCCAGTTATTTTTTTTATAAAAGGTTATCATTGTCAGGATAGACTGGGGTAAACCCGTGCACAGGGTAAACCCGCTCACTAGCGATTTGACGCTATAAACTCAACTTAAGATGGAGATATTTATAATGTGAATAGTACTTAACATACAACTAATGCGTTAACGAACTTTCGTTTAGTAGTTTTTGTTTGTTTGACCGTATTAAATATTCATTTGTAAGAAAATGAAAAAGGCCTATTTTACTTTCGTTTAGTTTCATGAATTCGTCATAGAATCAGAGACGGTCAATTGTTTTTAGAAGTGCAAAAAAGAAAAAATGATCTTCGGATTTTTAAGTTTTTCGATTATTATTTTTAGGACTTAATTTATTCGACAAATTTTTTTTATGCTATTGGATGTCCTTTTTCGAAATACATATGTAGTTTTGTTTGATTTCAAAAAGATTTATTTAAATTTATTCTGAATTAAATTAAATTTGTGTAGGAAGCAGAATCAGTATTAACAGTATTTGCGTTTTTTTGGCGACCTTAAAATTTTTGATATTAAAAATATTTATTAAAAGAGAAATAATATTCATTTCCTAAAAATGCTATTGAATTCTTGGGTAATTAGTTGAATATTTAACATATTGAATGTCCCGCATTTCGCGATTTGTTATATTTGTTATATTTTATCAATAATAATATCTATAACATGTTACATCCAAAATTGTATCTACATTTTAATTTTCTCTTAATAAAATATTATTTAAATTCACAGTTGCAATTCATGAAACCTATACTTATTATTTAATAAACCAATATTTATTGTTTATAGAACTTACAATTTATCATTAATAAATCATACTAAAGACGGAAATAAGGAGAAATTTAATATATACAAAATTTATTTTGTTAGTAGAAATCATAAGCTTTCAAATTATATAAATTAACTTGGATTTAGAGAATAATTTCTTAGGTTTTTACCGTTGTGAAAAAAGTGAGCGGGTTTACCCCAATCTCCCCTACTTAATAATACATAAATTACAAGATATTAAACTTGACAGGATTATTTTATTAATATTTTAAATGTAATAGGTTTTGCTTAATAAAATAAGCAAAGTGATCCATTACGCCCCGGAGGTGTTTGTAGAAAATTTTGTTATTCTTTATTAATACCGTAAATATTAAAAACATTTGTTTTTTACCTATTGAAAGGAGTTGGCGTTCCTCTTTTAAACAAAAGAACAATTTTAAAAATCGCTTATAGATTAAGGAAGTTATGAGTAATTCTTTACATGAATACATAAAAAACGGTTTTTTGGACCTAAAATTAAATTTTGGGGGTTTTCGGGACATTTTTCATACATCATTGTTCAAAGTTTTACTAGACCTACAACTTGTATTAGATCTCTATAAAAGTGAATGTTTTTTTTGTCACATAGTTTAATTTTAAAAATTAAATTTTACTCAAATTTAAACCAAATTAATTTGACAATAACTCGAAAATAAGATCCGCTACGATTTTCGTCTTTGCAATTTTTAAAGCTTTTAATATACAGGAATGAGATTCCACTAGCCGATTTTGTCACCATTTTTGCAAATCTAAATTTACTTAATGCCAACTGTGTTCTACCCAACTTACAGACAAAAATATCATTTTTTCTCTGACCTTAAAGAATATTTTGATCAATTTAAAAATTATCAGATTCACAATTTTATAATATAAGAATATTGTTATCGTAATTTCTTCAAAATTAGAAAAATTAATAACATACTTTGCTAAAATCGTATAGTGGCTTTTTCACGCTACCAAGTGGTAGAGAAAAACCACTTGCAGTGTTTTCGTAAAACTGTTATAACAATTTTTTTCATGGGATGAAAAATATTTCCGTCTAGAATTTTCGTGTCTGATTACTAAGCTTTCAACACCAATTGAAAATTTAAGAAAACAATTTTTAATTTAGATTTTATATCTTCAAATGTTAAAAATGTGGCTTTTTACCCCGCCTAACCCTAATCTATTCCACACCAAGTAGAAAATAATTTTGCTTTTGCATCTTACGAAGAATATTTTTTGTCAAATTTGTCGGTTGCTGCAATCTTTGTATAAATTATTAAAATTTTCAGTTATGTATTTTTTTATTTTTATTTATTTTTATTTACAAAAAATCGTGATTTAAAGATTGGTATAATTTTGAGCCGTATGCGTGAAGCCGTACTGATAATTCTTGGCGGTTGTGTAAGTTGTAAAAATAATTTTGCAAAATTTCGATTATTTTGCAAGATTTCTTCAAAAGTTTTTATTTCGAAATCAATGATAGTTTCGAAAAATGTTTAATATGAAAATTATAGGAAATTTATTAAATTTTAATATTATTTGTTTGAAAAATGAAAAATTAATTTTTTTTATTAATTTGTTTAAATAATAAATTTCAAATATTTTTTTTACCCGAAGTCCGTAAAATTTTTGCTCAAAAAAATATTAAAATGAATACTTGAAATATCCTTAAAAAATCCTGAAAATCGCAAAGAGGTGTTTTTTTATTTTCATGAGAAAATTTTTTTGAATGTTACATTGCACCACTGGACCTACGTGGTGTATCACAGTGATTTAAAATTAAAAAGTAGTGTTTAAAAGAGCCTACATCCAACAAATCTAAACCGATTTTGAATTTTCTTTTTTCTAAATAATCTTGATTACATTCTAATGAGATTCCTTAGGCACGAATTTCGATTTTTAATTTGCATAATTATTATCTATATTTGTATAAGAGTCATTCCATTATATTTCGACTAAAGTCGTTGCGGCCTATTTTTAAAAAAATCTCATAATTTGTAAAAATGATGTTTAATATCCGTAGATTTTATTTTTGAGAATTATTTTATAAAATTTTTTGATTTAAACATAGAATTTAAATTTTTAAGTTGAGTTGCACAGAAAAAAGGTTAGATTGACAGTTATGAAAATTTAATAAAGAAGCATGGAAATAATTTAGATCATACAAATTTCTTGATTGATATTTGTTAAAAATGAGCTAATTTACTTGTATAAATAGATTATTATGTAAACAAACCCAAATTAGTAGATAAAAATTGATTTTAAAACTTAACTATAAAATGTCAAAAGTCACTACATTTTATTTACACTTTTCTAAAAAGTATATAAATATTTAAAAATTTATTACTATTTAATGTAAAGTATTTTTAATGTACTTTTATAATATGTGCTAACTTTTTAATTTTATAATATAGAAATATAAAAAATTTTACCTTTAATATTGAGTGTTTCATGATTTTCAGTGATTTTAATCACTTATTTCTTCTCAGGCGGTTAATCAAAAAATCCAATTTTTGTCTTAATATTTAAGTTTGGCCTTCTTTTTCATTCTATTAAATTTTCGTGATGGAGAACGAACTACTTTTAAGTTTAAATTTAGTTTAAAAAATCTGCTGAAAAAACGCATTTTTTTGGTTAAATACAAGTAGATTTTTGCAAGACTATTAAGATAGCCAACTTCAGTGTTATAAAAATACTTGCATTTTAACCAAAAAAATGCGTTTTTCAGCAGATTTTTTAAACTAAACTTAAACTGAAAAATAGTTCGTTCTCCATCACGAAAATTTAATAGAATGAAAAAGAAGGCCAAACTTAAATATTAAGACAAAAATTGGATTTTTTGATTAACCGCCTGAGAAGAAATAAGTGATTAAAATCACTGAAAATCATGAAACACTCAATATTAAAGGTAAAATTTTTTATATTTCTATATTATAAAATTAAAAAGTTAGCACATATTATAAAAGTACATTAAAAATACTTTACATTAAATAGTAATAAATTTTTAAATATTTATATACTTTTTAGAAAAGTGTAAATAAAATGTAGTGACTTTTGACATTTTATAGTTAAGTTTTGAAATCAATTTT
This sequence comes from Leptopilina myrica (nomen nudum), assembly GCA_032872475.1. Lineage (NCBI taxonomy): Eukaryota > Metazoa > Arthropoda > Insecta > Hymenoptera > Figitidae > Leptopilina > Leptopilina myrica (nomen nudum). Next base: position 28,687,196 of record CM065460.1, on the reverse strand, counting down.
TATCTACTAATTTGGGTTTGTTTACATAATAATCTATTTATACAAGTAAATTAGCTCATTTTTAACAAATATCAATCAAGAAATTTGTATGATCTAAATTATTTCCATGCTTCTTTATTAAATTTTCATAACTGTCAATCTAACCTTTTTTCTGTGCAACTCAACTTAAAAATTCAAATTCTATGTTTAAATCAAAAAATTTTATAAAATAATTCTCAAAAATAAAATCTACGGATATTAAACATCATTTTTACAAATTATGAGATTTTTTTAAAAATAGGCCGCAACGACTTTAGTCGAAATATAATGGAATGACTCATAAACAATTGAAAAAATGCACTTTTTTACATATTTCTTGTTATCTGAAAGATATGGTTGTTTTTAAACGCTATTTTAATTTATTGTAAAATAATACTGTAAACACATTTGTCAAATTGAAATAAACAAATAGACATTAATATTTAAAATTTGTTGCTGAAACAAATTAATAAAAAAAAGAAATTTATTTTTCAATAAAGTACTATTATAAAAATTCAAGTTTTCCTACAATTTTCATATGAAAAATTTTTTTGTGACAATCATAGATTTCAAAATAAAAAGTTTTGAAAAAAGTGACAATATTTAAGTTTAAGTAACAATATATTGCAAATTAATAATTAGTTTTACAAACATTAATTCAACAGAATTTTTAATTAAAAATATAAAATATTAAAGATTTTTAAAGATTTTACTTTGAAACCGTTTTAAAAATTAAATTATTTTTAAAAATTCATATGCTTTTAATATTTAATTACAATCTATAATTTTGACTGAAATTCATTTTTATATCATTTTTTTAGAAAACTTTACGAGAATTCAACGATATAAATATACAAAAACTATGATTAAATTTTTAAATAATTTTAAAAAATAAAAAAGAATTTAAATAAAAAAACTAAATTTTGAGAGTAATTTACTGAACGTTTCTCTAGAGGCCTGATCCAGGAAAAGTGATACCATTACTCACTATTCTATACTATCTGCAATTATAATCGTTAAGTTGAAGAAACAACGATATGTCATTTGTGGCGTGACTATTTTCTTATACTCATAAATCTCAATGTCCATTTTTCTTTCTTCTAAATCGGGTATATATATATATATATATATATATATATATATATATATATATATATATATATATATATAAAGAGAAAAAGAATGTCAGAAATCGATTGAAAATCAGAGAGATGCACTATGAATAAAAACCAATCACGATTTGTTAAACTGCAAAGATCACATTTCGCGCCTAATAATCGCGCACGAAATCTCATTAACTACTCTCTCTTTCTTTCAATATATATTTCTCTTTTGCTCGCTGTAAACAAGTCGATCCTCAAGACACATCATGAATTGCACCCGTGCCCTTAAGGATTCTGGCGCCAACGCTTCGTCTTAACTGACGGCATCTCTCGTACACTGTTAAAAATCGAACTACAACTTTACACCAAACAGATTGAAGCGATGCTGTTTTAATCTCGCAAAGTGTGAGTGCTTGCAGTACATTGGTTTCAATATTTTTCTTTAAAAAGTAGTGTATTTACATAATAAGGTTGATATAATATAATACAATACAATTTTCAATATCCCTTCAAATTAACTGATAAATTGGTGCATTTTGGGTTTTTGGTTTTATTCCAACTCTGTATTTCAGAAGTAAACAATGATATAAAAACACCTGCCAAAAGTTTTATTTGAAATATTTTTTTAAAAAGTTATTAACAATTTAATTTTTTAACACCTTTTTTTAGATAAAAATGAATTACTTGAAAACTATTCGATAGATTTTGATAAAATTTTGTCGATAATTTCCAAAATCTTTCTTTTTAAAGTTGTAATTCTACTTTTAAATTATCATGCAATTTGTTTAAATCAGGGACCGTCACGGAAATCAAATTTTGATTTCATTACGATATTCCAAAACAAAACGAAATAATTAATGTATTTTGATTTTGATTCTGTAACGAAGCAAAATTTACTTCCTATTTTGATTCTGATACTGTAACGAAACAAAATTCACTTCCTATTTTGATTCTGATACTGTAACGAAACAAAATTTACTTCCTATTTTGATTCTGATACTGTAATACTGCAATTCAGTTTTCTTATACAAACAGAAGTCGATTCGAATTCTACTTCAGATTTCGTATGTAAAAACGATATTATCTTCTGATATATTTGACATTTGCAACAAAATTTAGGTTCAGTGACACTTCTACATGCGCAGTATTATTATATCAAAATTAAAACAAGAAAGAATTTTAATTTTGATATTAGAACCTAAACGAAAAAGAGTGGAATTTTGATTTTGATATTGGAACCAAAACGAAATAGAGTGGAATTTTGATTTTGATATTGGAATCAGAACTAAATAGAGTGAAATTTTGATTCTGATACCCATATCCGAATCAAAACAAAAGTAGTTTTTAATTTTGTTTTGATTCCGTGACGGTCCCTGGTTTAAATATTAAAAAACATGTTAAATGATTTATAAAATATATAAATAATCAGAAGTGTTGCTTACGGTTCAGTAATTACAAAAATAGAGAAAACAAATTTTACAATTTTAAAGACTCCTAAGTAAATATTTCTACACGGAGAAAAAAATTGGATTGATTATACTAAGTTTTGGATAATGTATCTATTTTTGATTGATTCTGGAGCGCGATCCGATTAGTTGGATAGTGTGACCAATTTTATTGGATTATTTCTTGGTTGCTTTGTCCAATTTACTATTTTATTAAGACAAATAACAAAATATTTCAATCAATTAAATAATTATTTGAAATGAAAATAATGAATTACTTGAAACTGTTCATTTATTTATTTCACTTAAATATTTTATTCATTTAATTCAAATAAAAAATATTTCGACAAATAAATGTGTTATTTGGATACAGACTATAAGGCACTAGCATTGACATAGTAGATTAACCCGAGCTCTCACCATTTTGAATTTTTGAAAGCTGACTTCGGATTCGTAATCAGCGACCCCAAAAACCCCCGAGTAACAAATTTGAAGCCAATCCGATGATGCAAAATTGATATGCACCAATGCTTAGATTCCTAATCATGTTTACCAGGGCGCATGAATAATTATGGGGGGTACTCGGTAAATACACGTCCCCTGCAATTTTTACATTACTTTTCAGTTTTGGTTCTTAAAAACTAAGGTTTGAGCTTTCTTTTAAGACATATTAGAGCTTTTTATGTCTTCCTATTTTCTTTTAACAGGTCTTCAAAAAGTGCAAAAACCCCGTTTTTTAATAAATCAACCCCCTATTTGAGGGGTTTGAATAAATATAAAAAAATTTTATTGCTATTTTCTTGTTCACTGACACCCAAAGTTTTAATAAACACAACATGACCATTTTTTGTTACACTTGTTTAAAAGACGTCTTAAGGATGTCTTTTTGCGGACGTATTTTGGACTTGTACAAAAAGACGTCCTATACATGTTCTATGTCTTAGCCATTAGATGTATTTAAGATGTCTAAAAGACGTTTTTTTAATTCAACATTTAAAAATAGAAAAATTTTCATGGATAGAAAATATTATTTTCTAAGTTCAACTTGGACTTAGGAATTCATGAATTTAAAATTCATTGGAATTTTTCTAAGTTAAATTAATTTCATTGACAAGAGAGATCGTTAATTTTGTAGAGGTTCATATCTGCCTCGAACGGCTGAGGTGCTTAAGACGCAGTGCTTCAAGCCCAAGGTATCCGAGTTCGATCCCAGCTTCATAGAAATTTTTTCATTATTGCTCCACATTTTAGAAAAAATAAATTTAATACAATATTACTGAGTTTTAACTTAAAAAATGTTATAAAAGAATTGTCTATTTAAGATCTATAGAAATGTAAAAATTTCAAAATCTCTGGGTAAATTTAAACAGTCAGTTTTAGGCGATTCAGGTGCATCAATATTTTTTTGTACTTCATAAAATTTTTCTAGGGAAGTAAAGTAACAAGTTCATGCAAAAAAATCCATCCATTTTACGTTTTAACAAAAAAAAATGTTTTTGGTGAAACATAGATATTCCGTTTACATTTATTAAAATTTATTGTACGAGTAATAATAAATATCAATATTATTTAATAAAATTTTTGTTATTATTTAGTAAATAAAATAAACACGCGCGCTCAAGTGCGCGGTTGATCTGTTGTATATATATTATATACATATTGACGATCATTATTTTTAAAAATTCAATTTTTTAAGTTTGTTTTTAAATATGAATAATTTGATACCTGTTCAAGAATTAATAATAGTATAAAAAATTATGTATATATGGAATTATATAAATAAATAAAATGAAATGAATAATTAATTATTATTAAATAAAAATTAAAGAGACATAAATAATAATACCTAAAAAATAAATTCAGCGCGCCTTCAGTCTCGTATAGTATAATAATAAGGGCAAATCTCTGGAAACTTTAACATTTGAATTTTTTTTTAATTTTTTGTGTCCCCAATTTTGATATTTTTAGTATTACATCTTCGACCAAAATAGATTTAATTTTTATTACTGTACAACCATTATTTGGTTGCCATCTATTTTAAAATATAAATTTTTTAAAAGAAAATAATGTTAGGTTATCTAAATCTGTAACAAGATATACATAAACATTTTATCTCCTACACTTAAGTAAGTTATTTTTCAGTATTACAAAAACATAATTAAACATGAAAATAAATATAATAAACGTCTAATACAACTAATAAGGACAACATTACAATAAAAAAAATTAATGAAAATTTTTTACGTATAATTATTTGAATTGGTAACATGAACTTTTCTAATTATTTGATTGGCTGAATTATTTTGAAAAAATATCGAGGATTTTAATATAACCTTGAAAAAACACTAACAGTTTCATGAACGTTTAATAAAAAATAAATAAATATTAAATGCCACTTTTTATTACAATTTTGCTTACTTCGTGATAAATAACATGGAACAAATAAATGCGAAACTTCAGATTGATTGGAAAACGATTGATTTGACCAAGCGACATATTTGACGAGCGACAATTTGAATATCCACATAAAAAAATTAAATAAGAATTAGAATTGTGACTTATAACTTTCAACAATTGAAATGTTTATTCAAAATTCCTGCTTACGTCAGGCAAAATCTGACGCATTCAACAACAATAATTTTAAAGGAAATTTAATCTAATAAATTCCGCCGTCAGGCGCCAATTAATTTTCAAAGATTAATTAATAAACTTAATTTGACTTGACCAACAACTAAAAACTCAACACCTCTTCACCAGTAGCCTCTTCATCCTCTTCAGACACTGGCTGATTTCTTTCTGCGTTGGCTTCGTCTCTTTCTAAGTTCTCCAACTGCCATTTATCAGGACCTAGGCTCCCTTCTTTCTTTCTCCTACCCTCCGTCTCTCTTAACTGGCTCTCCTTCGTCTGATTTTCCCCTTCTCTTCTTTGGCTCTCCTTTTTCTTCCAATGGCCCCCTTTTCTTTTGACTGGCTCTTCTTTTCTCTCCTTTGGCCCTCCTTCTTTCCTTCTTCTACCCATGGTTTTCCTACAAACCGTCAGTATACCTCTTCATACCTTGGGCAGTTTTCCATGGTAGTCCCTCGACGCCCGCAGTTCCTACAATATTGGTGGACGTCTGGGTACGGGCAGTCCACCCCTTTATGCCCACGCCTCAAGAACGATGGTGATTTACAACGGTGGGTTAGGTAAGTATGATTTTAGATCGGTTATATGGACTTTTGGAACTCGGCGGCTCTATTTATCTCGTAAGATGAAAACAGTTGGCAACAAGACTTTAATGATTTCATATGGAACTTCGTATTTCGGCGCTAACTTGGTCGCAAACTTCTGTGCCCCGCTGGACAACTTATTGGTTTTTCGCAGTACTAGATCGCCTACTTTATAAGTCACGTCTTTCCTACCTCTGTCATAGTACTTCGCTTGTCTCGCTCGCTCTTTGTCAATCTGTCTTGCTACTATATCTCTCAACGCGTCTAACCTCTTGATTCGATCTATCCACTCGTCTGGCTCGATCCTAACCACTTTTCTCTTACTCTCAACTTCTCTTCGCAGGCTCTTTACGGGCTTAGGGTGTCTTCCGTAATTTAGAAACGCAGGGGACGTTTCTGTCGCCGCTTGAGTTGCTGTATTCACGGCATGGCGAAATTCATGGACATGAAGATCCCAATTACTATGATCAGCGCCAATGAAGGTGGAGATCATGGTTTTCAGAGTTCTGTTGCTTCTTTCGACTGGGTTCGCCTGCGGATGGTAAGGTGGCGTTGTAATGTGCTTGACCCCATATTCCTCAAGTGTCGCCTTGAGAAATTTCGCCCATCAGTCCGACTGGTCCGGCTTGAGAAACTTTGTGGATCTGGCATCGGGTACGTTTGCACGTCGTTCCAAATGCCTGGCCAATAATACTCTCGTGCTATTCTATCGTAAGTCTTGTCGATCCCTAGGTGTCCATCCGATGCTTGGGCATGTCCGTCTTCCATTATTCTCGCTCGGTACTCTTCTGGTACAACTAGCTTCCAACCATCTTCATCTCCGTTTATCGGCAATAAAAGTGGATCATTCCGATGGCAATATAGGTTCTCATTCTCCACAATCCATCCAGGAAAACGTTGAGGGTGTTGGCTCACCAATTCGCGGCGTTTGAGGTACTATTGGTCCTCAATGGATTCAAACGCGGCCATAAACTCTTCTTCCTCTTCTTGTAACCTGGACAATGCATCTGGGACGTGATGTTGTGCACCTCTTCTGTAAACTATGTCAAATTCCAACTGTTGCATTTCCAGGGCCCATCTGGCCAACCGGCATGTTGGATCTTTCAAGTTCCTGAACCATTTCAGGGCACTGTGATCCGTGATCACATGGAATTTGTACCCTTCTATGTACGGCCTGAACTTTTTATCGACCACAGTAATTAAAGACACTCCTTTCTGTCACACTGTAGTTTCTCTCTGGCTCCGTCAAAACTCTACTGATGTAGACTATTGGGTGCTCACCGTCTTCAAACTCTTGCGTCAATACGGCCCTAATGGCATAGTTGCTGGCGTCACATTGGATTGTAAACTTCTTCGTGAAGTCGGGTCGGGCTAAGACTGGCGCAGATGTCAGATTCTCTGTTTAAGCTGTTCAAAAGCTTCTTGTTGCTCGTCCTTACACTCCCATGTTCGGCGAAACTGCCACAGTCCTGACCCAGGTATGGCAAAGGCGGTATACTTCTTGCTCTCTTCGGCCATTGGTATTTGGTGATATGCCAGCTTGAGATCTACCTTCGACAAGTATCTGGCTGTTCGGAGATTATCCAAAATATAATCAATGGATGGCAGTGGATACCCATCTTTGATCGTAACTTTGTTAACGTCTCTGTAGTCGTAACACTGTCGAAAATCGTTCTCTCCTCTTCTCGTTATTAATGGCGCACTCCTTCAACGGCTGGCAGATGGCTCGATGATTCCTAGTTTGTACAATTTTACAGCATTGCCTTTGGCCAAAGTTAACATGGCTGGCGACATCTGTCTGATACCATGTTGTACTGGCGTTTCGTCCGTGACACGTATATGATGTTCCGTCAAATCTGTCATTCCGTGTTCTTCTGACTCTGGCAATACCCATTTGTCTACTATGGCTTGGATGATACTCTTTTGCTCATCATCAAGCGCAGAAATACCGGCACATTTGGCGAATATTAGCTGTTCGTCCTCTTCTCTCTCTTTTGGCCCAAACTCATGCCATTCTCCTTGAAAAACTCTCCACAGTCCTTCTTTCAGCTTTACTTCCATGTCCCAGGCCTTGCAGAAATCGATGCTCAAGGTGATGTCTTGTGTCAGAGTCTTCATCACTTTGACTCCGAAACGTTGGGCATATCCGTAGACTACTATATTAAGGTCCAAAATTCCGGCTGCTTCAGTAATACCTCCTGTCGTGCTCCTTACCACTGTTCCACACGGCTGGATACGGCTCTTATGAGGTTCTACCACTCTGGTGGTAATTACTGAAATCATCGCACCAGGGTCAAAAAGTGCTTCGAAATGGCGGTCGCCGATTGTCATGTCGAAGAAGTATCTATTCTCCGTTTTAGATCCATCAATGTCCTCTCCATCGCTTAGGTTTGGGTCAGCTGTGACTCTCACAGCCTCTCCCCTCCCTTGGACTATAGGTACCGGGATCACATCCGTAATTTTTGTTCCACACTCTTCGGCCCTTTTCTCTATCTCTCTCTGGTGGAGTGAGTTCTCCTCACTTGACTGTTCTTTATTTCTCTCTGACATGAATTTGAACTTTTTCTCTTCGGTCAAATCGTATCTACCTATGACTGGCTCGAAACTTTCCCTGACTCTGATTTCTCTCTCTAATTCTAATTCTCGTTCCGTCTTTACCCAACTACAACTGGGCGCGAATCTATCTACGCGCTCGCTTTATGTGTTTACTCTATATGGCTCAAAATTTTCGATTCTACTCTTCACGACACACGGCTCATAAAACTCGACTCTCTTTTTCACGGCACACGGCTCACAAAACTCGACTCATTCAATTCGGCTCTCCTCTCTACAATATTTCTCTCTATTGTCCTATTAGGTTGGAGGGGGGTACAGGGTTGCGCTGTGCCCCCATACACCGTTTCCCAAAGCAGTTCTTACGGACACACAGTACGGACAGTTCAAGAAGTTTACTCCTGGTCGCTTACAAATCAAGCACGCCTCTGGTTGGGATGGCTTTAGGGGGCATTGATTTGAGCATTTGCTCTGGGGTAATTTTGTTTTACCCTAGTTGGGAACATACCCGGGTAGACCATTGGATAGGCAAATGACATAGGCATTTTCCCTGCCTCGGCCGGCGCAGCACTGGCAACTTGACCTTGGACCCCTACTGGCTTCTGGTGGGTTGTGGCTTCGACAATTTTCTCCTCTGGCTTCGCTTTCTCTGTCACACCCTTTTTGCTTTTATTTTTTCTCGGCTTCTCTGTTTTTGTAGAGTGATCGCTCTCACTCGACTCAGGTTCTTTCTCTAAGGCTGCAACTCTCTCATCCCTGGCCTGTTTGTGACCGCTCTTCTTCTCCTTCATGGCTGCTGCTGGAAAACGCATCTTGTCCTTTGACGGGGGTGGGGCATATCTTTCGTCTAAGTCCTTGGCCCTCTCGTAATCTCTCAAAATCTTCTCCATCTGGCTCAACGACTCAAAATGGAGTCTCTCTAGTTGACGACGATAGGCTGGCGTCAGGCCTTTATAGGCTAGTTTGACCTGTTGTTTCTGGCTCAGTGGTCGCTTCATGTGACCCAAGATCAGTCGAAAACTGGTCAGAAAGGTGGAAATTTTCTCCCCTTTTCCTTGTGTCCTGGCTCAAAGTTCGTCTATGACGTCATCATCGTCGACTGTTACCAAATACTCATTTTTGAACGCCCTCTGGAATGACCCCCAAGAATTTATTTCGCGGCGCAACGACCTGAACCAACTACTAGCGGTTTTCTGGAGAATGATTAGCAATGCTTGTAAGATTTGTCGGTCTGAGAAATCTGTGCAAGCCTTGCAATCTTCTAATCTTTCCAGAAATTCTTCGGCGTTGTCATCGTCCCTAAAGAATTTTAAGTCCCAGTCCTTTAGTGTTTTAATCACCTTGGACCTACGGCCGGGCTTACTTTCTTTGTTTTCTCCCCCACTACTGATCCTCTGACTCAGATCGTTTTTAGCTTCCGACTCACTCGTAGAGTCGTCCAAAATTGATCTTCGGCTCTCTTTCCTATCCTTTCTTGACTTTGGCTCTTTAGTGCTAATTTTCCGACTGTTTGCACTAATTACGTCGTCGCTCTTACTGCCACAACTACATCTACTACTCGTCTGGCCCTCATCACTACCACTGTAGTCGATTTTTCTCTCAACTTTCTTTTTCCCGCCCTCTCCTACCTTCATTTCGTTCTCTTTTCTCCTGAACTCGCTTACCAGCTCTCCATTCTCGGGCACTCTGTTCTGAGTGAGGTTTAGCTCACTCGTACTACTTCGGCTCGATGGGCTTCGGGGGGCTGGAGTGAGTTTCACCCGCTCACCTGTGTTGGGTGTGTGTGGGATCTCGGCAATTTATCTGAGTCTGTGGGGCGAAATTATCATCGACTCCTGGTGATGGGAAATCTGAAAACCATTTCCGACGGCTGTCCGGCTATGGCTTTGTTGCAAGTCCCATCCCTCCCCTCTATACAGGCTTTCTAATCTTTCTGTACACCCACTAATCGTTCTATCTCGGGGGTCAGACTCAACCGCGCCATCGGGTCGCGCATGTCGGACTTGTTCTGCTGTACGCTGTTATGCGGTGCGATCCTTTTCCCTCTTTCCTCGACACTAATTTGGCACTAAGGCTGTTGCTGGCCCTACTCTCCCCAATATCCGACTTCTCATCGTCCGCGGACGAACTTCTACCGCCCCTTTTCCGAGTGACGTTTAAAAACGGGCTACTCTCTGGCTCAGGGTATGCTTCCAACAAGAAAATCTTGTCAGACATACACGGCCCTGTATGTCTCGAAAAGCAATGACGTACTCGCTCGACAGGGGCCCGCTTTTAAAAATTTTCTTTTTCTGGCTGACTAGTGACTCTTCTCTCGCACTATCTCTTCTTCTCGTTCGCTCTCTCTTGCTCCCTATAGCCGCTATTACTACTACTGAGCCACTTCAATTTTGTTTCCGGTTTACCATGTGCACAAAAAACTTGTATTTTTAATTTTTGTCACACGTTCAACAAGGAATTTTTATTTGAAATTTTCACTGGCTGGCTATTGGCAATTTCTGAGATAATTTTAAAATTTGTCGATTTAATTTTACTCGAGGCAAGAATAATTTCTAAGTAAAAAAAAATTCTAAATTTCAGTGGCAAAGTCAATACACTCCTTTTTTATCTTACGCACACTATGAAAGGGAAAACATAAATCTCAACACTCCGGCATCTGTCAATTAAAATTTTTGAATTTTCTGGTAAAATCTGGCTGTCTCTGGCAAATTTAAAAATTCGAAAATTCTGGCTATTTAATTCTGAATTTTCGGGCTAAATTTAACAAAGTAAATTTGTCTGGCTCTGGCTATTAAAAAATTCAGAATTCTGTCAAAATTTTACACACACACAACATACAATATTTTATTTAAAGTCGTATCTCGGTTCGAGCTTGGCCCACGTTGGGCGCCAAATTCTGTGACGTATAATTTTGAACAATTGAAATGTTTATTCAAAATTCCTGCTTACGTCAGGCAAAATCTGACGCATTCAACAACAATAATTTTAAAGGAAATTGAACCTAACAAATTCCGCCGTCAGGCGCCAATTAATTTTCAAAGATTAATTAATAAACTTAATTTGACTTGACTAACAACTAAAAACTCAACACCTCTGAGCTTCTCTCTCACCCAGAGAGAATTCTGCTCAAACAGTTGGCAGCAGAAAAGCCAACGGTGAGACACGACTGGCACAGTATTGGTAACGAGACTTACCCACGGCGACCACTGTCCTTAGTGTTCCTCACCTCCTTTCTTGTGAAACTTCCTCATGGCCGGATCACTCCTATACAGGCAGAATGCGAACAAAAAATAGTTAACAGTCAAACAAATTATGGCGCTGTTAAACGCCAGATAAAGTAAATATCTGTTTTATATATCTTTTTGTTTGATTCCTCATGGTTGCTCGTGGTCGTTAACAGTCGTTTAACATTGTTCAAAAACTAATTTTTCTTTATAGAAATTATTTTCTTTCCATTAAAAAAATTTCACATTAAAGTATTAAATTGTTAGCGTAATTTTAGCTGTGCAAATTTGCCGAATGTATACTTGGTAAGTATTAATTGCTTAGAAAAAATAATTATAAATAGGTTATGTTTTAGTTTTATTGTTTACAAATATTACAAAAAATATTGTTTTTAATTTATGTGCGTTAATTTCGTTAATTTAGTTATTAAATAATTAAGTGTTTACATTTACCCCGAGAATTCGAAAACTCGGGGTAAATGTAAACAGAACGTCAACTACGTACAATAAAAATTGATAATATTTTTGTCTTTTTATTGCCTACTTTTAAGTTTCTATATAATTTTCATAAAAAACTGTAAACATACAAAAAAAATTTTTACAGCGATAATAACGAATTTTTTAAAAATCAAAATTTTCTAATTTTATAATTAAATTGTAAAAATAAGTTTTGTGAAAATGTTTGTTTAATAAGAACTTAATACTTTATGTAAAGAATAAAATTTCTCTTTTAAATTTTTAATTAATAATGTGGAATAAAAAGTTAACTAAAAGTAACAAATTATTAAAATTACTTTTTCTAATTGCTTTTTGAAATAATAATAATAAAATTACTTTTTTTCTTTGCATTACCTTGTACAATTTTCTTATACAAAAAGTTATTTTCTTGACACTTCTGCTATAAATAGTTTTGAAATTCATTTATAGATGACAGGATGCCCATTTCGTTTTGCGTTTTTTTTCTGCGATTCGGAGAAAAATGTAAAAAGGCACGTTTTTCCGAAAAATGACCTAATTGGTAGACAGTGGGTTCAAGCGGTCAACAATCCAGAACTTTTTAGTCTAACGTATGAAGAGATAAGAAGAAAAAATTATCGTGTCTGCACAAAGAATTTTGCCGAAAATTCCCACCATTTTACTGGACACAAATCATTAAGTAGGGATGCAATTCCTACTTTATTTTTACCACAAGAAAATATTAACACGTCTCCAGACATTTCTATCGATGCAAATGTGGAAGTTGGAGAAAATAAAACTGTGTCGAAATACAGCATGCCTCTTGCGTTATCTTCTTTATTAAAACATGAAAAATCTCCAGGTTCGAAAAATATAAGAAGCTCGTTGCAAACACCAGAGGTTTCTCCCGAGGAGGTTTCTAAGCGGCCAGTGTCTGCTATAAATAATAAAGAAATTCTACACAACAGGCAGTTGTTAAAATGCAATTGCAATATGCATTAAAAGCTTCACATGGCAGGAGATTCACCGACGAGGAAAAAAATATGGCTTTGGCTGTATATAAACGCTCGCCAGCATCCTACAGATTTCTGACAGACATTTTGATATTACCATCTGTTAGTACCGTGAAGCGGAATTTGGCACGAATTGATCTTCATACGGGAATTAAAAGTAATATTTCGGCACTGTTGAAGGATTGTGCGGACACTTTAACAGATGAAAAGGAAAAGGTAGTCATCTTAATGTGGAACGTAACTTACCTAAAAACAGCTACGCTACGATTACAAAAAGGACAAGATCATCAGATTTGAGGACTTTGGAAATCGAAGAACATCGCCTAGGTAGAGTATACGTGCAGCACCTCCGCATACGCGTATAACCACACGGCTCGCCTACGAGCGTCACGGGGAGAGATTCACGCTCTCCAGCGCCGATGGCCATCAAGTGACCATCTACCGAGCCCGCAAAGTTGAGTAAGAACGTTTGCGGCCCTTCGGTTTAGGGCGGGACCTTTCCAATCCCTGGTCACTCTGCAGGTAACCGCCCGAGTTGGCACCACAACTCACATGTCGAAGCGCCACTACTACGTCCGTTGCCGAAGCAACAGTCTGTTCATGGACGCCCCTAGCCTCAAGCGATGTAGGCTATAACCACTGCCCGCACGAGTCCAACCCAATGACCGGAAGGAACAAGCCTTTTGGCAAGTCCCCGGGCTCGGACCGGTCCCCGTGCTACCATTTGTACTCCGGTACGAGTACCGATTAAGAGTCTTACCACCCTTGCTTCGGCAAGTTAGGTTCGACGGTCAATATTAGACCTGCCGGGCCGTCACGGCACTGCCCATCATCATCGTAAGCCAATACTCTGTAAGGTAGCCTGGGACGAACCGAGTACTACCCGCAAGCATGGCACCACTCCGAGTCTCTTTTAGTCGCCTTTTACGACATGCAGCCGATCGCAGGGGGCCTATTCTGCGCCCGGGACCCCCACGGGAGGAAATCGAAGAACAAGCAAATTCGCAAACCACATCCTAGTTTGTATAAGAGGATTGTGGAAAATACCAAGTTACCCATCTCTTATTATTTTGCTAATGCGCAAAAGACATATGGAGACTTGGTCAACATTGTTCGCCAAAATATTGAAATGCTGCAAATGCTGGATTTCATGTTATGGCCACAGTTTGCGATGCAGGATCTTCGAACAATAAGGTGCTTCGACATTTGAGGGAGTCATATGTTGTAGATTGTGGTGCGAAAGGAATTGAACCAGGTAAATTGGAAATTTTAAAAGTAATAGAATCATTTAATAAATTATGTCTTTTTTTATTTAAATAATTGAATTTTCGTAGAATTATCTGAAAAAATTATTTAAAAATGAATTTTTAGATAATATATAATAATTGAATATTAAAAGCATTAAAGCTCGGAGCAATCGATACCTTCATGTTATAAAAATATTTATTCTTATAAATTATTGAATTTAAAAAATTTTGAATTTAAAATTTTTGAACAATAATGTCAGTTTTTAATCATGCACCATGTAAATTTTGAAAATATTTATTTTCTAGATTCGAGGGATGGAATCATTGAGATGAACGGCAGCAAGATTTGTCTTTTGCACGATACAGTCCATATGAGCAAATCTTTTAGAAACCTTTTAATGTCCTATAAGTTGAAACTGGACTACAAAAAAGCAATATGAAATCCAAAAATTCCCAGAAAATTCGTGTTCTGGAAGTATTATGAGAAAGCCTACAATATGGATTTGAACAGTCGATTATTTATGCGCCACATCCCAAAAATTACTGAAAGTCATGTTAGAATAAACAAAGTGAAGAAAACGAAAGTAATTTATTGCTGCCAACTTTTTAGTCGCTCAATGGCAGAATGGATTAAAATCTGTGCTGCTTTGAAAGGTAAATGTTTTTTGATTTAGAAAATTATCATTATTAATTACGAATAAAAAAGTTATATATTCATTTCAATATAAAAAAAACTAACTTATATATTTTTAATATTTTCAAAGCTATTTAACAAATAACGTTTCTTTTTTTATAGCGTACACTACAAAGGCTGGAACCTTTGAAATGGACGAGGAAGCTGTTCATACAGCAGAATTTACTTACTTTCAAGATCAGTTGTTCGACTCTTGCAATTTGAGAAAAAGAAAAGAAGATGTTATTGTGATGGGCAAGCCATTATTACAAGATATCTCGGATGGAAGTCCTCATTTTCAATTTTGGATTGACGCCATAAAAAAAATCAACAACATGCGATTCCTAAATGCAAAAAATGAACCTCCATCGAGAGCGAACGATACACCTCGCAGATTCGAAAGGACTCTTTATTTGATGTCAGATCTTTGGAAAATTGTAAAAGAGAAAGGCTTTCCTTATCTGAAAACAGGATATGTCAACCAGAATCTAAAAGCACTACTTGTTACCAGCATAACCTGCAAAAATTCCATCGCAGCAAATTACGTAGATGATCAGGGAGTCTGCTTAACAGCCTTGGAAAGTTTTGCTTCGAAGGAAAATACAAACACAGAGCGTTCTGGTGAAAGATCCCATGAATTCGACGAGGCAGCTCATTCCGAGAAAAGAGTGAAAGAAAAATGGTCACATGTCACAGCATCGAGGAGAATCATATCGGCAGGACGATTTGCGTCAGTTGTTCTTTCTGACATTGAAGGAATTAAGAATTGCAAATCTTGTTTCCAGGCTTTCTTCTCTGACAAAGAGAATTACAATGCAGAAATTTTGAAAAAAATTAACTTCAAAACGCAAATGGTTGCAAGCGCTGATTACTTTGAAAGAGGCTTCACGAGAGGAGTTAACCTTGTAGAGGATGTTGCCCTCGTTTGCGTGGGAAGCAAATTTAAGGAAGTCGTTGAAAGACGAGTTAAATAAAGTTTTGGATTTTGAATAGATCAAATATAACGATCATCGGCGAAGTATAAAAGAAAAATTCACAGAAAATATTATAATCCATTGTATTAATAATTGGTGCATCCATTTTAATAAAATTTTATGCGGTCATACAATTATCAAAGATGGCAATATTATTGAATTGGAAGCTAGCAGGCAATATCAGTCTGGATTGAAACCAAAAGAAGGAATGGAAAAACAGTAAGTATTACATTTTCTAAATAATGCATATAAAATTAAATTAAAAATAAGAAAAAAATTTAAAAATAAATCATTATTTTAATTTCCACAAGGAAAGCTTGGGGGGGTAATAAGAAAACACTAGGTCCAATTTCACTTCAACTTAAATTTAATGCTTGAGCTTCGCGCTCCACACTTCGTACTCAAATACACACACAAAGTTAACACTCGACATTACACCATTAGCACTTTAGAAAAATTACTAGCGACGACGGTGAGGACCGGCGCGACGGATGTAAATTTCCACAATGGCGGCGAAAGCATTTTCCAACTGTAGCGTCATCTATTTCGCCCCACGTGGCCATCTTCTTCCTCTTGTCCTACAAAAATAGTACTGGCCCTGCCATCTATCACTTTCTCTCGCTAAGCTAGCCGCGCGACATACTTTCGCTCTACTAGTGGGTCAGTCGGCCTCCAGTCTTTGTTGAAGATTGGCGTTCAATCTTCAATCAATGCTGCGGAAGCCTAATTCAGGAATGAAACGAGACTGCTTCCACTGTTCCCAAATTTACGCGTTTCTCGCGCTCATTTACAAACATATTCACATTTTTTATTC
Source organism: Leptopilina myrica (nomen nudum) (assembly GCA_032872475.1). Lineage (NCBI taxonomy): Eukaryota > Metazoa > Arthropoda > Insecta > Hymenoptera > Figitidae > Leptopilina > Leptopilina myrica (nomen nudum). Next base: position 28,670,466 of record CM065460.1, on the reverse strand, counting down.
ATAACACAACACACAATGTTATTATTTTATATATCGCTTAGAAACGAAAACGGAAAAATATTTGCTCGCATGTAGGATCGAACCCCCCGACGCATACCCGACACCTCTATAAACGCACCTATTTAAACCGCACGGCCAACGAAGGTTGGAAGGGATCCTACTTAATCTACTATATTACTCAATATTGATTCAGAATGAAGCACCAATGTTCGTTGCATGCTCGATTCAAGACTCAGTCAATTTTCGTGAGCGAAAATACAATATTCACTTTCTTTATTACCGTGTGCACTGAACAATATTAAATATAAATATTTATAAATTATTTAATATTCCAATATTTATTTTTGATAAAATGTTTAATTTTATTATATATTATTTTTTTCTTGCACAGTGTCAAATTATTTTTTTTTAAATTAAGAGTTTCGTTTGTCTGAAAAATTTTCAGTGATCAAAAACTTCCAGTGTAAAAATTGTTCATTAGGGTGTAATAAATATTTATGCCAAGTATTTTTACACTAGGATTAACCGTTTAGTAAATTTCAAAATACTATTTTTTGTCAAATGCGTGTGACCTTGCGACTCAGCGTTGCCAACTTAAGACAACTCAAGACTTTTGAGTTGGCAACGCTAAGTCGCAAGGTCACACGCGTTTGACAAAAAATAGTATTTTGATAATATTTTCTAAACGGTGAATCCTAATGTAAAAATACTTGGCATAAATATTTATTACATCCTAATGAACAATTTTTACACTGGAAGTTTTTGATCACTGAAAATTTTTCAGACAAACGAAAGCGAAACTTTTGAAACTTGTAAAAAATAATTTTACACTGTGCAAGAAAAAAATAATATAAGATTTAACTTTATTTATAATATAATATCATTAATGTAAATATTATACACTAAATAATTATTAATATTTATTTACCATTGTTATCTTAATATTATAATTATTATAGTATTATTATTTAAAATAATAATAATAAATAATAATAATACTTATTATATTATATTATTATATAATTATATAATTATTATAGTATTTAATAATAATATCAATAATTTTTTAATAATTTCTAAATATTTACATTAAATGCAATGCAAATGTTGTGTTTTTCTATTGATTGGCTTGACTTTAGCAATTGTGCAAAAATTATGGAATTTCAAGTTGGAAAATTTGTTCAATGGTTGATTGATAACTTCTAAGTAGTGTTGCCGCGAGTCAAGATTTTTGCATGGTCTCGCAGCAACACTACTTCAAAGAGGGAATCATATATTTAACTGTAAACTCATATTACATTCTCATCACATGAGAAAGTATTAGTTTTGGTCGAAAATTGACTTTTGCTAATTTCATGAAATCTCGACGTTTTGGGGTCCCCTGAGTCCGAAAAACATGGTCTAAAAAAGTGTCTGTCCGTATGTCTGTCTTCGTGTCTGTCTGTAGACACAATGGTGTCCCTACGATAACTCTTGAAAAACTTATTGCATCAACTTGCAACTTTCCATGCACAAAGTTAATGTTAAAATAAAGATCGAGTTCGTTAGCCAGCCATTTTAATCGAAAACTACGCAAACTACAGTAGTTTCAAAATTTTAAAAATTCAATTTTTTCAAATTGCATTATTTTTAACTTTATATTGTTTTAGATTACAAAAATAAATTTTGTCCTTTCTGAAGGTCGGTTGCCGTACTGCCGACAAGACGCCGTAATGTGCAGAGGCGCGTCCTGCCGGAAGGCCCTTTCGAAAGTTTAGGCGCTTGGACGTTCTTTTAAAAAAATCATGCAGAAATTTTATCTAATTGTTTATTTTTAAGTCTTCAGTAAATTTAAAGTTTTTCTTATAAGAATTATACTATCACATCCACTCTATCCGGATTTACATGTTTTTAATCATTCATTTGATATTTTTTACAATAATCACATATATAGGGTGAACGGGACATAATATCTAAGGGGAGTAATGAATAATTGTAATTTATTTAAAAATCGTAAATTGAAATGATTTCCCTCCAAAGACAATTTGATGTACTGCAAGTTTCTACAGAGTTTGATTATTTATTATTCAATCACTGTTGTAAGAAATATAGTAGAAAAACTGTATTTCACATATGAAAGTAACTTTTCAAAATTTTCATTTTTTCGTTCTAATTTTTTAAAAAAAAACTTTAAAAAAGAAACTAAAATCGCTATTTAAGCTTGAAACATTTTTTGAGGGTCAATTTGAGATTTTTGATTCACACTTACTGTATTGATAAAAATTACAAATTATTTCCCAAGTACCCCTAGAGCGGGTTGGCTAATGCAACACGCTATGCATAAAGTGCAACCTATGTCCAAGTAAATCAACAAAGTGAAAAGTTAGCCAAAAATTAATACTTTAAGAATATTTTAGCTGCTTCTGCAAATCATGTTTCTGCTAAAAGAGAGTTAGTATAATTAAAAATAACTTCACAATTTTAATCATCAAAATTCGACATTCGAGTTAGCTTAGTTCGAATGTGGAAAATTCGACATTCGAGTTAGCTTAGTTCGAATGTCGGTTTTTCGACATTCGAACTAGCCCAGTTCGCATGTCAAATATTCGACATTCGAGTTACTACAAAATTCGAACCGAACCGAGTTGTGTTCGGTTTTAGTACCCTAAAATGTCGAATTCTAAAATTCGACATTTCAGTCGGCCAGTTCGAATGTCGAATGTTTGACATTCTAACTAGTCCAGTTCAGATGTCGAATATTCGACATTTCGGTGCCCAAAAACCGAACAAAACTCGGTTCGGTTCGAATTTAGCACAGCTCTAATTTATATAAAAAATCTTCCAAATTGAGAGCGATTGTTTACAAAGCTGGTGCGCCGGAGTTTATTTTTGCCGTGTAGTCCTGATCCCACAAATTTTATCCGAATGCAAAAATCAAATTTGTTTACATTTTATAAATATTTTATTATTAAGTGAACTTAATTTTCATGCCTTTCTGCTCTTCTTAGTCTCTAAAGCCTAATCTACGGTAACCCGGAGCGCGCTCCGTTTATCGCCAGCACAACCAGAACTTTAAATTTTGCTCCAAAAACTATTTCAGTTTATTTTTGAATATCTTAACTCACAATATATGCACAGAAAAAATCGAATTTTTCAGAAGTCTAATGTAATTGCCTCCCTTAAATGGATGTTCAAAATCGATTTAATTTTAGAGAGATTTTACCACTGCTCCAAAATCTTTAATATAAAAAGTCTTCGACAATAAGAAAAAAAAAATATATATATAAATTATCAGGTTTACAATTTTTAATATAAACATTTTTCCAATGGTTCTCCAGATATTATCAATGGCTAAAAATTAGAAATAATTTTAATATAAATAATTTTCCTATAGTTAAGAAGTTTTTGATAATGTTAAGTTTGAAGAAATCTTTATCTTTGACCATGGGAAAGGGACATGAGCAATTGTTGCTCATACTATGTCAATTGTTGAAAACTGTGGGCAATATCGTTTTAAGTTTGGTTTAATATTTTACCCAAAGTTCGTTCGATTTTACCCATTATTACATTTCACGCGGGCATATATTTTCAAACATTTTTTTCTATTCAAAGCTTTTCAATATTTACTATTCTCATAAAATTTCTCAAAAAATCCAACTATTTAAAAAAAAATTTATTAAATTCTTTGCAAAAATTTAATTATCTTAAATAATAAATGTCAGAGCAGAATTTTAATTATATTTAATCTAACATTAATCCAATGCTTAGAAAAATGTAATTTCAAAAAATTTTATTATTAAAATTTCATTATTTACCATTTTTTTAAATATATTTAACAATAATTAAATTATTTTCATAAATAATAAATTAACATTGTAATTAACTTGATTATGAAAATGAACCGTTCAATTTGACTCTATCTATACAACAAAGACAAGATCAACTTTGTGGATTCAGAGGTAATAATGCCATGTAAGTGTCTTTTTTTCGTTTCATAGTTGAAGATGCTGTCCTGACACTTGGATAAAGGGATAAGAGGAAGAGGAAAAATAAAAACGTGCAAGCTTTGCAAGGGTTTCCTGCTGCGATATAACTCTAATAATAGTTTCTACTATCTTTATCTGTCTGGTCACTCACATCTTTCAAGTATGTGCACGAGTAATGCCACCTCAAGAATGCAACTTGCTTATAATGTACATTCCACTTAGTATAGTAAGATGATTCAAATAGTCTTCATTTTCCCCAACTTATTACTTTATCTTATTTATATTATCAAAATATAAACTCTAATGAATTTATATTAATAAAATCTTGATATATTACAGGTTAAGGACTGAAGTTTAGAAATAAACAATGTTATCAACATTGTTATAAAATTTTCATAAGGGTTACAAATATAAAAAGGGTGGTAATATTACGAAGGGTAATGGGTAATAATTACTTGGGAAAAGGGTAAAAATTACGACAGGTAATATTACAGAGGGTAAAAGACTTACTTGAATGTGTCAGTAAAACAACTTTGCTGTTTCTTTACTAATTATATTAAAAAGGTTAAATATTGAAATATTCTTATAAGAACTAGTTTGAATTAATACTAATTAAATAATTTTACTACCTAAATTAATAAACAATTTTATTTTCAATTAAACTTGTTGATTAAGTCACTTTCAACAAGTGGTTGACTTTGTAAATAAACAAGAGTTGGGAAATAATATAACAAAAAGTCACGAAAAGCAGAAAAGTTTTAATATAAATTATTATTTTTGTCAACGAGTTTTTTCCTTTATTTAAAAAATGTATAATTTTCATAAATAATACATAATTATGGTAAACAAATTTTACTTTTTTTAATCATAATTTATAATTATGATGAAGCAAATACTTATTGCGTTTTTAATTTTTTTATTAAATAGAGATTTTTCCACATAAATGTTTTTATTACTTACAATTGCTCTAATAAAATTTAAAGTTTTTTAAAAATAAAGAAAAGAAATATAAATTAACATTATTTGTCAATTGCAAATTTTAATTTAAAAAGAAATTGAATATTTTAAAAAAAGGAAACTATTTTACACAAAAAATGCCTTGTTAATTATATATGGGACGTTTCAAGTCAATAAGTAAATGTATTAATTAATTTCTTTTAAAAAATGATGCATAAATTTTGTGTCACAACATATTTTAATATTTTTGTGGTCGCTGATTACGAATCTAATGACTGATTTTAGAAATTCAAAATGGCGGATACAATATGTCGGACGAATTTTTTTAATTTCGTAAAATCGCTTGAAACTTGTTACTCGGGGGTTTTGGGGTCGCAGATTAAAAATCTGAAGTCAGTTTTTCAAATTTCAAAATGGCGGACAAAATTTTTTAATTTTAATAAATTTGTTTGAAACTTGTTGTTCCAGGGTTTTCTAGGTCGCTGATTACGAATCTGAAGTCAGTCAGTTTTTGCAAAGATTTTACAATTTAAGAAAATAATTGAATTTTTTTGAAGAATTTATTAAAATTTTAGAAAATAATTGTATTTATTCGTAAAATTTAATTTAAATTTTGTTTAAAAATAATTTAATTTTTGCGAAGATCGTTATTATTTATAAAAAATTGAATTCTTGCAAAGAATTGAATTATTTTCAATATTTCCGAATATGCAAATACATAAACAAACTAATAATATTAACATTTTTTAGAATTATAATCATACCTATTCAAAATTATAAATTAAAATTCCCCAAAAAATGATTTTTTTAAATTATCCATAAATTCTTTAATTGTTTTTAAAGCATTAAATTTATTTATTTATTAAAGATAGCGCAAAAGATTTGCAAAATCACTTTCAACACATTATTGGTATTTCTATGTTATTTATATACTAGCTGTCGGACCAGTCTTCGACGAGTTTTTGTTTCTGCTAATATATTTGACAGACTGTCTACCCACCGAGAATTAAATTTTACTGGAAAAAACTAATAATTAGTAACCATTAACTATTTCGTTAGGAAAATATTACAATTTAAATCGGTGACAGATTTTTTCTATCAAATTTGTTATTCAGGAATAGTTTAATCCAAAATATACTACAGCATTTTGAGTCAAAATAGTCTAATTATAAATAATTGTGTCGCAATTAGACCCTACGTTACGATTGCTAAATACTAAATAAAATCTATATGTTTACACTAAAAGTAGGGCTTAAATTTTGAATCGGGTCTGTTGTTATAAATATTACATCAATAAAAATTAAAGTATAAAGCAGTTTTTAAAAACAAATTAATATAATAAAACTTTTTTAGTTTGGTAAGAAAATTACCGATTTTTCCTGGTCAAATTAAATTTCCGCGGCTAGTTATTGGTTTCCCTGCGTAATTAGTAGATACTTTGTTAAATGTCTTATAGTAGAAACTAAAACCCGTCAATGACTGGTACTGGTATATAAAATATTTTATTATAACATATTTTCTTAAAAAAGAGTATTTTCATAAAATAAATCAATTTTTGTAGCGATCTGCAGATTTATTTATGGCAAAAACTAAAAATCAGGTATATTGCTGCTTAAAATTTGTCTTTACATTGCTTAAAACATTTTTAGAAGTTCATTCAAAAAGTAAAATAGCGTAACTTTTAACCATGTAAGCTTTACTTAATGCTCAGTGGCATTTTGGTTTGCCAGGCAGTTATTTAAATAGGTTTTTTCAATTTTAATATCGCGTTAGAAAGCTTGTCTTATTGGCTAAAAAATCGCTATAGAACATTTTGACGTAGGTTGCACTTAAAAATTTCTACAACCCTTTTCCCAAAGGATAACATTTTGTCATATTTGAAAAAGCGTGGGGTGAGGCGGCCAACTTCTTAAATAGCTAGAAAAACATAACTTAAAGTTAAAATTAGTGAAACATAACAAGGTATTTGTCCTTAACTTACTTTTATTTTGATAGTAAACTTTAAAAATTTACATTTGAATAATATTATAACACAGGCCAACAAAATTTTGTGGCCTAACCAATAGAAGCTGATTTTTATAGGATTTTGTCTATAGAATACGAATTTGACCTTGAAAATATTGGATTGGCTCCAGTTTTTAATCAATTTACGTTTCATTATACAATATATGCATTTTTGGCATTTTTTGAATGATTGTACAACAATACACAGAAACAGTAAATTTGTCCGAATAACACCAATTGAAAGCTTAAACACTGCTCTTGAATATCCAAAAACAAAAAATGTAATTTATGTACACTTTAACCTATAATGTCCAAAAAAACATACGCTGTTCCATAAACGTATTAAAATTAATATTACTTTTGACCATGTAAGGTAATTCAAGTAAAAATTAGTGTCTCTGGCGTTTTTATAATCGCTAGTTACAAATCTGCTATGAAATATAAAAATTACAAGTGACCAAATTTTTAAAGATAATTTACGCCTTTTATGATAAAAATTTAAAATTTAAAAAAAATTCTGCCATATTGGATTCGCCATTTTGAATATTAAAATCTAAATACAGATCAGTAAGCAGCGACCATAAAAACCCCTAGAGAGACTAATTGTTATTCAAATTACCTTACATGGTCAAAAGTACTGTTGTTTTCAATATGCTTGTGGAACAGCGAATGTCTCTTTTGACATAACAGGTTAAAGTGTACATAAATTACATTTTTTGTTTTTGGATATTTAAGAGCAGTGTTTAAACTTTCATTTTGTGCTATGCGGACAGATTTACTGATTCGGTGTATTGTTGTACATTCATTCAAAAAATGCTAAAAATGCATATTTTGTATATTGAAACGTAAATTGATTAAAAACTAGAGCCAATCCAATATTTTCAAGGTCAGATTCGTATTCTACGGACAAAATCCTGTAAGAATCGGCAGTAATATTTTAGGCAACATGCAGTTAATTAAAATTTGTCGGCCTGTGTTATAATAACATTGATTAAATTCAATTTAACATTTTAAGGAAATATAAATTTGTTATTCTTAAAAAATGGTTTATAAAATTTAATGTTAAGTTTAAAATGTATTGGAGTAGAAAAAAAAGAGAAAACATTTCGAAGAACCTATAAAATCGACACAAAACGACGAAAAATTTAGTGTTGGCTGCCTAACCCCACGAGTACTTTCTTAAGAAAACATCGACAAAACCCGTAATATTAAAAATATCGCAATTCCATTAACGCCATCGTCTTCAGAACTAAATTCTGCATTAAAACCACTTAGAAGAATTTTATTCGTGTAACTCTATTATCTAAAATCACCAAAATAACTTTTAGAAAAGTTACATAGAAAAAGTACGTTTTCATATATGATACTGTTATTGCTAAACTGTTGCAGCAATAATGCCCATCTCTTACCAACTAAAGTAAACTACCATAAGCAGTCTACATTATCAATAGCGCATGATTTGAAAAAAATTGCAGAAATAAGAAGCAATTGGCTGCCTCGCCCCGTTCTTCTCTCCCCTATTACACAAATAATAATTTTTTTTAAACTGAAAAATTTATCTAACAAGTAATTGGTAAAACTGAAATAATTAAATGAAACTTAATCATGATTTTTTAAATTTTACAGGAAAACATATTAGTAAAATGAAAATATTTATCTTCTAAAACCTAGGTGACTAATTTAATGTTAGTTAATGTTAGCTAATTTTTGGGTCACTGATATGAGATTATAACGTTAGTCTAACGTTAATAGCATTAGCTTACGTTAACTAAGGTTAACTTTTCTACCTGGGGAATGATGGATAAATAATTGAATGCGTAGAATATTTCAAGATCAAATTTCATTTAACATAAATAAACATAATCAGCTTTCAATGAAGCTGAAAAAAGATAAATATTGCTTACTATACTACAGAATAACATGCCAAATTTGGCGAACACGTTATTTTTTGTTTTTGAGAAAAAAATTTTCAATAATTGAAGTGCAGGTATCGAGCTGACTTAGCTGACGCGACAATGAGAAAATTTAGAAAGCTTATAAAATTTTGAATAGAATAAGTTTTGGTTAATTTTTTTAACGTTTAGAACTTGTTATATTATTTAATTATTTGCAGTACAAAATTTTCAATTGTAGTTCGATATGTTTAGTCCGTTGCCTGATATACAAAAATAATAAGAAAAATTTGAAACTTTTACCATTTGGTTCAAAAAATTGTCACCTTTAATTTGAGTCTAAAAAAAGTAAAAAATATTAATCCGTCTCCGAGATATGATTAAAAATGTCCGCGTATGTTTTTCTTGTCATTGAACCATCATTCGTCGCAAATTCCGGCTGTTGCTTTCTCTCCTTCGTCTCCCCAGGGCCGAATATGCGTCTCCCAAAGTGAGTGGTTTCTCGGAGCCCTTTATATATTCTTTTTTTCCAAAATTATAGTTATGGTCTACATTTTTTCACAATTAGTCAGACTTTAATTAAATAATGATATTATTATTAAAACAAATGTATAAACAAATTATTGTTGTTAATTACCAAAATGTATAAATAATATATATAAATATATATATATACATTTCAGATTTGAAAATATTAGAAGAAGTCAATTTTTTTCCAAAATGGCGGACAACAATATGGCGACAAAAACTAAAAAATTGGCTCACATATGAAACATAGTGCTCCAACTTTTTGAATCACCGAAATTGACTGAAACTCGTTACTCTCCCGTGGGGATCCCGGGCGCAGAATAGCCCCCCTGCGATCGGCTGCATGTCGTAAGAGGCGACTAAATGAGACTCGGAGTGGTGCCACTGCTTGCGGTTAGTACTCGGTTCGCCCCTGGCTTCCTCGCAGAGTAGTGGCTTACGATGATGATAGACGGCACCGTGTAGGTTCGGCAAGTCTAATATAAACCGTCTCCAGGGAGGATGTTGCACGTCATCCTACGGGTATGACGAACCCGGGGTACCTCAAGGGAGGGCATTGGAGTGTCGGAGCTCCTTTTCCTTTTCGGGAGTTAGCGCTCCCGAGGTTCCTGAGCCATCTCAAGAAGGAGAAAGGGGGGACGGGGAGTGTCGGAGCTCTCTTTCCCGAAAAGATCGCCCTACGGGTACGACGAACCCGGCGCATCCTGAGTTATTCGAGGGAGGAGTGGGATTTTGCGACACTCTCACGGGATTTGGTGGTCCCGAGTTATCTTAGGCCTAACCAATCCCCGAGGACTAAGGGTTGAAGATTTTCTTCAATATCAGACCAGTGGCGTGTCTGGGGTTGCCGTATCGCCACCACGGGTTGCTGGGTCTAAAAGCGGTCGCACCAAAGGGTGGCATCCTTCGGGATGCCTGACTGGTGTGAGAATCCCGGTGCCAGCCCTACTCCCCCCTGACCTGGGGTTAAACACGGTTGCATCAGAGGAGAGTGAACGACTTTAGCTCTACGGACGTGACAAGCCCGGTGCATCCTCTAGTCTTCCAGGAGGGAGATCAGTCTACGGGGGCTGGCGAGTCCCGGAGCTCCAGCTGGCGGTGCCGTAAGGCCTGCGGCAAGTCGAATGATCGAGGGCTATCCGACAGGGGGACTTCGGTCCTGCGGGTGTGATCTACCCGGGATACCTCAGTCAGTACGCCCGTTTTTGGTGACGTCGATTCGAATGGACCCACCAATTTCGGGGCCGTGTTTTACCGGCAGGAGAATAGTAAATCCGTAGGCGATCGCGTGTCGTAAGAGAAGACTAAAGAAGCATTTCCCAACTACCTACCCCTTCCTCTCCTTTCTTCCTTCCCATCTCCTGGGTGTGACTCCGGTCTGGAAGCAGAACCTCCGCGTGGTCCCCGCTGGTAGTGTACGAGGCCTGGCCTTGTTAACTTCTAGGGGTTCTCGAGGCCAGTACGACTACAACTAACTGCTTCTCCAATACGTTGGCACCCGTCTTCTTGCATTCTGTGCGTTGTCTTTCTTAACGTAAGAAATTCAACGCTTTCAGAAGCGTTTTTCCTTTCCCCTCTTGGCAGTGGTTGATGCCTCGCATGCTGAGGCAGAGGCTCTTCGGAGACCTCGACGTGGTGAGTTGCTTTATCAACTCGGGCGGGTACCTGGCAGAGTACCAAGGGATTAGAAAGGTCCTGCCTCTGACCAAGGGGCTGGGGGTTAGTAAGTCTTTGAAAACCGAATGCCCCTGGAATTTGGTAGACGGAAACAAGGAAGTCGTTCCGTCGCCGTCTGGTCATGCGGAACAGTTGACTGCGCTATAGTCGTAGGCGACTCGTGTTGGTATACCTGTATAGGGAGATCCATCACGTTAAACAAACAAGGCGACGAAACTCGTTACTCGGGGGTTCTTGGTGTCGCTGATTACGAATATAATGTAAATTTTCCAAAATTTAAAAAAGCGGATTCAATATGGCGGACAACTTTTTAAAAAATGACTATATTACTTGAAATTTGTTACTCGGGGGTTTTCGGGGTTACTAAATATGAATATAATGTTATTTTTCCACAATTCAAAATGGCGGATCCAATATGGAGTACAACTTTTTCAAAAATGACTCCATGTTGCTTAAAACTTGTTACTCGGGGTATTTTGGGATCACTGATTATGAATATGATGTTATTTTTCCAAAATTCAAAATGGCGGATTCAATATGGCGGACGAGTTTTGTAAAAGTGACTCCAAATTGCTTAAAATGTTGTGGTCCGTTTGCCGGCAAATAATTCGCCGTTGCCCGACTCTTAGTACGTGGAAGTGGACATAAAAGAGTTTTTTCTGTTTTGTTTGTTTTTTTATATATTTGTTTGTTTTTTAGATTTTGTTGGTTTATTTTTTACTTTTTAAATGTGAGAATCCTGAAAGCAGGAAACGCATAAATGTGCCTCACACTCAATGCATTTTTGTTTTATTAATGCAAAAACAATAACAAAAATTTTAAATTTCAAAAAACGGTTAAAAGTGTTGTTTTGTTTTGTTGTAAACTACCGATTTTTATAAAAGTTTTAACATTTTAGAAAATCAATAAAAAAAATTTAACACAGTTGAGCTGGTCTGACCCAATAGAAATTCATTTAGCTCCATGGAAAAGAAATATTCAAAAAGTTCCGTTGACGAGAATGACCGAATTTCTTTTGCAACGCTGTCAGATATAAAAGTTTCATTTTTATATTGATGATCATACTTTTTTCACCCACAACCCTTTCAAAAATATGATCCGGCTCCAACTTTGATTGATTTGGAGTATAATTTTTTCGTATTGTCTGGTATGAATTTTGGGGTAAATCATCACACTTATTTCCAAGCAACTTTTCTAGATCTTCATTTATAGTGTTATCATCTGAATCAGATTCACAATCATATTATATATGAGAAAATTAATTATATTTTTGATGTTATAACTTTCATGCATCTATATTAGGATTAAAATAATTTACGAATTGTATTAGCATTATTATTATCTACTAATATTCGTAATCAGCGACCCTAAAAATCACCTACTGTCAAAATTCAGAAAAAAAATTTGTACTAAAGACATGGCTATACAGACTGCATAGGAGTACCTAAAAAATCCGACTCTTTAAAAAACTACAAAGTTCGAAGAGTTGAACAAAAAAACTGCTCTAATTTCTCCCAGTGAAGTTCTAGAACGCAACGAAAATGAGTTGAGTGACGTATATTTATGCATTTCCTGTTTCCAGGAATCTCACATTTAAAAAGTAAAATATAAAAAAATTGTAAAACACAAAAAACAAAAATAAAAACATTAATAAACAGAAAAGACTTTTTATGTCTACCTCCACGCGGTAAAAGTCGGGCAATGGTGAATTATTCGGCGGCAAACGGACCACAATTTATCCGCCATATTGAATCCGCCATTTTGAATATTAGAAAAATAACATCATATTCGTAATCAGTGATTCCAAAAAACCCCGAGTAACAAGTTTCAAGCAATATCCCCCACAACACCGAAACTTTCCTAAAGATTTCCTAAAGATTTATTTGAAATGTTCGATATATTTAATTGCAATATTTATTGAAAGTTGTGTAAAGATTTAAATGTCCCGATTAAATAAATATTTAGCGCGAACCTTTCCTGAACATTTCAATTACATCTTCGCATAATTATAATTATAATTATAATTAGGCGAAAATTTTCAGAAAATGTTCAGGAAAGGTTCGTGCTAGACATTTATTTAATCGAGACATGTAAATTTTTACACAACCTTCAATAAATATTGCAATTAAATATATCGAACATATCAAATAAATCTTTAGGAAATCTTTAGGAAAGTTTCGGTGCTGTGGGGGATGGAGTCATTTATAAAAAAGTTGAACGCCATATTGGATCCGCCATTTTAAATTTTGGAAAAATAACATCTTATTCGTAATCAGCCACCCCAAAAACCCCCGAGTAACAAATTTAAAGAAAATCAAAATAATTTTTACAAAACTAGTCCGCCATATTGGATCCGACATTTGGATTTTTGGAAAAAAACATCATATTATTCGTAATTAGTGACTCCAAAAACCCCCGAGTAACAAATTCCAAACAATATGGATTCATTTTTAAAAAAGTTGTCCGCCATGTTAGATCCGTTTTTTTTTAATTTTGGAAAATTTACATTATATTCGTAATCAGCGACACCAAGAACCCTCGATTAACGAGTTTCATTCAATTTCGGTGACTCAAAAAAGTTGGAGCACTATGTTTCATTTGTGAGACATTTTTTTAGTTTTTGCCACCATATTGTCGTCAGCCATTTTGAAAAAATTGGCCTCTTCAGGGATCTGTAGCTGAGGGTCCATGGACGATTATATTTTACAATATTATAATTTTTAAAACTTCTTTAAAATTATTTTAATAATAATTTTTCTAGATTTAATTTAATATACACTATAAAAACAAATTTTTTAAATTTCACAAACTTTGTTTAAATTAATATTTAATTGAAATGTAATGTTTTTGTTAAATTATTTCCACAATTAAGTAGTATATTGTCCGCATCGTAGAAAATTGTTTTTCCGGATGTCGAGGTTCCTTCTTTCCCAATCCTTAATATGAAACGAGTAGATATGCAAATTAGGTAAAGAGAGACACTCTTATTTATATTACCTTTAGAGAAAGAAGAAAAGGTAGCCACTAGCTTCTATTTATAGATAATATAAAGATTGTAAAATGCTATCCTATGATATTAGCAAATCTAAAATGTTAAACCTTTGTCATCAATTTTGTAGTACCATAACAGCCTGCAAGTAAAAAAACTGTCTTTGGCATACATTTAAAAGGTAGCCGGAATTGTTTGTCGAATTTTGACGTCTAGGTTAAAAGTGTCCTCAAAATTAACTTAAACTTTAAGGGAAGCGAAAATTGTTTGTCAAATTTTGACGTCTAGGTCAAAACTGTCCTAAAAATTGACCTAAATTTTAAGGGTAGCGGGAATTGTTTGTCAAATTTTGACGTCTAGGTCAAAACTGCTCTCAAAAGTGACCTAAACTTTGAGGGAAACTGAAATTGTACGTCAAATATTGACGTCTAGGTCAAAACTGCCCTTTGTCATCAATTTCGTAGTACCATAACAGCCTGCAAGTAAAAAAATTGTCTTTGGCATAGGCTTTGACGTCCTATTTGGCGCTCCTATTTGAGAAGGCAAGCCTTGACCTGTTGGTGAAACATAGATAAAATTTTGACGTAATGTGAAGGCCCACATTAAGGTCCCTTTTAAAACCCGTAGCTCAAAAAATAGGTAAAATTAAAGATGTATTTTTATCCGTTATTTATCCTCTTTTTGACCTATAGGTAAAAAAATAGGTCAATTTTAACATAGATTTTAACGTAATTTGAGGCCGTTATTTATCCTCGTTTTTACCTATAGGTCAACTTTGACATAAGTTTTGACGGACCCTTTGGGGTAGGGCGCCCTTACAGAATCTTGAAACAGCGGCGGCGGCGATATCTTTTTGTAATATAGGTATATATATATATATATAATATATATATATATATATATATATATATATATATATTTATATATATATGTATATACCGATGGTAAATCACAATGGTAAGACTCTGTGGCTTGCGATCACCGAGGTTAAGCAACATTAACATTATTGGAAATTAATTAAATTGGATAAACAGAAAGCTGGAAATTGGTTAAATTGGATTAAAGGAGAAATAATAATAAATAATTCCTTGATTTAAGTAAATTTTATAAAATAAAAGAACAATGTCTAACAAAGGCGAAACTGTTAAATGGACTACTCCACGGTGAGTCTCGATAAAGTTTAACCCAAAAGTCTTGCCACTAAAAATTTTTTTACAGATATTTGTTCACACGTGAAATTAGAATATTTTTCGCCTAAAATGAAAATCATATGTCTAAGGTTTTTAAAATAAACTCAATTTTTCTCTTTTTTGTAGGTTAATTGCGCTGTTATTTCATAAAAAATTGAGATATTAAATTTATTTTTTTTATTTTACTCCTTTAAGGTCGTGTTATTCAGTGGGAAGTTTTTCCATAGTAAAGTAAATGGGGCACGTGACCACTGAATAACATAACCTTAAGGTCTTGTAAACAATTTCCCATGGACGAAGATTTATTTTTGTTATTAATTGTGGTTAAATTTTTTTAAAATCCTCAAAAAATCTTGTTTCTTTGCGATTTTTGTGTTATTTCTTAAAATAAATGTAGAAACTGGCTTAATATTGTAATGTGTTTTAAATTACGTATTCCTATCTTCAAAATAAAAAAAATTATTAAATTTACTACAAGTGTTCAATAATTAGAGTACTTTTAAACAATATATGAAATTGGCTCCTCAGTTTTACTTTATTTTTATTTTATTTTATTTTAAGAAATAACACCAAAATCGCAAAGAAACAAGATTTTTTTAAGGATTTTAAAAAATTTAACCACAATTAATAACAAAAATAAATCTTCGTTTATAAGAAATTGTTCACAAAACCTTAAAGGAGTAAAATAAAAAAAAATAAATTTAATATTTCAATTTTTTTTTAAATAACAGCGCGATTAATCTGCAAAAAAGAGAAAATTCGAGTTTATTTTAAAAACCCTCTACAGATGATTTTCATTTTAGGCGAAAAATATTCTAATTTCACGTGTAAACAAATATCTGTAAAAAATTTTTAATGGCACGACTTTTGGGGTGAACTTTATCGAGACTCACCGTGACTCATGATTTAAGTATTGTTGTCACTGAAGGAGCAATGCTAAATAATGATCATATGTATGCATTTCAAACTAAAAATATTTTTGTCGCTTTTAGTACCGGATTTTTATAAAAATTACAATTTCGAAAATGTAAAAGTTGTGCTGAGTTGTGCTAGCTCAGCACACACAAAATTAATCTAGAAATATTTTCCTACATTTAATTTGCACCAATAATCGATTAAAACTCCATAACTAAAGATATTTCAAGCGACTTTGGTCCCGGATTTTTATAAAAATTACAATTTCGAAAATAAAAGAGTTGTGCTGAGTTGTGCTAACTCAGCACAATCAATATCAATCTGAAAAGATTTTCCTACATTTAATTTGCACCAATAATCGATTAATACTCCAAAACTAAAGATATTTCGGGCGACTTTGGTCCCGGTTTTTCTTAAAAATTAAATTTTCGAAAAAGTAAAAGTTGTGCTGAGTTGTGCTACCCCAGCACAATCAATATCAATCTAAAAATATTTTTCGAAATTTAATTTGCACCAATAATCGATTAATACTCAATAACTAAAAATATTTTGGGCGCTTTTGGTCCCGCATTTGCATATAAATTAAAATTTCGAAAAAGTAAAAGCTGTGCTGAGTTGTGCTAGCCCAGCACAATCAATATCAATCTAAAAATATTTTTCTGAATTTAATTTGCACCAATAATCGATTAATACTCAATAAATAAAAATATTTTGGGCGCTTTTGGTCCCGGATTTTTATAAAAATTACAATTTTGAAAATGTAAAAGTTGTGCTGAGTTGTGCTAGCCCAACACAATCAATATCAATCTAAAAATATTTTTCTAATCTTAATTTGCAACATAATCGATTAATACTCCAAAACTAAAGATATTTCGGGCGATTTTGGTCCCGGATTTTCATAAAAATTACAATTTCGAAAAAGCAAAAGTTGTGCTGAGTTGTGCTACCCCAGCACAATCAATATCAATCTAAAAATATTTTTCTAAATTTAATTTGCACCAATAATCGATTAATACTCCATAACTAAAGATATTTATTAGTAGATTAAGTAGAGAAGCCAATAGTATATCAAATGACATTGATTTTTTTGACAATAGCACTAACAGATTCCACTTATATTTGCGGCAACTTGTTTTCAAAAACAATTAATCTGATGATCACCTAGCCACCTAAGCCTTAATTTTAGTTAACTATCTTTAATAAATTGCTATTGCAATACTTTAGTTTTAGGAGTACTTTGTACGAAAGGGCATTGTCCCGTTTATTGATTAAATAAATAAATAAATAAATAAATTTCGGGAGACTTTGGTCCCGGATTTTCATAAAAATTACAATTTCGAAAAAGTAAAAGTTGTGCTGAGTTGTGCTAGCCCAGCACAATCAATATCAATCTAGAAATATTTTCCTACATTTAATTTGCAACATAATCGATTAATACTCCAAAACTAAAGATATTTCGGGCGATTTTGGTCCCGGTTTTTCTCAAAAATTAAATTTTCGAAAAATAAAGTTGTGCTGAGTTGTGCTACCCCAGCACAATCAACATCAATCTAAAAATATTTTTCTGAATTTAATTTGCACCAATAATCGATTAATACTCAATAACTAAAAATATTTTGGGCGCTTTTGGTCCCGGATTTTTATAAAAATTACAATTTTGAAAATGTAAAAGTTGTGCTGAGTTGTGCTAGCCCAGCACAATCAATATCAATCTAGAAATATTTTCCTAAATTTAATTTGCAACAATAATCGATTAATACTCCAAAACTAAAGATATTTCGGTCGACTTTGGTCCCGGATTTTCTCAAAAATGAAATTTGCGAAAAAATAAAAGTTGTTCTGAGTTGTGCTACCCAAGCACAATCTATATCAATCTAAAAATATTTTTCTAAATTTAATTTGCACCAATAATCGATTAAAACTCCATAACGAAAGATATTTCGGGCGACTTTGGTACCGGCTTTTTATAAAAATTACAATTTCGAAAAAGCAAAAGTTGTGCTGAGTTGTGCTACCCCAGCACAATCAATATCAATCTAAAAATATTTTTCTAAATTTAATTTGCACCAATTATCGATTAATACTCCAAAAATAAAAATATTTTGGGCACTTTTGTTCCCGGATTTTCATAAAAATTACAATTTCGAAAAAGCAAAAGTTGTGCTGAGTTGTGCTACCCCAGCACAATCAATATCAATCTAAAAATATTTTTCTAAATTTAATTTGCACTAATAATCGATTAATACTCAATAAATAAAAATATTTTGGGCGCTTTTGGTCCCGGATTTTCATAAAAATTATATTTTCGAAAAAATAAAAGTTGTGCTAACCTAGCACAATCAATATCAATCTAAAAGTATATTTCTAAATTTATTTTGCAACAAACTGCAATTAATACTCCATAACTAAATATATTTTGGGCGACTTTGGTCCCGGAATCTCACAAAAATTAAAATTTTGAAAAAATAAAAGTTGTACTGTATTATTCTAGCTCAGGACAATCAATATCCACCAAAAAATATATTTTTTTAAATTAATTTTTGCAGAAAATGATCAATGTTGAAACTCTAAATTTTGTTGTTTAATTTTGGTCCCGGATGTTCTAAAATATCGAAATTTGATACAAATTGAAGTTATGCTTAATTGTGCTAGTCTTGCACAAAAAAAGTCAGTCACAATTAATTTTTCTTAAATTTAATTCTTAACAAATAACGATCAATACTCAATCTCCTTAATTTAGTTGTGCTTTGTTTTGATGGCCGGGCACAATAAATATTAGTCAAGCAATTTTCTTTTAAATTTATTTTTACCTAATGTATTTCACAATTTTGGGAACAAATACGACAAAGCATAATTTTGAAACAAATAATACTAAACTTTAAGTAGCTTATGTGAATTTGAATATATATGTTTTGTTTTTAAAAGTTTTGCGCCTTTTTTACGATTACCTATATTCCAGGAAAAAATTTGAATAATTTTTAAAAGCCTAAGCACAACTGCTTTGCAAACGACTCTCGCGAACCAATTGTGCGTTGGTCTTAAGGAACGATTTAAGAAAGTATAAGGTTATGTTTGTACATTACGCGTCTTCCGGTGTTTCTTACACGTGGTCAAGTGAACTGACATTGTGAACTGACTTGTTCAAGCAACTTAATTTGTTTAAAAAAGGTGCATTGTTGCATTTTTACTGAAATTGTTGAATAATATTACCTATTAAACATATATAAAAATATGTATCTATTATAATTTATTTAAAATATTTTCACTTCCCGCACAAATCTGTGAACTTCCTATTCCAGTTAGGTAGAACCAATCGGAAAGTGCGCCTCACTTGTACAGTCGTCTCATCTTGCCTTCTGTGATCTCTATAGTTGCTCTATGCATACGCTGTAGTTTTCATGAGTACATAACTTATCTTTACTTGTAAACAAAGAAAGACCAAGTGAATATATTGAAGTTATTTAAAAATAACAATTTTTTTAAAATTATTCTTAAAATATGAAAAAAATTTTATAAACAAATTATTTTTTTTTAAATTGGACGTTTAAAACTTTTTTTTAAACATAGCTGGCAATGATAAAAAATAGTTTACAAAACGTTTCAGAGTAGTCTTCTTGAATTTGATATGTTAAAATAAATTTTTAATATTGGCGTGCAATTTTGACGCTCGCTGCACTGTGCACGTTTAAACCGGACTCTAAGCCGCTAGACTGTACAATACTTGTATCGCGGAGGCGGAAAGCGAAATTTTAAATCGTGTTGAAGGTTTTTATTTTAAAAGCAGTTTATACGTCGACAGTTTTTATAAGGTCAAATAAATTTAAAGATAGATGTTGTAATTCTTTTTCCGTAAACAATCACTTTAAATCAACCCAATTACGTCGCGTATCTAAAAAGTTACTGGAAAAATATAGTTTTTTAAAATCAAGTAATGTTGTATGTTTATATTGTAAAAGAAAAATGTATACTACTGATTACTGTAAGTATAAGTATTCAACCTTAAAAAATTTTTTTTTACAATTTTAATCTAAATCTAACAGCGAATAATGCCAGTAGTGATGTTTTATCAGAGAAGGATTCAGAATCTGATTCAAATGAAGATAGTGATGGTGAATTTTCACTTTTTGAGGATTCAGATGTAAGTTAAAATGTCTATAGTGTAGTAGGTATAAATATATTTGATTTTAAGGTAATATATTTATTTTCGTTTTAAAGGGTGAATCGGAATTCAGTTCTCGATTAGTTTCCGAACTGAATGAAAATCCCACAAGCTTGATACTACTTATAAAGAAAAGATGCAAATTTGAATGTTATTGCCAAACAACGTAACTGATGACAAAGTTGCAAAAATTATGAACACAACTGTATACATGATTAGAAAAGCAAGAGATTCAAAAATTCGATATTTTTTAATGTGAAAATAAAGTAATAGTAAAATTTTAAATAATAAAATAAATTTTAAAAATGTTACAATAAACACCTTTTTTATCAGTCATCAACATAATTCCAGCTCGAATTTTTGAATCTCTTGCTTGTCTAATCATGTATACAGTTGTATTCAGTAACGTTATTTGGCAATAACGTTAAAATTTGTATCTTTTCTTTATAAGTAGTATCAACCTTTTTTCATATTTTAAGAATAATTTTAAAAAATTTGTTACGGCATAGGTGAAGAAAAACTGAACTTTTTTTGTCTTAACGAAATTTTCGTAAATTAAATAATTTTCAAGTTATAAGCCATTGAAAGTTTCCTGGAAGTTTTTGTGCTATGTGGGTATCATAATTTTCTCAGACCTAAGTGTACAAAGAAAAATTCTGATGCTTAATTCAATCGATTTATTCGTATGGTTCTCTGTAAATAGCCAATTATAAAAAGGTACCCCATTTTGCCCCACTCTTCCCTATGTTGACAATATCAGACGCGTTTTTTATTATGGTACTTCTAGAATAAAAAATAACTCAAGTGGGATAACCTGCAATTCTACTGTTTTAAATAGTGACTGACTGTTGATTTTGAATCACTTATTTTTAACTAATTCAAATTTAGAGAGAAGGTGAACTATTTTTTTTTGCCTTTCGAAAATTAGGAAAATCGTTTTTATACTATAATTTTTTTATAAATTTTTCAGCATCTATAAATACTTTCTTTTGTTTTGTAAAGACTTTTTATTCACGTATTTTGACCCCTTATCGAACAGTTGTCGTTCATGTTAGCCAAAGATATTAACATTTAAAAATCTTAATTTTTTAAAACTAAGATTTTTTAAAATTAGAATTAAATTCTTTGCAATTAGTTGAATTTTTAGCCAACTGAAGCTAGCAGTCTCGCGCAGCACCCGCCTGTAGCTTTTTGTGGGTGTTGGTTATTGTTTACAACAATTTTGTTTGTTTAATTTTTCAATATTCATCACTCATGTAATAGCTACAATTCTCTAAAATTGTATTGTTTTCATACCCCTCAGATTTTTTTATTTCAAATTTACTCAAAAAAATTTATAGAAGGGTACTGAGCACAACTGACAGCTTCAGCCGGCTGAATTTTTTAACAGATGTATTAATTAAAAAATTTTAAATAATTGAATATTTTGTAAAATTGTATTGAAAATAATTGTATATTTAAAAAAAGTGATTAAGATTTTAAAAAATCTCTTATAAATTAATTCTTAATATTATTAAATAAAAATTAGAAATTAAATAATTACACAAGTCAGTAATTCGAAGAATTAATTAATCAATTTCTAAACAATTGCAGTATAATAAAACTTCATTTTTAAAAATATATTATTTTAAGTAATTTAATTAAAATTTTTTAAAATATATATTTATAAATGATGTAGGATAATAACTTCTATATTTGTTTCTCGTAAACGCAAATAATTCGCGAGCTAACAAAAAAACCATATTCTTTCATTTTCCTTTTTTTTCTGAATTTATGATGAGCTCTTTATAAAATATCGAAAGTCTCGGATCATTTCTCGTAAATCGAAAGTTGTTTTTATTTTTTCCCACCAACGATTGTAAATACATATATAAATATCTATAATGTAAAGGTATTGAACAATTTTCTTATTCGCAGTTGGTTTCGTTCGCGTTCTCTCTCGGCAAAACCGGTGCACTTTTGTCTTTTTTGGTGCGTGTATATGAGTAGAAAAAGCGACTATTTTATGACTCAATAACCTACAAGTTTAACGGACGCTACTAAAATTCATAATTCACAATTATGAGGTACTATTCAATTTACATTATATTGTCAACTGCCAACCAAAAAGAATTGCTACTGCTGAACGTATTTTGCATAACGTAGGCGCTATTTAATTTTTCATTTTTATGGAGTGGAGGATTCAATTTTTTGTTTAAATGAATTATAAATGGAGAAAGAGATGGAGAGACCAAATGACTGTTATAAAGTTTAATTTACCCAACTACTGTAAGCCAGTGTTGGGAAGTGACGCGTCACTCAAGGTTTTTGACGTAACCCAGGCGGAAAAGTCGGACGAATGCCGGATCAACCAACCGTCAAGAATCCGCGCCGATTGATTTGGAGAGTCAATGCCGGTACAGGCAGTCTGTACCGATTCGGGTGTTAATGTCTGCTGGCCCGGTACAAAGACGGATCCGACCGCCGGATCAAAATTTATACTGTGTTATAATGGCTATGCGTCCGGCTCGGTACAGATTTCATGCCGCCGAACAACCGGCGTTGTACTGGCATTCGTCCGTCTGACAACCCGAGCGGTACAGGTATTCTACTGGAACGTGACTATGTGTTGTGATGGCTGTACGTCCAGCTCGGTACAAATTTGATACCGCCAAACAACCGGCGTTGTACTGGCATTCGTCCGTCTGACAACCCGAGCGGTACAAAGATTCTACCGACTGCGGACTAATATCATTTATGTTCTTATTATTAAGATTTCAATTAATAATAATATGCTAAGAATATGGCTATCGTCATTGTTTTTCTAAAACAATTTAATGTTTTCTAAAATAATTTTTTTTAATTAACGCATTATTCAGAATTTGCAGAAATAGATTTTTTACAATGCAAAAATTTAGCTATAGTCTTATTGTTTCAATAAAAATTAATAAAATAATAATTATAGTAATAAAAATTTTTAATCTATTATGTTGTAAAAAATTTTTGTAGGAGAATTGTTTAAAGTTTAAATATTAAAAAAAGAATTAACAATACAATAGAATATAAAATTCAATTTTAAAAATTATTGAATTTGAAAAATAGGTTTTAATTATATTTTTATTTATTAATTAACAAATAAATTAAAGAATGAAATTTTTTTGTTATCAAATTTTTAAAATATTTATAAATAAAGTGTACTGATAATTATTTATAAATATAAAAAAATTAATAATACAAATAATAAATAAATATAATAATATAATAATAATAGAATAATTAAAAAAATAAAAATTTTAAAATATTGTTTTAAAACACTAGATTTATTTACATAATATTCATAAAATGCTAAAATATTCCAAAGTATTTGTAAAATTATTATTTATTGTTTGCTTCGTAGCGGTATTACATATCGACATTATTATGCTCAGATCCGCATGCGAGCGAATAGCGTAGTGGTTAGCGTGTTAGACTTCGGTGCTTCGATTAGGAATAGCTTGGGCTTCGTATCCCACTTGCGAGCGTTTAGAATTTTAATGTGTAAAAAAAATGTAGAATGTGTTAAAAATGCTGGAAATGATCTATAAATAAATATTAATTAACATGCACCATGCATAGTTAATTAAATATTTTTTTATTCTATTTTTCAATAGAAAATATAATTTAGTCTGGCTAGACGGGCGAATGCCAGTAGAACGCCGGTCCGCTGAAGCGAGTCGTCTTTGAAAGAATATTTGGCCCGCCGCGGTTGCTAGAGCGGACGAATGCCGGTACAACGCCGGTTGTTCGGCGGCATCAAATTTGTACCGAGCCGGACGCGCAGCCACTACAACACATTGTCATGTTCCAGTAGAAAGCCTGCACCGATCTGGTTGTATCGCGGACGAATGTCAGTACAGTCTTACCGACGTCTGTACAGGCGCGGTACGATGCCAGTGGTAAATTTCCGCCTGGGAAAATACCTGGTTTTCTACATATGTAAAATACGTATTTTACCCCCCTCCCCAAAAAAATACATTGTGTATAAAATTTTTGAAGTAAAATACGAGGTATTTTACTGTAAAAAACCACGTAATTTACCTGAGGTATTTTACGCGCCCAACACTGCTGTGAGCGAATTACTACGATAAAAATACGTGTATTTAGAGGTTATGTTGCTCCCAGTAATTGGAGCATATGCATTTCAATGGAAATGTCCCAATTACTACGATAAGCAATTGTCGTTCTTAAATAATTAAATTATTAATTCTTTAAATATGTTTCTTTACGCACAATGGTATTGAGTAAGATCGAAAATAATTTTTTCTAACATTTCCAAATAGTATATTATTCTATAATAGTAAAATAATTGTATTATACAAAAATCCTAGTAATTGGAGCAATCCCAGTAATAGGTGCATTTACCCTAATTAAATTTCAAAAAGTTTTTTTGTTATTTTTATATTAAAATTATTTAAAATATTTTAATTTGCACAAAAAATAAATATGTCTTTAAATATGTATATATATATATATATATATATATATATATATATAACAACACTGTAAATAGAAGGCATCTTATTTTAAGATACTTTGGTAGTCACTTTTAAGTTGTTTCCAAAAAGTTATCCGAAGCATCTTATAATGCATTAGTTTCTAAGATAGAAGATGAAAAAATAAAATGTTTTAATCGTTTCAAAAGTGATTATAATGTATTTTAAGATGCTTGTTTTTGCAGTAAAGCCTGAAATAAAACCGGTCACTTTTTCCTATTATGCAAAAGAAGATAAAGATTTATAAATCATATGCACATGATTTGAATTGTTAATTGAAAAATTTTGCGTGTTCACGTCAAATGTGAAAACTGTTTTGCGTAAGACTTGCAAAATAAATAAAATTATATTTTGTCTTTCATTAATATTGAATTATATACATACATTCAATTGCAAAACAATATAATATTATGTCAATTACTAATAAGAGATTTGTAGGTAATATTTTTCCTGCTTATTATTCCTCTCTTGCCAATAAAGAAATATATTTATAAAAAAACTTTGTTTCATAAAAATGATCTTTTCTCCAAAAAATAAAAAAGTGGTTTCCCTAGTTTGAAAATATTGTCTATTTTGTTCCGGTATAATGAACTTAGCGAGGCAAGGCAAAAATAACTCGGAGGAACAAACCGTAGCCCTTACCTCAACTCGTTCAAGTTCAAGGATGGATGCGATGCCTTGAGGGGACATCAACTTCATGATAAATTCTTATCACTTATCCCCTTTCGTTTTAAACAAAAAATATAATCCACTATAATTCTATATCTATTTGTATGTGGACATATTTTTTTGTCTACCATATACACGAAAATTGTAGCAGATAATTTATAATCTTTCTAAATAATTGTAGTAGATAATCTATAATCTTACAATAAATTTGAAGTAGACAATTTATAATTTTACATTAAAATTTTGTAGCGAATAAAAAAAAATTTTCTCAAGAAATACAATTTAGTCAAAATATAATTTATTTTATTTTTATAGCGAGACCTGGGTGTCCATATGTATTTCCTAAGGACTCTATGGGGTCAGTTAAAATATAAAGTAATGCAACCATTATTAGTCATAAGCTGTAATGCTGTTAGAATTATAAAGATTTGTAATATTAAAAAACATCAAGGTTGACATAATCAAAATTTGCCATATGTTGTGCTATTTGGGTCATATCTTAATTTCAAAGTCTTCTTGTTGGTATAAGTTTATAGATGCTGTCTGTAGCGTAAAAGCAGCTGTAAATTCTCCCTTCTGTGAACGTGACACATAAGATACACTAACACCTGTTGCACGGGTTGTCGACTTTATACGTCGGGGTTGCTTTTAGGATTTGAGACGTAAAGTTATATCCTCCAACTTGAGGTTTCTCTTAAGAATTTTTCGACCTTCTGCCTATATAATGCATGTATGCACCTCATGTTTTCCCAGATACCCCAGCGTGCAAACTATTATTGTTTAGTACAGCATATTGGTATGGTACTCATATTGTTCAAATACGAAATAATAATCATAAATACACTCGGGTCGTAAAGCTTCAGTACATTTGGACTGACAACATTTGAATGCTCGCTTTACATGAAACTCAAATATTTCAGTAAAAATTGGTGTAAAAGGTATCAAATTAGGATCATTTTAAAGTTTAATAAATTTAGAGTTAAATGGGCCAAGATATAAACAATTTAATCAGGTAAATATGTAAATATAGTCCTTTAAAGTAAGAGATTTTTTGTGAAAATTTAATTTTTTAAATCTTAAGTTTAAGTCAATGCCAATTAAAGACAAATTTTTTTGAGAATTGTCAGTTAACCAATATGTAATAAAAATCCTACTCTATAATTCTGGACCAAAGTCATTAACAAATATTTGGTATTTTTTTAAATTCTATAAAAATAATTTCTCTTGCTCTCTAAATTTCTCAAAGGATATAAATTGCAATTTCGTCGATTCGTTCATTTGTTTTATCAATTTACCACACTTTTGAAAAAATATATAACCCTTGATTGTTACAAGATTATAAATGTGCAATATAATAATAATAATTATTATAACATTATAATATATAATAATTAAATATAATATAATAATGAACAATAAAATAATAATTAGCATAATTATTATAACTATTAAATTTGCTAAAAAAATATATTTGCAACTAGATTTTTTTAAATCAAAATAACCGCCTTTTGCATTAATTACAGCTTGACAAATTCTAAGCATTCTGGCAAATAGTTTCTTGAGCTTGCAACAAGGGTTATATATTTTTTCAAAAGTGTGGTAAATTGATAAAACAAATGAACGAATCGACGAAATTGCAATTTATATCCTTTGAGAAATTTAGAGAGCAAGAGAAATTATTTTTATAGAATTTAAAAAAATACCAAATATTTGTTAATGACTTTGGTCCAGAATTATAGAGTAGGATTTTTATTACATATTGGTTAACTGACAATTCTCAAAAAAATTTGTCTTTAATTGGCATTGACTTGAACTTAAGATTTAAAAAATTAAATTTTCACACAAAATCTCTTACTTTAAAGGACTATATTTACATATTTACCTGATTAAATTGTTTATATCTTGGCCCATTTAACTCTAAATTTATTAAACTTTAAAATGATCCTAATTTGATACCTTTTACACCAATTTTTACTGAAATATTTGAGTTTCACGTAAAGCGAGCATTCAAATGTTGTCAGTCCAAATGTACTGAAGCTTTACGACCCGAGTGTATACATAAATATTATAAATATCCTAAATAAACATAAGTACTTATGTTGATACCAGTACGATACAGGTTTAAAAGATATATTGTGCGGTTAGAATTATAAAATTGAGGGGCTGGATGCTATAACGTGTTACGTGCCATTTACTTGACATGGCGCGTAACACATTATAGCATCCAGCCCCTCAATTGTTTTAAAAACATTTTATGAACGTTTCTAAAACAAAAACGTTTCTGTGCCCAGAAGGTAATAATATACCAGTACAGTACATAGAAATATAACCTAGAAGATAGGACTATAGAGAAAATTAAAAATTAAAATGGCGGCTCAAAAATGGATTTTGAAGTTCAAATTTTTTTCAAAATTTGATTCGAAAGTAGAAAATTGTTAAAAAAATTAAAACCGGCTTGAAATTTGTTTCTCGGAGGTTTTAGGGGTCGCTGATCATGAATCTGAAGTCCAATTTTCAAAATTCAAAATGGCGGATCCAATATGGATCCAAAATTCTAGTCCCACTTTTTCATTTATATGTCTGTTTAATGACAAACCTCAGCTTTCGTTTAAAAAAAATCGTATTTCTCTCTCCCCCAAATTTTTAGTAACACTGTCATTTTCAAAACCATATAACCTTTACCCCAGTAGCACGTAATATTACTAACATTACAACATGATTCTAGAACCATTGGTAATATTAAGGCAATATTGGTAATGTTAGGGAAGTTCTCTCAATATTGCTGTAATATTACGTGCTACTGGGGTATAAAACTTTATCGATTTTAATGTATTTATAATGAATTTAAAGATTTTTTCATCTACTTTCTAATAATTTTACCAAAAAAATTGCCTTTGGACGACATAAATATCACTGTTTGATCTTCATTTTTTTCAATAAAAGAAAGAATGAAGTTTTATAAGGAACAATAATTATTATCCATTAAAATAATTAATTTTAGAAAAAAATTTTAATGTTTTATAAGTTTCTATTTAATATTTAAATGTTTCTTTGGTTTTAAATATTACCGCGTTTATTAGTTTCTCGAGTTCTCCCTAGATGTCTGTGGCTTTTTTGAAACTCGAAAGTGACATTGATCTTTGTTGATATAAGAGGCGGACTATATTCATATTTTTTTCGAAAAATATATTTTCTGAATATTCTTCTTTAAGAATCCAACAAAAAATGCAACAAGAAATCTAAAAAATAATCAAGTTGTTCGCATATTAAATTTCGTAACAAATGTCATAAATTAATAAAAAATAAATAATTGAATCTTACGATTATTTAACATTAAATTTAAAAAAATTAACCTTTTAATGTACAAAATCCGGGCGCACCGCTTACTTTGTTTTCAATTTTTATCTAAAGTTCTGGTCATCTCACTATCAAACTTATATGGTTTTTTCGGAAAAAATGTCAGCTTTCTAATAAAAATAAAAAATACCCATTAGAGTCAAAATTAAAAAATAAACTTTATTTTTTAAAAAAATGGGGCTAAATTTTTTTTGAAAAATTGTTGTTTAATATTAAAAAAATTAATAATTATGGGTCAAATTTTCTCACCTGCACAGGTCAAAAAATGGATTTTCTCAAAACATTACTAGCATGTTACTATAAACATTTTGAGTTACGGAATTTCAAAGTTTTTTCGTATTTTAAAATATCATTTCTTAGATTTAATACATTGATAAGTAAAATTAATCGAATTAAAACTGTGAATAATAATTTTTGAAAGGTTTTACAAGAGCTACAAGCCGGAGATAAAAAAAATTGTTTTTTTAATTTGACCTTAAAATAAGTAATGATTAAAATAAAACACATATATTTCCATTTTTTAACCTTTAAATTAAAACATTATAATAACAAAAAAAATACATACCTAAATAAGAAAGAAAAAAGAATATAAAAATTAAAAAAAAGACTTTCCAGTTCACGTTTACCTCCACGTGGTGAAAGTAAAACATGAAAAATATTTTAAGTATTTTAATGGCTGAAGAACGTGATTATCGAATTTTAACTGAAAATTGTCTGCCATATTGGATCCGCCATTTTGAATTTTGAAAATTGGACTACAGATTAGTGACCAGCGACCCCTAAAACCCCTGAGTAACAAATTTCAAGCCGGTCTAAAAACTTTTAACAATTTTGTACTTTCGAATCAAATTTTGAAAAAAATTTGAACTTCAAACTCCATTTTTGAGCCGCCATTTTAATTTTTAATTTTCTCTATAGTACTATCTTCTAGGTTGTATATCTATGTCACGTTATTTGTAAAATTTACAATTATTTTTACGCTATTTCATAGTAGAAAAAATTAAATATTAAACAAAAATCGGAAAAAATCGGACTTTTTTATAAAAAACATTAATAATTTTTTTGTTTATAAATTTCTGATGTTTTTTTAACGCCATTCGATAGAGCGTATATGAAAATATAAGAAATTATGATTCGTGAATTTTTCTATTGATTTTTAAGTACCGAAACTAGTCCTTAAACTTCATGCCAAAATTTTGTCCATTTGGGCGTTAAAGGGTTAATAGATCCATATCTAATTATTTGTAATAATTATTATAAACTAGCTGTCGTACCCGTTTTCGACGGGTTTTAGTTTCTGCTAATATATTTGATGGGGTGTCTACCCACCGGGAATTAAATTTTACTGGGAAAACTAATAATTAGTAACCATTAACTATTACGTTAGGAAAATATTAGGGGAGACTGGGGTAAACCCGCTCACTTTTTTTAGAACGGTAAAAACCTAGGAAATTATTCTCTAAATCCAAGTTAATTTATATAATTTGAAAGCTTATGATTTCTACATAAAGCTGAAATCCACAACGTTTTTAAAAACGAAAAATCGAAATAGAATTTTTTAAAAAATTAAATTCTTCTCTACTTTTCATGTACTTAATTTTTAAGTAATTAATTGTCACTAAGGATACAATTATTAAAAAAGAACATGATTTAGAATCATACCGTACCATTATTTTTTTGTATTCGTTTTTAAAAACGTTGTGGACTTCAGCCTCATATTTCTACTAACAAAATAAAAAAGAATTTTTGATTTATCTGTTTTAGTTTTACTTACGGAAAATTTTTAATACACATATACCAAATTTCAAAATCACAATTTTCCAGGGTAAGTCCGCTCACCCCTCGGGGTAAACCCGATCACTTGATTTTTTTAAAGAATTTAAGGTATTCCCGACAGTTTTATTTTGTATATGAGGCATTCCATTTCAAAACGACCCCCTTTATAAACAATTGCTATTGTAAGGCAATTTTCAAATAATTATTTCTCCTATGTATTGGATTCAAACTTTATTTACTATTAGTATTTTTAAAAGAAAAATTTCTCAACCTTACGATAGTATAAAGTTCTTCTTAAAAATAATATTATTTATGAAAAAAATTAAGTTTGAAAGATAACCTTTTAAATATCTCAAAACACGTTATATCCGATTTTCTTGAAAGTTATGTCAAAATAAAGCTTAAATATTCTAGTTTCATTTCCTGTCAACATTATAATGGACAATTCAGGGGATTTTATAAAATTAATTTATTTCTATAAGAATTTCAAAGGTTATAATGTATTTACTGAGCGGAATTTGTTTTTTTAAGTTTTGCACCATTTAACCTCTGATATATTTGTACAATTGAGGCTCCGGATCTTAAAAGGGCACATGCAGCATTGATTTTAAATGGTGTATGTGCCCTTTTAAGATCCGGAGCCTCAATTTAATTAAAATCTTAAATTCCCCTAAATTGTCCATTACAACGTTGGCAGGAAATGAAACTAGAATATTTAAGCTTTATTTTGACATAACTTTTAAGAAAATCGGATATAACGTGTTTTGAGATATTTAAAAGGTTATCTTTCAAACTTAATTTTTTTCATAAATAATATTATTTTTTAATAAGAAATTTATAATATTGTAAAGTTGAGAACTTTTTCTTTTGAAAACACTAATAGTAAATAAAGTTTGAATCCAATACATAGAAGAAATAATTATTTAAAAATTGCCTTACAATGGCAATTGTTTATAAAGGGGGGTCGTTTTGAAATGGAATGCCTCATATATTAAATTTCTCCTTATTTCCGTCTTCAGTATGATTTATTAATGATAAATTGTAAGTTCTATAAACAATAAATATTGGTTTATTAAATAGTAAGTATAGGTTTGATGAATTGCAACTGTGAATTTAAATAATATTTTATTAAGAGAAAATTAAAATGTAGAAACATTTCTGGATGTAACAAGTTATAGATTTTATTATTGATAAAATATAGCAAATGAAATTAAAAATTTTTAAATAAACAATGATAAAACGTGAACTGAACGAAGACAACAAACTAGATTTATGTCTTCTTTTTTTTAGCCGAAAAAGACAGGGACAAATTTTGATTATTTGTTTGCGTTTTTTGTTATAACCGTTATAACCTAATAATCACTAATAATGACAAGAAATATTGATAGTTCGGCGCCATCTATTAATAAAAATCGCCACAAATCGCGAAATGCGGGACATTAAAAATGTTAAATATTCAACAATTCAACATTACTAATTCAACTTATTAATTCAATAAAATTGTTAGGAAATGAATATTATTTATCTTTTAATAAATATTTTTAATATTAACAATTTTAAGATCGCCAAAAAAAACGCAAATACTGTTAATACTGATTTGGCTTCCTACACAAATTTAATACGTGAGCGGCTTTACCCCGACTTCATGTGAGCGACTTTAACCCGAATGTGTTTCTCACATTTCAGAATAAATTTAAATAAATTTTTTTGAAAACAAACAAAACTACATATATATTTCGAAAAAGGACATCCAATTTAAATCGGTGACAGATATATTTCTATTAAATTTGTTATTCAGGAACAGTATTTGTCAATTTTTAGTACTTTATGTGTTTGTAGTACTGCAATTAATGTATTAAAATTTAATCCTAAATTTACACCAGCGTTTGGAGTTAAAGTTGAGTCTAATTATAAATAATTATGTCGCAATTAGACTCTACACGGAAAATTTGTGTTCAAGAAAGATTACAAAATTTCTTCAGGAAATGAGGATATGGAAACAAATTTAGAAAAATAGTTAAAGTGGCTATTGAATTATTACTAATGGTTTTTTCTGATAAAATAAAGAAAAATTTTGAAGGCCTTGATAAATTGTTCATTAATTTTAATATTAAGATCTGAAAAAAGACTTCTATTTCTGATTTCGCATAAAGTCAGGCGTCACAAAATAAGAATTCAAGAGCAGTTTCGTAAAAAAAGGGGTCGCGTGAAAAAAAATTCAATGTCTGTGAGTTACGCTGAAGGAACAGACCTGCGCAGACACACGGGTTTAGGATAAGTCGCACACACACTGACACACACAAAGTATATTATTCTGTCACAGATTACACACACTATAATAACGCAACCTAAAACTAACACTATCTTACAACTATACGAATACATATTACACTCATTTCCGCACGCACGCATATAACATACCACGAGTTGCTTCGAATCTCTCTTATATACTAAACCTGCGTTTTCTTAGCCACTTGTGAGAAGAAATAAGGTTTTATTTTAATTAACTTTTTTTAAATAATTTAAATTAAAGTAAATGTAATATGGAATAATTAAAAAAAGGTTAATTTTTTCGACTGAAAAGATTTTATATATTTTGACGAAATTAAAAAGCTATAGTAATTATTTTACTTATAAATTTTAATATTTTTATATAAATTTTAATGTTTTATTCATTTAAATTTATTTATTACAATATTTAAAGAATATATATGAAAAATCACTCCTTAAATCAATGCTGACCAATATAATAATTTACTATTATAAATTACGAATTTAAATAGGAATAATTTGTGACAAACAATTTTATTTTCTTAAATAGTATATACACTTAATAACATTATTACATTTGTTTATTATTTTGTTCATTATGATCGTGTTACTAAAAATATTTCTTTTATTTAATTAAAAATTCAATAATCTTTATAAATTTCCTTAATATTAACAGTCTTTTAGTTTCTTTTCAAAACATGTAATTAAAAATAACAATCCTCGAGTTTCTTACATATTAAATTTAAAACATTTTCCAAAATTAAAATAGCATATACACGATGAATTTCAGGGTCCTTTTTAGAGAAAATGGTTATAATTGATTTTTCTTGTACCTTGTGGCCGAAATACTAAAACCATTTTTTAATGACTGAACAACATCATTACTATTTAAATTATATTTTGACAGTAGATGTGAATACTCATGTCTGTTTTTAAAATCGGAAAATTTTAAAACTTTCGAAAAACCCATTTCAAAAGAAGAAAAATTGCTATCGTGTGTTAAAAATCGATAATTTAATATTAATTGATTTTTGATAGCAATCGTGCGACATACGCTTTTACGACAAATAGCGCTCGAGATGCTACCTTTCCTTCCCTGTGTTTACATTCAAATCTCATGCAACTCAAATTACATAAAGGACCAACATTTTTCATTACTCGAGGGTAATGAATTAAAAAGTGATACTTTGGCTTCAAATATTTTGGATAATTAGATGATAGTAACATGAGATATTCTGCAATTTCCACATCTAAAAATTGATACGTTGTTTTATGTATGATTTTGCTGAATACAATTTCTACTATTTTTCTTAGATTTATCAACAAATTCCAATGAATATCATTAATAGACACAAATGTGCCAATTAATAATGGCAAATAACTGATAAGGTTCAGCATTTCTGCTGAAGACATTATCAAATATCCATTTTTAATATGGCTTTCCGAAATAGGAAGTGGCTTGTTAATATTACCATCGGATCCGTAGTTAAATCCTGTAATTCTCAAGTTTAATTGATCAAGGGAAAAAAATTTCCTAACATATATTAAGTAATTTAGAATCAATGCTACATCATAATGCAACACACCTTCTAAAAGATTGTGTTGAGGATCGACAATCAAATTTTCGTTTACATCAAAACTATCTATTTCGTTAAAAACGCATTGCTCTTTAACCCCTGATGTAGAAACGGATGCAGATAAAAGACGACGGTAATTTTCGGCAGTTCGAAGAACACAGTTACGTTCACAAAAAGTAGTAAATCGATATTGCTTTTCGGTCAAACAAAATCTGCAGAAAATGTTTGCGTTGAAACTATCAACAAAACCGAGAATTTGACTTAAACCTAGGTTATCACCTAAAATTAACGCAAGTACGAAATAAACTTGATCCGTTTTATTATTGATAGTTATCGATATTCCATGCTCTTCGAGATATTTCAGTTCTTGAATTATTTTTGCGAAACAAATTCTATTTGTAGCTAGTGTTCGAAAGTTAGTATTAAACAAGGCAAAAAGAAAAATATTTTCAATTTTTGATTGTATTTCAGGAGGTAGGATTGGAACGCTAAAGTAAATTGCACCACACTTTGAAACTCCTTTATGACTACCAAGCGGATTATTATTCTCATAGTCATCGAAATAAAGTATTCCAGGTAGAACTTTTTTACCCGAGTACGATTTAATTTTGTTTTGACAAAGAGGTCCTTGAACAATATTTCGAATTAAACATGAATGTTTTTGAACATCATTTAAGTAACATAACGTTTCTTCCAGTATTCCCGGCAATTCAAAAAAAAGTTGCAAGACTTTACGTAGTGATATAAATTGAGCTACTAAATCTTTATGTTTACTTATTTTTTTCCCCTGTTTTTCAATAATAACTTTTTTTCTCCAAGTTTATAGTTTTCCGGAAGAATAAATGTTCCTTGTTTACGAAAATCGGAAAAACGTTTTGCCTCAGTAGTAAAGTTTTCGAAAGGAGATGAAAATTTTTCTAAAATGCTGTCAATTTCTGTTAAATTTAAAGAATCCCGACCTGATTTAGCAACCCTTTTCTTTAATTTCATTTTGAATAGCTTGAATACTGTTTTTGAATAACAAGTTGGTGTCTGATATTATATAATTTGCTCTTGTTCGAGGAATATTAGGAAATTTATATAATTTTGCGACAAACAGACGACTTTCTTGTGCAAATGTATTTGAAATCCAATCATCTAATTTCTGTGATTCTTCGCAATCATAAAGTATCTCATCTTCATCTTCAGATGAACTATCGGAATCTGAGTAAGAAATATCCTCATTAGAGTCGAAATCCTGAGTCGGAGAATAATTAGAAGCTATTTCTTTCGTATCATTTTCAATACATTTAGTTTCCCCAGAAGATAAATCATTTGCATGCTTAAGCAGTCTATGTTTTTCGTACGAATCAAAAAACTGATAAATTCGACAGCAATTATTTTCTTCACAAGAAAATTCTGTTAATAATTTATGTGACAACTCTACATGGAGAAGTAATATTTTATTGTCATGACAAGTAAAATCACATGTAAAACACTTAAACATCTTGACTAACCAAAAAAAGTAATTTTGAAACAAAAAATATATACTTTAAATAACTTAAAGTTAAATTTCATTCGCAGACGTTAAGTTAAATTGCTTATGATGAGTTCTTACTGCGATACCAGTTTTTTCATTGGGATTTGTAATTTCAAAACCAGCAATTTGCAAAAACTGCCAAAGGTTCTTTGACTTTTCGGGATACGCACAATCAAAGGCATAAAATGCTTTCAATGTTAAAACAATAGAATCTAAAAACGAATCTGTTCTAAACCATATATCATTAATGAAAACATAGGTCTGTTGAACATTTACTATTGACCCAACAACAACTGTAAGAGGCTGTACAGACAATTTTAGCTTAAACAAATCTTCTTTCAGTTTCTCTAATGTTGCATTCTCTTCATTTGCAGTCTGAAACAAAATGTTAAGTAAATATTTTATAAATTGGATTGGAATGTACATTTTGGTATTATAGAAAGAAAATACTTTATTCTTTAAATTAATTTGATACACTCACTGGTACTTGTAACATATATGAACTTCGATAAGAATCACTATTAAGCTTTCAAAAAGAATCATTTGCTTCTCCTAAATTCGTAACCATACTTAAGTTCTCATTAGAGAATTTTAGTATTTGTATGCACTAATGTTACAAAAAACAATTTACGAAAATTACATTATTTTGAATACATATCACGAAAACAATTATAAGAAAAATAAATTTAATTTTAAACTTAACAACTTCTCTATTCAAAGAAATTACAGAAGAAATATTTGGCTTTTCTTTTTGTAAAAACTATTAAATGATTAATATTTTAAATATAGTGAGTTAACAATAAAATTAGATAATAAAGCATTTATATTACTTTCTTCTAAAGACGGCAAAAAATGTAAAAAATCCTTTTCTGTCACTGGCAGATTTACGTAATTTAATTGTGTTAAAATGTATTGTTTTAACACCGGCCACTTGTCAAAAAAACTGGGTTCCTTATTTGGATATAACAAATTGAAATCTATGTCAATCTGTAACAGAAAATAATTCATAATTAAGTTCAACAGGATTGCATAATTATATGATTTAAGCAAATTTAGCTATTAAAAACATTTACCAATATCTGTCCTAACTGCTCTCGTAAAGCTTTAAATCCTTTAAGATAATCATCAACAGTTACTTTTTCTACTTTTAGTAAGTTTTGTCTGATTTTAAAAGTTTCAGCCCAGTACAATTTTATTGTCTCTGGTACGTCTGAATGGGTTTCCAAGTACTTAATTTTTTCTGCTATTGTATCTGAAAATAATTAGTAGTTGAATTTACTTGTTAAAAATAGACACATGTTATGACTTTATTATTCTTTACCAGAAATTGTAGTACTGTTAACAACTTTGTCCTGTTCTTTTGATGATTTACAACAGGCCTGCTCACGTGAGTAGCCAGCGAGTAAGGGGAAACAAGTAACAGCCCCCACCATGACACCATATAGGCTTGTGCGACGGGCCGAGGGGTAAAGAGAAAGGCGCAGAGGCTACATGGAAAAGTCTCCCACTCCATTCCCCTTACTCGCTGCCTACTCACGTGAGCAGGCCTGATTTACAAGCTTTTAAAATGTTCTGTGATCTCAACTTCGATTTTAAATAATTGAAATGATAACGAAGTTTTCCAGATCCTGGAAATCTAAATTCATTTTCCATGTAAAACTTAGTAAAATATACGTCGGCACACTCAGTAGGGAATAAACGTTCAATTGTAGAAGCCACCTTTTTTAACTCTTCACTTTCAATTCTATTTAAACAATTGAAAAATGTTATTAATGAATTATACATAACACATTTTCACATATTTATATAAATAATTTAACTTCTTAACAAGTATAAATTAATAAATAAAATTGTGTAAAAATGTGTCCTAATTTTCAAATTTAATATGAATAAGTAACTTACATCCAACTGTCTAGCGGCTCGTTTTCATAATTTTTCACAAACTGAGACTCCTGTTTGCGGAAATATTCTTGTACTAAAAGTTTTCTTGCTTTTTCTGGCATTAAACCATGCTCATCATAAGCTAGTAACTGTGTTAATTTCTAAACAAAAACAGTTTTGGCTATGAGTTTCAACTTTATATATTTTAAAAATAAATTTTAAATATCTAATGCACATTTAACAAGAATAGTAAAATTAGAAACATAATATGAGAGTATATTTAAATATCCTTTAACACTATTTACATACTTTGAGACGTGACTCCAATTCACAAGCCGATTGATCACTTGAACTTTCTTGAACTCTATTTTGTTCTATAGTTCCTCCATCTCGATTATGAATTAAAAATAATAAAAACTTTTTAACAATAAATAAAAAAAGTTGTTCATTTCATGACCATTTAGCTTCCTCAATATATATTAATATAACTTTAAAAGTTAAATAATTATAATAGTTTATTAAATATAATTAATAAACCGGGTAAAGTACCCTGAATAAATATTAATTATTCAATTTTTTATTATAGAATAATTATTTTAAAGTGTTATGATAAAATGTCAAAAAATACAAAATTTTAATTTTTTGTGAAAAATTAAAATATTTATTAATTCTAACAATTTTAATAAAATATATACTTTATATACATGAATCGATTCGTTTTTATGTCAGGAATGCAATTTTGACAAGAATTATTAAAAATTTTAATATAGAAAAAAGTTATTTCAAAAAATCAAAAAAATCAATTTTTTCAAAAATTAAAAAAATGTTGAAAAAATTTTTTTTAAATATATTTTTGAAAATCCTTCTGTCTGATTCTTGGTATTCATGACCGTAATACACCTACAAAATCTTATCAAAATCCATCAAGATGTGCAAGAGAAAATTTGTCCACAAGAATCGGTGACATACACACACACATACATACACACACACATACATCCGGACATTTGTTCCTCTCGACGAATTATATATACTACACTTGAAAATTTGTAAAAATAATTGATTTTAAAAAATTCGTAAATCGACATCACTATAAGGCTTCCTTTATGAGGAAGCAATAAATAAAGTACATATTCAAAAAACTATCTTACCAAAAAAATAATAATTAAATAAACGAAGACTTAAAATCTAAACCCTGACGATGGAGTAGAGTCTAGAGTTAGAAATTATAAAAATTGAATTAGAAAAAATAAAAAAAATACAAATTGGAAAAATTAGAAATAAAATAAGTAAATAATAAATAAACTCAAAGAAGAAACAATAATCAATAAATAAATTCTTGAAAAATCAATAAAAATTTTTATAATCAGAAAAAATGAAAAGAAATAAAAAATAAAATTAACATACCATAAATAAATAAATAATCCGTCTTAGAAACACATAAATAATAACAAATAAATAATAAATCACAATACAAAAAATAAAAATCACAAAATAATAAAATAAAATGTATTGCAAACTGCAAAGTCAAATTTAAAACTGAGCTTCAAACTCTAACGACACTTTACAATAAACATTAATTGAAGAGAGACAAATAAAAACAATAAGATGAATATGAACAGAGAATGAAACATAATGAGTATTATCACGCTAATTACTTGAAATAATATTTGTCATTTAAATTAGAATTATTCATATGTTCCTTTTTACGAATATGTAGCGGTCTTTTTGTCTGCCCTATATATGATTTACCACATTTACATTTGAATCTATAAACACAATTACATTGATTCTGTCTCTCGAGCCTATCCTTACCAAGTTTAATGAATTTATTGAATTTTGAATGAACGCTAAAAACAGTTTGAATATTAAAAGTTTTAAGTAATCTTTTGATATTTTCCGATATTGATCCATAATAAGGAAAAACTATCTTCTTAACTAGTGTATTATTATTGTTGTTATTACTAATGTTATTTGAAAATTTTCTATTATTAATTTCAATAATTCTTTTATTCACATGTTTGTTAATAAATTCATCCGTATAATTATTAAGTTTTAAGTCCAGTTTTACTAAGTTAAGGTTTTTATTATGAAATTTCTTATCGGAAAGCATCAAAACAGTATCAACTAGATTCTTAACAATTGCAATTTTATGTTGTATTGGATGATTCGAGTAATAGTTTAATAGTCTTCCTGAATAAGTATTCTTTCTGTACCAATCAGTAATAATGTTGTTTTTTTCTGATCTGATCTTTAAATTTAGAAAATTTCGTTATTGCATTCTATTTCATGAGTGAATTATAACTTATCATGAAAGGAATTGAAGGCATCAACAACCTGAGTTACTTTATTAATTGGAGCACATAAAAAGGTGTCATCCACATATCTTTTGTATGAAATAATTGGGAAATCTAAATTATTGATAATATTTTCTTCCTTCACGAGTGCTCTCGGCCGCACGTCTCTCTGCCACTGCAATTCGTGCTTTGTCGATTTTATCAGCGTATTCGTGTGCGTTGTGTCCACAGCTCACCCCGATTGAGATCAAATAAAAGAATAATGATTTTAAACCTTCGTTGAATAGTCCAGCGGCAATATAAGCTGCTAAATTTACAACGATTGCTCCACTCGAGATGATTTTTGGGCTGTTTTTCCAAATAACTAGATTGAAGCTTTCGTTATTATTTTGATTGAAGCCACTGACGCATCTATCAAGTAAAGTTTCTTTACTCTGATCCTTGTATATATTACATATTTACATATTTATAGGTGGTAATTAAAAAAATAGATATTCATTATATCGATGCATATATGTATATACAAATCAGTATACATATATATCAGTCTCATTCAACGCTCATATCTCAGTCAATTTTGTTGGAATCGACTTGATCAGGACATACTCTCAGATACTTATGCTTTAAAAAAATGCAATAAAAGAAAAATCAATTTTTTCAAAGTTGCAAGTGGGGGTAACCCCTTAAAGAATTGAAACTTTTTGATAATAATTGACTTATATGAGATATAAAGTATTTACTTACTATTTTACGGACGGGACAGTAGTGGACAACTATGTTACAACCATTAATTAATTATTTTTCTGCTCGACTATATAATTTGCATGATAGAGATCAGAACATTATAATTGCTTTGATGTTTTGAGAAGTCGTTTGGCCAATAATTTATTTAGATATTTTTAAAAAATCGTCATTTTCAATGATTTATAAAAATGTGAATAACTGCTAAAATAATAAACGCTTTTTAATGATCTTAGGCTTATTTTAAAGGTCATTTGTTACACTATAAGAATTACTAATAAGCATTAACGTGTAATTTTTTTCCTAGAAAATGCAGGCCGTCAAACTTGGACGAAAAAAATTCAAAAAATTTGGAACATTCTTATTAACAGAAATATAATTTTTAAAATTCAAACGTATTTTTTTAATTAAATTTTTTTGAAAAATCTACACCATATGATGTTTTAAATATTTTTTAGAATAGTTTTTAGTAAGAAAAATTGTAACAAATTTTTTGAATTTTTTGGTCCAAGTTTGACGGCCTGCATTTTTTAAGAAAAAAATTACACGTTAATGTCTATAAGTAAGTCTTATAGTGTAACAAATGACCTTTAAAATAAGCCTAAGATTATTAAAAAGCGTACATTATTTTAGAAGTTATTCAAATTTTTGTAAAATATTGAAAATGACGATTTTTTAAAAATATCTAAATTAAATATTGGCCAAATGACTTCTAAAACATCTTGTTCTCTTTAAAATTTTAACATCTTTCAAAAAAAAATAAAAAAATTTTAGGTTCCATACAATTTTTGTTTTAAAATATTTTTCAATCATCTGAAAATGGGTGGTCTCTCAATTTTGACCGGTAGTGTAGAATATGAAGTAGGGGAGACCGGGGCGTAATGGATAACTTTTCACTCTTTGTTGTTTTACTCGGACACTTTTGTCCTAATTGAATGTTTATCTCTCAGAAAAGTTACTCTGGTATCTCAGCTTACTTTTAAGACTACGAACGTCCCGATATGACTCTTGCTTTTTATTCTACAGCAGTTTTTCTGGAGCAATGCAGAGCTCCAAAATACGCCCCTAACCGGGGTGTAATGGATAACTCCCGGGGCGTAATGAATAATGATTGCTAATTATTATCTACAGTTTCCAATTTTATTGTATATTGTAAATTAAGGTTCCTGGGTATTCCGTGAATGCTATTTTTATTCAGCAATACTTCTCCTATTGCTTTTTCAATAATATTCTGTGATATTGGCACTCTCTCAATTTTTTTGTAATTTCTCATTAAAATCGTAGCTTGAAATCTACTGTTTGTAAATTTTAGACCAAAACTTAAAAATTTTGTTAAAAACACCTAAACATACTTAAACTAAGTGACAAGTAACCGCGAAAACAAACCTACACTTCGCCGATATGGTACGTTGCTTTTTATACATAGCGTATTGCATTAGCCAACACGCCCCGGGAAAAAGTAGCCATTACGCCCCGGGGGTGTTCGGCAAATATTTGCCTTTTTTTTAACAATACCGGAAGTGTGAATCAAAAATCTCGAATTGTCCCTTAAAAACAAACGTGTCAAGATCGAAACCTCATTTCAGTTTCTTTTTTAAAGCTATTTTTCAAAAAAATAGAACGAAAAAACGAAAATTTTGAAAAGTTACTTTCGTATGTCAAAAATAGTTTTTCTACTATATTTCTTACAATAATGAATAAATATTAATGAAACTTCCGACAAACTTGCAGTATACCAAGTACAATAACTTGTCTATTGTGCGAAATTATTACAATTTACGGTTTTTAAACAAATTACAATTATTCATTACGCCCCTTAGCCATTACGCCCCGGTCTCCCCTAATTAATGAATTTTAAAATATAAGATTTAGAGATTATAAAAAATTTTCGTTTAGATCTAATCAAAAAGAATATAATATATATTTATTATTGGAGCCAATGTAGGGCAAGTGCCTTGAGGACAGGGACAGTAGGGAACATTTAGTCTACTTTTTAGTCTGTAGATATTAATCAAATATATCAAACAATATTCATTTGCTAGGTAAAAACTTTTTTTTACCAAGGGACAGTTTATTATTATAATAGAGGATAATACGGAATAATTATAATACAGGCTAATTCAGAAGGGAATATACGAGAAGTATCTTCCAAGCTTGCGTGGTCTGAGATATTTTTCTATTTTTATTCAAAGTGTTCTATGTTCACTATTAGTAATAATAAGTAAAATGTAACATTAATTAATTAATAAAAATATTATTGTATTGTTTCATAACTTTTTTAAAGTTGTAAATATATTTTGGGTGAAAATAGGTTTCTAATAAGGACCAGATAGGCTACTGCGGGACAAATAGTATAGGAACCGCACAGGATTTCCCTACAGGGTTCATAATAATAATAATAAGGTGACCTTATCCGAACCTTATAATGCCCGGATTACAATTTCTGCGCGGGAAAATGTATTGCATGTTATATTTGGTAAAGAAGGTCCGTTACTATCATCGTTGAGTTAAGAGAAAAAAATATAGCGTCCGGTTATTTAGCATAAAGTCACATTGGTCCCGAGCATGTGAAATACACACCCACGATCTGTTCATTCTTTCGCTCCACATGAAACAAGGGAGAATGCTGCTGGCATAATGGAGAATGGTTGACTTGACGAATGATTATTGTAAAATGATTTTCCTTTCTATCAAGACTCTGGGTTACATAAAAGTTACACCCAACTCTCTGTCCTAACATAATATATATATATATATATATATATATATATATACATATATACCATTGTTACCTCGATCTAACTGCGGTCTCCATGTGTGCACTTCATCAGAATAAATATATATATTTCTTTTACTTGAAAAATTACTTTTACTCAATATTCACTACTTCCACATTCCAATCGTATTTATTTTCAAGAAATTCTGCGCACCATTTAAACAAAATTTCCGTGTATAAAAAATATTTATTTTTTTTTCTATAAAAATTTTGAGAGAGAAAGGAAGGTAACACCTCATGTCATTATTTTTTATATATAAAATAAAAAGTAAACTGTTTTTCACTTTTCAATGTAGAAAATGAATTTATGTACACTTATTTCTTGTGAAAAAAATTTTAACTATATATTTTCGTAAGATAATTATTCCTCGTTATTTTTAAAAAAATTACTATGATGTAAGAATTATTTCATAATATTTATGATGCATATTTTGCAAAATTTGCATAAAATGTATTATCCAAACTTGCTACTTTTTTGTTAAAAATTAAAATTGAATCTACCTTATGAGTTGAAGAAGGAATAATTTAGTTTGACCCTTTTTACAAATTTAAAAGTTGGATAAAATCAGAAGCTCATAACCTTGAACTCTAAAGTGCAGTTAACTGTAGTTATACCTATGTAGTTCTCGAGCAATGAGGAAGTGATTG
The DNA here is from genome assembly GCA_032872475.1 of Leptopilina myrica (nomen nudum). Lineage (NCBI taxonomy): Eukaryota > Metazoa > Arthropoda > Insecta > Hymenoptera > Figitidae > Leptopilina > Leptopilina myrica (nomen nudum). Next base: position 28,626,167 of record CM065460.1, on the reverse strand, counting down.
CATCTGATTCGCGCCTTTTACTTTGTTTTGTGTTTATAGCACAACCTTTCGCCTATGATCTCTTCTGTGAATAGGATAAAAATTACAAAATGTGCAGTAAAACATGTTATTGTTCTCATTGTCCAACTACGAGAGTTTCTGCTTTTAATGATCGAGCAGCTTCGTCTAGTAGAAAATCTCCTTGTTCTCCAACTGATACCACATCAAGTTACAATTACTACTATTTTTTTCAATAGTAGCAATATAACAGTACCACTGCTACTGTTTTTTATGAATAGCACTAAAATTATTGTTTCTTTTACTTTTTCTTATTTTTCATTGATTTTATAACAACTGGCTTTGCACTCAATACTTAATTTTAAAAAAGTAGCAGACAGTAGCTTTAAAACTTAAAAAGTAGTAAAAAAGAAGCTAATAAAAAATTCAATTTAATGACTATAAACAATCGTTTTCGATGATTCACAAAAAATTTTATTTTACATTTTTCTTCATTTAGAAAAATATGATTATATTTAGAAATAATTTTTAAAAGTAAAATTAAATTTCCACATAATTTGAAATTTAATTTAATCTTTTTAAATTATTTAAGGAAATTGAATTATCTTCAAAAATATTTACATACATTTTTTACAGGAATAATATTTGAACACATGGTTGAACAATATTTAAACGCTTGCTTTGCACAAATTGTGACAAAATTTCTTAAAATAATTGAATTTCTTTCCATGAATTTCTATTTAAAAAAGAACATGAATGTCACATGTCACATATGTTGTACGTGAAGTACGTCACATGTAACGTGTGTCACACATGATGTATGTGAAGTACGTCACATGTAACGTGTGTCACACATGATGTATGTGAAGTACATCTCATGTAACGTGTGTCACACATGATGTATGTGAAATATTTTTGAGTTTTGCCTGTAGTAGTACTACACTGAAAGAAAGGCTTTGGAAAGAACAGACAAACGTGTATGTTTGGTGGTTTTGGTTCGAACTAGCAATCCATATAGGTTATGTTACACATTGGTGTGTTGACGTTGGCATATGTATGTGTAACGCTCCGATCAGTATAGCTGAACTACGTATAATTTATGTCTGTAGCCGGTATCAGGCTATTACCTATTCCTTATGGGAAAACTAGACATAATTCTAGCTGTACCAGCGAATTATTTCTTTCAGTGATAGAAAACAAACTAAATTTTTTTTGAATAAGGAATAATAATACGAAAAAATTCTTTCTTATTGATGCCTTAACAAAAATTGACTTTGATTTTTGTCAATTTAGTTAATATTTATTAGTTAATAATAAATAATGAGGTGTTTACATTTACCATGAGAATTTGAAAACTCAGGGTAAATGTAAACAGAACTTCAACCACATTAAAAAAAAATTTTTAATAAAATAATTTAATAAATTATTGGATCTGTCATTTTGAAATTTAAAAATTCGATTTTAAATTCGTATTCAGCAACCTTAAAAACTTTTTTTTATCAAGTTAATGAATGAAAATCTATTAAAATTTGTTCAATTACGTTACTAATTTTGTAATGGTTGATTGTTTATTTTATATGATACATTATCAGTCAACTGATTGATTTACTACACATCTACGAAGAATTTTTTTCAGTTTTTACATCCCTTAAAATAGTAGTATATCCCAGTGGGCACACTTGTTGAAAAGACGTCCTAAGGATGTATTTTTGCGGACGTCTTTTGGACTTGTACAAAAAGACGTCCTATACATGTTCTATGTCTTAGCCATTAGATGTCTTTAAGATGTCTAAAAGACGTTTTTTTAATTCAACATTTGAAAATAGAAAAATTTTCATGGATAGAAAATATTATTTTCTAAGTTCAACTTGGACTTAGGAATTCATGAATGTGAAATTCATTGGAATTTTTCTAAGTTAAATTCATTTCATTGACAAGAGAGATCGTTAACTTTGTAGAGGTTCATATTTGCCTCGAACGGCTGAGGTGATTAAGTCGCAGTGCTTCAAGCCCAAGGTATCCGAGTTCGATCCCAGCTTCGTAGGAATTTTTTCATTATTGCTCCACATTTTAGAAAAAATAAATTTAATACAATATTACTAAGTTTTAACTTAGAAAATGTTATAAAAGAAATGTCTATTTAAGATCTGAAGAAATGTAAAAAGGCCGTCCAAAAGACGTCTTTTCTTATGTATTTTAGACGTCTTTTGGACCAGACATAGAACGTCTTTTAGTTGTTTTTTTGATGACTCAGAGACATTACCTAGAGAGGTGTATTTTTTTCTAATTTGTAATTTTTTCAATACCGATGCAAATTTAAAACATAATTATTATTGTTTAAGCAAGATTTAAACAAATTATTATTGTGAATTACTAACTATTTACAGAATAGTATACTGAAAAGATGCAGTTTTTTCTAATCATGCAAATTTACCAAACTTTTTTGATATTTCGATTTACATTAAAAATGAAATTATAATTTAAACAAAAATAAAAATAACAATTTATTTAATTATTAATTAACTTTTAATTAGGGTTGGTTAAATTTTCCCTAATTATATTATTTTTCTTTAAAAAAATTTGAATTTTAGTAATTGCCAAAAAAAGAACGAAAATTTCCAAAAAAACAAACTTAGTTATAAATTGTTTAAATAATTGTGAACAACAATTATATTGAATATTAATTGTGTTGCTTTACTTTCTAAAAGTTAATTTCACTTAATTTTGTAAACTCAATAAAGTGGTTTTGCTTTTAATGTCTTCGAAAGTATTTAAATTTGAAATGCTTTCAATATAGGTAATTTATTTTTACATTCTCATCATATGAGAAAGTATTAGTTTTGGTCGAAAATTGACTTTCGCTAATTTTATGAAATCTCGACGTTTTGGGGTCCCCTGAGTCCGAAAAACATGGTCTAAAAAAAGTGTCTGTCTGTATGTCTGTCTTCGTGTCTGTCTGTAGACACAATGGTGTCCCTTACGATAACTCTTGAAAAACTTATTGCATCAACTTGAAACTTTGCATGCACAAAGTTAGTGTTAAAATACAGATCGAGTTCGTTAGCCAGTCATTTTCGTCAAAAACTACGCAAACTACAGTAGTTTCAAAATTTTAAAAATTCAATTTTTTCAAATTTCATTATTTTTAACTTTATATTACTTTAGATTAGACAAATACAAACAACTTTTCTCTACAACATTTTTTCATAGAAAGTCAAATTTCGAAGTTATAGGCTCTTCAATAGTAAAAAAATACTCAAAAATTCTAAAATAACGCTAAAAATCAAAATTTCTCAAAGAGAAAAAAATTATTACATTAATTTCCACATATTCTCACCCCATTGTACTCAAAAAATGCTCACATTAACCAAAAACTAGTAATTTCCGGAAAAACCACCGTATATATATATTTTTTATCATTTTTTTAACAAAAAATCCATATTCCGACTCAATTATCTCCAAAACTATTGCCTATGGGAGCTTGCTACCCGAGACTTTTTTTCTCGTCTTACCATCAGCTACAACTTTGCTGTTGACAACTTTTCACTAAACTTAAAACTTTTCGACTTATTTGCAAAAAACTAATTTTTTTATTACATTCTCATCATATGAGAAAGTATTAGTTTTGGTCGAAAATTGACTTTCGCTAATTTCATGAAATCTCGACGTTTTGGGGTCCCCTGAGTCCGAAAAACATGGTCTAAAAAAAGTGTCTGTCCGTATGACTGTCTTCGTGTCTGTCTGTAGACACAATGGTGTCCCTACGATAACTCTTGAAAAACTTATTGCATCAACTTGCAACTTTGCATGCACAAAGTTAATGTTAAAATACAGATCGAGTTCGTTAGTCAGCCATTTTCGTCGAAAACTATGCAAACTACAGTAGTTTCAAAATTTTGAAAATTCAATTTTTTCAAGTTTCATTATTTTTAACTCTATATTACTTTAGATTAGAAAAATACAAACAACTTTTCTTTTCAACATTTTTTCACAGAAACTTAATTTTCTTTAAGTTTTTGGGTCAGGCCAGCTCAACTGAGTTAAAAAAATTTATTTTATTTTCTAAAATGTTATAACTAAAATATATTCATGAAAGTTTTAACATTTTAGAAAATCAATGAAATTTTTTTAACACAGTTGGGCTGGTCTGACCCTTTCTTACATTTCAATTTTTGGTCTTATCTTGTTGTCAATTTTTTCAAAATCTCTAAGTGAATTTCTTGTTTATGCTCAAAATAACATATTATAACAATATTTGTTAATATATTTAATAAATTATGTATAAAATAATATATTATAATATTCTATAAAATTTAAAAATTTTTTACAAAAATAAATTTTGTCCTTTCTGAAGGACGGTTGCCGTACTGCCGACAAGACGCCGTAATGTGCAAAGGCGCGTCCTGCCGGAAGGCCCTTCCGAAAGTTTAGGCGCTTGGACGTTCTTTTAAAAAAATCATGCAGAAAATTTATCTAATTGTTCATTTTTAAGTCTTCAGTAAATTTAAATTTTTTTTTATAAGAATTATACTATCACATCCACTCTATCCGGATTTACATGTTTTCAATCATTCATTTGATATTATTTACAATAATCACATATATAGGGTGAACGAGACATAATAGCTAAGGGACGTAATGAATAATTGTAATTTATTTAAAAATCGTAAATTGAAATGATTTCGCTCCAAAGACAATTTGATGTACTGCAAGTTTCTACAGAGTTTGATTATTTATTATTCAATCACTGTTGTAAGAAATATAGTAGAAAAACTGTATTTCACATATGAAAGTAACTTTTCAAAATTTTCATTTTTTCGTTCTAATTTTTTTAAAATAACTTTAAAAAATAAACAAAAATCGCTATTTAAGCTTGAAACATTTTTTGAGGGTCAATTTGAGATTTTTGATTCACACTTACTGTATTGATGAAAATTACAAATTATTTCCCAAGTACCCCTAGAGCGGGTTGGCTAATGCAACACGCTATGCATAAATGCAACCTACGATACCGACAAAGTGTACGTTCATTGTAGAAAAAAAGTAAGAGTAATATAGGGACGTTCGCTTTTTTTAAAGAAAGTTGAGATACCAGAGTAACTTTTCTAGGAGATAAACATTTATTTAAAACAAAAATGTCCAAGTAAATCAACAAAGAGTGAAAAGTTAGCCATTACGCTCCGGTCACACTACACAAAAAAATTAATACTAATACTTTAAGAATATTTAAGCTGCTTCTGCAATCATGTTTCTGCTAGAAGAGAGTTAGTATAATTAAAAATAACTTCACAATTTCCATCATCAAGACCAAAAACATACATTTAAATCCACTTAATCTTGCAATCATCAGAAAACAAAAACATGTGATGAGAATGTAATCCTTAAGGTCGTAGTAACTTTAAGAAAAAAAATATTTTATGAAACATATAAAAGGAAACAAGAACACAAATAATGCACAACAACCGCAGACCACTGCGAGCGAAGCGAGTCATTTGCGCGCGAAGCGCGCAACAACACACGGAGCGCGAAGCGCGACGTGCGAAATAATCGCCGGAGCGCGAAGCGCGACGATCAATATTCGCGCGCCCCGAGGCGCGCTGAAACTTGCGAGCCCCCGCGCGAAGCGCGGATGAGAATGTGTCCGCGCTTGCGCGGACAGATTTTTTATTTAATATTTATAACCATGATTAACATATAATTATAAAGTCGTTTTCACAATTTTCATTTGCATGTATTCTGTGACAATTTCTCAATCGAAAAACTAGGATACAACTTTAATTTTTTTTGCATGGAGCTATCCTGATTAAAATTAAAAGTACAATTATTATTTAAACTAATTTTTATATTTATTTTTGTTTAAATTATAATTTTATTTTTAATGTAAATAGATCTATTTACATATCTACATATAAATTTATATTACATATAAATCTATTTATTTATCTATTTGATATGTCGACATATCAAACAAGTTTGGTAAATTTGCATGATTAGAAAAAACTGCATCTTTTAAGTATACTATTCTGTAAATAGTTAGTAATTAACAATAATAATTATGTTTTAAATTTGCATCGGTATTTATGTTAGGTCTGGTAAATTCCAAATTAGAAAAAATACACCTCTCTCGGTACAATATGTAAAAAGTTAGTTATTAACAACAATAATAATAATTTGTTTAAACAAATATAAATTTAAAAAACACACAGTATTTTTACAAATTTATAGCCTGACATTCTCCAAAAAGAAAAATTGAATTCGGTTAAAATTTACGACTTGTAGGTGATTTTAAACATTACTTTGTATGTAGAGTATAGCCGCAAAATGCGCTTTTTATGGTTGCACGGAAGGACAAAAAATTTAATTTCTCCTACAGTTTCAGACACTCCATCGATTTTTTTTTGAAAATACTCGTAAAATATGTGGAAATCGAATCATTGTTATAAAAAATGGTACTTTTCAAAAAATTGTTTATTTAAAAATTATTTTTTAAATAATTTGTTTTAAAAAAAATTTTTCTTAAATTGTCTGTAAACAATAAGCATTCCCTATAGGGAGAAAAAAATGCTGTTGAATCAATGACATATGAGTTTGATTCATTGAATAGTGTCATAACGGGCTGCCAAACGTATATGCTGTTGTTTTGAAAGCACCGATTCTAATGATTCGATAGTATCACTTTCATTGAAACAAAAGCATATTTCTCAAATTGACAGCATACTATGTTAATTTGAAGGTATTCCTTTTGAATCAACGATCAAAATTTTTTAATTTAACAGTATATGCTTTTGAGTCAATGACTATAGTTTTTAAATTTAAAAGCATCATTTTTATGATTCAAAAATTTGTACTTTTAATTTTTTTAGTTGTTGCTATCGATTGAATAACACCATACTGTTAAGTCAATTCTTTTATGTAGTTAAAGATACGAACGATAAATTGAAAAAATGAAATTTTTGTTCACACATTTTTTCTATACTATAATTAATTCTCACACATTTAACACAACACTTCTTATATGAGCGATTCCATCTCAAGTGATCAAGGTGGAGAAAAATTTTTCTCCAATCGTAGCAAAACTTGGGGCTTTTGTAGTACTCATAGATAGTAATTTTTCGTGAAAATATTTTTTTACCTAGTCCAATATTTTCCGAGGGGGAGGGGGTTAAATTTTTGTGTTTTTCAGTACAATGCTTATTTCAATAATTTTTTACTCTTAAACAATTAAACATACAAATTTGACAAAGTACATTTTGGAAAGGTTTTTTCATCCTCTTTCGATTGGAAATAAGCATTTTGAAAAAAAAAATTTTTTTGACCAAAAAAAATCAAAATTAAAAATAAATTTCAATTTTTGAGGGAGATGGTTACAATTTTTTTTTTTTTTTTTTTCAAAATGCTTATTTCCAATCGAAAGAGGATGAAAAAACCTTTCCAAAATGTACTTTGTCAAATTTGTATGTTTAATTGTTTAAGAGTAAAAAATTATTGAAATAAGCATTGTACTGAAAAACACAAAAATTTAACCCCCTCCCCCTCGGAAAATATTGGACTAGGTAAAAAAATATTTTCACGAAAAATTACTATCTATGAGTACTACAAAAGCCCCAAGTTTTGCTACGATTGGAGAAAAATTTTTCTCCACCTTGATCACTTGAGATGGAATCGCTCATATACATCTTTTTTTCAATTTTACACACTAACATACATATCTTTATTATTTTTTTCATTTTTTCCAACGACAAACACACATACATACACATTCAAACACACTTTATATTTTTTTGAGTCTGAAAAATACGCGTTTCCCAATCGGTCACCCATCCATGTAGTAACCGCGACCAAACGTGCTTAACTTTCGTGATGGACGAGAACTGCCGCGCTGCAATGTAATACATTCGCTTTTTACATTGAGCAGTTACTTTGTAGTTAAATACCGTGTGTGAGATTTTTCTCGTAAATAAGGGAATTTATATAGGGAATTTATATTTAACTAGTCCTTAATTCTTTAAAACAATTTAAATAATAGTTTTTTATATAAGAATCTCAAAAACGACAGGTTTAATAAACATATAAATAAGTGTGGATAAGTATTTCAATAAATTTAGCACCTGTCAATGTATCAAATACATAGTGTCCTTATTTTTATAGCATATGCTATAGGCAGTCCGCTATAGCACCACTCATTGAAACGAAAGCATATGCTTTCATTTTCAAAACCGCGCTTCTTTGGAGCAAACAACTTTTCATTTGATTAAAATTTACACGCATTTTCTTCAAATTTATCTATTAGATGCTTCAAATAAATAATGTCAAAGAAGCAATAAATTATTCTGTTGCTATATATAGATGAACTATAGAAACAATTTGTAGAATATCATTAATTTAACAGTACCGTACTTTTAATTTAAACAGTTTCATTTTTTCGTTTTAAGCAATATGATGTTCGATTAATAAATGTGTTATTGAATCAATAACGGGAAATTCAATAGCATGGAGCTATTTGATTCAACAGCACTTTTTTCAGTGTAGAAATGTCATTAAATTTCATTCATTTTCTTTCGAGATATAGGGGAGAGTTACTACGGTCGGGACACCTTTACGGTTGAGCTACCTCTGGTTTCTTAGTTGTAACAAACTGGTGCTATTTGCCATTGCATGTAAATACTTGTTAGTGATGCGTTAATGTCTGTGTGCAAATAAAATCAAAACGACGCGAAACTTACGGTCGGCTCACTATATATCGTGCAGGTTGGGACACATAATTTTACAATTATGGTGCGTTCTGACATCGGAAATTCATCTGTTTAAGGTAGAGATGTGTGAAGAACGTCATTTTACAATGAAAAAAATATATTCATGTTCGAAAAACGTTTATAAAACATTTTAGAAAGTCTCAGTTCACATCTCCTTCGATAACGCATTGTAAACGTTTTGTGTACTGAGAACGTTTTTAGATTAATTTTTATATAAATTTTATATTTCCTTTTTCCATTTTCAAGTGCATTTCAGTATTCTTCTGTAATTTACTGACCATTTATAGTAATATTCCTTCATATCACATTGATTTTCTACAGTGGCCCGACCGTAAAGACCTGGCCAGACCGTAACGACATTTTATTTTTAAATGTTTATAACTTTTCCAATTTTTGTCCAGACATTTTCTGATGTACAGAAGAAACATTCCACTTTAGAAGATCTTTCCAACCATATGTCAGAAAATGTGAAATTCGGCCTATAACGGAAGTTATGGGCACCAGTCAAAAAGTGTCCCGACCGTAGTGACTCTACCCTACCATTTTCAAATTTTCAAAAAAAAATTTAAAAACCTCGTAAATCCAAAATTTTTCAAAATCGAATTTAGACTTTTAACTGGCATGTGTATTCTACTTCATAATCTCGAAGTTTCAACAAAATCAAAGAACTAGGGTACAACTTTGATATTTTAGGCATGAAGCTACCCTTATACTAAATTTTTGCGTCTACAGGGGGTCGATTACGTAATTTCACTTTCACTTTCACACTCACATATTGCCACTTTTACTTTCACTTTCACACTCACATACTTTCACTTTCACACTCACATATTTTCACTTTCACACTCACATATTTCCACTTTTACTTTCACTTTCACCCTCACATATTTTCACTTTTATTTTCACTTTTACACTCACATATTTTCACTTTTACTTTCACTTTCACACTCACATATTTTCACTTTACCTTTCACACTCATATATTTTCACTTTAACTTTCACTTTCACACTCACATATTTTCACTTTCACACTCATAGGTTTTCACTTTTACTTTCACACTCACAGGATTTCACTTTCACAGATTTTCACTTTTTCTTTTTCTTTCTCATTCCACAGATTTTAACATTTATGTTTACTTTTACTTTCACTTTAACAGTCACAGATTTTTACTTTCACTTTTACTTTAACACACAGATATTCACTTTTACTTTTACACTAACAGATTTTTACTTTCACTTTCACACTCACATATTTTCACTTTCACGCTTATAGGTTTTCACTTTCACACTCACAGGTTTTCACTTTCACAGATTTTCACTTTTACTTTTACTTTCCCATTCACAGATTTTCAATTTAACTTTTACTTTCACATTTACGTTCACTTTTACTTTAAATTTCACTTTCACTTTAACACTCACAGATTTTTACTTTCCCTTTTACTTTAACACACAGATTTTCACTTTTACTTTAACTTTTACCAATTTTCACTTACACATTCACAGATTCTCACTTTTACTTCCACAGATTTTTACTTCCACTTTTATTTTCATAGATTTTTATTTTCACTTTTACTTTGATTGATTTTTATTGTCACTTGAACTCTTACTGTGACAGATTTTTATTGTACATTTTCCTTTGACAATTTTTTTTCCATCTTTTCACATTCACTCTGACATTATTCTATTTTTAGTTTTATTTGGACAGACATTTATTTTAATTTTATTGTCTTATTAAGGGGTATTATTACCCAGGCGCACTGAAAAATGAACTTTTTGGGGGGAATTTTTTTCTTGGAAGCTATTCTATGAATCAAAATAAAATTCTGAGGCTTTATTATACACGTTTTGAGGTATAGAAAAAAATGTTTATTTGCAACTTTTAATACAAAATAGGGTCTTGACTAATGATAAACTGAAAATGAGTTTTTTTAGAGAAGCGAATCTGCGTACAACATAACATTCTCCAAGCAGCATTAAGAGAAAAAAACGAAATTTGTCGTTCAGGGGGTGTGACACCTTTTAGGTGTGTCTGTTTTTCTGCAGAGCAAATCGGTTGACAAAATTCGGGCTAGATCGTTTAATCTAAATCAGAAATTCAAAGTTTTCCTGAATCTGTGAAAGATTTAGCTTTAGAGTACGTAGGATATTTTAAAAATATTAATCTTTGTGTATTTGACAGCTATTTGAAGAAAATAGTCGATTTTTAGGGCGAACGTTTTTTAAAAAATTTATTGCCAAAAAAGCAAACCAAAAAAAAATCCACTACGTACTCCAAAGCATTAGTAAATGCTTTAGGCATCTTTGATGCCTGCACGATATAAGAGACTTTTCTATATTAATGTTTCCTTCATTTCCATTCTTTCGAGCAGTTTAAAGCTGTTTTCAATACTGTTGATCAGTATTCTTGAAAAAATAGTCGATAGCGCTTAAGGACCTTTCTGAATTAAAAAACTATAGAGAATAATTTAAAATAATTAATTATAATTAGGATTTTCTGTTAGACAAAGTGAAAATATTCAATGATCACATAAGTCAAAAAGTAAATATTTATTTATTTAAACTGTGAAAACTTATATTGATTTATAATTGAAAAAACTTTCAAACGAATAGATTAATAGAAATAAAATTTATGACGATCGAAACATTACATTCGTCAAAGTTTGAAGTTGTTCTTGCAGGTTTGATAGAATAATGTTTCTCTTTTCCTCTGTTTGCAGTTGAGATTCTTTTAAAGCAATAATTTTATTCAATTTTTGAATTTTAATCTCTTGATATGGCGAAAGTCAATTATTTTTCCGCATTAGGATATCTGTAATTAAAAAAATTACACTGGTTTACAGTGAAATTGCCAATCGAACAAAACATTTTTTTTCGATTAGTAGGTGTTTTCTCTGTAAGAAAATCATAGTTTTAATTTTTTTCCCTCGTGTAGTTTTTTTGTAACTTCAAATTTTGTATTTTTGAGGAGCGACGGCACTTAAATTTACCTGTAGGAAAATCAACTCGTCCAAAAATGATGAATAGGAAGTCGTTGGAAAGGTTATTAAATTATCTTTTAATCCATAGGGGAGTGCTGTTAGGGTTGGACAGGTGTTAGGGTTGAGCCATCGCGTTTATTTTGTGTTATCACACTAGCGCCATCTGTTTTTGTACTTAAATTCTTGCTACTAATGCCAGTCAACTTTTCACATGAGTTTCAGTGAAGTATACGAACGTATAGTTTTGTTTTTTGCGAGTCATTGTTATACGCTCAACAGAAACTTTTTTGTGATGTCAAAAAAAGAGAAGTAAATGTAGAAGAAATATGCCAAAGACAAAGTAAATTTATTGAAATTGTTTATTAAGATGTTATACAAAAATGTGAAAAGAAATTTGGGGTTTTGTGTGACGCGTTTGTGTTCTGTGTGGTATGTCGCAAAACGACGCGTGAGTTAGCGTTGAGCCAGGCGGTGTCGTCAGGGTTGAGCCGCCCAAAATATTGCAATTACGAAGCGTACTTGCAACAGAAATTCATTTTTTTGACTTAAGGAGGTGTCAAAAACTTTATTTCTAACGAAAAAAGAGGGAAAAATTTTTTTCTATAATCTTTTTTTATTGTTTTAATTTAAAAATGTTTGATTTCATTCTTAAGAAATAAAATATCTAATCTTATGCAAAAATGCACAATATGGGATTTGATTTTAATTTCATGGTTCATTTCCTCATTTCCAAGTGTCATTCTATTATTTGAAGGACATTTTTAACCATTTACCTAAATATTTCATTGATTCTCTACAGTGGCTCAACCCTTACACCCATGTTCAACCCTTACAACATTATTTTTTTTAAAAATTGCTTATAACTTTGAAACTTTTGGCCGAATTTTTTTGCAATGTACAGCAAAAACATTGCATTTGAGTTGATCTTTCCAACAATATGCGCGAAAACGTAAAATTTGCACTGCAGAGGAAGTTATGAAGAAAATTCAAAACTATGTCCAACCCTGACAGCACTCCCCTATATTACTCGTTGATGACGAGTCTGATGTCAGATTTTAAAAATTAAAAATGGTGGCTTCAATAGAGAGGACGAGTCTTAGCTCTCTGATTAGGTCTCTGATTACAAATTAGATTTCATATTTTGAAAATTCAAAGAGGTGGATTCAGTCTGTGCGAACATATTTTAAAAGTTTAAAGATAAACTCATGAAAATTAATACTTTAGGGTTTCTGGGGTCTCTAATTCCTATATCAACTTCGGTTTTAAAATATTAAATTGATGTTATGTTGATGGAAAATAAAAACCTTACTCTAATTGAAATAAACTATCTTAATTTTCATTTTCAATAAATTTCTATAACTTTTTAACTGCAATACATTTTAAATCTCATTTGAAAATAAAGACACTAAATACATCAGGGAGGGGGTTGAAGAATGTAAAAGAGCTCGAAAACATTTAAAAAAATAATTTTAATTTATTATTTAAAAACTTTTGTTTTTTAAATGTACCTTGCTAAGTTAATTACATATATTTAAAATGTTTTGCAGTTAAAAAGTTATAGAAATTTATTGAAAAATCAAGATATGCGTAAACATCTTTTTGTTTTTGTGAAAAATTAAGTTCCAAAGACACCAGAGCTTCAAACTTCTTAAAACTTGCCAATGTAATGATTAAAATCTTTTCATTTCCGTAAAGAATTAAATTTAATTAAAGAAAAAGCAAAGGGCTTTAGTTTGTATTTATTTACAGCTTTTAAAATTAATTTTTAGTAAGGTAAAGCGTGTTTCCGTTTAGAAGATATTTTTTATGTATTTTTATGTGATATTTTTATTATGTAGATATGAAGATAATAATTATGGTAATACTTAATTTTCATTACCATTTTCGTATTTGGAATATCAACATACGTAAGTATAATATGTATTTATTGTAAACTAAAAGTTTGTTTGAAATATTTCTAGAAATGTTTAATATTTTTTGTAGGAAATATAAAAAAAAGTTAATTTAATGGGTTTCTTTTACTGTCTTTCCGATAAAAATGAACTAGCTGACAATCTTTTCTATCAATTTCGTAATCAGCGCACCAAAATACATTAATTACTTAAGTTGCTCTAGTTACGTAAGTCAGGGGAAACAATTTTTTTGTGGTTGTCACTAAATAATTATGTTATTTAATCTTTTGTTTTGAGTCGACACGAAACTAAATACACTTTATTAGTTTAGTTTCCTGTCGACTTGAAACTAAAGTCACTTTGTTAATTTAGTTTTGTGCCATCTAAAAAACTAAACTTTTGAGACGGTCCCTGATTTTAAGTAACAGTAACACTAGAATTGATTATTTTAATCTATTTTGATAAAAATTTGGGAGTAATAAGAATTTTAATAAACTATTGTTTCATTATATAAAATACAAATTTGAACATTTTTCTTTATAACAATAAAAATTAAAAACATAATTTAAAACTATTTCATATAGATGATTCTTTTATTTTATACAACTATTGTTTGTTAATTTGAATCTTTCTTTGCCGTTGATGTGTTACGAAATGTCGTTTAGAGTCTTTTCTGGGGGAACAACCAATGAGAAAAGGCGGTGTGCTTGTGTTGATAAATTAGTTATGTCTGAGAATGTAAGTGTTCTGAATTTTCAGAAACGTACCTAATTAAAAAATTAATCCATTTGTATATAAAAATAAATTATATTTAAAAATAATATTTAATACCTAAAAATCTGTTTTTTTTATAAAGTGGAAGTGTATTTGCAATTTATTACTATTTAAACATAGGTACATTTGATTATTAAATACTTTTATCAAATCTACATAACTTATGTAAACATAATCTCAAAATCAAACTAATTTCCGGCCCTGTATATAAGTTTTACTGAACATTGTACCTTACGTTTTACTGAACTTTCAATAAAACTGAGTATAGTGTACACTTACCCTACGTTTTACCGAACTGTAAGTGAACGGCTAATACATGTACCGTAAGCTTTATGCTTTTTACATTATTTTTCAATGCAATTGCTTTTACAGTCCTGTTCTTTAAAAATTACAGTTTTTACACTTCATCCCAGTTTCAGAAATAATTTTTCTCCGTGCATTTATATTTCTTATTGAATCATACTCTACTTCCAAGATTACAGAAACGTCCATTGTCTCCCAAAATTTCTTCTAAATATATCTTCTAGATCGTATTGTTTAATTGTAAAAGCGAACTGCATGTAGGACTTTTCATTGTTCACAAACTTTTAAGACTTTTAATCTGAAATATCTAGTTTAATCGACTTTCCTGGAAAATTGAATTGTGGTTTTTATTATATTTATAAAGTAAAATGTATGACAGGCGTAATGTAAGTAATGTACCAAAACATTCATCTTTAGTAATTTGATACCACCCCATTTTGCACCTCCTCAGAAAATGGGATATAAGTTCTTTCAAAAAATTTTTTCTCCGCTATTATCATAATTTCCTCAAACCTAAGAGTACAAAGAAGAATTCTGATGATAAGTTGAATCGATTTATTCGTTTGGTTCTCTGTAAACAGCCAATTACAAAAAGGTACCCCATTTTGCCCCACTCTCCCCTACTGTGTAAGTAAAATTATAGTTGTAGTACCGGTCAGAAATACGAAACAAATTTTATAAAAAGTAATATTTTACAGAACTGTTTTTTTTGTTAAGACAATATGTTTTCAAAATGTATTAAATAATCTTGAATTAATTTCAATGCTTTTGAATACTTAAAATAATTTTTGAATTAGTTAATAGTGGTCTAAAAAATTCATTTGAGTTACACTGAAAAATGTATTTTAAAATACTTTATTACAAATTAAATATGAAAGAAGCTATCCATTATCCAAATCAATCTCTCAAAATAAATCTCTTAAAACAAGATCTTAATTTCATATGTATCCCCTGGCAAAAGTGATTTACCATATGTCTCCCCACGTGGGTATACATTTGGGATACATTTGAGAAATATTTGGTAAACGGCTTTATAAGTCTGTTAATAGACAGAATTTGATGAAAAAAATTATTGGAAATTGAAAAGGAACAATCAGGGTGAAATTGATATATTTTTTAGGATAAATTAATGTTAAATTAATGAGAAATTAATGTTTAAAGTAAGAAATGTCAGTTTTAGTGTTTTTTTTCTATAAGTGAATAGATTTAAACAAAATGGAGAAAAATAGTTAAATTTGAAAAATAAAACATATAATTTCAACCTTCAACAGAAATAATGGATGTTTTAGACCAAATAAAATAAAGTTTAAACTCCTCCTTCATTAGGAGAGCTATTTTTTTATTTGTTGATCAAGATACACAAAATGGAAAAAAATTATATTAAAATAAACATATATAGTTCCAACCCCCCAAAAGAAAAAATGGATATTTTAGACCAATAAAAAAATAAACAAACTCCTCCTAATTTTATTTCAATTTTTCTATTAGTGAATAGATTTAAACAAAATGGAGAAAAATAGTTAAATTTGAAAAATAAAACATATAATTCAAACCCCCAAAAGAAATAATGGATGTTTTAGACCAATAAAAATAAAGTTTAAACTCCTCCTTCATTAAGAAAACTATTTTTTTATTTGTTGGTCAAGTTACACAAGAAGGAAAAAAAATTATATTTAAAAAAAACATATATAGTTCCAACCTCCCAAAAGAAAAAATGGATATTTTAGACCATTAAAAAAACAAATCCTCCTACTTTTAAATTCAATTTTTCTATTAGTGAATAGATTTAAACAAAATGGAGAAAAATAGTTAAATTTGAAAAATAAAACACATAATTCCAACCCCCAAAAGAAATAATGGATGTTTTAGAACAATAAAAATAAAGTTTAAGCTCCTCCTTCATTAAGAACTTATTTTTTATTTGTTGGTCAAGTTACTCAAAATGGAAAAAATTAATATTAAAAAAAACATTTATAGTTCCAATCCCCCAAAAGAAAAAATGAATGACTTAGACCAATAAAAATGAAGTTGAAAATCCTCCTTCATAAAGAGAGCTTTTTATTGTTGGTTAAACTACACAAAATGGAGAAAAATAGTTAAATTTGAAAAATAAAACATATAATTTCAATCCTCAAAAGAAATAAAGGATGTTTTAGACCAATAAAAGTAAAGTTTAAACTTCTCCATCATTAAGAAAGCTATTTTTTTATTGGTTGGTCAAGTTACACTAAATGGAAAAAAATTTATATTTAAAAAAAACATATATAGTTTTAATCCCCCAAAAGAAAAAATGGATATTTTAGACCAATAAAAAAATAAACAAACTCCTCTTATTTTTAAATTCAATTTTTCTATTAGTTGGCAGATTTCAACAAAATGAAGAAAAAAAGTTAAATTTGAAAAATAAAACATATATGTTTTTTTAATATAATTTTTTTTCCATTTTGTGTATCTTGACCAACAAATAAAAAAATAGCTTTCTTAAGGAAGGAGGAGTTTAAACTTTATTTTTATTGGTCTAAAACATCCATTATTTCTGTTGATGGTTGAAATTATATGTTTTGTTTTTCAAATATAATTTATTTTTTCATTTTAAGTGCTTGAAGCCAATAGCTGAAGCGATAGTCAGCTTACAAGGTGATAAAAACATGTATTATGGTGCTTTACTTCCAGAACTGTTACGGATTCTTTTAAATTTGAAAACTGAAAATCTGAAATATTGTAAAGTATTGGTTAATGTAATTGAAAAAAGTTTTAATAGACGTTTCGACAAATTTTTAAAAATGGAGCCTTCAGCAAACGATGCAGTTCTATCTGCAGTTTTGCATCCATTTTTTAAATTGAAGTGGGTACCAAAAGAAAAAAAAGATGCAGTAAAAGAATTATTTTTAATGGAAGTACGTAAAGTAAAAAAGGAAAGTCAAAGCTATGTTGTTGATCAAACGAAATTAAAGCAAAAAGGACACGACGAGTCTTACTATCTGTTTCAAACTGATTCGGACAGCTCAGCAAATAGCAGTGGTACAGCTCACAATTCGTGTGACCTCGAAACATTGCAATACCTTCAAGACTCAAATACCTCATTAACATCTTTAAACTCTTATCCAACGATCAAGAAACTGTTTTTAAAAACGAATACTTCTCTTCCAAGTTCCGCACCTGTAGAAAGACTTTTCTCGTTTGGAGGCATGATTATGAGGCCCCATCGAAGAAAATGAGTGATCGGTTAATGGAACAATTAACACTTTTAAAGTCTTTTAAATTTTAAGCTCTTGTACATTCTATATTTCCAATCATTAGGTTACATTGTTATCACTATCAGAATCAAAAGAAAAGTATTAAAGTACATTTAAAAAAAGCATTTTATTTTGAAAAACCATTTTGAAAATACCTATTTTCCATTTGAAATGATTTTTCAACAAGTATTTTACATTTTACATTTTAAATACTATTTAAGAGACCATTAGGAATTTTGCATTTCCAATAGTTTTTGAAACCCATTTTTAACATCTCTGCTACCGACAATAGAAAGGTTATGGGTTCGTATCCCACCATGCTACCTTTTTTCGGAGTTCTTTGATAATTTATTAATTAATTTTGAAAAAAATGATTTTTTCAGAAAAAGCAGATTTATGTATTAGAATTGAAGAATGATAAATTCATTCCCTTTAAGGGGACATTACGGTGTGCATGATTTCTCCGAAACGGCTAAAGCGATCAGCTTGAAATTTACAGGGTTGCTTTATAGATATATAATAGCTAGTTCGCGAATGAATGAATTTTCATTTGTACCAAAATTTATATTTTTCGGTCAAAAAACCAGTTTTTAAAAACCTAAAGATTCGAATTTTGGTGGAAAAAATCGTCACTTGACTTCACAGGGTTAATTTATATGTTGTATATTTTAGTATATATTTAAGGAGTTTTTGGAAACTTCCTGGTAACTTCCAGGAAGTTTCCAGGAAGTTTGTATGGGAAGCTTCCAGGAAGTTACAAGGAAGTTTCCATGGGACGCTTCTAACCTGCGGACATTATTGTATTTCCTGGAAATTCCCAGAAAGTTACCAATGGTATCTTCCGAAGGTTGTCACAGAAAGTTTCCTGGAAGTTTTTGTGCTATGTGGGACATGCATAACTTTGAGACGGTGTTCGCAAATTTGTCAAGATAATTACCATGCTTGGGAACTCCAAAACACATTAGATTTTCTTTTAGTAAATCTGTTTTCTATTTCAGCCAAACAATCACGTGCAATAATCCATAACTGATGCAATATTATCAATCTCACTAGAAAGTGAAACTGAGTCTTCGGACATTTGGGATTTAAGGGAGATAACAGATCTTCCAAAAATTCTCCCTATACCAGAGACAATCAGTGGTGAAATAGAAGGGTCAGCAGCAGACAACAAAGGGGAAGCGGGTCTACAACATTTTGTAAAAGCATCACCCGGAAATGGACCACAAGATTTCGAGCACGATTTATGAAAACTTGCATTGCACACAGTACAAGAAACACCACCAGCAACTCCCTTTTTACAACCAAAACATGTCTTGTCACTCGCGTCACAGTTTTTATCTCTTGACAAAATATTGTCAGTCATAATGGCTAAATTAAGGTTATGTTTATGACACAAACTCAAACAAGTTGTTCATTTCATGACCATTTAGCTTCCTCAATATATATTATTATATATAATTTTAAAAGTTAAATAATTATAATAGTTTATTAAATATAATTAATAAACCGGGTAAACTACCCTGAATAAATATTAATTATTTAATTTTTTATTATAGAATAATTATTTTAAAGTGTTATGATAAAATGTCAAAAAATACAAAATTTTAATTTTTTGTGAAAAATTATAATATTTATTAATTCCATAAATTTTCATGAAATATATACTTTATATACATGAATCGATTCGTTTTCATGCCAGGAATATAATGCTGAGAAAAATTAATAAAAATTTTAATAAATAAAGAAGTTATTTCAAGAAATAAAAAAATTCATTTTTTTCGAAAATTAAAAAATTGCTAAAAAATTTTTATTTTTAGATATTTTTGAAAATCCTTCTGTCTGATTCAAGATATTCGTGACCGTAATACACCTACAAAATTTTATCAAAATCCATCAAGATGTATAAGAGAAAATTTGTCCACAAGAATCGGTGACATACACACACACACACATACATACACACATACATCCGGACATTTGTTCCTCTCGACGAATTATATATACTACACTTGAAAATTTGTAAAAATAATTGATTTTAAAAAATTCGGAAATCGACATCATTATAAGGCTTCCTTTATGAGGAAGCAAAATTAAGGGACCAAATACCATTCATAAATAAAGAATAGAAAATCCTTACGATTAATAATCAATAGTTAGAGTAGGGTCAGTTGGGGTAAATCGGAACAGATTTGCTATGTTTTACCTACACATGCGTCGCCAATTGGAACGCCATGCCGCTGAAGTGGTTAAATCGGAAAACTTTCGGTTTTTTTGTGTTTTGAGTTGTTATTTCACTTGCGTGGAACAATTTTATGGAGTAGTAAAAAATATGGTTATCATTGAATCGTAATAATTAACTGTTCCTGTTTACCTCTAAATTTTTAAACTTTGCTGAAATTTAGGGGTAAATAGGAACAGTTGATTATTTCTTACGAAACTTGAAAAAAATCAATTTCAAGTCTGGAAATGTTAAGAGATATAAAGGTTTCAATAACTTGAAAAAATTTTAGCAGATTGGTTTAACATAACTCTCGGTCTC
The DNA here is from genome assembly GCA_032872475.1 of Leptopilina myrica (nomen nudum). Taxonomy (NCBI): domain Eukaryota; kingdom Metazoa; phylum Arthropoda; class Insecta; order Hymenoptera; family Figitidae; genus Leptopilina; species Leptopilina myrica (nomen nudum). Next base: position 28,605,695 of record CM065460.1, on the reverse strand, counting down.
TCTTAAACTCTCTCATTCTCTCTTATTCTCTCTCAATCTCTCTCATTCTCTCTTATACTCTATCATTCTCTCTTATTATCTCTTGTATCATTACACTTGCCGGTTTTATAGTCACAAATTCTAATAAAATCTGAAATGTTACAGTACACTTTGTGCTATGTAACGACCTAGCGTCTATTTGCAATAAAGTACCTATATTACAATTCTGTACTTGTTAAATACTATGTACCGATGCGATTATACATGAATACTATTTTCAATGCATTTTTATAATGCTAGAAATAGTGTTGTAGTTTGATAAAAATAATTTTTTCATTTATATTATCAGAAATATTATTGAAATTTCTGCTGTTCCGATTTACCCCGATTTTCAGTAAATAGAAACAGTCTCCTATTTTTAAGAAAAATTTTCAAAATGAAAAAATCAAAGTTGTTTTTTGTTGTAGTATTAATAAGAGATAATTATACATTTTTATATGAATTTTTAGCTTATTTTTTTAAAATGCGAATCAAAAAAGTGTAAGGGTGTCTTCTTTGATTTTCAATTTTTTATGCAACAGGAAATATTTTTGTATATACTGCTGCTAATTGACAAACTGAAAATGGGAAAATACTTAGAACCTGTTGGGGGTGATCGAAGGTACAAGGTTTAAGGCCATATTTATTTTAAAAAATTTTTATTTATCTAAAATAACTACTGTTCCGATTTACCCCTTGTTTCTATTTAGCCCAACTAACCCTAAATTATAACAGGAGATATTAAAAGAAAGCACTTAAAAAGAATTTTACATTACGGACAGGATTATAGTCTTATACTGCCCTTATAGATACTTCTTTATACCTAAAGGTGAAAAAATTAGTTAAATTTGTAATAGATTTTGCCGTATCATCAAAGGCATTATTAGGACCCTTTTTACTTGCAGCTTTAACAATAAATCAAATCTGACATAAAGTAAGGGCCATTATCTGGCCGTTTATGACATGTAGATAAAAGAAAAATGTAAAATTACATATAGATTTCGACGTAATGTAACAGACGTTTTTGGGCCTCTTTTTACCCGTAGGTCAAAACTGCCTTTAAAATTGACCTAAATTTTAAGGGTAGCAGAAATTGTTTGTCGAATTTTGACGTTTAGGTCAAAACTAACCTCAAAATTGACCTAAATTTTGAGGCGACTAACTACAGGTCAACTCTTGACCTGTAAGTCAAAAAATCTTGAAACAGAAGCGGCGTCAGCGGCAACATCTTTTTGTAATGTAGAGAGATATAGAAAAAAACACGCCCAATAAGAAATGAGGAATTAATAAGAATTTGAAATGTTTAATTCTTTTGAATTCCGTTTTGACCAATTCTCTTCCTCTTTATTTGGAGAAGCCAAAAAGATGCTAAGTTTAATTCTTTTCAATACTCCTTAAATATTTTAAGCAGAAAAAAATTTGTCGATCCGAAGATTTGAACCCCTAAATTTCTTTGTCAGAGACAATTAGCTTGTTCGCTCAGCTGTTTTAATCTTTTTTTGGAAAAAGTTAATAAATTTTCAATTCTTCTCAATTCCTTACGTCTTACTGAGTACATATATGGGTGATTTTCCGCAAACTGTGATATTTATGTCCTTATCGAGTTTTAACCACTTCAGCGGCATGGCGTAAACAAATTAAGCTTACCAAACCAAATGTTATTTATTATTTGAGATTATGAATCTTAAATGGATTTTCAAAAATTCATATAGGTGGATTCAAAATTGGGAACTATTTTGGGTTATAAAATCCATATATTTGACTTTTTAAAATAATAATATTAAACCATTTTTCAAAGCCCTCAAACTTGCTGTTTCTAAAAAGTAAAAAAAAACATTTTTTCGTAAATTTAATGTAAAATCCACAAAAATCAATATATTTTGTCCGGTCTTTTCTCTTTTTCTTCAGAAACGTTCAAAGAATGAAACCTATTTGTTTAATTTAAAAAAATTTCATTTTTAATGTTAATCAGCAAAATTGCGGCCAATTGAATAAAAACTCTCTTCAAATTTTCTTTATAAAATTAATATGGAAGCAGATAAATACAAAAACAAATGATGTAAATATCAACTTTCTAAATTTATAAGCCTAGGCTTGGTAGCCTTTTAAACAAAGCGAAAAGCGTCCTGCCGGTAGGACCGGGTTCCATCATTTTGTGACTAAAAATTATATGAATTTTTGGAAAATTCAACTTCTTTAAGCTACCCTGCTCTTCGGTTTGAACTTACAAGCTCGACATTTCCATGCGCTGAAAGCTTATTTCATCACCTTTCCAACGATATATATATTACTTTTTGATTATATCAATCCATGTTAGTTTTATTTAGCGATTTCGGACGGACTCACTTGAGTCTTTTTAGTCCTGCTGGAAGGACGTTGGACGTTCTATCATTAAGAAGTGAATAAATTTCAAATAAAAGTGCGAATTTTTGGTTTTAATTATGTTTAATTCTATAAATTCAAATACAATATATACTTTATATATACCAATCGATCCGTTTTAATGCAACGAATAAGATTATTGAAAAAAATGAGTAAAATTTTATTGTACTGGAATATAATTTTGATGAAAGAACTAAATTTTTGATAAAAAAAGGTAATTTTTCTGCTTTAATTGTTATTAACTCTATAAACTCTCATACAATTTATACTTTATATATACCAATCGATTCGTTTTGATGCAAAGAATAAGATTTTATTAAATATTAACTTCAATATTCAATTAAAACAGATTTTTTTTGAAAAAAGTAAAAAAAAAATTTTTTTTAGATTTTTAATGTCCATCAATCTATTTCGAGATATATTTATGATAAATATGCCTAGCAATTTTCAGCCGAATTCGTTAAAACCTCTTCGAGTTATCGTGTTTACAAAAAACGGGATCCACGCACACACACACACTCACACATACATACACACACACACACGGACAATTGTTCAGTGTTTTAAATAGCATAGTCCTATATAGAAGAAAATTTATTTGAAGGATTTTTAAAAATTTTATAAATTAAACGACTACAAAGCTGCCTCACGAGGAAGCTAAAATAATGTTTTCTAGGCCTATTCATCTTCATTTATCTCAAATAATAAGAATATTTTATTTTGGGAAGTTTAACTTGACTACAGACTTTTAAAATCGAGTTCAAGTAGGAACGCCATTTTCGCACTTTTTGCCGCTTCTGACACTTACTCATGGAACGCCAATTGGAACGCCATGCCGCCGAAGTGGTTAACTGCACATTAAAGAATTAACTATCTGCTTCATATAAATTATATTTGGGACTCACTATTCTAAGTGGACCCACAAAAAAGTTGTTTTCCTTTACCCGTATCGATGTAATGACATGAAACACTCCTATAATGTCACTACTGTGGCACGTCTCCTACCCAGCATTTATAACTTTTCATCTGTTTTTAGAAAACAATTAATTATTGAAAAAGTAGAAATCTGCTAGTACACAGAGAAAAATTCTTTTTTAATGATTACAATAGTCTACAGTACAGCTCGGATATGTGACCACTTTTTGTGATAATTACTATAGCTGTTGTAAGGAGTACAAATTAAAAGGTATCCCTTACAACAGCTGTAGTAATCGTTCCTACTCAATTCTTAACATATTACATAGTTTTCGTAATCATTGCAAAAAGTGGTCACATATCCGAGCTGTACTGTAGACTATTGTAATCATTAAAAAAGAATTTTTCTCCGTGTATAATCTTGAATATGATTAGACTCACTACATTTATACGTATTATTTCATATTATATTGTTTATTATTTGTTAACAAAACGTTTTCAAACTTTGTCTCTAAATTTTTGAGATTTTTACAATTACGATCTTTTTGACTTTGCATATTCACAATATTAAAAATAATACTACAACAACAAGTACTTGTGCATCAAAAGAACATAACAAATAAATGTAAATAAAATAATAAATGTTTTAATGACATATTAAAGCAATATCCTTTAGTAAAGTGGAAAATTGTCGTTGGCACAAATTATGGCGTCACTACCGTAGTCCCAGAGAGCACGTAACCTTGCAGCAATATTGCTGCAAGGTTACATGCTCTCTGTGGTATTCTGTTCTCAGAAGTAAGAATTTTTTTATATGAAAGTTATTCTTTCCTGAGATAGACATAGTTAGCAACATTGAAAATCATTTCGGAAACTTTTTGAAAATAAAATGGTTATGAGTAGGTAGTGATGCACGTCGAACCGATAAATGCTCGACATCGATCGACAATTCTTGGTTCGTACGCACTTCAAAGTGTCGAGATTTATGATTTTTAATTGTTTTTAATCGTCTCGGTTCGTTCGAAAAAAATCGGCTGTAAATGTCTTGAGTGACAATGTGTTTACAAATTATTAAATTTATTTTCATTAATTAGAAAAATATAATACTTGAGAATATCTGAATTTTCACATGTCTGAAGACGAACATTGAAGAAGAAATTCGTCTGTAAATAAAAAAGCAAAAAAATAACAATCAGTCAAGATTAATTAAAAATAACTTTTTTTAATTATATGAGGTTAAAAAATCAATAATATTTTTGATAAATAATTTATTTATTTAAAAATAAATTTAAAAAAACGAATAGTTAAAAAAAATAATTTAATAAGTAACTGTACAATAAACAATTTTTTACTAATATTTATTTTGTACTGAATTATTAGATTAAAATTAAATCATTATTGTACAGTACTGGAAAGGAAAATCAAAATCTATCATTTAAGTAAAAAAAATTTATTAGTTGACAGATTTGTTCATATTTAAAACAACTTTACAAACACAGAAACAATTTTTTTTAATTAAAAAAAGTAAAAATAAAATGCATGTTATTATTATTTAATGAATCGTGGAATGGACTTTCTTCAATCAATGTAGAAAGTTTTTATTTATTTATTTTTTATTTTTTAATTTGAAAAAATGTAACAATTAATAAAATTCTAAAAATTAAAAATTTCTAATTTATTAAAAAAGTAATAATGATATATTATATATTTACTATAGGTTTTTGTTCAAGGAACGTGCAATGAAAAAATCGTAGATTTAATTGCGAAGAAATATTTGCCATTTTCTTTTCTCTCTGACTCTGATACACAAGGACTATTTCATTACTTAAATCCGAATGTACCCTTGAGAAACGAACTTCGAAATTTGACTGCGAAGAGATATGCGGAAATGAAAAAAGCGTTTTTACAACTCTACGTAAAAATGGTGGCAGAAAAATCAATCATTATATCCGAGTCTAGCTAAAATAACTCGCGATTTGTTCAATGTACAGGCAACATCGATTTATGCTGAAAGACTTCAAAAAATGGGATCACGTTGCTTATGGAAGACCCCTCACTTATTTTAAAGTTTACTATTAATTGTCTGGATTAAATATTAAAAGCTGCTTTATTGTATAAATAAAATGTATTTAAAATTTTTTCTGTTGTATGTTATTTATTAAAAGAAATATATAAAATTAAACGTAATAAAAATTCATTAATTATTTTTAATATTTTTTAAACAATAGTAATTTAAAATTAATGCAAAATTTACATTCAAACTATTGCAATGTCCAGATTTGGAAATTTTTTGTTACTAAAATTTACTTTTAATTATGTGAAAATGAAAAAATTAGTTACTTATTTACAATAATAGTATAATATAAAATAATTTATTTTGTAAAATGTATTTTTTTTGTTTTAACCTATTCAAATTACAAGTATTAACCTTTAAATATTAAAAAACTTTTAAACCATGAATTCATTTACTTCAAGAGTAACATTTACTCTTTAATAAATCTTTAATATTAACTACAAATTTATTGATTTTTTTATCATTTATTATTTATCAAAATAAAAATTTTCTAATAATTTTATGCAGTCAAATGACAGTTTCGACATATACTTCATTTGATCGACAGTTTGTCGAGATTGTCGATCCGATGACGATCCGAACGATAATAATGTTTAAAAAGACGATCATTTTTATCGAAATCGTTTTTTCCCGATCGTCTCGTCCGACGTGCATCACTATGAGTAGGGGAGACTGGGGCGAAAAGTTAAACTGCCAAAACCGTTAAAATTCATTATCTTTTGAACGGGAATAGCTAGAGCATTGTAATTTTAATTATAGAAGGTTATTATCACCCTAAATAAATGTCCGGAGTTGTGTGCAATTCTGTTAATTTTTGTGGTGTCTATATTGAAAGTTTTTTTTCAACCTACTTTTGAAAATTTTTTCGAAAAAGAAAATATCAACTTTTAAGTATATTTTTTGCATTTATCCTCACCGCGATTTTTTCACTTCATTATTTGGGTCCTCTGAAGAGATACCTAAAGGTATTTGCTAAATATCTTTAGTAAGATTTTTTATATTTGTTGTTAAAGCCAAAAACGCACCCTGGGGCGAAAAGTTAAATGTATTTTTACATGTATTTGAAATTTTTTTTATTTTTCGTTTTTTGGGTTTATTTGTTTAAAAATTATTTATTTAACATTGGGCAAGTAGTCTGTCAAAAAAAGACCGTTCACATGAAATAAACCAAAAAAAAATTTTGGAATTTCAATTTTTTAACTTTACAACTATTCTAAAGATTTTGTTAAATAAACAAAGATCTTTTATTTACTAACTTACTTGTTTACGTATACTTTAACTTATCTAATACTTATCACCTATCAGAAAATAGTTTTAGTAGGCTAAAAATAGAATTCAACTTTTCGCCCCAGCATGGGGCGAAAAGTTAAAAAAAACAAAATTTTCAAAAAAGGACAAAACATGTATTTTATGCGACAATATCAGGAACTTTTTTATTGAAAGTTGTAGAGGACAAGTTGCCCTACAATATTGATATACAAATATTTGCATGTAAGCGGATTATATTGCAAGAAAAATCATTTATGCAAAATTTAACTTTTCGCCCCAGTCTCCCCTAACACACAAAACAAACCGAAAATGTCACTACCGTAGCACTTCATGGATTTAGCATTTTTATAACATTACTCTTCTAAATTAAGTTTTAATAAATACATATAAAAGTAAAAAATGATGAAAGAAATAATTTTTATATTAATGTGGTTTAACGTAACCTATTGTTTAATGATGACTGGTTGTAAATAATTAAATTAAATTTTGTTCCTTATTATTTTTTTTATACGCGGACTACCGACTGGCCACCCAGGGTAGCCAAACGCTTTTCTATTTTTATGTTCCAAAAACGATTAAAATTTATCAAAATTTTTATATATAATTATGTGTTGATACAAATACTGTATTTTAATAATGGTTTCATGCATATTGCAATTGTTTAAACAATTTATTATTGCATAATCAAAAAATTTTCAAATAAACAAAGAGGTTAGAAAATTTTTGACAACCTTTCTTTTTTTAGCTTTACTTAGTATTAAATCAATAAACTAAAGATAATATTTACTGAAGCAATTTACTAAACCTTATATGGTCAACATCGCAGAAAACAAAAATTTTATAATGTAACAGTTTTTATTAAATTGTTCATAACTGTTAAATAATCAATTCTAAAAATATTATATTCATAAACAATATTGATAAAAAAAATATATTTTAAGTTGCATGCAAACAAATTTATGAATGCCTTGTTATTTTTAATGCAAAATCCTTAAAAGTGAAACATTTCCTACTTCATAAGTTCAAAATGTTACACAATGTTTCTCTAAACACTTTTACTACTTATTCTATTAAGAAATACAAGTAGAATACAGTTATTACTAATTTTTTATTCGAAAGTTTAAAAATAAATTTAGCAAATGAAATATCATAGTTTGTGGAAAATCACTCAAATGAATCTATTTGTAGAATCACTCACATATTGTTCCAGTTTTCCAGCATGTTCTTTACAATTTAAAAAAAAAATTTCCTTTAAAATATTGTGAAATAAATTTTTATTAAACATGATTTTTAATATTTGAAAAATTATATGGTGATACACACATTTTTTGTTCTACTTGTTATTTCTACAATTGGTAAACATTTTTTTGTCTATACATTCGTCCTTATCTCCAAATTATTTTAGATGAGGAAGCCATATTCATGTTGAAACGTCAAACTTATTGTAAACTCAATTAATTTACTTAATAAAAGTTGTATAGACTGAAATAAATAAAAAAGTTGTTATTTACTTTTCTAAATTGAAATAAATTTCCACAACTTTAGATAATAGGGTGCAACCCTTGTGGTGTTATTATATTTTTGAATATTTAGTTTTAGTAATTAAATGGAATCTGTAGTGATCATTATTTTGTGAGCAAACAATTTAATATAACTTTTATTTTACTTGTAAAAATTATTATTAATTTGAATGGATTTTTTCAAAAATCGTGAATGTAGTCGAAGGTCAATGACTTAATAGTATATTGACACAAAGTACAAAGAAAGAAAACTGATTGGCGCTTGGTTGCAAGACACCAACAGAAGACCTCACAGAAGGAAAGGCAGGTCAAGAGGAATGGTTTCGCGTTACAATCCTTATACCAACAGGAGCGAGGCAACCATATACACTCTATAAAGGCGACCAACTTTCAACAATATTCTCGTACCAGATTCCGTGTAGGAGGTAAATGGACCTAATATTTATTATAAATAAATATTCACTTGCATCAAATAATTTTTGTTTAAATCATTTTAACGGTATTTGCTTAAAAACTACAAAAATTATTAGAGCAAATACAACTTATTTTATTTGAATAAAAACTATTTGATTCAAGTAAAAATAAAATAAAAAAATTTGAAATTTAACCACTAAAATTTTAAAATTACGAAAAATTATTATCTATTAGTTTCACTCTGAATCTCACCATGATTTTCGAAGGTTCAGACAACAACTGGACCTGATGAAGTTAAATGGATTCCAGATTCAAGTTCAGCTCTCCAAAAACATAAGGCAGTCATGGTTAATTACAGGGTAAACTCGCTCACTATCGATTTCAGGCTATGAACTCAACTTAAGGTGGAAATATTGGTACTGTGAATAGTACTTAACATTAAACTTATGTTAAATATATTTGGGGAATGTCTATCACATGAAGTTGGTTCAATTCAAAATTTAGAATAGAATAATTTCACGTATTGTATTTCAACAATGGTAAAATTTATAACCGATCTGACAAAATGTGAGAGGGTTTACCCCATTTTGCCTTACTTCAATACTTATTAAAATAATAATTAGTTTTTTGTGGCTTTTGGTCAAATATTTTAAACATTTATTACATAAAATTATTGAAATTTTCATTAATTATATTTAAAAATTTAATAATGCCTAAATATAAGGTTTTTCAAAAAAATTAAAATTAAATTCTTTAAAATTAATAAAAAAATTTGAATTAATATAATTTGTAAATTTTCAAATAATATTATAATCAATACTAGCTGTCGTACCCGTCTTCGACGGGTTTTAGTTTCTACAGATACATTTAATAGTGTGTCTACCAGTCTCCAAAAATAGGAAATAGTGTGGAATTTAATTTGACTATAGAAATAATAATTAGCTACCATTAACTATTTCATTATAAAAATATTATTATTTTAAAACAGTGATTGACTTTTTATCATTAAATAATTTATTTTTTATTAATTAAAATGCAGAAAACAATGTTTGTCAATTATTTGTAGAAATTTAATTATAATAAGTTAATCCAAAATTTCCACCAGTTTTTGGAGTTATAGTAAAGTCAAATTCGAACTAATTGTATCATAATTGCTTAAATCTAATGTAAGACCTATATTGCCAGCTGAATTTATAATTTTTCCCGATTAAATTAAATTCTTGCATGTTTCCCCTTTTTTCCAGTTTACAATGTTTTACAATGCTCAAAACATCCGTAATAGTTAAACCTAGAATTAAAATAACAAAACTTTTTTACTATCTAAGTTTTTCTCCAGTAGCATAATGCAAGTATCGTTTCACAGGTTTATTCTTGAGTTTCTGTAGTATTAATTTTATCATAAAAAATCTCCATTTTCAATATTTGAAAAATAATTTTAAAGCTATAAATATAAAAATATAAAATAAATATATAAATATAAAAAAATTAGAAATTTTCAATTTTTAAAAATTTTTTAAAAAATTGAAACCTCCCGTTCTAATTAATACGTTTAAAAACTGTAAATTTATTGTTTACATATATCTCACAAAAGTAATAACTGATTAATTTACTGCAATCTATCAAAATGTAAAATTTTTTTTGCCAAAAATAATGACCTATAACCAAAACATTATAATTTTATAATTAATTTTTTATTACATGTTATTTGGTCAAATTTTAGCATAAATTTTCCAAAAATTGTCTCTTATAAATAAATAATTATTTCGTTTCTTTTTAATTTTTCGAAAATATATTTATACTTACATCTGAAATATGGAATAGTATTTTTTTGCTAAATTATGCTAAAATGTGACTAAATAACATGTTATACTCAATTACAGATCGTTTAAAAGCAATACATTAAAAATTCTAAAATTTTTAAAATTTCGATTTTTTGAAAACATTTTTATCTTTACATCTTAATTATAGGACACAATTTTTGCAAAATTATGCTAAAATTTGATCAAATAACATGTAACAATCAATTATAGATTGTTTAAAAGCAATTCATAAAAAAATATAAAATTGGGATATTTGCGATTTTTTTATTTTTTTAAAAATCATGTTTATACTTTCATCTTAGTTATAGGACATTTTTTTGGCAAATCTATTCTAAAATGTGATTAAATAACATGTTATACTCAATTATTAGAGGTGTGCAAAAAGCCCGAAAAGCCGGGTCGGGTCGGGTCGAACTTTTTTCGGGTCGGGTCGGTCGGGTTTTCTCGATGTATCGAGTACCCGATATTTTCGGGTACCCGAATTCATTCGGGTTCTCGAAACTTTCGGGTAGCCCGAAATTTTCGAGTAACCCGATATTTTCGGGTACCCGAATTCATTCGGGTTCTCGAAAAATTCGGGTACCCGAATTCATTCGGGTTTTCGAAAAATTCGGGTTCCCGAAAATTCTGAGAACCCCAACGAATTTGAGTACACAAAACTTCGAAAATTTGTCGAATATTTGTAGTTATGCATTTTCTCAAATGTTTTATTACTAAATTAAGAACTTGAATACTTCCAAGTTATATAAATTCGAGAATTTGAACTTTTTAAGATTTAGAGCATACCCGAAAATTTCGAGAACCCGAATATAGTCGGGTGCCCGAAAATTTCGAGAACCTGAATGCAGTCGGGTACCCGAAAATTTCGAGAACCCGAATTCAGTCGGGTACCCGAAAGATTTCGGGTATTTAAACAAGCTTGACCCGGCCCGAACCCGACCCGAACCCGAACTTTCTAAGCCCGACCCGACCCGAAAAGTGAAAAGCCCGAAATTACCCGGTCGGGTTTTGGGTTTCGGGCTTTTTGCACACCTCTATCAATTATACAAAGTTTGAAAGCATTTTTAAAAAAAGATAGTTTGAAAATTTTGGATTTTTGAATTTTTTGAAAAAATTGAATATCTCCCGTTCTAATTAATATTTTTCAAATTTGTAAATTTAAAAACCTTCCTTGGCCTAATGTCAAACATTCTGCCAAATTTGGTTTCAAACGGTTGAGCCGTTTTTAAGTGATTCGCGAACAAAGATTCTGTGACATACGGACATACATACATACACGACATTTTTTATTGGCATTTTTGGAATCCTGGATGCTCAAAACGAATAATTATGTGTCAAATTTTAAATTCTGAGCAATGTACAGACAAAAGTCTCATCTTATATATATATATAGATTTCGTGAAATTGTATAGAAAATAATTGAGTATTTGAAAAAAATTAGTAAGATGTATGAAAACAATTGTAAATTTTATTCAATTTCTAATTTTTTTTAGTAATCTGAAGAGTTAATTAAGCAATGTCTAAAAAATTGGAGTATGATAAAACTTCATATTCAAAAATATGTTATCTTCGAAAATTTGATAACATTTTTATAAAAATTGAGCTTTGAAAGGAATTGTAACACTAGTTTATAAAGATTTTGAGTTGCGGCATTTTAATAACATTTCTTATGTAAAATTTGCTCCTGAATCCGAATATGATGTCAGATATTAGGAAAGTAAAACAGTTTTCAAGATATGGGCAAATCCATAAAACTTTTGGCTTTTAAGAAAAATTTTTTTTAAAAATTAATTTGTATGTACATAGATGTCACTTTAGATACGTGTTAAAGAATATTTTAGCACCACAAATTCGTATGCGTGATTCATTTTTAACTTATACCCCCAATGTTTAACACTTATTTTATTAACTCCTTGTGGAACTGAAATATTATAAAGTGAACCAAAAATATGTAAGACCTTCCCATGAATTAAATCAGTTGAAACTTTTAACTCGGAAGTATTTGGGGTCGCCGCTAGACAATCTGAAGTCGGTTTTTCAAAATTCAAAATGGCGGCTCCACTATGACGAATGACAAATTAAAATAGTTGGATTTGGTTGAAAATCGTTACTCGGGGGTTTTTGAGGTCGCTGATTACGAATTTAAAGTTTAAATTTAAAATGAGTAATACAATATAATACAATTTATAATAATAAAAATCAGTAACGTTAAATCTGAAATATACTACCTTTTTTTGAGACCTTTATGTTTTCGTAGACATGAGTTCGAATTCTCCGTGGAATTATTTCACACGTTCTGAAAAGAAACATGTTGCTGTATGCTTAAAAAGAATAAAATCAGATGGTGCGAGTACTAGCGGTTTACATAGTCACCTCAGAAGTCAATATCAAATTAATTTATTGAAACGGATAATGCTGATACGAATATGCCATCTAATTCGATTCAAATTGTTGACGGGAATTCGAAATAAAAAATTACTTCACATTTTCCGAAAAAAATTGATGACTTCTTTTCTCTTGTGATATCACGATTGTCAGCAAAAGATAAAATTCCTTTCGTCAAGTTCTGTTCATCTCAAGATTTGCGAATGTCATTGACTAATAAAGAGTATAAAGATGTTTTAAAATCTCCAAAAACAATTCAAAAAATTGTGTTAGAGTACGCAAGTAAAATAAAGCTGAAAATGGTCAAGGAAATATTACAGCATACATTGAATAATGAAGGATTTAGCCTTACGATAAATGAATGGCAATCGACGAAAAATCGTCGTTACATGAATGTCAATGTGCACAGAAGTGAAAACAAATTTTGGAATCTGGGATTATGTCGTGTTCGTGGATCTATGCTTGCTGAAGTGTGTGTAACTTTCGTGCAAAACAAACTGAAAGAATTTGACATTCCTATAGAGAATATTGTGTTGATTACTACAGATAGACCTTCTGTCATGACAAAAGCAATAAAATTGTTGAGAGTTCATCATCAATTAAGTCTCGCACATGGAATACAGCTGGGTGTAATCGATGTTCTTTATAATAAAAATAATTCAGACATAATTGAAGACGAAAATCTTGATGAAGAAGACTCTGCTGAAAACGACGGTCATTGTTCTCACGATGTAAATTCAAATACAGAAGTTTTTGAAGTAACACTTCAAGAAGAGTCATTTGATTCCTATTTGCGATTTGCGAAAAGTAATCAAAATTTTCCGAAAATCAACAACGAAAAATAATGACACTTTGCAACCGTACGTGAGAGAAGAATTCGGCACAAAAATTTCAATGATATAATGTTTATAAATTTTATAAACAATCAAATGAACAATTTGTTATAAACAATCATAATAACAACAACAAAAATTTATCTTTAGAAAACAAGCAAAGTAAACAATAAACAAGATCCTTATTTTATAAACACTAAATATCGTATCAAAAACTTTTTTTTAACAAAAAAATATATTAAATGTAAGCCAAAGTCTTTATACTCAATACAGTTGGAAGGAAGGCGAGAGGAATACTTTATACATTTCTCGACCAAAACAATAAAAAGAACTTTAGTCAAATTATAAACCAAATCAAGTACCTAGATTGCAAAGAAATAAGACCATTAATTCTTTTATAAACGTCACTTTAAACAAATTATATTTAATATAGAACACCCAAAAAATATCAAATTCCAATTTGAATCATAAAAAGGGGTTCAGGTTGAGAAACGAACAAAATAGAAAAATTGTGCCTGTCAGCTAGGACCAAAGGGTCAAAGGAAGCGTCATGATTCGAAGAAATTATTTTCCATATTTGCAAGAAAATTATAAAATATATTGTGAAAGAAATTCGAATCAATACAAATCAAGGGTAACAATTAAAATCGATTTTTAAGGTAATCAAATCAAAATTACATTTCACCCATTTACAATATATATATTACAATTAAATCAACAAACCAGTAATAAACAATTTTCACATATATATCAAACTAGATATAAGATTCAGCCAAAATTAATAAAAAGGGGAACCTAAAAGGGTGACGAAGAAGGTGACAGGGGAAAGTTAAAGAGGGTATTTTAGTTAACTAATAATAATAAAATTATTGAGGGGTAGGTAACGTTGGTAACGGGAAAAAATTATTATAAAAATTTAGAAAAATAAAAAGGGAAAGGGTTACAATTTTCCCCGCCGGTAGCCCTTTCGAATCTTGTATTCTTATGCCGGAAAAAGGAGCGTAATTGCTAGAAAAGCAACAAGACCTATTTTCACTTTAAAAACTGCTTTCTGCTTCCAAATCCCGGTATCTTGACCCGTGTCTTTCCCGCCGCCAACTGCTTTATGGAATTAGTTAATAATTTGTAGTTACTCTGACTCAAAGCCATATAATCCAAAGAAATTAACCAAAATACGAAATACAAAAATCAGAGCGGGCCTATAGCAACCATTAATTTAATTCTCCCGTATTTGTTTATATATAATACTCCTGAACATTGATAAAAATTCCAGAATAATAGTAAAGTTAATAATATTCATGGTTTTATTATTATTGGTAACAATTTTTGGGTTAGGTTTGAAAATTTTAATTTTAAAAAATTTAATATTTTTCGAAAGCCTTACATCTATAATTTTTTTGAAAATTTGTGTGTACTTAAAAATTAAGAAACTCATTTAATGTATTGTCAAAGCACATATTCATTTTTGAATTTACTTCACAGATGCGTCTTGTTTATCGCGCATTTGAACAGAAAATTTTGATTTTTCTACATTATTAATGTTCCTTTTTTAAAAAAGACATGACCTAAAAAGTATCGAAATTTCTCAAAAAAATCGGATTCTTAAAAATTTTTTCAGGTTTAAAAACAGAGAAAACTATATTTATCAGTATTCATTTAAACGCAATTATTTTTTAATTGTTAGAATTCAAACAAAAATTTACGTAAAAAAAGGAATTTTTTAAGAATCTGTATCTCTTATATCACTGAATGAAATTTATTTTTAAAAACTTATCTTACCTCGTGTCAACGAGCACTGAAAGAAAAAAAAATATTTGAAAAAAATTTGAGATGCAAAAGCAAAATGATTTCTGACTTAGCGTGAAATTTCCCATATATGTAACGATCAAATACCTTCAATATACGCAGGTTTAGTAGACTGTCTGGAAAAACCGCCCTTTAAAGCTTCCCGGCTTATTCACAGTTTTATTTTGTTGGAGACACTGTTAAACATTTTAATGAAATAAAATAATTTTTCTTTCTCAGGAATTAATTTTTACGAAAATAATAAATTAAAAATGTATTCTTGAAAAATAAAAAGGTATTGGTTGGAAATTGACTTTAGTCAGCTTTAATACTATCTTTTCGTAGGCACAAAATGTTGTTCTTATGATAACTTTTCAAAAACATCATCAGATTGTTTTCAAATCTGACTCTTAATAAGATGCGTGCTCCCATTATCAAATCAACATCTGATGATTTAAAAAAAGAAAAAAAGTTTCAAAATTCGATTTTCCCCTTATAATTATTAACAATTATGTAAAATTTTAAAATCCCCCTAAGAGATAAACAATTAATTAGTTAATTACTATATTAATTTAGAAAAACAGAAGTGGCCCCTTTTATAATCACACACGTTAATTATTTTCTATTTGTTATTTAATATCAAGTTAATATAAACAATAATATTTTTTATTGTTACTTTAATATTTTTCGCATTTTTTTTGTATTTGACTCTCTTCTTTTAAATAGTTATTAAAGTTTTCTTTATAAAACTTCAAGGGAAAAAATTCTTCTTGGTAGATTATAATTTTACTTAATGTTTATTCTTTATCATGAAACGATATAATTTTGAGAGAGAGAGACCAAGATGCGTACAAAAGTCATGTTATATATCTACTTCTGCTTTTATTCTTTTCAATTTGTCTTTTCTTAAATTTTTTTACCCTCTTTCATGTTTTTCTTTCTAATTTTTTTCGTCAAAATAACTATTTAATCAAAATGCATCGAGAAGTAGCTCGGTCACAGTATTCGTGGTTACAAACCGTTTCTATAGGCCGGGGGATTCTCTCGCTCTAGATTTACGAGTGGAAAAACGTCGGGAGAATGCGAGAAAAACGCAAGCGGCAAATTCAGAGCACGGTCGGCTACGAAGAGCAAATTGAAGACGAGTCGAAGATAAATCTCGACTCGATTTCACGCCCAAACCGATAGTAAGACGATAGTGTTGTTGTTATTCTTCATCGTCAAGAAAATCTTCTTCTTCAATGAAAGAAGTTTTCTCAATTTATTTTTCGAAGTGAAAAAAACTGAAAAGAAAAATAAATTATTCTTCTTTTATTTTTCAAAATGAAAAAAAAATAAAAAAAAGAATTTTCTTTTTTTATTTTTCGAAATTATTTAAAAGAAACTTAATAAAATTAAACGCAAACATTTAATTATTTTCCTAATTAAGTACTAAAAATTTCACAAGAATTCAATTATTTAGACATTTTTTTAAAATTTTTCTGCAATAATTCAATTATTATAAAATAAAGAAGTTATATAAGACGATGTAAATTGGTGTTGACCAGAATAAAATTATTTTGTTTTTTGGTGTAATAATCGTGTTTTTTCTCTTGCTGGTCTAAAAGAAAAAACACGTTTATTACACCAAAGAACTAAAAGAAGTTATATATGTTTTTGAATAGTTTTACAATATTAATGATATTCGTAAGAAACTGTAACATCATATTTTTTAAGCAAATTTGTTTTGCTTTAGTTTCTAAAAAAGTTGTAATTTCATTTTAAATTATTGATTTTTAGAATTGATAAATAGAATTTATAAACATTTCATTCATTTATTATTATTTCCTTATGAAAATTGCGAATGTTTTATAAAATTTGTGATGAAAGAAGCATATAATAAAAAAAAATTATTTCTACGTAAGATTTACCTATGACCGCTTAAAATCGGCCAAAAATATTTTTTTTCTATTATGTATTGAAAATAAACAGATACATATTTTTTTATTTTCTTTTTGGAGGCCAAATTTTTGAATCATAAATTTTCAATATTTTTGATTTGTAAACATAGACCAATTTTCTGTACCCTATTAGTCTGAAAATATTGAGCTTAGAAAAAAGTTGTCAAAGAATGAAAGTTTTAGTTTTCGTTTAACTTTTTAAAAATGTTTAACAATAATTTTTATTAACAATTTTTTATTAACAATTTTTTTTAATAAACAAATTAATTTTTTAAACAATTGACCCGATTTTTTGTATTTTTAAAAAATCTATTTATACCTTATAATGTACAGAAAATTTTCCAAAAAGAACTGGAGTGGGCCAGATGAGTATATTGAGTTAAAAACATTTTTCAAAAATGATGGGCATGCCTGACAGTGCGATATTTTATTAATTATTTTTTTAAAAATGTCTACAGCTTAGAATTTTTAATGGATTTGAATGTTTTTTGGTTTATATTCAAGAAGAATAATTTTTCAACATTTCCCTCCATACAAACCTACGAATATTCAATTGTTTATAATATTTTTAAATCAAAGTTTACAAATTAAATGTATACATATTGTCGGCTTGGTAAAAAACTGTACCATTTCAAAAATTCATTATATACATTACCATTTCAAAAGTGTGTTATAAAACATACTATTTCGATGAAGATCTATAAAAGCGTTGCACTAAAGAATTTCAAATGATGATCAATCAATTGATTTAAATTATTAAAAAGTTTGACTTATTACATGGATAACATGAACAAAAGTATATTTTAGAAACCTCTTTTTAAAAATGCTTAACTTTATCTTATGCTTGGTAACAGTGTTGACAAACTTGGAACAAAAAAAAACTTATTTCCTTGAAATGGTATGTTTCAAAACCATTTATCGAAATGGTACAATATATTTAATATAAGACAATGTTCTTTGATGGAGACGAAGCGAAGTTAACTATTTGTTAAGTAATATTGTTTATAAAAATTTACATAAATTAGTTTATGATTTGCTATTTAACTGGAGATTATATTATAGTAATTTAAACTGATTTAAAACGTAAGTAGTAACGGAATAAAAAAAAGAAAGTTCATTTTTAAAGCAAAGTATATGTATACAATTAATTTGTGAACTTTTATTTAAAAAATTATAAACAATTGAATATTCTTAGGTTTGCATGAAAGGAAATGTTAAAAAATTCTTCTTCTTGAATTTGAACAAAAAAATATTCAAATCTATTAAAAATTCAAGGCTATAGACATTTTTGAAAAATTAATTTAAAAATATCCCACTGTGAGGCATGCCCGTGATTTTTGAAAAATGTTTTTAACTCAATATACTCATTAGGCCAACTCCAATTTTTTTGGAAAATCTTTTGTACATTATAAGGTACAAATAAATTTAAAAAAAACTAGACAAGTGCGAGTTGCACTTTCACTGAATTGGCGGGTTCCGTACAAAAATATGAAAATAATACATGTGATATTGTAACAACAATTGGAAGGATTTTTTTCACTTTTGCATTATTTTGGTAAGTTGAATTTTCAACACTAGGTTAAAAATAAAAAACAATAAAAAATGGAAGTATTACATATTAGGGGAGTGCTGTTAGGGTTGAGCCATCGGGTTTATTTTGTTTTATCACACTAGCGCCATCTGTTTTTGTACTTAAATTCTTGCTACTAATGCCAGTCAACTTTTCACATGAGTTTCAGTCAAGTATACGAACGTATACTTTTGTTTTTTGCGAGTCATTGTTATACGCTCAACAGAAACTTTTTTGTGGTGTCAAAAAAGAGAAGTAAATGTAGAAGAAATATGCCAAAGATAAAGTAAATTATTGAAATTGTTTATTAAGATGTTATACGAAAATGTGAAAGAAAAATTTGGGGTTTTGTGTGACGCGTTTTTTGTTCTGTGTGGTATGACGCAAAACGACGCGTGAGTTAGCGTTGAGCCAGGCCGTGTCGTAAGGGTTGAACCGCTTAAAATTTTGCAATTATGAAGCGTACTTGCAACAAAAATTCATTTTTTGACTTAAAGAGGTGTCAAAAACTTTATTTCTAACGAAAAAAGAGGGAAAAAATTTTTTCGATAATCTTTTTTTATTGTTTTAATTTAAAAATTTTTGATTTCATTCTTAAGAAATAAAATATCTAATCTTATGCAAAAATGCACAATATGGGATTTTATATTTATTTCATGGTTCCTTTCCTCATTTTCAAGTGTCATTCTATTATTTGAAGGACATTTTTAACCATTTACCTAAATATTTCATTGATTTTCTACAGTGGCTCAACCCTTACACCCATGTTCAACCCTTACAACGTTATTTTTTTTAAATTGCTTATAACTTTGAAACTTTTGGCCGAATTTTTTTGCAATGTACAGAAAAAACATTGCACTTGAGTTGATCTTTCCAACAATATGCGCGAAAACGTGAAATTCGCACTGCAGAGGAAGTTATGAAGAAAATTCAAAACTATGTCCAACCCTGACAGCACTCCCCTATATATTATAAGCAATAAGCGAAGATGATCCAATTTTGGAACAAATGTAAAAAATTGGTTTCTCTGCGCTTATTGCTTATAATATAAAATATGTAATACTTTCATTTTTCATTGTTATTTATTTTTAATCTAGTATCGAAAATTCAACTTACCAAAATAATACAAAAGTGAAAAGATCCTACCAATTGTTGTTACAATATCACAAGTATTATTGTTATGTTTTTGTGCGGACCCCGCCAATTCAGTGCGAGTGCAACTCGCACTTGTCTAGTTTTATTAATTTTATTTAAAAAATTTTTAAAATCTACATTTTTACTGTAATCTACGTGTGAAAATACATCTCTGTGCCAAATTTTAGCTCTCTAGGTCAAATAGTTTAGCCGCTAGGGGGAAGGGGACTTGATTTGGCTACGGACACTAGAGTCTCACCAACAGGGTTCCATCGGTACACCGTAGATGTACGGAACCCTAAAAAATAAAAAAAATCAGGTCCAATGTTTAAAAAAATTAGTTTAAAAAAAATTTTATAGATAAAAAATTGAAAAAAAGTTTTTATTAAACACTTTTAAAAAGTTGAACGAAAACTAAAACTTTCATTCTTTAATAACATTTTTTTAAACTTAATTTTTTCAAACTTATAGGCTACTGAAAATTGGTGTATGTATATAAATCAAAAATTTCGAAAATTCATAACTCAATGGCCTCCAAATTGACGTTGTCTTTCTTCTTCTTTTGTCATTTAAAAAATTTAACAGATCATATTGTTTTTATTATTTTCTAAAATTTGTTAATATATTTCCGGTAACATAGTATAGTTTTTGTTGAGATCGATTTATGATATCCCCATGCACTTATTTAAAAAAAATTATGAATCTATCTTGATTTCTTTTAACATTTTTTTTCAATTAAAATTATATATTTCAAATGTCTCCTTAAGAATCAATGTTAAAAGTTTATAATTTCAAATTTGTATTATTAAAAAATCCATAGTAAACAGACTTCGAACTTTGCAATATAGTATATTTTCCTCCCTAGGTGCACATACTATTTTTTCTAACACACATAAACGAAAGTACAAAACATTATCTTGTACAAACTTCATTAAAAGAATTATGTATATAGTTAAACTGATGTTTGTTGTCAAATCTTTAATAATTATCTATCATAACTAAGAAGTTTGCGATGACAGCGGACCACTTCATTTTGTCAACCATCAGTATTTTAAGTCAGTTCGCTGTCATATAGCGAACCTTTTTAATATGACAGCAGACTTGTTAGGTATGTCCCTAGTTCAACTAACCAATCTTTCTATGCGTGTAAGATTATTTTAAATTTTGAGAAAAAACATATATGACATTTTTGACTATTAAGTGTAATTAAAAATTAGGTATATCTCAAATTGGGGCATTTATCTTATACTCTATTAGGTAAATAATGTACTGTAATATACTCTACTCAAAATAATGTACTGTTGTACGGGGCCGTTCAAAAAATACGTAAAGCGTTGTGGGGGGAGGGGGGTCAAGCAATTTGTTACGGTAAGGAGAAAAAAATGGCGCTAATGTATATCACATTGCGTTACCTGGGGAGGGGGGTCCAAATTTCCGAAAAATAACGTTACGTATTTTTTGAACGTCCCCTACTATAAGTTTGCACCAACTTTTGTTAGTGGAATAAGTGATTTTTACACTTGAAAGTAAAGAACGGTGCTGTAAAACAGTCAAACTTTGCCTATAAGGTAATTGTAAAAGCATAGTAGTTTCCAACAGTTTGAACACTGCTGAAACCGAAAATGATAGTTAAAAAGTTGCAAAGTGGAGTTGCAATAATTTATAGAAATTATTACATGAAAAAAGTACATCAAAATCACTTGAAAATTGTTACTCGGAGGTTTTTGGGATCGCTGATAACGGATATAATATTGGTTTTTTAAAACAACAGATAACACAGCGACACAAAAAAAGTTCTGATCTGGTGTCTGACTATGTATACTTTATGTTTCTTGGATCGCTAAATCCGAATCTGAGGTCCATTTAACCCCATCAGATCAGGATTTTGACATAACCTCAAAAACCAATATGGCGGACACTTGTTTAAAAAGTTTATCGGATTCGCTTGAAATTCGTTACTCGGGGTTTTTTGGGGTCGCTGATTACGAAACCGATATCAGTTTAATTTTATCAGATAATGCTTTTGACATAACCTCAAAACCTATAATTTGTGTCTTTAAACGCACGTACCAATATAGACGTACCGTCGGCATTAGCGTTACTCGATGTACACTGCGAGGAGGTTGCACGATCGGATTTTGGACCTCAATCAGCTCTTAAAAGAGCTGATTGATATTGCCATTGAGAAACATATATATTATTTTAATTGTTCTCCTTCTTTGAGCTGTATCGTGTTCTTTTTTCTTCGAATGATCTATGTATAGGATTTCTTGTTCGTTTCCTACCTTGTCCTAGTGTTTCTCTTTTTGACATTTAGCAAATATCTGCAAGCATGTTAGTTTCCCAGCGTCCCTGGTAACGAGTTCTAATAACTTTAACATTTTGGTAAAACTTTTGCCCTGTTCTTCTCTAAAGTGTCCATATTTTCTGGGAATTTATTAAGATGAGAGTGCAGAAAATGCAGCTTCAAGTTCATCAAACATCCTAGTTTTTTATAGTCCGTTATCATCTTGTCAACCAGTTTTTTGTAGACAGGCTGCTTTCTCCCGATTATTCTCCCCCTTTTAGCATCGGAGAGTTTAGGGAAAACCTTCTGTAAATAGTTAAACCATTTACCTGCCTAATCAAGAGCTCCGACATACTGCTTCATGAGACATAGCTTTATATGAAGAGGAGGAGGCAGGACCTTCGATGGTCTACAAGGGATTCATGAATGACATTGCGTGAACCATAAACATAAATAGCAGAGGCACTTTGTAAAGCTAAACTGCGGTCAGACTAATATGGTAATAATTTTTAAATCTCCACAGATCTTCCATCTGCGTTATTCGTAAACAATTTTATTTAAAAGCTATGGGTATAGTAGCGTAGACGTTAGTATTATGCAGTAGCACTGACTTAATACTTCTTTTTGATGCATTGTTAGAAAGTCGCTAATTTGTTGCATTGTAACAATTTTTTTTCATTTCATTCATGAGTCCATTAATGTCAGTGCAGAATGCTAGATCTTCATCCTTAGCAAAATATTTTCGAAAGTCTGTCTCTCGATTTCGATACACAGATACCTGCGTACGTGGTGCAAGAAAATTTTGCATATTTATAAATTAAGCCAAAAACTCCGCTTGGTCCTTAGCCAAACCTAAGTCGCGTATGAGGTCATTTAATAAAGGTCGCTATTGTCATGATCGCTCTCAGACTCATATTCATCAACATTCATCAATTCGTTATTTCTATCTGCATTAATGCCCTCGAACTCAGTTTCTTTATTGTGTTTGATGAATAAAATTGGAACCTTTACAGTTGTCACTGTTTTGTACTATATCGTGTGTTTATTCTTAATAGTAAAATTATTACTCACCTTAGAACAAAAAAAACAGCTCACCTTTCGGGGTATCCTATGTGACTTAGGGTTCGAGTCCGCCTTACCCTCATGTCTGTTGTCAGGTCAATCAAAAGTATATGTCTAATAAAAAGACAAATCTCAATTCACAAAATAAACGACAAGCACTTACAGTTAGTAATAATACATCTATTTTCGAAAACATGCCATTTTCGATAGAGTGGCTACAGTAAAATAACACACTTTATGCTTTAATTGCCTAAACAAAGGGCACATAAACGATGATTGTTTATGTGAATACAAATTCAAAACAAACTCAAGACATTAAAGGAAAATTCAAACAGGGAATCGAGTACAACACCTCATACAGTCTGTAATTCAATTCCTAGTCAAATTCTGTTATCCACTGTTCCACTAATCTATATTAAAAACAGTGATGGAAAAATGTCAAGCACAAATATTATTAGAAACGAGATCAAAATCAAATTTTATGATTTAAAAATTTCCGGATGTATTAGGTTTACCTGTAAAAAATGTTCCCGTTAAAGAACTAAATCAATACAAACTCAAATTAAAAAATCAATAAATACTGTCATCTTAACCAAACAGTCAAATTATTCCATTTGTGATTAATTACCAGGGCATTATATCGACAAATAAAGCGTAAATATCCCTTAAAATGTAAAACTTGCTGATCATGAATTCTATAAACTGCGCGAAATATATGCACTACTTGGCTTTGAAATCTTTTTCGAATTATTCTGTTTTAGGGAATGAATAGGGAGTTTGTTTAACGTTTAATGACAAACTGTCAAATCTTGGTTACTTATATCAAATGTCAAAACAAAGAGTTGAATTGACTGAGAAAATTAAATCAAAATCCTATTATGAAAACAGAGTATGATACATTTCGTACACATAAATAAGCGTTAACCACTGATATTAAAAATGTATAGATAAATTTTAGTTGACGATCGAATTACACCTTATAAACAACTGTTGTATAAAACAAATGAGAGTGAGACGTGAATTCGCAATATCCGGACGCTGCAGAGATTTTAAAACGGGATTTTTAAGTTAATGACGGAGTAACAGGTGTTGATTCAATAGACAAAGCAATAAAGTTACATGATGATTTAATTAAGGTTACCAACAGCGCAGGTTTAAAATTGAGAAAATGGGCATCTAACAAACCTAAACTTTTAGAGTCATTACCTAATGAATACCACAGGTATTCACTAAGTCGGAGACACAAGGGGCCTTGAGGGTTCAATGGGATACGTAATGAGACGTGTTAAAGTACAAAATAGCTAATTTCGATAAGTCTAAAGGAACAAAGAGAACAATATTGTCTAATATTGCAAAATTATATGAGCCGATCGGTCTGTTAGGTCCAGTAATTGTAACAAAAAAATTATTAATGCAAGGGTTATGGAAATATGAAGTTGATTCCGATAAGTCTGTACTAATTGATATACACACAAATTAAAATATTATAAAATCTCAATTAAAATTGATAGATTCAGTTGAATTTTCTAGAAAAGTGATTATCAAAAGCTCAGTTAAAACAGAAATACTTTTTAAAAATCTTTATAAATTACAGGTCAATAAATAAATTGAAATGTGTCATCGTCTTTGGTGTTTTTTTAAAATTATTATTATTATTATTATTCGTTTAACACAAAATCAATCCTTTTATGAAGAATTAAAATCTCCGTCAAATTCAAAATCAATATCACCTTCAAATGATCTAAGAGTTCTTTTCTTAATCGTTTCATCGACAATAACAATCTAATAAGAGTTGGCAGTAGAATAACGAATTCGAATACTGTCATACTTCAAAAAGCATCCACTCGTACTACCGAAAAATTACACATCATTGACATAATCATTAATGACGTACACAAAACACAACTTCACAGCGGTACATAATATAATATTTTTTAAAAATATTTTAAATATCATAAATACAGATGTTGATTATTGTGGTCCGTTCTTCATGAAAGAAAAAAAAATTAGCAATCTTGGTATAATAAAAATGTGTGTGGCAATATTTGTTTGCTTCGTTATAAAAGCATGTCACATTGAATTAGTAACATCTAACTCTGTGGAATCAAGGAAATCATTGGTATTTCTCCCCACCAAGATCCCTTCATTTTGGTGATCTAAAGGATGCAGCAGTAAAGTCATTTAAAAATCATTTTTATCGAACCGTTGATTACGCGTTATTTTTGTATGCAGAAGAAGCTGTCGTCAATTCACATTCGATTACACCTTTATTCTCTGTTCCTAACGACTTAAAGGCGTGTTTTTTTCTTCTCACTTCCTGAAGTTGAGTCTACAATGAGAGAAGATGCGCATCGAAGTCTACACTGAGAAAAAAGAGGGCGCATTGCAGCACATTTCGATTCACGTTGCACGACTCAACCATGAACTCTTATACACACTTTTCTGGAACCCCTGATTCGAGGCGAGTTGTATTTCCTTATTGAGGAACATTGCTCAATGACAAGAGATTATTGAATTAATAATTATTGAATAACATTAATCATAAAAAAGGTCGAATTTTAAACAATCATTGAAAAATATATAAAATAATAATAATTGAGAATTTTTTGGAATTTACGCAGGAAACAGACACATACTATTTGCTAATTTGTCTAGGAATATTTGAATGTGAGAGTGCACTGGCGTCAAAGCGATTAAGATCGTTACGCAAGATTATAAAAATGTGTGTACTTGTTTGTGGAAGGTATCGGAGGGACAACCTTAAATGCAATTTTCCTTTCGTTTTATATTTTACAACTGTTGATTTTTGTTCTTTAGAATTTGAAAATATTTTCTATCTTTAGAAAATAAGAAAATACACTTAGAGTGGTCGTTCCGATATCTTTTGTTTAATTTTAAACTATATACAATTTATTTAGGGTTGACAAGAAGACGCGACAGAATTTCGAAAGTTAGCTTATTTATTTAAGAAATATTTTCTTTTTTTATTATCTGTATTTGTGGAGGACGTCACAGATATATAAATGAAAATTATTTGATATTTTTTAGAGATTTTATCACCTAAAAGATTTTGGAAAAAAATTGATTAATTTTTCTATTTTTGTGCACCATGTTTGTGTGGCTGCATAATCTAGAAAAATTTAGAGAAAAATTTTAAACTCTAGCAACATAATCTTTAAAGTCTCAGCTTTTATTTGAGCCTTGCAAATTGAAAATCCGTTCAGTAGTTTTTGAAATATCTAAAAAAATGTCCAAGCATGTTGTTTTATAATTTAGGCAGTGATACACACTTATTGCACTCTCGCTGATCACCTGGTTCGTTGCGGCAGGGCCGAATAAGCGGAATATAGAGTGGGGGTCATATTTGGCGCCCTTTTTAAGTTTTTTGTCATTTTAGATTTAATATTCATTAAAAATTTAATAATTTTTAAAGTTAATTATTATATATATAAATAAGTTATCATTTTACAAACTTTCATGATCAAATAGGCGTCTTCTTGTCAACCCTAAATAAATTGTATATAGTTTAAAATTAAACAAAAGATATCGGAACGACCACTTTAAGTGTATTTTCTTATTTTCCAAAGATAGAAAATATTTTCAAATTCTAAAGAACAAAAATCAACAGTTGTAAAATATAAAACGAAAGGAAAATTGCATTTAAGGTTGTCCCTCCGATACCTTTCACAAACAAGTACACACATTTTTATAATCTTGCGTAACGATCTTAATCGCTTTGACGCCAGTGTACTCTCACATTCAAATATTCCTAGACAAATTAGCAAATAGTATGTGTCTGTTTCCTGCGTAAATTCCAAAAAATTCTCAATTATTATTATTTTATATATTTTTCAATGATTGTTTAAAATTCGACCTTTTTTTATGATTAATGTAATTCAATAATTAGTGAGAATGAGTGAGATAACCTATAAATAATAAATAAGAATTATTGACATAAATAACAATTGTAACAAACTTAACCTCAATTCCTTCAAGTATAAACAAAAATTATTGTTTATTAATTATTTTCGTAAATATTTAAATAATTCTTATTTAATATTAATTAATGTTAACATTTATTTTTAATTATTTTCGAAACTTTTAATAATTGTATGAAAAATGAGGAAGTTTCTATACTTTAATAATTATTAAGTTTCATTATCAATTACAAATATTTTTAATAATATTCCAATTATTTATAACTATACAAATTATATTGTTTATAAAATAATTATTTCAGTATATGAAATTCTTTATTTTATAAAATTAATATTATTAATTAGATATTATTGTTTAAATTTATTGTTGATGATTTTCTTTAATAATCTCAAAATTGTTAATTCAATTTTCTTTACATAAATTATGTAAATTTACAGGAACTTATTGAAAAGTGAATTTTGGCTCCATCTATTAAAAACGGTAAACACTTTTAAGCCCCTTCCACATGAAAACACCCCTGTTTTAAACTACGCCTACGCAACTCCTATTTTCGCAAGGCTGGGCCTGAAGGGCCCAATACCGTCCTAGACCTAATGAGTTTTTCGCCATTTTCCTTTTCATGGACCCAATCATTAGAATTTTCCAGCCTCTTTTTCCTCCGCCTTGAGACAATATATTTTCAGTACCAACCCTAACTACAAAATTAGGAAGGGACAAGGGTATAAAAATATGATCCTTGCTAGAATAGTTAGTTCAATTTCAATTTTATTCTCAAAATCTTCTCTACTTCCATAATTCAAACTATTTAGTTCGGAGTTAAACTTCTAAAAAGTTTTGAATTCCAAATAACGCGAGTTTTCAAATCAGTAAAACTTTCTTTAATAAAAAGACTTTAAGTTTAAATAATTAATTTTAAACAATAATTAAAGTTAATAAAAAATTAAACTTTAAACTTTAAATCTACATTCATAAAGAAGGAAGCCAAGGTCCAGTTTTCATCAAGTTCCTGTCGTTTTCGTTCCTGATTTTGTCAACTTCTGCAACAATTTTGATTTTATAATAAAAGTAAGTGTCTAAAAATTATATTGCTGTCTAACTTTTTTACTATCTATTTCTTGTCAATTCTCTCAATTCTGAAGATTATTAATAGGTTTATTCGGTTAATATATCTTCAAATTCCATTTGAAATTTTTTGTATTTAACAATATTATTTTTTTTCCCCGCCTAGAGAACATTAATTAGTTTATCTGGTTAGTGATTCTTTTATCCTTGTCAAATAAAATTCCTCAAAGCAACAATCAATTTGAATCGTCCCCGAGTTAGTGGACGCAAGTCTAGACTCAAAAATATGTAAATAAATAAATTTATACGAATGTTGCGTTTACGGACGTAACATATCAAACGACGCAGAATTTATTTGGCTTTCAAACGATCCAAGAACCAAGTTTCTATCATTTTTCAATAATAAAATATGTTAATTTAATTTCGGCAGAAACTTTTCGTAGCTCGCCCGTCGTTCGTACCGACAATTTCTGCCGGTAGTGTATATATATATATAATGTGCAATAAATAAGGTTATGTTCGGATGTATATTTGAGTTTTATTTTAAAATCGACATTTTAAGAATAGTGTTATTATACTTAATAACCAAAAAATAGAATGTAACTTTGTGACACATATTTAATTACAATTTATCATTACATTACATTATATACTGAATTAAATTAAAATTTTAGTTGATAACCTTTTTTAGTTCTGTCTATCATATGGTATAATCAATTTTATAATTTTAATTATTTTTTCCTTATTGTCAGTGAAGATATTAATTAATTTTAAACTTATTTTATATAAATTTACCACTTTGCAGTTATCTATTTTCAAAAAATTATTTACTTTTTCTCCTATTTAAAGGACATAGGTTATCAAATCTCTATGAACATAAAACACAATTGATAGAGAGTAGTAAAGAGATAGTAAAAATAGAAAAAAAACTGTTTTCTACTCTAGGATGAAAATTGCATCAAAAACCTTTCCGGTCGCGAAGGAATTCTTTTTACAAAGGGTTTAAATCACATACATGTACATCTGCTGTTTTAAAAAAAATTTATAAAGTATATTTTTTTCTCCTTAAAGTGTACCTGATAGAAATATGTAAACATATTTTCCATTACTTTTAAACTTTCCTTTAAAAGAATGTTAAAATTAGTACTTTTTTTGACGCTCTAGAGTGGTTTAACCCCTTAAAAATTGCTTTAATAATAATACAAATAATATGTTATTTAAAGTTGATTATTTGTTTATAAAATTTTTATTAACTGAAAATATTAATAAATTCTTACATTAATATGCAAACATTTATTTATACATATACAAACACTAGAACATAGCGCGGGCGATGCGCGCTTATTTCTTGTTTTTTATTGTCTGGTAAAAAATTAAAATTGAAAAACTTTAATTTTTTTAAGCTATTTTATTTAAATAGTATAATATAATTCTTAACGACGTAATTAATTTATTTAATTAATACAAAACAATTTAAATTTTTGATTGATAAAAAACTCATTAAAACGAAAAACTTATAATCATCTCGAATTTTAGGGGTCGCCATGTTCTTTTCTGTAAAAGAAAAAAATGTAATTATTTTTTCTGCTCAATTTTTAATTAAAATTCTTTTTAAATCAATTATTTATAATAATTTTTACAAATTTTTTTTTAATTTCTAAATTCTTTTGTATAATTTAATTTTTCGTAAAATTTCGATTGCTTGGAAATTTTTTTATTAAATTTACATTTGAAATAAAAAATTGGAAATAATTGTAAAAAATCAATTCAATTAAGCTTTTTCTGAAAATTAATTTCATACAAATTTTAAATAAAAGCATACAAAATAAAAATTTTTAAATATTTTAATTTGGAGCTATTACAAAATTAAATTATTTCCAAAAATTGTAATTAATACACGGAAAAAAAGTCCACGGATCTCTCGTGAACTAGTTTATCACTTTTGGATGGGACACAAAATTTCAAAATTTCCATTCACTTTTGATTAGAAGTGGCAAACGTCAACGAATAGCTGAAACAAAGTTAATGAATTTTTGATGAACTGTTAAGGATGAGTAGTTCGTCAAAAGTAGAGGTATAAGTTGACGAAAAAACCGTGAACTCGACAGTTTCAGTAGTATGCGCAGTTCGCAATGCGCATCAAATATGGCTGATCAAGCATTCATCATTCAGTCGGTGTCATCTGTGTTTACATTCGGGCAAATTCTTTGATAAAAGTTATTATTTAGAATCAGTGTTTTCTATTATTTAGTGAATATTTTTGTGTGCTAATTTTTTTTGTGAAACAAATAATTCATAAAATAAATTAAAGGATACGACAAGGGTCATTTTCTACTTTGCACGGTCCTGAGTTTGACAGCAGACAAAGCTAATCGTGTCGTTTGCAGAATTAATGTGTATGTAGATTTAGCAGTGGTGGTTAGTTGGTAGAAATATTATGTCATAGGGTATAGGGTACTAGGTTCGAATCCCCTGAAGCGAATTACGAATTTTAATGGCGATAAAATGGTGTATTCTGTGTAGTTTAGGTGCGTATAGGCGTCAAGTTATCAAATTAAGTGAATTGCTATAAAAAAGTAGTATCTGGAAATTATTTTTTCTTGTTTTTAGCATTTTTTAAAAGTTGAAAATTAATGAAATTAATTTTTTAATCCTGTTTTATAGAGAAAATTTTACGGTAATTCAATTATTCGAATAGAAAACATATATACAGAAAATAATAGAATTTTTTTTAATTAAATGTATACATATTATGTATGTATGCATTATAATAAATAGACGAATTCAATAACACTAAACTATATTACAAAAAGAAAGATACTTGATTTTATTATAATTATTTAATTAGTCCCATAATATAATATAATACTCTGATGAAATATTCTAAGACAACTATTATTATCAAACATTTCTAACATATTATAGTCAATTTTCTTTTGACATTATTGATCCTTATTAACCTGCTATTAATAAAAATTTCTTAAGTATGCAGATCTCACTTATTTTAATTTAAATTTACCTTAATTTTCTAATCCCTTATATTACTCTTTATTTTCTTGCTTGTATTTTATAACTGTTATAAGATTAACTAAAACTCTGAACGTTCAAATAAACGTATTTTAGTTGTGTCTAAATGTGTTTCACAGTTACAGTGCAAAATGGAATAACAATATTAATTCAACATTTATTTAGTTGAAAATTAATTTTTTATATATATATAAAGTAGTTTTATTACAATGTAAATTAAAACAAGCAAAAATAATATCGGTTATTAATAGCGAATATATATCCACATGTTAGAAAAAAGATGTCTCCATTATCGGGATTGTAAATATTTAATAAAAATCAGTTTTTTTAACTGAACAAATTTTTATTTATGTAGAATAACAATAAATTTACCAAAAAATAAAAAAAGAATCATCTCTTACAGTTTTCTATAATATAAAAACAATAATTTTTGACACCACTGCAGAGTTGAATCTCAAACCAAGGTGAGCCATTTTGAACTTTTTTCAGAGAATCAATTTTAAAACATTTTTAATAAATTGGTTACTAGAAAAATAATCAAAAATGTGATGCATATTATAATGTCTTAGTTGTCAGGTTTTAGGAGTGATTTTTAGTGTCAAAATTTTTTTATATTATTTGAAATATTCATGAAAATACAAAATACCGCGATAATACCCACACCCGCGATAATACCCACTTTTCCCTAATTAATCAATATAAATTTCTTTTAGAACTGTTAGATAATTTATAAAATATTGTAAATTAATTTTTTTTAATTTGGAGTTTTAAAAACGAAATGATTTTACTACAAAAATAAAAATATTTTACAGTAATATTTTTTCAATGAATTTAACTTTTTTTATTTGTTGTAAAACAGCAATATTTTATAGATTTTTTGAAAATAAAAGTTTGAATCAAACTTTTTCTATTTTTAAATATTGTTTTTAAAAATTATTTTTTGAAATTTTTAATTAAAATTGGAACGAAATGATTTTACGACAAAAATGAAAATATTTTAAAATAATATTTTTTCAATGAATTTAGTTTTTTTATTTTTTGTAAAACAGCAATATTTTATAAATTTTTTGAAAATAAAAGTTTGAATCAAACTTTTTCTACTTTTAAATATTGTTTTTTAAAATTATATTTTGCAATTTTTAATCGAAAGTAGATAAGAATAGAAATAAATAAATTTTTTTCCGTTTATTATTTGATTTTCAATATTGTATACTTCACTTCGTTCAATGTTCCGGTCTCATTTTATTTGCTAGGTTACTTACTTTCTGTGCAATGCATGCTTGAATATAAATGTTTATAATTTCTATGTACAGTTTTTAACTAAACCGTCTGAAATTGTAAGAAAAACTTCTCCATACTATAAGGAACAACTTTGTCGTTTGAAGTTTTTCCTTGATAAAGCTTTCTCGCACACTTTCTTCTCCAGAAGTCATGGAAAACCAGAAGGTTACATATCGTATTTAATATTAAAAAATAATACAAAGTAGTGGGATTCTTGTAATATTATTAAGCTGAACGGTTTCGTTGACTCAAAATTTATTTAGGTGTGGAATAACAAAAAATTCCATTTCCAAAAAAAGGAGATATCGTGAATAATGTTTCAAAAAGTTATTGATTTCAGGTTATAAAAATTTTGCAGTTTTAAATTTTTTTGCAAAAACTGTTGAAAATTAAGGAAAATAATATTAAGAAAACTTGAGCGTTGTGTAATTCTCTACACGTTCATATTTTTCTTATTCGAGAAAATTTATTTTTCAGATAATTTTCACGATATCTCGTTGTAGTGGGGGATCAGTCCGAGCGCCTCGTCCGTTATTGCATCTGTCCCCTAAATCTATAAATATTATAAACATTTTTGATTTTTAATAAAATCTTATTACAAGTTTGATTCAAGTTAAAAAAAAATAAAAAAAAAATTTAGAAATATTTAATTGAAAATATTTGAGTTTTAAAAAATTAGAATGAAACAAATTTTTAACCTTTTTTTAAAAATTAATTCAATATGATTTGTATAAACTAATTTTTATATTTGTTATTTATTATAATTTTTATTTATTTACAGTTTTATTTTATAAATTAAATTTACCCTTTTTATTTATACATAAAATAAAAAATAAATAAATTTTATTGATTTTCAATCATTTTGGTTATTTCATATTCTTAATAAATTTTTTATTTTTTAATTTAGATTTTTTATTTATTATTAGATATTTTACTTTATTATTTATTTTTTTTAAAAAAGAATTTGTAAAAAATCAATTATTTTCTATTAAATCTCTAAAATAAAGAAATTTTTTTTAACTTGAATAAATATTACAATTAGATTAAAATAAATAATTAAAATAATTTTTTGTTATTAGAGAGCTTATTATGAAAGTTGTCAACGTTGAACAGAAATGTATCCATCAGGTGAAGAAGATGGTCGAATTTGTGCAAATAGTTATTGAAAATCGTTCCTGCAATAAAATCCAGTGTGTCATATTGGAAAAGGATATTTTATAATTCTTTTCTATCTTGCAAAGATGCAATGTATGTTTTTAAATTATAATTTTAATATTTTATTAAAAGTAATTTATAATTAAATGAAATGTTTTTATATTATTTGCAGATTGGCTCCAGTTTTTAAGCAACTTACGTTTCAATACGCAAAATACGCATTTTTGACATTTTTTGAATGAATGTTAAATCATGAACCGAAACAGTAAATTTGTCTGCATAGGGCCAAATTAAAGCATAACCACTGCTAATCAATATCCAAAAACAAAAAATTAATTTATGTATACTTTAACTTATACTCTCTACAGAGACATACGCTGTTGCATAAACATATTAAAAACAACAGTACTTTTGACCATGTAAGGCAATTTAAATAAAAATTAGTCTCTGTTGGTTAGGTCACAAAATTTTGTTGGCCTGTAATATTGGTAATGTTCCGTATCAACTTGTTTTTAAATCTTCAACAAGAATTTCAGTTTTGAACTTGAATTGACATATTAGGAGATTCAACTCAGAGTTTTCTAATGACATTTGAAATTATTGGATACAAATTTTAAGAATAATGTTATTTTTTATTTTAAAAAAGTTAATTTTTTTGAATTAGTAGAAAAAAATTTTTTTCATTTCTTTAATACTTTTTTTATCGCTCAATATTTTTAATTTCAATTTATTATTATTTATTTTAATATTAATTTAAAAATTTTATATATTGAATTGTTCAATTTATTACATTAAGAAAATAAATAATTTTTTGACAAAATGTAGTTTTACATTTTTTAATTTATTTAAAATGATTATTTTTTTAAATCAAGATTTGTTGCTATATTTCAAAAGAAATAAATTTTTGTTTGTTATTAATTTTTTTGTTTCCAAACTTTTTTAATAACTTTTCTGTTTCGATATTTTAAACTTTTAAATAAATGTATTGAAAATTATTTAACTTCTGCAAAAAAATTGAGAATAATTCAATTCCTTCAAAGAATTTTATTACTTATGAAATTCGTTAATTTCTCGCGAAAAATTATTTAAAAAATTTTGAAAACGCTAATCAAATTTTTTTGAAGAATTGTTTTCGATTTTTTCCAAATATTTGAGTTTTTTAATAATTATAATTGGAATTTTTGAAAGTAATTAATATTTATGAACAATTAAATTTCTTTCAAGTTTTTAAAATAATTCACTTTTTTCTAAAATATCATAATTTATTCAAGGAATTTTATTAAAATATATAGAAAATAATTAAAGTAATTGAATTCTTTCAAAAAATTTATTTAATCTATTGAATATAATAAATTTTGTTAATAATTGTCATAAATAATTTTACTATTAAATTTTCATGATAATTATGCATTTATAATTATTAGATTAAATAATTTTATTAGAATTTTTGTAAATAACAAATTAAATTGCGAATTTCGAAAAGGTTCAGCTCTGTTTCTATAAATTTTACAGAAGAGTCAAAAAACGTTTTATTTAAAACAGCTTTCCACCTTCTTTTAACTTTTTGAAATTATCGTGTTTGAAAATAATTATAATTGAAAATAACTAAATTCTTGAGAACAATTTTAATATTTTTAATATTTATATTTATAATAGGGGAGTGCTGTCCGGGTTGGACATAGTTTTGAATTTTCTTCATAACTTTCTCTGCAGTACGAATTTCACGTTTTCGCGCATATTGTTGGAAACATCAACTCAAATGCAATGGTTTTGCTGTACATTGCAAAAAAATTCGGCCAAAAGTTTCAAAGTTATAAGCAATTTCAAAAAAAATAATATTGTAAGGGTTGAACATGGGTGTAAGGGCTGAGCCACTGTAGAAAACCAATGAAATATTTAGGTAAATGGTTAAAAATGTTCTTTAAATAATAGAATGACACTTCAAAATGAGGAAAGGAACCATGAAATTAAAATAAAATCCCATATTGTGAATTTTTGCATAACATTAGATATTTTATTTCTTAAGAATGAAATCAAACATTTTTAAATTAAAACAATAAAAAAAGATTATCGAAAAAAAAATTTTCTTCTTTTTTCGTTAGAAATAAAGTTTTTGACACCTCCTTAAGTCAAAAAATGAATTTCTGTTGCAAGTACGCTTCGTAATAGCAATATTTTGGGCGGCTCAACCCTGACGACACCGCCTGGCTCAACCCTAACTCACGCGTCGTTTTGCGACAACCCACACAGAACACAAACGCGTCACACAAAACCCCAAATTTCTTTTCACATTTTCGTATAACATCTTAATAAACAATTTCAATAAATTTACTTTGTCTTTGGCATATTTCTTCTACATTTACTTCTCTTTTTTTGACACCACAAAAAAGTTTCTGTTGAGCGTATAACAATTAATCGCAAAAAACAAAAGTATACGTTCGTATACTTGACTGTAACTCATGTGAAAAGTTGACTTGCATTAGTAGCAAGAATTTAAGTACAAAAACAGATGGCGCTAGTGTGATAAAACAAAATAAACGCGATGGCTGAACCCTAACACCTGTCCAACCCTAACAGCACTCCCCTATATAATTAATAATATGAAACAGAATCTTTTGTTTAAGAGAATTTACTTTACAAAGTTTAGATTCTTCACCTCACGCGGCCGGGTTCGTTGGTTGTGAGGTATCAATATCAAAAATCAAAACCGTCAGGCGCCAGTCGACAGAAGATCGACCCTTATATCAAATTGTAATATTAATTTATTATTCTTTAATAAATTAATCAAAGAGGAGGTGTGTTGGGCGAACCAATAATAACAGCACAACGTGATGATAATACATGTATTTGATCCACTTACTTTACAACTGCTATCAAACAATCGTCCTCTTCTTGGCCAGGTTCAATCACTTTTCTAAATACAATTTGTTTCGATACAATAAAATACAATTGTCGACTATTAATTCAAATAATAAAATACATTTGTCGACTATTATTTTATCTTTACACTTAAGCATACAAAACTAGAATGGTCTCAACTCGCCGGTCCTCGTGGAAATCACGTGACCCAGAGAATCGTTTACAACAAGTCCAGTGGCGCGCTTTTCAAATTTAATTCAGAGAACATAACCTTTATTCCGGTCGACAACACCAATACCTCCTGTTACAAATAATTAATTTATTTTTTATCAATGATTATAATTTTTTTGGTTAAATAATTGCCTTATTAATGCTTTTACTGTTAAAAAAATTATTTTGTAAAAATTAAATGATTAAGAATTCAAATCTAATTTAAATAATTTTTCTGAATGACATATTTAAAAATTTGTATACATTTTTTGGATATATAATATTAAAATAATTTATAGACGTTTAGTGATTTTTTAAAATCACTTGAACGATTATGTAAATCCTTCAAAATCATCTCCGAGAGTTCAAATCTAATTTACTATAATTTTTAGATATTAATATTTGAGGTTCAGCATAACATTTTCGGTTTTTGGAGAATCAGGTTGATGATAACGGGTATTTTTGAAAGTCAGCTTCGAAGATTTTGTCCAATTCATCATAGATGGTGTTAATGATTCAATTTCAGTGTTGGTACAATGTTAATGACACTGAAAAATAGAATAGTCTTTCGATTTTATACCTATTGAATAATTAAATATTGGTAATTATTTTAATTACAGACTAATTATTATAGATTAATTATTTTTAATTGTTGTGTCAGATAATTTTTATTTAAATAGTTTCGTGTAAACGAATTTTTTTATTTTATTAGACCTGTCGCCAATAAATATTTTAAGAGTTTCCCATGATTTAACGCGTTAATATGCTACATATGCTTGACCGTGAGTGAAAACATCTTTTCTTAAATCTACTGCAATTTTTTTAAATGTTTGACCTTGCGCTTTATTTATCGTCAAATACATCTCAAAATACATTAAAGAAAATAAAAATAGAATTTAGACACTAAATTAATCCTCTTGAAATTATCCGCACTAGCCACAGACCCAAACGCTGGAAAATAGTAGAGGGGGTGGTTCGTTGTTTATTTAGAAAAGATCATTTTTATAAAAGGCAAAGGCTAAGTTAAATTTATAGGTTAGAAATCAAAGATGTATTTAGAGGTTAAAAATTAGGCAATATTTTATTTTATCAACATAATATAAATTTGGATTAAGGGAACAACTTTAATAATTGACAAATAAGAAACTAACAATTTTGAATCTCAATTTAGAATAAAATAAATTTACTTATTCTTAATAGAATAAGGATTCTGAAAGATAATTTTGGACAAACAATAATGTCCTTAGATATCTCAAATAACAAAAATTTTACTGAAAATATTAAATTGAATAAAAATTAAATGAATTTAAATGAAGTAAACCAAATGCTGAAATCTGGAAATAAAAAAATACATCTTTGAGATATTTCGCAACAAAAATTAACAAACTCTTACCGAAATTAATTTCTTTTCAAAAAATTCTTGAATAAAGATCTCGATTTAAATCCGTTGGCAACGTTCCTCCAGGAAATAATTATTATAAATTAATCTTGATTCCAAATAGAAAGAAACTATATGAAAAACGTCCACCATTAACGATTTACTTTTCCAGAATAATAAAAATTTGTTGTTTTATAATCTCCTAGGGAATTCGTTTCCAACGTGAAGAAATGAACATCACAATTAATAGATACGAAGCGCGACATTGAAACGAATTCTGATTGGTTAATAAAATAGGAACGAAAGTTTCTTGCGTTCCTCGACTGTGATTGGATAGGTGAAATGTATCGAAATTTGAATTCTTAAAATAATCTTCTAAATAAAAATCCACAGGAAATTCCACATATTCTTCAATTAAATAATGAAAATTCTTTGAGAAGTAATTTTCTTGACGCTAGATGTTAAATCAATGTAATTCTCCTCCAATAAAATAATTAAATGCTCCAAATATTAATGTTGGTAATTCCAAAAGACTAAAGGACACTTAAGCAAAAGGGCTGGTCGTTGACTATCTTTCAATCGCCAAACTAATAGAATATCCAAAACATCAATTAATAATACGGGCTTTGTCTTCACGCAGCAATAAGAGTTGGATCTCTTATTGCTGCGTGAAGACAAAGCCCGTATTATTTGAGCAACGGCTCAAAAATACAAAGAAACCTGCCAAAGTTGAAGAATCTTGAATGTTCCACCAGGAAACGAAGTCATGAATATTAGCTACATACAGAGCTGTAGAAGTGAGATGTAGAGCTAGAGAATAAATGGCATTCCAAGAGAATTCAAACAGTTGGGTACGTCCAAAATATGTAGATTTCCACTTTATCGACATCAAATAATAGTCCAAAAATACGTAATTTAAATAAGATAAACGTAATTTCCAACAGAATTTTCCATAAATTTAGTTGATTAATGAGGTTGAAGATTATTTTTGATTGTACACTGGAATTTTCAGGTTAGGTTTCAAGAATCCAATTTTCTTTCATTTCCAGGAAGTTGACTCAGGATCAGGGAGTTTTACATAGATTAAAAGGAAATAATTACAATTAGTATTTATAATAATAATAATCTAATATTTGTTTGTCCAGAATCTCGAATGAAAGTGGATCGTTAATTGTGGAAATTAATGAAGGAAATTATAATTTAAAATAAAATATGTGAGTTGTAAAATTAGTAATTTTACAACGT
This sequence comes from Leptopilina myrica (nomen nudum), assembly GCA_032872475.1. NCBI lineage: Eukaryota > Metazoa > Arthropoda > Insecta > Hymenoptera > Figitidae > Leptopilina > Leptopilina myrica (nomen nudum). Next base: position 28,566,131 of record CM065460.1, on the reverse strand, counting down.
CACAAAGTGTAATGCGATTTAAAAACACTACTTCTCCTGCTTTATCACATGTTAATATTTCACATTTAAGTAAATGTGAAATATTTACTTAAATATTAAACCTAAATCTAACATTAATAATCGTGTTCTATTGCAGATTCCTTCATTGATACTTAGATTACAAATAAGCATAATAATAGTATATTTTCTTAAACATAATTCATAAGGCGGAAGAGAAGTAGGTGACAAAGTATTTAAATATTCTGGTAATACAGCTTCAGTAATAGCACCATTATTCTTAGAATTTTCTGTACTATCAACGCTAGTTTATTTTTTTTGGTTGTTAAATCTAATAACTCTACTATCTCTCTTCCTTCTTTGGATTGTAATTTTATGTTTGAAGATGAATCATAAAAAAGAGGAACTGGTAAACCAAATACTTTATGTACGGTTTTTCCTTTAGGAAGAAAAGTAGCCGCAATTCCTGTAAAGGCCAATGTACATACTTGTTTTTTAAAAACTTTTTTAGAGATAATATAAAGTTGTATATATAAAGGTTTTTCCTGATCCACCTGGACCATCTATATAAAAGCAATTATTAAAATTGACATCATCTTTCACATTGTTATTTTGCAATTTATAAAATAATGTCTACCAATTCTTTTTGTTTTTAATTTAATTTATTATATTGTTCTTGCCCAATAGTTATATTTTCTAGATTAATTTCACTGTTTACTATTTCAGTAACTTCATTTACTATTTGTTTCATTTCTGAAAAATCTGACTTTCTTCGTCTTTCTGCATAAATTAAGGTATTAATTTGAGAATAAGCTCGCTTTTAAGCTTCTTGTTGACCGACATAACATGTTCTTTTTGTATCTTTTCGTTGATAATGCACTTGACCTGTTTCATTTATAATTGTTTCTTCTTGAAATGATTTTGGAAATTTTTTAGAACACTTTCCAGTTACAATGCATAAACCTTCTCGACAAGGTCCATGTATATTATGCCTCATAATAATTTTATGTAAATCTGGTTGAATATTCCTATCCGAAATTGCAGCTGAAATATAACGGTCGATGATAATTGGAGTAGATAATTTATGATTTTGTTTTAAGATTATAAGTATATGTACATGAGGCAAGCCATGCTTTTGGAATTCAATTACATATAAATGTCCGATTGTGTCGCCAAAAAATTTTTCTTTTATAATGCAGTTGATTAAATTATTTTTTTATGTTAAAAACTCGTGCATAGATGTCTGGACGATCAAATGGCTACTTGATCTGGTAGAAGATTTTTAACAATCTGACGCCACTTGGGATTACAGGTCATTTTTATGAATAAATCTGGCTTGCCAAATTTTCGAACAATAGCCATCGAATCTTGATAATTTTGCATCATATATCGAGGTGATCCAATAAAAGTAGATAGAAAAACAATCATTATTCCAATACGACCATCTACACTATTTGCAGTATTCTGCATGAAATCAAATAATCCTTGATATGTTTCAACTCGTAATTTAGTTTGATTAGATTTACAATATTCTGTCCGGTCTTTTCCAATTTTTACGTAATTATCAACAACCCATTGTTGAAATAATCGTTGACCTAAATTAAAAGTGTCAAATTCATTATTACGAATAGCTAATCTAAAAATGTATGCAGATCTTGTGACGCGTCGAGAACGTTTATTTGTCGTTCGCATTATATCTTTTTCCCAACCTTTTGGGAACAAAAAAAGTGGATATACCCATGGTTCCAGATTAGGAACCATGTGTGATTGTGTCATTGTGCTGACTTTTTGTAAAACTTTAGGTTTTTTGTTACATACTACAACATACAAATCTGGAATTTCTCCATCAGCCGTAGTTGAAAATACAGCTGCAACTTCATTTGTTCTTTGAAAATTATATCTATTCTTATCCATACCTGGTTTTATAGTAAATAGCAATTGTAATTGGGGGATTTTGTCATTGCTTTCCGAAGCTAATCATGCTTGATTACGCATTTCTTCTCCAATCATTTCGTGTGCTTGACAAAAAATATTAACATCACGAAGTACACGATCAAGACTTCTCAAAATTTCGAGATCAAGATGGATATTATTATTTGACCTAATTTCTGTAGCTTCATTTGGATCAATGATAAAAAGTTGGCCATAACTTGTATTTTCACCCAATATGGGATACAAAGTTGTATTAATTTGATAATAAATAGAACCTTGAATTTTGAAGCAAAATGGCCCAGAACTTCTTTCTCTAAAATTTACTAAATTTGCATTAAAAGATGCGAATGATAATGAATATTCTTTAAAAATGCATTAGATTTAGGGTGGTTTCCTTCAAATAAAGTTTTAATTTCAACTGGTGGTTCTAGTAATTTTTCAATAACTACTTCCCCGTGCCCACAACAATCATTAAACGAATTTTTCTTATTTTGAATTTTTTCATCAGGAAAATGTTTTCTATTGCTATGTGTACAAATTATGTCCATTGGTCCATTATAATATTCTTGAATGTCAGTAGAAACGACACACGAAGTTAGTGAGCGTCGGAGAAATACAGAGATGGCGAAATTGGAGAAGAGAGTGGAGCAACTTGAGATGAAAGAGGCAATAACGGGGGGTAAGCAGGAAAAGGGGGAAGAAGTAAACGATTAAATTGGAAAAAAGTGTCAGATCTGTCAAGGGTAGTGGAAAGGATGGAAAGAGAAAAGAGGAGGAGTGGGATAGTAATTAGAGGGTTAAGGGTTGGGAAAGAAGAAGGGAAGGAAAAGATTAAGGCATTATTGGACGAGATAGGAGCGAAGGTCAGCATCAAGGGAGTAAAAGAGATAGGAGGGGAAAACAAGGAGAACCCAAAGATTTGGGTGGTGGAATTGGGCAGCGAGGAGGAGAGAAGAGAGGTAATGGAGATGAAAAAGAAATTCAGAGGTAGGGAGGAAAAAATAGAGAAGGATAAATCCTGGGCGGAAAGAAGAAGAGATTGGCTGCTGAGGAAGAAAGCGTAGTAAGAAAGAAGAAAAGGAAAGAGAGTGACAATAGGTAGGGAAAGAAGGAAAAGGGAACACAAGGAGGGGATAGTGGGACCTGGAGTGTGACACAAATAAGGAGGTGATGAGGGAAAACATTAAACTATAGAGGAAATGGCATATTGACGGAAAGGAGTATAAGAGAAGGCAAGATGAGCACGAGAAGATGATAGAACGGAAAAAAGAAATTTTTGGAAGAGATGGTAGAGGCTGTGAGGGAAGGGAGGGAATGGGAAGTAATAAATAGAAAAAGGAAAAGAATAGAAAGGGTGGATAAGGACATAAGTATGGGGCAATGGACTAGGTATTTTAAGGAGCTCAGTAGGGGGGGTAGAAGGTAGAGTGGTGGGAGAAAGGAGAACGGCGGTAGGTGAAGCAGAGGGTGAGGAAATAAGCAGGGAGGAAGTGGATAATGCAATCGATATGATGAAAAGGAACAAAGCAGCTGGTTTCGACGGGATAGAAGCGCAGAGTTTAAAGTATGGGGGGAAGGAATTAGGAAATAGATGTGGGAAGTGGAAAAAGAAGGGGAAGTTAGTGGCACTGTTCGTCGACTTTAAGGCGGGGTTCCCGTCTGTTAACAGGGGAGTGCTTTGGAAAACGTTGCGGGAAAAAGGGGTGGAGAGAGGTCTCATTGAGCGGATTAAGGAACTGTACGAGGAATTGGGGAAGGTTTTGGAGATATTTTTTGGATGGAGAGGGGGTTAACGCAAGGCTGCCCGTTGAGTCCAATTCTCTTTAGTCTATTGCTGTCGGATTTGGTGGAGAAATTGAGCGAAAGAGGAAAGGGAGGAGTGGTTTTGGGAAAAGGGAGAGTTTATTCGATGGCTTACGCAGACGACATAGTGTTGTTGGCAGAGTGTAAAAGTGGAACGAGATTGTTGATGAAAGAGTTCAAAAAGTATGTAAGGGGAAAGGATTTGTGGGTGAATGTAGAGAGAATAAAGGTTATGAGATTTAGGAATAGGAAGAATGGAGAGGTTGAGGTTTTGAAGTTAAATGGAAATAGTGTAGAGGAAGTGGGTGAATATTGTTATTTAGGTTTTTGGTTTAAATCGAATGGAAGTTTAAAGCTGCATGTGAGTAGAAGATTGGAAAAAGCGGGCAAGATTTTGGGTCAGGTGTGGGGGTAAGAGAATGCAGATACTGGATGGGGGATGAAGAGAAAGTGTGCAGAGTTTGTGGATATGAGGTGGAAGATTGGGGTCATGTGTTAGAGAGGTGTGGAAGAGGCGTGAGTGAGTGGGGGGAAGAATGGGGGACTGGGCAAATAATAAAATAGATTTTGGATGAAAGTGGACAGGGGGCGAGATGGATGAAAGAATTGGATGAGAGAAGAGAAATCTATGTATATGGATCCTCCAACCCTGATATTGCAGGGAGAGTAAATAAATACATATATAAATAACTTAAAACCAAAATTAACATCAATTTTTCTCAAAATACATTGAACTCCGAATTGTTTTTCAATACCATTTATGTTAGTTACAACGAAGAATCCAACTTTATAAAAAATTCCTGATTTCTTTCTCATATTTGGTATTGCTACTTTCCTGGATTTGTATTTTTACATTTCTTTCGCAGGTTAAATTGTTTATCATCTCACATAATGGTAGAGCTTGTTTCATTGCAATCGTTTTTAAAAAATTTTTAGTCGAACTTGTTGATTGCGTGTTTGCTTTTATTTACCTATGCCAAGATTCGTAACGCATACTCCAAAAATGTATTACTGGTCCATTTTCTAAAAAAATTCGTGGACAGTGTACCATATTGTGAAACTTAGGTTTTAGATTCGTTTTAAAAATATGCATGTACAATTCGTTGTGTTCTTTGACTAAATCCTTTAACATTTTGGCATGGTGGCGAATAATTCTAGGCGAAGTGCCAATGTCAATAATTTGTATCAAACACAGGTACAATTTCCATTATTCGTTATTTTCTGGGATCAAATCACCTATTATTAAGGAAAAGTATCGGTCGAAAGCATTTCTGAAGCGGACATTTTTAAATTGAGTCTTTTTTAATATATTGAAGAAAATTTCTGGAGGTTTATCGGCTTTTTCCGATATTCCGAAATCAACATCTTTAATTCGACTATTTCAACTCTCTAATCTGAAATTTACCGGCATGACTACCTAGAGTCTGCCAAAAGTCTGCTTGTATAATATTTGTTTTGAGGTTGGTTTCTTTGCTTAAGTACTTCATATATTCAAAAATTTTATTAAATAATTTGGGAATTTCAAATTTTAGCGATTTTCTCAAAGGAATATCAACTCCGTATAACAAATCAGGTATCATTAGCGTGTCATTTGCAACCATTTTTTCAGTGAAAGTATTTCCAATTTCAAATTGATCATAGTCAATAAAACCTATATTTCTTAGTAGTTTTAAGCGCTTGTGTTTAATCATAAAATTTGTAAAAACTGTACTGTGATTTAAAAAAATTTCTTTAACTTCGCGTAAACATTTAAAGGAAACGTTATTTTTTTAAAGTTGTAAAATATCTTTCTTTAATGACACTAGAAATATTGTTTGAATAAATTTATTTATAAAGTCAACGACATTTTAAACAATTTTCCGAGGATATACAGTCTTTGCATTAAGAACAAAATGAAAGTTGAAATTGTCAATTGTAAAAAGACCATATGGCGTCCGATATATACGGCCTTTTACTATGGGCTGTCAAGCATTTTTTGTGCAAAATTGACAAAATGGTGGACATTTTTCAAAAAATATGGAAGAAACTTTGTTTTTCAAAGTTTTAGGACACAAAAAAATATTTAAAATCAAAATTTTTAAAATCCCTCGATATGCTCTATAACTATTGCCCTAAAGAATATTTGGTTAAAATTTGGTAAGGATCGTTTGAGTAGTTTTCGAGATTTCATCAACGCGCGATCGAGAAACATTGATTTGAGAAAAACGCCCAATTTATTTGAAGAAGAGCAAATTTTATCATAATTTATGAAAAATAGTTTTTAAGGGCCCCGAGTACAAATCTGGTATCAGTTTTTTAAAATTCAAAATGGCGGATTTAATATGGCGGACGACTTACGTTAAAAAGTGCTGGATTCTTATGGAATTCAGTACCCGGGAGTTTTTTAGGTCGCTGATAAAATATTTTATTTCAGGTCGCTGATACGAATCTGATATTAGTTTTTCAAAACTCAAAATGGCGGATCCGATATGGCGGAAATTTATTTTGAAAACAGTTGGATTTTTATGAAATATGATATTCGGGTGTTTTTCAGATCGCTGGTTACAAATGTGGTATCAGTTTTTAAAAATTCAAATTGGAGAATCCAATATGGCTGAATTTTTTTTTTAAAACAGTTGTATTTTTATAAAAATCGATATTCGGGGTAATTTAGATCGCTGATTACGAATCTAGTATCAGTTTTTCAAAATTCAAAATGGCAGATTCAATTTTATCAATGAATCAATGAATTTTATAAAAATTCTTCAAAATGTCTATTTTGAATTTTGTAAAAAGTTTTCTGAAATCCAATGTGTTGGGCAAAAAATTTTTAATTTATCATATTTGGTTAACAGTTGCTGCTCGGGGGTTTTTGGGGTAGCTAATACCGAATCTGATGTTATTTTTCAGAAATTCAAAATAGCAGATCAAATCACATTTTCAGTTTCACTTTTGACATTTATTTCTTTAATAAATACCAACAAAGTGTTGTAAAAGTATTTAAATACTTTAGAAGGATTAATGTCATTCAGAGCCTTTTTTATAAATAAATTTGAATTTGTTGAAACCAATCTCTTAAGTCTTCTTCTGTAACAGAAGCTCGATTCAAGGTTAAATTTTGAGCTTTCCTCAAACTTAAATCTGGATGGCGATTGCGAAATGCTTCCTACCAATGACGACCTGGACGTCCATTCGTAAACGGTGTTTTCTTTTCTAAATTATTTAAGTATTTTTGCACACTATCGAGTTATTCATCTTTCGTAACTGGAAATCCCATTTCAGCTCTGTATACAATCCAATGACAAATTTCGTCTTCCTCTGATTCTTCTGAACCCATAGGTGGACCAGACTTTTCTTTTTCTTCACCATAATTTGTTGTCGCTCTATAAACAGTTGTTAAAGAACTCCGTATAAAGTTAAAGCGTTTCGAAAAGAAATACCTTTTTTAACTGTTTCAACGGCCTCATCAACACTCTCCGAAGAATAAATTTTTCTACGTAGCTTTATTCTTATAATATTTTCTTTTTTGCAAATAACTTTAAATTTTGTACCATTTTTCTTCTAGGTGTTTTCCTTCTTTTTTAGATATTTTTCAATTGTCACCGTCGATTTGAAACACTTTCACACCGTTAAATAAATCGAGACATTTAAAAAATTTAAGTACATAACTTGAAACAGTAATTATATAAATAAAAAACATTTTGAAATTCATAAACTAATGTGAAAAATTAATATTAGAACTGTAGACAACTTTCTGCAAAAGAATTCATTCATTTAAATTATTCGGAAATTGTAATTAAATTAAATAAATTTTATCTCACGTTTAGGTAATAATAATAAAAAAATATAGAATTTTATCATATTAGACAAAGAAACAAACGCCAAAGACGTTTAATATCAGAAATGATCCATAGTAATTTACAAAAAATCCGGTTAATAAAAAGGAAGACGTACAAAGTCTTAATAATTGAAGGGTGCGCTAAAACAACGCTGTAAGCGCCATTTTTTCTTAGGTTAGATTTGCATCGAATTTGACGTTATAAATCTTTTTCTGTACAATGTATGGTTAAATCAGTAAAAAATTCTTATTTAGTTGATAATTATGATAATTACAAACAATTTTTTATTATCTATAAATTAATAGTAATTAATGATAATTAGCTCGAAAAGTTAAAGTGTCGTGTTGGCGCTTACAGCTTTGTTTTAGCGCACCCTTCAATTGCTATAATCACTTTATAAATGAAATAAAATATTCTTAATCTATTTTTATTTACCATGACATTTCCTAAATTTTGTTTACTGACACGGTCATTCACCTCACGTCAGTTAATTATACTTTGAAAATTATATACATTTTATTTACCAGTGTCCAATTGTAATCGCCATTTCATTTAAAAAAATGTAATATTATTATTATTTTTTGTTAAATAAATTACAGTTTCTGAAGAGAGCAGCCGCGCTGTCGAAACGTTAAACAACATTTGTCCTTTTTTTAAAATACCTGTCTCAGAATGATAGTTAAATTCAGTGGTTAGTAAATAAAAATACGTTTAAATTTTCGCAAATGCGAAAAGTAATTGATGAGTTCTAATACTCAAGTACCTCCATAAACTGCAAGATTTCGATGAGTTGTCCCTCCATTACTGTAACAATCGTTTATTGAGATTTGGGTTTTCCCTACGCTTTATAGAAAAACGTGAAAGCAGAATATACGGTTTATTCACCGGTAAAGATTGTTGCTCTAAAAAGCATTAAACAAAAAGTGGATTTTTCCCATTCAATCCCAACATTTTTACAAAATCCAATTTTTTATGTTCTTCTGTTACTAATCGATCACTTATTACTTCGGTTTCTTTAAGTATCAATATAGCGCAGCAGGAAGTACAGGAGCCAATGACAATTGATTCTGATAATGAAACCGAATCGAACAATTGTACAAATTCTACTCAATTACAGAATTTACACCAAGATGCTTACCAAATAAAGAAACTAACATCCGACAGTATACCTTTACAGAGGTTTGCTAAATGTACTCCACAAACAAAAGAAACTGTGTTGAACAATATACCTTTACAATCACCCCAAGAACAAGAAATTTCGGGAGCACATATCAAAGATTCGTTTGAAGTCCAACAGATTTTAAATGTTATCAGTTCTCGAATAGAATCCGATTTTCAAATTCGCCTTAAGCTACAGCAAAACTTTGTGGTTACAAATATTTGTATTCAACCTGACGTCGAACAACTGCATACACTGCCATTAGAATCCAAAAAAATAAGTAAACCTCTTTGTAAATAGACTAATGAAATAAAACAAAATCCTGTTCTTATTGCACCTGAAGAAATACACCAATATCCAAAAACTTTTCTTAGAGCTTTAACTAAGAAACCAAAAGAAAAAGGGAAGAGTAGAATTTTAACTTATTCTCCTGAAACAAAATCAATTATGGACAAAATAAATGCTAAAACCGCTACTAAATTATACATTTTTGTTATAATTTTGGTGCTCATTTCATCAATTTTTGATTTTTCAAAGTTAAATATATATAAATATATATACATAAAGATATGTTAAAAAGTCAAACATTAAAAATGTTGGTATTATAATACTTCCTTTATGTGAGGAAACAAAGTTGAAAAATTATCAAAAAAATCAGACAAAAAATATAATCACGTGACAAATATTTGATGTGGTCTCTATGCATTAGACAAATATTTTTCATTTTTTTTCTCTTTCGAAGGTTATGGCAACAAACTTTTACTACAGAAATTTACCGTGAGAGGGCAGAAGCATGCATTGAGCAGAAAGCCCCACCTGTCATATGATTAGCTTTACATTACTTGGTGTTTTCCATTTTACAACCGCGTTTCCGAATGAATTACCAAAAATCTTTTGGATTTAAAGATAATTAAAAAGACCCCTTGTCGATGGTTAGTAAGTAAATTCTATAAAAAGTGCCCTTGTGCAGAGAAAACTTGTTTGAAAATAATTGTTTACAAATTTTATAGCATTTAAACTGTTGAATTTATGTTGGTAAGTTAACTATTTTTTTAATCATGAAAAAGAAAAAAAATATCTCTGATGTATAAAAACTACTAAAAATATTTGTCAATTGATATTTAATTTAAAAAATCTGCCCGCCCACCTGGCGGACACATTCGCTCGCTAGTTTGAGCGCGCCTCGAGGCGCGCGAATACCGGTCGTCGCGCTCCACACGTTGTTGCGCGCTTCGGGCGCAGTAGTTTGCGATTATTGTACATTATGTGCGTTCTTGTTCATATTCCTCCATGTATGTAAAAAAGCTTCTTTATCTACATGTTTTAAAAAAGATCAGCTAAAATATACTGACTCCTCGCCAATAAATAGTTCGCTGTGGATCAAACTTAATCAACTGAGTCTACGTATCGGACACGTCACATCTTTTTTGAGCCACTAAATAATTTATTCGTCTTAAAGTTACTACGACTTTAAGGTTTACATTCTCATTAATATGTGTTGATGTGTTGATTTGCAGATTATCATGACATTAATATTCTACTTTCATCTAAAGAAAAAAATTATTTATATTTAATAAATCACCATATCCTATATCAAGAGAAAACTAAATAATAATAAATACACATTCCTGCATTTTTAGTATGAACGGTTCAAACGACATAAGCATTTCATAATCTTAGTACAACAACAAAAAGAACAACTAAGGCAATAGCAATAATTCATTTCCTGCACTTTTTAAAAAAAAATTTAAATTGGTATAATTTATGTCTTATTAATTGTCTGGTCGTCGAACTAAACTATTTTGAACTGAATTAGATCATGTGCATTAACCGAATAAAGAAATCGGCCTCCAGTGACGTCCACTTTAATTTCAAACAAAAAACAATTACATCGGTTATAAAATTTTAGGCTATACTTATTTCTGAACAGAAAATTATTGTTAAACAATCCAAATAAATATTATTCTATAAACAAATTATTTAACAAATGTCCAGATATTTGCAATGCAAATAACTTTGGTACAAATAAATAGGACCCAATCTCTATAAAAAATGTTATAATTTAATAATACTGAAAAATCAAATAAAAATTGGCTGCATAACAATTACAGCAATACATTTGAATCATGTTGAGAATAAAAAAAAATTTTGACTCAAAATTAAAATTTTTAATTCAAGTTCAAAGTCAACGGTTTAGCCAAACCTGTTCTCTAAATTTTAATCAGCGAAAAGTCGCTGATACACCAGCCCAAAGTATGCAGCTGAGTCAATCAGCGAATATGCACTGATTTTCCAGCGTATATACGCTGTTTGATCAGCTGCATACTCTGGGCTGGTAAATCAGCGACTTTTTCCTGATTCAAATTTAGAGAGTGGACCTGAAACTTAACCCCTTGGCTGTCGACGAGATTTCCACTGTTTTGGCCAAAAGTGTGTTGTAAATTATTTTTTATTTTTATGAAACTTGGTATCCTAAAGTTTTAGGGATCGCTGCTCGGAGAAAAAGGGATTGTTACATCTACTAACCGGATTGTTAATATAGAACTAGCAAATCGGATTTGTTGTTGCAACAATTCTTTTTGTTCTCTTAACAAATTAATTGTTGCAACAACAATTCCGAATTGTTAGTTCTATATTAATAATCCGGTTAGTAGATGTAACAATCCCTTTTTCTCCGTGTGATTACAAATCCGCGGTCCGTTTTTTAAATTTAAAAAAGGCGGTTCAAAATTACTAAAAATAGGCGGATTGGCTGGAAATAATATAATTTAAATTTTAATTAAAATTGATAGTCAATTTTTTGGGTATCAGCTTAATTTTCAATTTTGATAATGTAAATTGAGATTTTTAATCAGAAAGGCTAAAAACTGATGGGCAGTGAGTTCCAAGCAAATCCACACAATTTTGCCCCCAAAATTTCTACAGACAGACAGCCAGACACTTCTCTAAAAACCATTTTTTTGGAATCAGGGGTTCATAAAACGTAAAGATTTATGAAAATTAGAAATTTCTCAAAATCGCACAAATCCAAGACTTTCTCATTTTTGATGAGAATGTAAAAAAATAAAGATTACAAAAAGCTATTTTTCAATGTAAATTGCGTGCAGTATCTCAGTGTCTTGCGAGTGTCATATTCTTGATTATCACGATTAAAATATATGTTGAATAATTAAATTGACAGAATGACAACATTTAAAAATAATTTTATAAACTCTTTAATAACTTATAATAGTTACTTTTTTAATTATGATACCAAACTCTAGTTTGTGTATATATTCGATCACAAAATGAAAACAATGTTGTTTATGTAATTTTATTATGTTCAAAAACAAAAGTTGCGCCTTTAAAATCAATCACAATTCCAAGATTAGAATTGTGTAGAGCACGGGAAGGTAGCAATTGCATAAAAAAGTCCAATGTGTTTCGTCAATAGTGCGACGTTTCTTTAGCTAAGGTTTGCCAACCTCATCAGGCTAAATTTATTAAAACATAAAAAGGCACTTCAATATTTATAAAAGGTCTTAAACACTATTTTTCGCGAAGGTAGTAAACAACTAGTAATATTTTTTACTCAATTCGTTAAAACATAAAAATACGCTTTAGGTTCGTCATAAGAAATAAAATAAATAAATTAAAAAACAAACACAATACATATTTACACAAAAAGGATTAAAATTGTAGTTATAAATTAAAAAGGAAGACATTCCTCTCCACTGTCTCAGTGTCAACTGAAATAAAATTAAAACTGATATGATAAATTAAAAAGGTGAAAATTAGAAAAGTCAATGAACTGGTATGTAAACAGAGGTGGTCAGTAAGATATGTTATTGTTTTGTCGTTATAGACATGAGTCTATACGTCTGAGAAGAGGAAAGAACGTTTTATTTAGAGTGAGAATATCTTTCTTTCTGTTAATAGTGAAACGATTTGTTTTTATATGGATCATTTTAAATATTCGTCGTTTTATAAAATTTATTCATTATCTAAAACTTTTACATTTTCCCAATCAAAATGACCACCTGTGTTTACATACCAGTTCATTGACTTTTCTAGTTTTCACCATTTTAATTTCTTATATCAGTTTTAATTTTATTTCAGTTGACACTGACACAGTGGAGAGGAATGTCTTCCTTTTTAATTTATAACTATAATTTTAATCCTTTTTGTGTGAATATGTATTATGTTTGTTTTTTAATTTATTTATTTAATTCCTTATGACGAACCAAAGCGTATTTTTTATGTTTTAACGAATTGGGTAAAAAATATTACTATTTGTTTACTACCTTCGCGAAAAATAGTGTTTAAGACCTTTTATCAATATTGAAGTGCCTTTTTATGTTTTAATAAATTTAGCCTGATGAGGTTGGCAAACCTTAGCTAAAGAAACGTCGCACTATTGACGAAACACATTGGACTTTTTTATGCAATTGCTACCTTCCCATGATCATTTATTTAACAAATATCAACTAAACCATGGAAGAATATAATTCTACTTAAATCAAAATTCAGCTGATCTTTTATCAAGAGGTCAGATGCTTCGTAAATTGATGGAAAATTCTCTATAGATTTCTGACCAAGCTGGCTCTGTACAAATGAGAAGCATAGGCCTTCTAATCAATTAAATAAGTTACTAATTTTAGAATCAAAAACTAATGTAAATTTACTTGCAAATAATGTAACAAAAGTACAAGAAACTAATCACATTTTAACTAAGTTTTCATCGATTCAGAAAATTAAACGTGTTATAGCATTTTGCATGAAATTTATTAATAATATAAAAAAAATTAGAAGCAAACAAAAAAAAATTTGTTAACATGATTGGTTTCAAATTGTGACATTAAAGATTTGCGTTTTTCAATTGAAAAGATGCAAATTGCAATGAACCAAATTGTAACTCTATTGCAAAAACAATTCTTTTCACGCGAAATAAAGAGATTACAGAACAAAACAAATTTAACTTGTTCAAGAGACTCGTTCGGTTTAAATCCTTTTTTAAACAAAGAATGTTTATTACTTGTTGGAGGACGGATAAAAAATACACTTTATCTTATAATGAAATGTGTCTAATTGTTTTACCAAAATCACACCACATTACAATTTTAAAAATAATCCGATTAGATCATATAGTAATTGTACAATTTAATAGAGCCTAAAACGTGTTGTAATTCGCGTGTTATTTGAGAGGTTATCGATAGTATACATCCACATAGCACAAAAACTTCAAGGAAACTTCTAGGAAGTCTGCCGTTGCAACTTCAGAAGTTACCTTTGGTAACTTCCTGAAATTTTTCAGGAAATACAATAATGTCCGATCCTAGAAATTTTCCATGGAAACTTCCTAGAAGCTACCCATAGAAAGTTCCTGTAAACTTCCCTTGGAAGTTTCCTGGAAGTTAGCAGAAGTTTCCAAAAATTTAATAAAGAAGCATGTAAATAATTTAGATAAAACAAATTTTTTTATTGATATTTGTTTAAAATGTATTAATTTAATTGTATAAATAGATTATTATATAAACACAGACAAAATAATAGATAAAAATTAATTTTTCTTCATACCTTGGTTGAAAGTAAGTACTTTCCTCTGCGATTTCGCAGCAGAAAGTCAAACATTTGTGCTTTGACTTGCTTTCACTCTCAACCTCTATTACAGCGGAAGTAAAAGAATTCTCTGTCGGTAAGTAAGAAAATGTCGAGTTCAATGACAATGATGACAATTTATCGAGTACCTAATTGCTATTGCAATATAAAATGAGAATAAACCAGAGCTTCACGAGTGTCCGATAGAGACGTTGAAGCTATTAAAACTTACCTATGAAATGTTGAAAGTCACCAAAACGAAATAGAGTGGAATTTTGATTTTGATATTGGAATCAGAACTAAATAGAGTGGAATTTTGATTTTGATATTGGAATCAGAACTAAATAGAGTGGAATTTTGATTCTGATACCCATATCCGAATCAAAACAAAAGTATTTTTAATTTTGTTTTCATTCCGTGACGGTCCCTGTGTAAAACACGAGTTGCCAAATATGGAGCAGATGCTGTTCCATAAGTGATGGTATTTAATTCATAAGTACTGAGATCCTTTGTAGGACTGTCGCGCCCAATTTTTCGTTGAAATTTTCTATCAATTTTGTGAATGTTTACCATTCGATAAATTTTTTTGATGTCAGCGGATAAAATAATTTGGTGTGTTCTTGAACGAGTTAAAATATTAAGAAGTGATTGTTGATTAGTAGACCCGATTTTTAAAGCATCATTAAGCGATATTCTGGAACTCAATTTCGCCGAACAATAAAAAACTACCCTTACCTTTGTTGTACTACTAATTTCTTTTATGACCGCGTGATGTGGTAAAAAATAACCCTTTTCGAGTGAGTTATTTGAAATTTTTGTCGTGTGACCAAGATCTTCATACTCGCGCATGAATTTATAATATTCTTTTCTTCGAGTTTCGTTTGATTCGAATTTCCTTTCTAAAGCAAAAAATTGATATTCAGCACCTTTGTAAGAATTGCCAAGTTTGTGAATTTTTTCATTAATCGGTAATTTTACGGTATATTTACGTGTCGAGTCACGTTTTACATTTTCCTTAAAATGTTTTTCTACATCCGATTCGTTAGGCGAGAGATTCATTTCATTATTAACGTGATCTAAACTAAGATGACATTTCGTCCAATTATTTTGCATAGTTTGACTGATTTTTCCTGCTAATACCTAATCCTAAATTCCTTTTTTGTGACACTGCACTTTGTTTCCATAATTTGATTTTATCTACTGACATTAATTCATAGAAAATTTCGGCTCGTAACAATGCATCAATTTCTTTTGGAATTTGAAATTCTGGATCTGCGAGTTTTAAATTTCGTTGTATTTTAACCTGATATCTATTAATATAGTCCAAAGGCAAGTTATTGCAAATTCAAGAAATATATAAACATTCTAGTATGGTAGCAAAATCCGTTTGCATTGAATTTAATTTTGTTTTATCTGAATGTATAACGTGTAGAAGAGTATTATGTTTTTATTGCATTTTTTACAATGCGTAAGTTTTTATTCAGAATTGCGATGACCTTTACATAAACAATTAAAACATAATCCTGCTGTTTGAACAGCATTTCGCCGTTTGGTAGCAGGAGTAGCTTTAATTTTTTCGCATCCATTAATTTTATAATTGCCTTTACAAAAATTGCAAAAATCCTGTAGTTGTGTAACTGCTAAACTTTGCTTTTTGGAATTATTAGCAGTTTGAAATTGAGATTGACATTTAGCTGTCGTATCAAAAAGTAAAGCTTCAAGAAATTGATATAGATTTTGTAAAAATTCTAAAAGTATTTCTAGTTTCGGCATATTTTTACCCGTTAAACTTTTTTCCCAATCTCAGTCCGTTGTTCTATCTAATTTTGATGTTAATACGCAAATTAAAATTGAATCCCATTGTTCTTCCGATTCATTTAATGCTGTGAGAGCGCGAAGATGCATTTGACAATTGTCTACTAGCGTTCTAGTAGTTCTGGTAGTTCCATTAACATTTTAATGTGATTTTGAATAATTATTCGATGGTTATCATATATGTCATTCAACAGATTCTAAGCTACATTGTAATTTGTAGACGAAGTTTTTAAAGAACTTATGACTTTAGATTCCTCGTGTTTCAAACATGATCTTAGATATTGAAGTTTTTGAACATCTGCTAATTTTGTGTTATCATGAATCAGTGCTTTAAAGGAGTCATGAAAATTCAACTAATCCTGATAAACACCACCGAATGATGGCAAATCTAACTTTAGTAATCTAATTGATCCAGGACCTTGAACTTGATTAACATGATTGATTTGACTACTACATTGTGTGGTTAATGTAGATGTAATAGAAATTTGATGATTGTTTAACTTTTCTCAAGCTTTACTTATAGCAGGATAATAAACAACTTCGAATTCTGTTAGTTCTCTACTCCATTCAGTTGCGTTTATTCAAATATCGATTTTAATTTGAATTGATTCAAATTCATCTACCGCATTGTCTATCTTTTCTAATCGTGTTTTAATTTCACTGAAATTATTTTTGTTTTTGCTTCCTCATAAGGAAGCTTTGCATTTGTGACGATTTTCAATTTTTCAAAACATGGTTATATGGACTCATTTTCATCTAGGATATATGTGAGCGATTCCATCTCAAGTGATCAAGGTAGAGAAAAATTTTTCTCCAATCGTAGCAAAACTTGGGGCTTTTGTAGTACTCATAGATAGTAATTTTTCGTGAAAATATTTTTTTACCTAGTCCAATATTTTCCGAGGGGGTGGGGGTTAAATTTTTGGGTTTTTCAGTACAATGCTTATTTCAATAATTTTTTACTCTTAAACAATTAAACATACAAATTTGACAAAGTACATTTTGGAAAGGTTTTTTCATCCTCTTTCGATTGGAAATAAGCATTTTGAAAAAAAAAATTTTGACACAAAAAAATCAAAATTAAAAATAAATTTCAATTTTTGAGGGAGATGGATACGATTTTTTTTTTAAACGAAAGCTGAGGTTTTTTCCTAAAAGGACATATAAATGATAAAGTGGGACTAGAACGTTTAAACATTAAAAAAAAGAGTTTTCTCCAAAACGGAGCTAAAAATCGGATTTAGAGCGCTCCGGCGAGTAGAAAACTCTTTTTTTCAATGTTTAAACGTTCTAGTCCCACTTTATCATTTATATGTCCTTTTAGGAAAAAACCTCAGCTTTCGTTTAAAAAAAAAAAAAAAATCGTATCCATCTCCCTTAAAAATTGAAATTTATTTTTAATTTTGATTTTTTTGTCAAAATTTTTTTTTTCAAAATGCTTATTTCCAATCGAAAGAGGATGAAAAAACCTTTCCAAAATGTACTTTGTCAAATTTGTATGTTTAATTGTTTAAGAGTAAAAAATTATTGAAATAAGCATTGTACTGAAAAACCCAAAAATTTAACCCCCACCCCCTCGGAAAATATTAGACTAGGTAAAAAAATATTTTCACGAAAAATTACTATCTATGAGTACTACAAAAGCCCCAAGTTTTGCTACGATTGGAGAAAAATTTTTCTCCACCTTGATCACTTGAGATGGAATCGCTCATGTATATTAAATTCTGAGCAAATGTCCAGATGTTTGTGTGTGTGTATGTGTATGTATGTATATGTATGTGTGTGTGTGTATGTCACAAAAAATTGTGTACAAATTATCTCTAACAAATTTTAATGGATTGCCCTGAAATTTTGCAGGTTTATTGCAGTCAATAATACCTAAAATCTAACACTAGGATTTTCAAATTTATCCACAAAATTTTTTTTTATACAATTTTTTCAAAATTAAAAAGAAAATTTTTTTTGTATTTTTTTAAATAACTTTTTTATTTCTTAATATTTTCATATATTATTCTCAAAATTACATTCCTTACAAGAAAACGAATCGATTGATATATACAAAGTGTACATTTCATCAAAATTTATAAAATTAATCAATATTTTTCTTTTTCACAAAAAATTCAAATTTTGCGTTTTTTGAAATATTACCTTAACATATTAAAATTAAATTAAGCAATTGGTTTATGATATTTTGAGGAAGCAAAATGGTCATAAAATGAACAACTTGTTTGTATTATTTGGATTATTTATGTAACTTATAAAAAGCGTGAATTTACTATTGAGATTTGTTCCTGAGCGTTTTTAATAATTAAGTTCAGCTTCAATTGCTGCTTGTTCTTGAATTTGTTCATTATCCATGATTGGTAATGATACGTTTAACTTCCGAAATATAATAAGTGAATGGGTATTTATTTGAAATTGGTGATTCATTCTCAGCTTACCTTAACACTTTTTTTCTGAATTGTGATGATTAAATAGGAGCGTTGATGTTGAATGAAGTTTAAAGTTAGATGAGACTAGACCCTTGAGTTGGATTGACCGTTGAATATTTCTTGAATTCGGATGTACGAATCTAATAATTTGTAATTGTAACAAATGTCTTCTTGAATTCAGTATACAACTTATCTTTTGTGAATTTATTCACACCAAAATGTTTTATAAATTTAACGATTCACATTCGGAATTTTAAAATATTACACTCGCGTTGCCATTATGTATGGTTTTATAAAGAACTTCACTTATTTTATCTCTACACTTTTACAGTATTGTTTCTTAAACTTCACCATTATCCGGCTCTAAGGATCAAAATGTTAATGTGTATGAGATTCTTCTCATACCATGATCGTTAAATTAATAATAATCGTTGAGGTAATAAATGAATGATACTGATAAAAGTAAAATACATATATTTAAAAATATTCAAAGTTCAATTACATTTTGAGGTGAGTGCAAAAGCAAATTTAAGCGCCCTTAAAATGTGGAGTTTAAAATTTCGCAAATACATTAAAGCTATAAGTAATTACTAAGTTCTAAGACTCAAGTACGTCCATTAGCAAGCAAGGTTTCGATGAGTAGTCCCTCCATTACTGTAACAATGGTTTATTGAGGTTTGGGTTTTCTATAAGCTTTATAGAAAAACGTGTAATTCTAAGACTTGTTTCTTACTTTTACAACTGTTAATTTTAGAAAATGTGTTATAGAAATATAATTTGTGAATCTCTATTTATGTTTTTATGACAGTAGAAAAATAATAACAATAAATTAAAGCAATGTAATTTTAAGAACTGCGTTCATTTTACTAAGAATCTAAGTTTTCATGCTTCATTTAACAGGAAGCTTAAAGAAACAAAGTAAATTTGAAATTTTTTTTTGAAAAAATGCAACAAATTAAAAAAAAATTGAATTTGCTGTTGCTAATAATTTATTAATTAAATTAATTGATTATTCACTAAATTTATTTTTTTAACAAAAATTTATTTATTCGTAAATTTGTGGTAATTTCATTTTTATAAATCTACAAAACTATTTAAAAATTTATTATTAAAAATGTTATCAATTAAATAATAATTGATCAATTATTCATAAATAAATTTACAAATAAATAAATTCTTACTAAACACAAAATTTATATTTTGCAAGTAAATAAAAATACTTTTAAGAAAAGGTTATAAATAATATTTCCAAGTGGCGATGAGCAATCTGCTACTAATACAAGCTACTTTTTATCTGGATTAACTAATTTTTAATTCAGTTCTTAGCTTAATGAAAAGTGAAGTGACTACAATTATTTTACTGTTTCTCTTGAAAAACGGTTACAATTTGAGCCCTTGCGTATGACTGTTTTGTGCTCTTTGATCTCTGATAAGTTTAAAATTGGTATGTACTAATTTAAGGGCATAAAGTGATGTTTATAGTAATAATATAACAATATTATTACAAAATAATATTGTAATACTATAAATAATAATATTATATATTAAAGTGTAAACAAAAATCATTGACACAAAAGAGTAAAATATCCAAGTAAAATTAAGAAATTTAATATATAAGCAATAATAATTCAAGTGTTCTATTACCAGACTTCCATATAAAAGAGAAGATTTTTTTTATGTAATAAGAAATAGGAAATATATTATTCTTACGCACAAAATGGATATTTTTTACTAGAGGAAAAAACGGGACACAAAACGCATATGGTCATTGACGTCAAGGGTTTTTCCTCGCCGCGCGTTAGACTATTTTGGGCTCTCCCCAGGCGTTGGCACCACTCGGGACAATAAGGGCTTGGCCCCTTCTGAATGTTTTCATTTTTTGAGTTATGATGTTTGTGTTGATTGCCTTACCTTTGCAGGTAATGTTTGCAAACACAATCATCCCAAACTCGAAGACAGTTAAAATAACAAATTTTTAATGTTACAAAACTAGAAATTATTCCTGACTATATATTTGTTAAAGTTAAATTTTTGGACAGTCCATTTTTCACTGAGGAAATTTATAAGTGTTTGCGACATTGTAAAGTTAGAGGGGCACCTGGAACGGATGGCATAAGTTTTGGTTTTTACAAAAATTTACCACAAAATTGGATTTTCTTCTTGCAACATTTTTTTAATGAAATCTTAAATACAGAAATTGAGCCTTCCAATTCTATAACTCGCCCGACGCTCGAAGACACGCGCTAATACCAGTGAGCGCCTCTGTGCCACTCACTGCCATCCGACTGGTATTAGCGCGTGCATTCGAGCGTCGGGCGAGTTATAGAATTGAATGGCTCAATTGTTCCTAATAATTGTGACTTGGGCTAGGGAAGATGACTTAATGTATGGGGCTCTTTATCTCTAGACTTCGTACGAGCAAATAGAGGGACGATTCTAGAAAAATATGAACAATTTCTTAGATCCAAGGATAGAGAAAGGCTTTTATTATACAAGAGTTTATTAATTTCTCCCCATATTTCAATTCAAGAGAAAACACAAGATTATAATCTTGTTTAATTTTTTCGTGACATATATGTCACGAAAAAATTAAATTTATATTAAAAAAAAGGTTTTGCCCAAATTAGACTACTGAATTTGTACGTTTGCATAGTTTTTCTGGGTAATTTTAAATACAATCTTAAATCAGATCATATCTGTCTCTTATGCAGGCTTATGGAAGAAAAACTATTTCACATTTTAACTAGTTTTCCTTCTTGCGTTTATCTATGTAAGAGAGTATTCCCAGAAGTGGCTAAAGAAGTGATCTGTCCTGATGTTTGGCTGACAATTTTATCCTCGAATAACATGATAGTGATTAAAATTTTTTTTGACTTACTGGACGTTATATTGTCGGAGCGTTCGGATGTTTCGGAATGAAAGGATGTTTACGTGTGTTTTATATATATATACGCTGAATTGCTCATTTGTATGTCTCCGCTTGTTAGTACTCTGAATGTAGTCAAAGAACAAGCGTAATATTTGTTTATTATACTGCAACAAAATATTTTAAAGTTATATTTATGTATAAGGGGCATTCCATGTCAAGTGATCAAGGTGGAGAAAAATTTTTCTCCAATCGTAGCAAAACTTGGGGCTATAAACTACTCATAGCTAGTAATTTTTCGTGAAAATATTTTTTTTACCTAGTCCAATATTTTCGGAGGGGGTGGGGGTTAAATTTTTGGGGTTTTCAGTACAATGCTTATTTCAATAATTTTTTACTCTTAAACAATTAAACATACAAATTTGACAAAGTACATTTTGGAAAGGTTTTTTATGCTCTTTTGATTGGAAATAAGCATTTTGAAAAACAAAATTTTTACCCAAAAAAATTAAAAATAAATTTCAATTTTTGGGGGAGAGAGATACGATTTTTTTAACGAAAGCTGAGGTTTTTTCCTAAAAGGACATATAAATTTGATTTATATGTTATAAATTTTGATTTTTTTGTGTCAAAATTTTTTTTTTCAAAATGCTTATTTCCAATCGAAAGAGCATGAAAAAACCTTTCCAAAATGTACTTTGTCGAATTTGTATGTTTAATTGTTTAAGAGTAAAAAATTATTGAAATAAACATTACAGCAAAAGACCCCTTGATCACTTGACGTGGAATCGCTCTTATATGTCGACGTCCACATGAAAAGGGCCCATTTTGGCACTATTGGACTTATCTATATGGGCGAATTCCTTGCAAAATTACGAAAATTTTGAGTGGTCATACAACTTTTTTGGTCAAAAATTCGATGAGTTACAGAATTTCAAAGTTTATAGTGACAAATACCTCATTTCGAGAAAAACGGAATTAAAGATTGTGATACCTATTAATTGTGATATCTCTGGTTCTTCTGGGAAGTTATTCAGATAATAATTGTTTTCAGTCCAGGGCACCTTAAAGATGAAAAACCAATAGGTTTTAAATTTTTAAAACCACCCCCCCCCTTTCTGTTTGAAAATACATAAAACCGACAAAATGGGCCCTTTTCTAAAAAAGACGATTTTCTTATTAATAAACCATTTTTTTACACGGTTTATGATTAAGAACAATTTTATTGTGTCATTTGAAGGTAAAGAATAATAAATAAACTTATTTAAAATTTTTTAAAAGTCTCTATTATGAATAATTTGCCGAAATAACGAAATTTTCACTTCTACGACTACGTAATCAAAGACTCTAACATCAATATCTCTGGTTCTCCTGGGAAGTTATTCAGATAATAATTGTTGTTAGTCCAGGGCACCATAAAGATGAAAAACCAATAGGTTTTAAATTTTTAAAACCACCCCCCCCTTTCTGTTTGAAAATACATAAAACCGACAAAATGGGCCCTTTTCTAAAAAAGACGATTTTCTTATTAATAAACCATTTTTGTACAAGATTAATGGTTAAGAACAATTTTATTGTGTCATTTGAAGGTAAAGAATAAAAAATAAACTTATTTAAAATTTTTTAAAAGTCTCTATTATGAATAATTTGCCGAAATATCGAAATTTTTACTTCTACGACTACGTAATCAAAGACTAACATCAATATCTCTGGTTCTTCTGGGAAGTTATTCAGATAATAATTCTTGTCAGTCCAGGGCACCATAAAGATTAAAAACCAATAGGCTTTTAATTTTTAAAACCACCCTACCCCCCTTTCTGTTTGAAAATACGAAACACCGACAAAATGGGCCCTTTTCTAAAAAGGCGATTTTCTTATTAATAAACCATTTTTGTACAAGATTAATGATTGGGAACAATTTTATTGTGTCATTTAAAGGTAAAGAATAGAAATTAAACTTATTAAAAAAATTTTAACAGGTTTTATTATGAAATTTTGACGAAATATCGACATTTTTTACAACTACGACTACTTAATCAATGAATCTAACATTAATATCTCTGGTTCTTCTCGGAAGTTATTCAGATAATAATTGTTTTGAGTTCAGGGTACTTTAAAGATGACAAATCAAGAGGTTTTAATTCTGTTGACCCTCCATTTCAAAAATACGGAATATTTTTGCAAAGGACCGACAAAATGGGCCCTTTTCTTTTTCTAAAGAACCAATAAAGTTAAACACTTAAATTAACGATAAGTTAATGAAAACCTCATGATTTGACTTGTCAAAACATGTGGATTGATAATAAAAAATAAAAAAAAAATTAAGGTTTTTCTCAAAAAAGTATTAAATTGCAAATAACTCGAAAACTAGAACCGACAAAATGGGCCCTTTTCATGTGGACGTTCACATATATCAAACGACGCAGAATTTAATTAGCTTTTGAACAGTCCAAGTACTAAGGTTCTATCGTTTTTTAATAATAAAATATGTTAATTTAATTTCGGCAGCAATTTTTTTAGTTCGCCCGTCGTTCGTACCAACAATTTCTGCCGGTAGTATATTACATTGGCGATTTTCCGCAAACTGTGATATTTATGTCCCTAACGAGATTTAACTGCATATTAATGAATGAATGATCCGCTTTAAATAAATTATATTTGGGACTCACAATTCTAAGTGGATCCACAAAAAAAGTTGTTTATTTTGACCCACATCGATGAAATGACATGAAACACTCCTAAAATGTCACTACCATGGCATGTCCCCTTTCCAGTTTTTATAACTTTCCATTTGCCTTTAGAAAACAATTTCTAAAAAGCATAAATTTGATAGTATAATTATGAATATAATTAGACTCACTGCATTCATAAACATTACTTTATATTATGTTGTTTACTTTTTGTTTAACTCTTGTCTTCAAACTTCTTCACAAAATTTTTGAGATTTTTACAATTACTTTTAAACGTTTAACTATATCAACGGCACAGACGTTGCAGAAGTATTTGTTGGGCCCAAAAAAATTTGATAGTAATTTCAAACCAGGTCCTTTTTGAGTGTTGACTAATTCCGTCCTTTTCATAGCATAGTATTGATCTGCTTACTAGTTAGATTTTCTGGACTTGGATCAGTATCTTCACATTCTAAAGAAGCGTTGCCAACCATACGGATTTCTTCCGATTTTGTAGTTTTGAATATTGAGTTCATATTTGTAATCAGCGACTTCAAAAACCGCTGTGTAACAAGTTTCGAGTAAATTGGACCATTTAAACCAAAAATTGTCCTCCATTTTAAGTCCGCCATTTTGTAAATTTAGTTCATATTTGTAATCAGCGACTCCAAAAACTCCCGAGTAACAAGTTTTTAGTAAATTGGGTCATTTTTAAAAAAATAGTCCACCATATTGGATCCACCATTTTGTATTTCTGAAATTTATGAAAAATTTCATCATATTTTGATTTTTTAAACCTTCAACAATGTTGGTGATCCGTGTAATGCCAATTGGAACGATTTTTTTCTTCTTAAATGATGTTTCAATTAGACATTTTCTACTTTTCAGTCGTATAATGTTTCATAACTTGTCGGCTATTCGATTTTCATTATAATATGTATTACTGTGAATGCCAGAAATAATTCTAAAACATTGAAAGGTTGTAAATAGATTATAAAGGGTAAGAATCAGATTATATTCAGTACGATCTTAGTTTGTATATTCCTAATTGTATAATCCATTTTTCTCCATGTATAAGTCAGATTTGACAAATCTCATTATTGTCCAAAATATTATTTAATACATTTTGGAATTAAATTATAGCATTGACCCAATTTTTGAAGATAGAGTAAATTTAATTAAATTTGGCTAAATAAAAATTCGAAATTTATCAAAGAATAATTTAATACACAAATGCTTCTAAGTATATATTTAAGTGTAATTAAAATTTATAAATTTAAAAAATCTTACTATTATACCTGTCGAAGAAGTATACGACAGCTAGTATAAAAAAATTAAATAAATATAATTTATCATTTCCATAAATATTTTCCAGAAAAATTGTATATTTCCTTTTTCCCATTAATTTTTCTCTATTAACAATTTGGAATCAACAGAAGAAAAAGAACAAAACCATAAAAACTTGTTTGAAAGAAAACAAAAATAAAAGAAGATGAAAATGAAAATAATGGAATAAATTTAAATGCGAGGAATAAAATTGGTCCGTTTGGTATATTGCAATTGGTATAGAGGAAATATATATATATATATATATATATATATATATAGGCACAAGTTTCAGGGGAAAGTTATTGCTCTGGAGCGAGTCAAGGTCGTAGAGTAATTGATCCTTTCGTCAGTGTTGAGCGTTACAAATACATGTTTTCATTTCTCTATATACAACGTTTAAAGTTCAACTATCAATCTTTTCATATCCGCTTTTAAAATGTGATTCCATGTGATTCTCTTTTGCTCAGCATCTTTTCGCCGATGGCTTCTCTCTTTTAAACAGCCATCACAGCCATCCATAATACTTTGTCCACCTGAAGCTATACACATAGTATAAACAGTCACCACACAACATAATTATAGTAATAAATATTCAGTTATAAATAACTTTTTAATATTTTTAAGAGCTGTAATTTTGTCATGAAAACACTTTTTTAATAAAATAAGCCATATTTTTTATGTAAACTATCTCACATTAGGGGAGAATTAGGTAAGTTCGTACATAAATGTTCAAATAAAAAAATTAGTTTCACAATGTTGGTTTATAAGCAAACAATGCTTATATTGATGGTAAATCTGTCAAAATGGTCTATGGTGCGGGCAAGTTCGACAGTATATGGAGGGTAATAGTTCGTTTTTTATAACATGGACATTGGGAAAGGTGTACGAGATGATTCCCCTAAGGGAGAAAACCCATTATTCAAAGAAAAATCAACATTTTCGAGTTTTTTGTACGAACTGGTAGATAAATAATCTATTTAACTATTCTGATTAGAAATATATGCAGCTAATTAATATTTTACAAGTAAATTTAATTTTTCTAAAACCTTACAAAACCTGGTATGGGCAAGATGATCCGTAGGATCATCTTACCCTAACTATTGGAAAATGAAATTAATTTGAAAAAATAGCAGTGTATTAATATCAAATATCCTTTATTTAGGTTTCATTAACAATAATATTACATACTGCCATTTGAGACTCTACAAATAAATTAAAATATCCCACTGACAGGCTTACAACTAGATTTATAATGAATAATCAGTCTGTAATTTATTGATGATATCAGCTTTATTATTTTTATTTATATTATTATTAATTAGCATTAAAATCTTTTAAACTTTTGTTTAATTAACATGTTGAACAAACAAAATCTGATAAACTTCTTTAAACATAAAAAAGTTATTTAAAACGCATTACTGAGGAAAACATTTATAAATACTTAAAATTTGTCATGCTTTTTTCTTGATTTAGCGTTGCAAAATTCACAGGTAAACTGTTCGTCATAATTTTTTTCTGTCTCTGCGCAAGCTTCATGGCACCATTTTTGACAATCACTACATTTTACCCAGCTTTCTCCTTTATTATCATTGGAAAATTTTCCAGAGCAGAAAAGGCATTCTGTATCTTCTTCTTCTGAAGACGATGAATCTCGAACATAAAAAGTTGTCTTCTTTTTCTTTGACATTTCCTTTCCAACACTTTTCACTTTTTTGCAAACTGTTTTTTTTACTTTTTTCTCTTTTCCTAATTTATTTTTTCTTTGTTAACTTTCTTCTCAGATTCTTCCACTAAATAATCTTTATACGGCGAACTTGTTAAAACAGATGCACGGAGAAAAATGGTGTTGAGTTTCTAGTAAAAGTTCATAAGGAATAGTAATAATTCTACTTTCATATTAAAAATTACTATTCATTGTAAAATGTACTTTGCATGAAGTGAATATTACTATTTCTGGTAGTAAAAATTACTAATAGTAATTATTACAGTAGTCACTTTCAAAAATTGCTTTAAGAATTTTAATATTTACATCGTCATTGTAAATTGCTTCCTCATACTGAGGAAGTATTGTAATGCCAAAATTTTTCAGGTTCGATTTTTTAACATATCTTTATGTTATTTGATCTCAGGAGTTCAAAAATGACATTTTTACAAAATGTCATTCCGTATGTGTGTGTGTGTGTAAACATCACATTTTTAAAAATATCTCCAAATTATAAAGAGCTTTTGGGCTGAATTTTTTTTAAATTGTAGGTCTCATCTGCGGACATAAAATGAGAGTACTTTGAGATAGATTAATAAAGTTTAACTATATATATTTTTTATTTTTAATTTTTCAAAAAAACGTTTTTTGCCCATAACTTTAAAAAATGTTAGGACACCTATGAATGTTTTTCTCTAATTTTGTAGAGTTTTTTTAGACACATCTTTTGAGTCCTCAATGAACATTTTTCGTTCATATTCACCAGAGATATTAAACTTTTAAAAGTCAAAAATTTTGTAAAATAAGACTTTTTTGATAATTTTGTTGAATAATGTAGAAATAACTTTGAAATTATAGTTAGCAACTTGTAGAGCATTAAAAAACGCTTTGATTGACTTATTTTTGAAGCTAATTCGATTAGAAATAAAGAAGTTATTGATATTTAAAAAAACAGAAATTGTTAAGAAAATTTTTTTTTATGTGGAAGTATCAAATAATAAGAAAAAAATATTACAGCAATTGAGAATAATTGTTCAAAATTTATACTTTATTGTTGTTAACATCTCGATGAAGAAGCAAAGTTTTCATGAAATGAGCACAACAAGATTTGAAATGAGCACCAAAATTATAACAAAAATGTCTAACTTGGCAGCGGTTTTTTAATAAATTTTGTTTTACTTTTTACATTCGATATGTTGTGAATATTACTCGTAGAAATTCTAATAATTAATACTACGGAAAATAACGATTGCTTCTGCAAGAAGCAACTTTTACTATTGCAGAGCGAACTTTTTGCTCTGAAAAGTAGTAATCCGTACCACTACTATTACACACCTGTGAGTGAGATCACGTCACTACTGTCATGCGCAGTAACTGTAGTCTGACGTCAGAGTGGTCCAACATTTCTAGGTTACAAGAAGAAATAAGCCATCTGATTTTAAAGAAACTCATTTAAAAAATCGAATATTTTCAATGTCAGCAAGTGAAATGATGTGTTTAATTCGAAATTTATCAATGATGATTGGTGATTTAGTACCAGAAGATTCGAAACATTGGCGACTTATAATTCTTTTGCAGCACATAACATTATGTGTGAGTTCAAAGTGTTGTCAATTCGGTTGCGTTGACCTCTTAGATTACACGATAAAAGAATATCTAACTCTATTGCAAGAATTATTTCGAAATTGCTTAAAACCAAAGTACCACTTTCTTATTCGTGGCATTCCAAGAGTAATTTACTACTTTTTGGAGTACCCTCACCGATTTCTTTCAAACTTGGTAGTATTACATTTGTTGGTCTAAAGTTTCAGAAAATCAATTTTTTAAGAAAAATCAATTGTTTATTCAAAAATTACAACAATTGCTCAAATTGTTTAAATGCCCATATCTTTTAAACGGTACAAGATAATTGAGTTTTCTTTTTTGCTAAACATTCATAAAAACGAGACGCTTCAAAAATGTTACTAACATTTTTTTCTTATTTTGTTAATTAAAAAAGTTATTTAAATAAATAATATTAACTTTTGATCAGGAATTCAAAATTCAATGACTTACGAACCAAAAAATTCCTTTTTTTCACACTTTTATATTCCGAAGAAAAAAAGTTGCTACAGTTTTTCAATAACTTATAATTTAAACAATGATTTGCTTGTTTACAATTATTTTCCATCTAAATGATCAGCTGGTGTCTCTTGCGCGCGATTACTGCTACGTCACGTCCGTCTATAAATATTTGTCAACCGTGGAAAAATTGAGGTTATGTTTAATCAAAACAAAGCATTTCAATGTTTTTGAAGTTATTAGTGCTAAAAACATAAAAAAGATTAAAATGCTTTGTTTTGATTAATCAAAAATTAATTGATTTAGTGCTAAAAACTTTAAAAAGATTGAAATGCTTCTTTTTGATTAAACATAACCTCAATTTTTCCACGGTTGTCAAATATTTATAGACGGACGTGACGTAGCAGTAATCGCGCGCAAGAGACACCAGCTGATCATTTAGATGGAAAATAATTGTAAACAAGCAAATCATTGTTTAAATTATAAGTTATTGAAAAACTGTAGCAACTTTTTTTCTTCGGAATATAAAAGTGTGAAAAAAAGGAATTTTTTGGTTCGTAAGTCATTGAATTTTGAATTCCTGATCAAAAGTTAATATTATTTATTTAAATAACTTTTTTAATTAACAAAATAAGAAAAAAATGTTAGTAACATTTTTGAAGCGTCTCGTTTTTATGAATGTTTAGCAAAAAAGAAAACTCAATTATCTTGTACTCCGAAAAGTAGTAAATTACTCCTGGAATGCCATATTCATTACCCGAGAGTAATGCGATTATTATGTCCATTTTGGCATGTTGCTTGTATGAATTTGTACGAACTTCGGAAATAACTTGCGAATTAAAAATTTGTTAGTTACTTCTTGGATTTCTTTTAATGGAGAAGTAGTTAAGCTAGGAATGATTTTAGTTCATTTTAACGAAGATTAACCAGAGTTTTACTTTATTCATCACACATTGGTTAATTAATTTTTAATGAACTACAAATTAATTAATAAAAAATGCATAAATAAATAAAATCATTAAAATTATAATCTAATAATTAAAATGAGTAATTTTTAATTAATAATACTATTTATTATTATTATAAATGTTTATATTTTATTTCGGTAACTTATCTAAATAAATATAATTTATGATTCACTTTTTCGAAAAAAGATATATTCGAGTAACCGAAAATTTTTTCCATAGCGATTGCGTAGCCGAGAGGCTTACAATTAGTATTAATGCGTGCGATTTTCTTGGTTTCATTAGATATAAGTTAGGTAGGGTTTGAATCTGTACAGATGTTAAGATTTTCCGATATGTTATGTTGTTAATTGTAAGAATGAATGTTATAAAAGAGTGAAACTTATGATTAATGAATAATAATACACATGTAGAGTGTTAATTACTTGAAGAAATATTTTTTGGACGCACTGATTATTTTATATATATTAATAAAAAGAAAACGAGAAAATATATAGCTCTCTACACCAGCATTATTTTGTCAAGACGTGGATAGACGCGCAAACGCGCTGTCATTTGTTCCGCCCGTCGGTATGAGGCGCGTCATTGTGTGGGTAAGGATTACTACTTCTCCGAGTAAAAATCTCTAAAAAATAGTAATAATTGCTGTGATTCGTAATAATAATTGCTTCGCTGAGAGTATTAATAACTCTAGACATTTTAAATATTACTAGGCGTTTAATAAATTTTAGATTCCTTGAAGTAAATTATAGTTTTTCAAAAAAGTAAAAACTCTTTGAAAAAGAAGCAAAAGTTACTATTTCTTGAGCAGTTTCAAAATTAATACTTTCAAGTAATAATTTTTCATCGAAAATAGTATAATTATTACTATTTATTTTTCTCCATGTGTATAAACTTTTTTCCTTTACATAGTGTTTTTTTTACCAACCATTTTTGGCAATGGATGTATCTGAGCTGGCGTAACGTTAAATGACTCAACATTTCTTTCATGATGAACGACAATTGGTGTAGGCATGCTTCTGTTGAATGCGTTGCTTGTAGATAACAAAGGTGACATAGGACTGCGAACTGTATGTTGAGGTGATGGTGTTTTATTTTTTGTATCAATAGCTTGTGATGGAAGCTGTTCCATGTTAGCATTAACTAGAGAATCTTCTTTTTGTAAATCTACCTGCTCTTCAGCTAAGTCCATTTCAGTGATGGAAACAGCATCAAAATCTTGTTTAGAGAATACGTCTGGATTAAAGGGAAATATTCCTGTTTTCGCAAATACATTTATGTCATTAATTGGAATTGCAGTTTTTAAATAAGCTTCTCAAAAAATCTTTGCTATTTGGAATACACTCACTGTTCTGCCATGATTGTTGTTCATCCATTTTTCTAGCGATTGATCATGAAAAGTGTTTAACGGATACATAACACTGACATCTAGCGGTTGAAGTCTGTGGGTGCAATGTGGCGGCAAACAGAGAATAGTGACCTGATTTTCTCGCGCTTTTAAAATAACTTCTAAGTTTTTTGTATGAGATAGGTGTCCATCAAAAAATAGTAGAATCAGATCTGCTTCAGAAGGTTTCGTGTGGCTTAAAAAATGATTAAACCACTGTGTGAAAACATCTATGTTCATCCATCCAGAAGAATTGCATGCCCAAATAGAACCAGGCGGTGCGCCATTCATCAACTCGATTTTCATACGAACCCTTCAAAATATAAACATCGATGGCACAAAAATTCCAGAAGGGTTATATGTGGATTTCGTTGACGAAATCCTTTTAGTCAATCATAGCCAGCTTTTTTGGAATGGGTGCTTAATTTTGTTATTTTCTGCTAGCTAATAAGCCAATGATAAAACATCTATAAGGGTCAATCCATACATTCTTGTCTCCATATCTTTAATATGACTGACTAGTTATTTTTCTTGATCCAATGAAAAAACAGTTTTCTTTGCTCGCCGATCTATAAGACTTGCCATTTTTATTGCCTCCAGAGCGTGTATCGTGGACACTTCTGACCACTCACCGCGATTCGTATTTCTTTTGTAATTACGAGGCATTTTCTACAACAACAAAAAATAATAAAATGCATGTAAATGTCAACACTTTTTTGTAGATAAGTTAGTTTTCATAATATAAACACAAAAGAAGCGAGACAAATAGGATTTTTTATTAATACTAGATAATTCACATTAAAGTGAAAATGTGCACATGATAATCGGGGGGGGGAGGAGCATCTAGTACACCCATGCAGGGATCATCTTGCCCCAAATGACATTATTTTGTTATTTGTTTTGTAACTTAATCAAAAAGCTTTGTCATTCTCTGGCACAAATCAAAATACTTAATAGAACATATACTGAAGCCATGAAAAAATTGCAATTTCATCTTCTACAATAAAAGTTACCTGTGTTCAAAATTGAGCTTATCTTAGATCAAAAGTGTGAAATTTTTATTTGTCACAATAAGTTTTTCTCAATGACGCGTATCGCCATGACACTTTTACTGATTCATAGGTGTGTCATTGGCTACGTATTACCGTATTTGTCTAATAGATGGCGCCAGTAAGTTCTCCAAACTTCAAAAGGATCATCTTGCCCCAGGGGATCATCTCGTACACCTTTCGCCTAAATAAAAATAAAAGACGCTTCAGCGAGAGAAAATATTTATGAAACTAGAAAATACAATATTTTTAATGTATATAAATATCTATGATTGTACACTGAAAGACTTTGTGTATCAAAATTTAATATATTCATTTCAAACAGGGGAAAACGCTGTTTTTATGTTACTTAATCGTATTAAATATTACCATTTCTAAATGCAAAATGGCATAACTTTAACAATTTTGAAAATTTTTTAAAAATCTTTAGTACACTAATTTCTTTTATCTAATACTCCAATTTTACAAAATTTTAGCTTAATTCAAAGACCCCATGCAAATTGTATTTTTTCTGACGGAGTCTTACCCTGAAACTTTTAGAGTTCAGCAGTAGTAAATCAGATTTCATTCCCAAACCTATCTACCTTTGTGGTTCCAGGATAAAAATCAGGGAAATGAGTGGTAAAAGGTTTAAAGCACGTCAACAGGCTGAACAAGTTTTCATTCTTATGCAAACTTCTACGCGGAACAAAGCGGACTGAACATATTGACAGGTTTCGAATTCCTTAAAACTGTTTGGGAATGAATCTAAGGACTCTCGCACAGAACAGTCCCCGTTTTAAGGTCATGTTATTCAGTGTGACGTTTTTCCATAGTAAAGAATATGGGACACGTGACCACTGAATAACATAACCTTAAGCACACGTTAAAAAAAACTTTGTAACAATTGAGTAGCTGAATTAAAATAAATGCAAATAATAATAATAATTGTACCTAATTCTTTGCATTCTTGAATTACCCGTGTAGAAATTGCCTTAAGTAAATTCTATTTGTGGTTTGGCCCTGATCAGGATATACTTATCACAGCCATTCTTCAGGCCCTGACCAGGGCCTGATCAGGACCTTATCAGTTTCCAGATTACTTCGAAATAGCCACATTCAATTATTTTAAATTCATTTTACGTCAGTTTCAACGAAAAAGAAACAGTTTGAGTGAAAATAAATAATAATTAATTTAAATGAATTCGAAGAAATGTTCCAAAATGTTCCAAATTCTGATGAAACTAAAAAAAATGTTATTTCTGAATCTGAAGGTATGGATATAATATTATAATTCTAAACAATAAAAAAATATAAGTTGACATTTTGTTGAAAAATTGTAATTGATCAAAAAAATTATTTTTTTCCTTT
Organism: Leptopilina myrica (nomen nudum); assembly: GCA_032872475.1. Lineage (NCBI taxonomy): Eukaryota > Metazoa > Arthropoda > Insecta > Hymenoptera > Figitidae > Leptopilina > Leptopilina myrica (nomen nudum). The sequence continues at coordinate 28,532,220 of CM065460.1, read as the reverse complement.
TTCAAAAAAATTCAGTATTTTTTACAAAATTATTATTTGAAAATAGAAATGATGCAAATAATTTTCTTTTTTTACTAAAATTTGCATAATTTTCTATATTTCTTTAGAAAGAAAGAGAACAAAATCTGCATAATTTCGATTTGTCAATCTTTTTAATTTTTTAACAAAATTTTAGTTTTTTATTGAAAAGAAATAAAACAATTTGTATATTAAAATTAACCTTCCATTTTCACATAAAATGATAGAAATAAATTTTACTGCAGATAAAATAAGCTAATTTATTATAAGTATACTTATAAAATACCAAATCAGGTTCGACCTGCACGGACAGCTTAATTATTTTTTTTAACCCATTAAACTTGTCAGGCCCACTCTGAAACCTTTTGCAAAACGTTCTTATCATTTACAGGTATGTTTAAAAAAAAATTAAAAATTTATCATACCCAAAGTTAAAAAAAATTAATTTGTTTATAAATTTTTTTTATTATTTTAATAAAAAATGAAAAAAACAATTTTTGTTTTCATTTCCTAAAAGTCGAAAGAAAACTAAAACTTTCGTTCTTTGACAACTTTTTTCTAAACTCAATATTTTCGGACTTATAAGCAACTGAATATAGGTCTATGATTAAAAATGCAAAATTACGAAAATTCATAACTCAAAAATTTTGACAATTAAACAAAAATAAAAAAATACGTATCTGTTTTTTTTCGATACAGAATAGAAAAAAAATATTTTTGGCCGATTTTAAGAGGTCGACTAAAATCACACGTGGAATTGCCCATATATATATATACAGTGGTTTTTCGAGAAATTGAGAGTTTTATGTCTATAAATATGTTTTTAGGGTGTATTTGGGTGAGATTATGTAAAAATAGTTGAATTTACTTTTAATTCTTTGAAAATATTTTGATTTTTAGAGTTATTTTGGGATTTTGTAGTTTTTTTTACTATTTAGTAGCCTATAACTCCGAAATTTGTCTTTTTATGAAAAAATGTTCAATAGAAAAGTTGTTTGTATTTTCTTAAGCTATAGTAATATGCAAATAAAAATTTGAAAATTTAAAAAAATAGAATTTTCAAAATTTTGAAAATACTGTAGTTTTTGTATTTTTTAACGAAAATGGCTGGTTAACGAACTTGACCTTCATTTTCTCACCAACTTTAAGTGCGTTAAATTTAAAAACGATCGGATAAGTTTTTCAAGAGTTATCGTGGGAACAAAATTTTTGGTCTACAGACAGACATACAGACAGACAGACACCATCGCCGGACCATGTTTTTTTGGTTCAGGGGACCTTAAAACGTTGAGATTTCATGAAATTAACGAAAGTCAATTTTCGACCAAAACTAATACTTTCTCATGTGATGAGAATGTAAAAATGTAAAGTTATCAGATGCACTTGAAAAAAGTTTCTCAGATGTTTTCGGGGTTGCTGATTACGAATCTATTGTTATTTTTTTCACCGGATTTGTAATCAGCGACCCCGAAAACTCCCGAGTAACAAATTTCAGCAAAATCAATTGAAGACTTTGTCTAAATTTACAATTTGTTATAACTTTGAATGTTTGTTAAATTAATTTGTTTATACTGTTTGAAATTTTACTTGAACAATTTTTTTGATCAAGGAATACCCTAACATTAATTTTTTCAATCTTGAATAATAAATATTTGATTATAAAAAAAATAGAACAAATTTTGTTGCAAAGTTGTTACTTTTATTCAACTTTTTAATAAAAAAATTAATATAAACAAATAAACAATTGTAAATCGGGCTGGACAATGTTTTTTTAAATTTTATAATCTTTAATTGAAAAATTTTTTTTTTTAAATCGGTTGAAAAATAAAGCCTGTAGACCTTTTTGTAACCTAATTCTCAGGGTTGCACCACTGAGGAGGGGGATGTTTTGACTACCCTCCTGCTCGGGAGATTTTTTTTATCGCCTCAGACTATGTTTCCCATATTCTTAGATAATTATACTAACCAAATATGAAAAAAAATTTGATTTTTTGAAAAAAATCAGTGGAATCTCCTCTTAAAGAATAAAAATTTTAATTATCTTTCGACTTTGAAAAGATGTAAAGAATTTGTTTATTTTTTGTTTAGAAATTATTTTTTTTATGAACAAATAATTTTTTAAACTTTGGACCCCATTTTTTTTATTCTTTTTAGTTTATTTATACCTTGTAATTTAGAGAAGATTTTCCAAAAACTCCTGGAATTAGCCTTATGCATCCCAATGGGAAATAGCCATTAGTCTACCATTGAAAAGTATATAAGGAGGCAGCATTCTCACGAATATTTGTGGAATTTTATTCTGCTTGTCCTCTCCTATTTTTGCACTGATGGATGTGAGGTAAATAATTTTTAGACTCTGAACGAAAGGGTTATTCACATTTCGATGTGATAGAAAATAATAACCATTTTTATAAAATAATCAATTAAAAAAATTAATATTTTTAATAATAAATAATAATAATAAATAAAATAATTATTAAATAATTAAATTTGTTATTTAATAAAAGTTAATAAAATTTTTTTTATTATTATTGGTTTTTTAATGGCTTAATGGTTTTTAATTATTAGCCCAATAATGTGCCAATAATGGTTGCCAATTATTGGCATCGGCGTGGACATCCCACGATTTTACCATTAGCGGACCACTATTGGGTGCCAATAATGAGACAATAATGGAATGGTGGCTCCTATTATTGGACCATTAATGCGCCAATGGTTTTTTTTCCATTGGAATTTATTGAGTTTTAAAATATTTTAAAAAATCACATGCAAGCCTCACAATGGGTTTTTATTACAATTAACTTTTCAATAATGTTTACAGCCTACAATCGTTAATCAATTTAAGTTTTCTTTTATTAAAATTAAAGGAAAATCATTTTTCATGATATCGCTTCATGCAAACCTGAGAAGATTCTATTGTTTATAATAAAAACTCGAAAATTTGGATTATTAAACAAAAATGAAGAAATACATAATATTTCATATTTTTCTATAAAAGTTAAGAAAAAAATATATTTACCAAATTTTAATGGTCATACGTAAATCTAACGTGAAATTTACCTTATACATATATAATGCTTAGAAACTGAACATTGACAGCGCTGAATGAAATCGAATTATCGAAGATTCAATTTGCTGACAGAAATTTTTCGGGATTTTTTATGAAACATGTATATACAGATATATACGAGTGCCTAAATTTGCAATTCTAATATTTACGAATTCAGTAGTGGAGCTAAAGGGGCAATCACTTATTTAATGCCATATAAATTCCAGATTTCAATCACGCGACTGAATATTATCAAATAAATGGCTTCATTAAAAGCAAAATTGATTTTATGAATTATTTATTTTCCTATACTCTTTGGTAGGGCACGTCTATATAGTTTATAAATATTACAAGTAAACCTGCGAGTGGGATTTAATGATTTACAACATGTTCCCGCAGTATTGCAAAATTATTTTTATTCTTCGAGTTTATATTTAAATTACTAAAAAGAACACTGTTTCTAACATCCCACATATATTTATAGAGAACGCCAAAAAGTAAAAAAACATTTTTTCGCCAATTTAATGTAAAATCCACAAAAATCAATACATTTTGGCCGGTCTAGTCTCTTTTTCTTCAAACGTTTTGTTTTCAATGTTAATCACCAAAATTGCGGCTAGTTGAAAAAAAACTCTTCAAATTTGCTTTATAAAATTAATATGGAAGCAGATAAAAACATAACTAAATATATCGTTGGAAAGGTAATGAAACAAGCTTTCCAATTATGTAAATATCGTGTTTTTAAATTCATATGCTAGGGCTTGGTTTCCTTTTAAACAAAGCGAAAAGCGTCCTGCCGACAGGATCGGGTTTCATCATTTTGTGACTAAAAATTATATGAATTTTTGGAAAATTTAACTTCTTTAAACTACCCTGCTCTTCGGTTTAAACTTACAAGCTCGACATTTACTTGCGCTAAAAGCTTGTTTCATCACCTTTCCAAAGATATATATTAATTTTTGTTTATGTTAAACCATCTTAGTTTTTTTAGCGATTTTGGACGGACTCACTTGAGTCTTTTTGGTCCTGCCGGAAGGACGTTGGACGTTCTATCATTAACATTGTCATTCTTGCATTAATATTAATATTGACAATTTTGGTTTCTATTTTAAATTTATAATAAAAAATAATTAAAATAGAACATATTTAATTTAAACTTTAAACATTTTCGTTGAATTTTTAATTTTTTAAAAGTTGTAGCGAAATACAAAATCTATTATTCTCTAGTTATTTTTTAATCAAGGGTTATCACTGGTTCCTATTTATATATAAATTACAAGAAATTAAACTTAACTTAATTATTTTATTAACATTTTAAATAAAAAAAATGTAATTAAACTTCTTTCTTAATAAAATTTAACAATTTACGAAATTTTTAGGTAACATAATGTTACGTTATTTAAAACTTTAACTTCTCCATTAATCTTTGATCAAAATAACGTTTCTTATATGATATTTCAATCAATATCATGTTTAAATTTAATTTACATTTTTTGAAACCTTTTTTTTGTTCGAACAGTTTTTAAATAAAGTTATTTGTCTTTTCAATAAACGTGAATAAGGACGCTTGCACATGATTCATGGACCCATAGATGGCGTAAAGTAGGTACTGATACTCTGTCGATATAGTAGATTTCTCTTAGTTAAGTGCACCACCGCGCTGTAGCTGAGCCGATACGCCCCGGAGGTGTTTGTTGTATATTTTGTTAATTGTTTTAGCAATACTGTAAGTATTAATCAAAAACTGACAATTGCTCCTAAAAAACAAATGTTACAAGCTCAAAACGAGATTTTATTTTTTTAAAGCTGTTTTTGAAAAAAATGTAAAAAAAGACTTTAAAAATTTACTTTCAAGTGTCAAAATTACTTATTCAACCATATTTTCTTTAATAATGAATAAATAACAATAAAACTTGGTAAAAACTTTCAATATTTCAAGTATATTATTTTGATCGAAGACGAAAATTACTCTGATTTATCACTTTTGATTAAATTAAAGTAATTCATTACGCCCTCTTGAGCCATTACGCCCTGTCTCCTCTATAGTCATTTCATAGAAAAAAGTAGGTGTTAAATATGTTGCGTGTTATTTGAAATTGGTGTTGTAGACAGTGGTGTTTTTTTAACACTGTAATTGTTTTAGTCAAAGATGAACTCGAATCAAAATGTGTAATGTTAAAGTCAAACGTAAATATTATTAATCATAATTTATTTTAATTTAAACCCAAGTAGCACGCTGTATCACCTGAATGTCATGGCGATATCTATCGGGAATATTCCTGTGATTTTAAGGAAGTATCATATGTGACGAACTTCGCGAGTCTTAAAATAATTTTAAAAAAGCGGAAATCAGGGTTCGGCTCGCGATAGCCGACACAACAAATTGAGCAGAGATTTCACAATCCGGTCGGAGGCAATCCAACCAGCGACGCAGTTTGATGAGCAGTTGCGAATCGAGACGAGCCACACAGATGAGAAAAGATTGGTCAAACTTACCAATTTCGCCGATTGTTGGATCGCCGTTGGGAGTAAAATAATCCTATTAGGAAGAAGGCGCACAACATAAGAAACACAATAAAATTAATAATTAAGAAAACATTTAATTAAAGAATGAACTTAAATTATACACAAAATAACTAGGATGCGACGCAGCGCATCGATTACGCGCGGAAAATCGCGGCTTAAAGTCTCGCTTCTCTGTAAGAAGGCCCGCTTCTCTTTAATGAGAATTTTCGCGTAATCGTCATCGTAACCATAAGGCCATTCGTCTTTGGTCCGATGACACCCGAATTTATAATTCTTTTAACGACCGGTGGTCGCAGTAGCTATTAGGCTAACACCTAGCGCGGTGAATTGTGAAAACAATCAGAAACGGCATATTTAAAGAAAAGTAAGAAAACGATTTTAATCGTTACACATAATGTCCGCTTTTGGGAATATTCCTGATTACATGAATAAAAAGTTAAAATTTAACTTGGATAAAAAATTAATGACAAAGTCAAACTTAAAAATAAAAGTCATATTTCAAAAGTGCATCCCTAAAATAATTGTTTCCATTTATTTAAAAAAATGTTTGTTATAATTTTTGTTGTTGATAAAATTGTAATTTATTATTATAATTTACCACCCACTGAGGATGATGCTTTCACAAATTTATGATCTTTCTTGATAGTTAATCACGAGCTAAGGTTCCCGCATTCATATCTCCTAACGAACAACGTTTGTACAGCTTCTATCGTGCGAACATACAGTAGTCACGATTCCGATTACGGACCTCTTTTGTTAAAAGAATAAGGATTCAATGAGAGAAAGAAATTGACTTTGTTGTTGTTATTGCAGTTGTTGTTGTTGTTGTCGCACAATGTGAAAAGAGACAAGGAAAGAAAGTTCTTGACTCAATGACAAGTAAAGCGTGAGAGAAAACGATAATTACATTCACTGTCATTGCCAATTAAAATTGGAATTTGTAATTTTATTAACGAATTTAGCAATTTATATTTAAAAGAGAAATATATTCTTGTATTATCATATTATTTTTTGTAACAAGAATAAGAATAAGAATAAGAATAAGAATAAGAATAAGAATAAGAATAAGAATAAGAATAAGAATAAGAATAAGAATAAGAATAAGAATAAGAATAAGAATAAGAATAAGAATAAGAATAAGAATAAGAATAAGAATAAGAATAAGAATAAGAATAAGAATAAGAATAAGAATAAGAATAAGAATAAGAATAAGAATAAGAATAAGAATAAGAATAAGAATAAGAATAAGAATAAGAATAAGAATAAGAATAAGAATAAGAATAAGAATAAGAATAAGAATAAGAATAAGAATAAGAATAAGAATAAGAATAAGAATAAGAATAAGAATAAGAATAAGAATAAGAATAAGAATAAGAATAAGAATAAGAATAAGAATAAGAATAAGAATAAGAATAAGAATAAGAATAAGAATAAGAATAAGAATAAGAATAAGAATAAGAATAAGAATAAGAATAAGAATAAGAATAAGAATAAGAATAAGAATAAGAATAAGAATAAGAATAAGAATAAGAATAAGAATAAGAATAAGAATAAGAATAAGAATAAGAATAAGAATAAGAATAAGAATAAGAATAAGAATAAGAATAAGAATAAGAATAAGAATAAGAATAAGAATAAGAATAAGAATAAGAATAAGAATAAGAATAAGAATAAGAATAAGAATAAGAATAAGAATAAGAATAAGAATAAGAATAAGAATAAGAATAAGAATAAGAATAAGAATAAGAATAAGAATAAGAATAAGAATATATAAAGATATAAGCAAATTGTCAAAAATAATAATAATAATACGATATATTAATAAAAAATATGACAATAAAACATTCTGTTTATAAAAATAAAGTGCAATTGTTACCAGAAAAATGAACTGTAATGATTTATTTTCCAATGAGAGTTAATAATAGATGCAAGCAAGGTCATTCAATGTTGATGCTTCTCTAAGATTAAAACGGGAATTTTCGAATGAGGTAATACCATAAGCGTAAGTCTGAAAAGTCACTGATCATCTATAATCCACGTCTAGTGAATCAACGCTGGATTTTGCTAGCTATTAATCATTTTAGAAACAGGTGTTTGAGGATTATATGTGCGGTAGGACCAAAAAAAATATCCGTCTTTTTTAAATATGATTAAGTAAATGATTCAAGGACAATTATTTATCCAAAAAATTATTTCTCTATATGTAAAAATTAATAATTTATCGCCATAGTATTCAATTCTTTGCAGATTATTATTGCACTAACATATACTAATATTTAATAAATAAATAAACATTATTAATTACCTATTATTATTTATAATAATATTAAGGATTTATAAAATTTTGAAATTTATTTCTATGTACACCAATCTAAACGTGCTTTTGTGTATTTAATTATTTTCTGGTAAATTTCGAATTATTATTTAGTTAATTTCATTAAAATTTACCCTCCGGCATAAATTGGTTAAAAGATACTTTTTTGATGATGTAAAGAATTTTTTGCTTTCTGAAATGTATTAATTAACATTTTTTTCCTTTATGTCACTAAGGGAGCGTTCACCAATGATGTCACGTTTTAGGGGTTTGAAAATCTCAAAATATTGTGTAATAGCATTTGCGAACGCTCTCTAAGATCTATTAAAAAATTTTAAAACTTTTACACAAAAATTTCACTCTGTAAAAGAAAAATTAATCTTAAAAGAAGAACAATAGAACTGCTGATTGCAAAATTTCAAAAGGTGATAAGCAAGTGATTTTGAAATTTTTCATTCACAATATTATTCTACATATGGCATCTAAATATATAATATTGAAAGTGCAGAGGGTAAAAATAACACGTGCGGTCTTTTACAAAACCTTATCATACGTAACATTAGTAGATTGCAAAATAATCCTCTCAAAAAGGATATGCACATACAGTTATACATATAATTTTTCTCCAACATGATTTACAGATATAATAATTGTGGTATTTATTTAATTAAATAGCAAGAAATGTCAATTAAAAATTCAAGAAAAAAAATTCAATTAATTTTTCTCCCGCATTTAACCGCGCGAGAATTGATGATGATGATAAATTTTAAGCGACTCTAAATTTTCTCTTGCCTTTATAAACATACTATGCGACATATATATTATATTATTAGGCAATCTTTATTAACTTTCATCCCTGCATTTCTTGACCATATTCAAACGCGACGATAGTTTGGCACGTTCACTTTATATATGCGAACGTGCAGTCATATAAGTTTTGAGAGTATAATACGTTGCTTATGCTTTTAAATTGCGAAAGAGAACTCGGTGTAAGAAAGAACTCTGCAAATCATGGCAACAAAACGTGACAAGGAAACTGATTTTTTGTCATATTTTGCCATTTTATATGTAGTAGATTAAATTATAAATACACAGAGGGACAAAAGATATTTTAGTAGCGTTTTAAAAAATTTTTTTACGCGTGAAGAGTGTTAGTACAATCAGAATTTGTGACGATTTCACAATAGGTATTGAGAAAGTGAAAATTTCGACGACTTAATTCAGTTAGCTAGTTTTCTTTTATGAATTTTACTGATTTTCCAGCACATTTTTTCTAAGGATATCAAAAATCAAAAAAGTGTCAAAATTTTCGCGATGCAACGATTTGATACCATTTGTCTTAATTTCTAAAAAGATATAGAAAAACTCAGGCTGCGCAATCGATAAGGTAAAAGTACCAGTTATTGAACATTTTTTCAATTTTGTCCCTCTTAATTGGTAATAAGACAATTCTATAATTATTTCAATAAGTTTTATACGATATAAGAATTATTTAGAGCTGCGCACGAGATCGAGACCTGTCTTGGTCTCGTCTCGGTATTGTCTTGTGGCTTTGTAAATTCATGATCAAAATCTGAATTTAAAAAAATTTTAGATGCTCTGTAAATTTGAAATTATATTTTTTATGTGCAATGTTAAATCTGAATTTGGGATTTATACACGGAGAAAAATGGATTATACAATTAGGAATATATAAAAAAAGATCATACTGAATATAATCTGATTAATACCCTCTATTATCTATTTACAACCTTTCAATGTTTTAGAATTATTTCTGGTATTCACAATGAATTATACATTTTATACTACAAAATCGAATCAAATTATAATTTTAGATTATTACTATAGCAACATGTTTTTTTCAAATTGTCATATTATGAGGTTAAAGTTGTTTTGAAAATTTGTTGTGATCGAACTTTTTTACATATGTGCTGCTATTTTAATTTTCCAGGTTTGTAAATTTCTGATAATTGCATTTTTATAAATCTAAAAACAATTATAGCATTATGCATTTATTTACCATTAGCTTATTATATTGATTATAACCATTTCTTCAAAGTATTTTTGTTTACTTACAAAGTGTAAATTTTGTGTTTAGTAAGAATTTATTTCTTTGTAAATTTATTTATGATTAATTTATCAATTATTATTGAATTGGTAACAATATTAATAATAATTATTTAAATAATTTTAATAATTTTGTAGATTTAAAAAAATGAAATTACCAGAAATTTACGAATAAATAAATTTAGTGATTGATCAATTAATTTAATTAATTAATTATTAGCAACAACAAATTCAAATTTTAATTTTTTTAAATTTTATTATTAGGCAATTAAATAGTAAATTAATTTTTTAATTAAAGGGTTAGTTCTAATTTGTCAAAATTTTATTTATTTAAAATAACGTAAAGACCAATTATATTGATGCAAGTTTTATAATCTAAATTAATATGATCAATAATTTGAAAATGGTAATACTTAGATATTTAATTTTATAATTCTGGTTAACTATCCTATATACAATTTAAAAATATCATAAAAAGTATAATCTGGATTATATCACTTATAATCCATTTTTCTCCGTGTATTAGATTCTTGTTTCATTTTTTAGGTCATTTTTTTAAATAGACGAGACCAAAATTATAAAAGCAAGACAAAGACGATATCAAGGTTGACGAGACCGAGACGATACCTACAAATTTTTTTTTCCGAGACCGAGACTATATAAAATCTTGTCTCGTCTCCTCTCGTGCGCAGCTCTAGAATTATTATTTCTATATAGAGTTTAATTTAAAAAGAAATTTTGTATTGTATTTTTGCTTTTAAATTAAGGTGAGCCAGGTTTTCTGTCAAACTAGCGTTCCTCATTACTTAGACTTATTATTTGCATGTCCCGATTGATGGAATAGACAGATTAATATACATCAAACACATTAAATATTTTTTGAATTTTCATATTACTTTTTTACAAAAAAAATTGATTGTATAATTACCTATTTAACTAGAATTTGTTCTTTGTATTTAATTCTTTATAATTAATATTTAAATTTACTGCAAAAATTGGTATCTCAATCGTGTCTTAAAATAAGTTGCTTTAAGTGTTTAAACTATTGCGAAACAAAATCTGTTTTATATTGAAACATTTAAGTTTATCGCGTGTCTCATTTTAAAACATTAAAGGTGACTCAATGCATATAAGACACATAAAATGTCTTCTTACCGAGAGACGGATACTCGAAACACAACTTGTCTCAAAATTAAGTGCTAAATGTGTCAGACACTTTGTAAAGTATTAAAATGAGACACATATCTATTTCAAATATGTGGAAACAAGACATCTCATGTGTTTCAAATATGGGGACAAAACGTCTCGAAATAAGACACTTGTTTTTGCAGTGCTTTTGAGATAAGGCAATATAATTTCAATTACATATTAAATAAAATAAGTGCGTTTTAATCGGGACATTTACTTTGAAACACCCGTACATATGGGTGATTCTCCTGAAAGGGACCACTTCACGTGTCTCCAACGTGAGACTCAATATTTGCAATAACTTATTATTGATATTTTGTTGAGAATAAATTAAAAAAAAAATTGATTCATAATCTACGAAACATTATTTACCTTTACATAAGCTTGTAATGTTAAAATTTAAAGTTTTTCTTAGTAAAAAAATTTATTTAAGTTTGTCTTTTGGTTTTGGTTAAATATGATACATATTTTTAATTATTTTTTAATATAATTAAAACTTTTATAATATTGTCTTAATATATATCAAATTTAAGCTTAGAAGCTACCATTTATTTTTGAAAATAAAAGGAATTTTTCTAAATTTCTAAATTAAATAAAAACGTGAATTTTTTATTTGAGAAACTATTCATCTCCGAAGCCTTTTTCATATTTGGTAAGCGTTATTGTTTTGTTTTTAATATTTTAATAATTATTTTCAAATACTTAACTCTTGAATTATAAAAAAAAGAAGCGGCAAAAAGTGCGAAAATGGCGTTCATACTTGAATTTCATTTCAAAAGTCTGTAGTCAAGTTAAACATGCCAAAATAAAATATTCTTATTATTTGAGATACATGAAGATGAATAGGACAAGAAAAAATTACTTTTTAGAGATGTTAAATGATTTTAAAAAGGTTTTAATGTAGCCAATTTTTAATACTTTTTACGAATGGCGTTCCAATATTCACCCAAAATAGTTCACAATTTTGAATCCGCCTATTTGAATGTTTTAAAATCCATTTAAGATTTATAATCTCAAATAATAAATAACATTTGGTTTGGTAAACTTAAATTGGAACGCCATGCCGCTAAAGTGGTGTAGAAAGTTAGATAAATAACAAAATTATAATTAAAAATAAAAAAAATTTTATAGATAATATCAATTTTAAACTTAAAATGATAAATTAAAAAATTCATTAAATACACAATTAATTAATTTATAAGTGAATAATGTTAAAAGTTTAATAAATTAAAGAAATTAAATTTAAAAGGAATTTTTTTACAAAAACCCCAATATTGATTACAGTATATTTAACCTTCAAAACACTTAATATTAAAATATGAGAAACCACCGATTCATAATCGGTAGTGCAAGGTTTCACAATATAATTAATATTATTTTTATTTCACAAAAAATAAACAATTTAAGGCCTAAATACTGTTCACTAAATACCAAGTTTCAGGCTATACCCGAATTCATTAAAGTGAAATCGTCTGTGCATATATACATATAACAGAATTTTTCTTCACTTGTGATTTTCCAATTCAACAATTAATTTTCTCAAATAAACAAAATGTTTTGTAATGAAAAAAAATATGAAAAAATGGTTAATTTCAACTGTGAGTTCTACTTGTAAATTTTTTACAACAACCACATTGGCATAATTTGTTCTCAATAAGGGGCCATATTAGCAATCTAATCATTATTAATATCTCAGTGAGAGTTGTGTTGTAAGAGCAATAGTTTTTTTCTCTATTTTGCATTTACGATGCTTGTAAGTAGCCAATAATTTGTTATGTGCGGTGGCGGAGACAGTATAGAAGACGACCTTGCAAAAAAGCATTAGATTTACTCTCTCTCTTTTTTATATAGCTTCGCGAGAAACTCTAAGCACGAGCAGTGAGTGATCTTTAATGAAAATGAACAGTTAGCTTACGCAAGATCGTGAGTCGTTGATCGTGCTTCAGGATTCATTTCTAAACTTTACGATTTCGTGTCTCTATGGAACCGAAACACCTCTAATATTTTTCTCTCTAAATAAATATTGCATATTGAAAATAGTATAATTCAAATACTTATTTTTGTCGTGACTCGTTATGTGAAACAAAGTTCATGAATGCATCCGTTGTCGGAAATAATAAACCTTTATTTCCAGAGTCGTTGCTACAAAAGAGATCTTCAAGAAAAAAATATCACGAATCACAAATATATAGACATATACGTATATGGAATATAAATTTATATGGGTCAATCACTTTGATAATATTATACAGTCGATTTATACTTTAATATCCAACAGAGACTATATATAACAAAGAAAAATGAATTATAAAAGACTAGATTATATCTGAAATAATGTGATATAAATTTTATGGGGCATAATATATATAATCTGTATTTTAATGTCTCAACAACAATACAGATTTTTTTCATTTTTCTTCTTTTTATAATCTAATACAATATCAGTTTTGTAATTTTAGATTATCTTGGTAAAAAATTTGCCATTATCAATATATTATACATTATATTTATGCTTAACGAATATATAATAATATGTGTACTTTTAATATCCGAATAGAAAAAAATGTATTTTTTTGTTTTCAAATTATTAACTAATTAATTGACAAAAAATTAGTAAGAAATTACTAAAAATTGAAATACTTTACAAACAAATCAACTTTTCTTAATTTTGGGCTTACCATAGTAAAGATTACCAATTTCCGCACCCAACAAGTATGATTTTAACTATTTTTAAAAATAACTTTTAAATAAATAAATTATTAATAAATTATTTATTTAACAATTACAAACCACAAAAAAGTTCTGATCTGTAGGTCTGACTATGTATACTTTTTTTGGGTCGCTGAATCCGAATCCGAGGTCCATTTTACCCCTTCAGATCAGGGTTTTGACATAACCCTAAAAAGCAAAGTGGCGGACACCTTTTGGAAAAATTTATCGGTTTTGCTTGAAACTCGTTACTCGGGGGTTTTCGATGTCGCTGATTATGATTTTCATGTCAGTTTTCAAAAATTTAAAAATGTCGGATTCAATACGGCGGAACCTTTTTTTTGTAAAATTCATCGGACTCTCTTGAAACTCGTTATTTAGGGGTTTTAAGAGTCGCTGATTACGAATTTAGAGTTAGTTTTAAAAAATTCAAAATATCGAATACAATATGGCGGCCGCTTTTTTGGAAAACTCATCAGATTGGCATGAAACTTTTAACTCGGGAGTTCTTAGGGTCGCTGAATTTGAAGTCAATTTTCAAAAATGTAATGAAGCTGAAAGTGGCACCCAGTTATCAGCACCCAATTATTTTTAGTTGTTAAATTTTAAAGTTAATATTCTTTTGTTTAAAACCAATATCAAATTTTTGAACATTAAGTACTTGTTGATAGGTGGGTGCAAACTACTGTTTTATAAAAAATATTTAATATTAAAATTTAATTTCGAAAATAAGAGGGTGCTGATAACTGGGTGTAGTTTCAGCTTCATAAAAATTCAATAGAACGAACCAATATGGCTGACACATTTGAAAAAGAAATTCATAATTTTTTGAATCTAGGTATCTAAGAGTTTTTCTGGTCATTCATTACGAATACTCTAATAATCTCACAACTCCAATAACATTTAACTCAATATGTAGACGAATTACAAAAACCCTGATGGATTAGATTAAACAAGTTAGAATCGGTCAACGTAAAAACATTCGATGAGGTTTCGACATTTTCAACTTGGTTAATTTCTAACATCGATGAGGCCATCATCTCCTTCGCCTCCTGTATATATGTTGCTGAAGTTTTTCTATAAGTCTAATCATTTCGTTGACATCCCAAAATTTTTATTTAAATTTCACCACACGATTTGAAGCATTTTTAGGTAATAAATTTTATCACACAGCACAAAAACTTCCAGGAAATTTCCCGTGGCAACCTTCGGATAGCGCTTTATGCGCTCAACCAAATTCCTGGTAACATCCAGGAAGTTTCTTTGGGAAGTTTCCATGGGAAGCTTCTAACCTGCGGACATTATTGTATTTCATGGAAATTTCCACGAAGTTACCAATGGTAACTACCAAAGGTTGCCACGGGAAACTTCCTGGAAAGTCTGGTTTTAACATATAATAGTTTTTGTTTTTATTCGAAAACAGCTTTGAAATCAACAATTTAAACCTAGAAAAAAAATAATTTTATGATGTTTTCTCTGCTACTGAAGGTAAATTCAAAACCCTTGCTTGATTGAAGCCCACTAAGCACACAATCACAATTATGTTCTTGAAGTAAAACTTTAGATAATTTTATTGTTGAATTAAATGTCAGTCTTAGTCCAGTTGCTGTGGAATTTGTTTTTAAAATTACGTTTTTTAATGCGTCCTTGTTGGAGTCTTCTTTGATCTTAATCGGAAGGTCCCGCTTTTTTGTAGCTTTTGCTGCTGCTATTCTCGTATGGCAGTCGCTCGGGTTGACCTCTTTGTGAAGTTTACGCAGAATTGCGGATCTATTTGACCCCATTCTTTCCAATTGAAGAACCTTTGAATATGGTACTTCCGTTTCCATTGAAGGAGCTTCCTCTTTCTTCCTCTTATCGGTTTGGATTCGAAACTCTTCTGGACTATCACCCCCTCTCTTCCGTTTCTGTGCATCTCTTAAGACGCTTCTGAGATTACGCTTATAGAGACGCTCTCTCTCTCTTTCTTACGGTCCTTGCGGTTACACTCCGCACTGCTCAGAACGCATGCCAAATCGACGTCTGACTTATCGGCCACGCCATGCTTTGCCCTTACCTCCTTCATCAGGACCTCGATGACCTTGAGTCCATCCTTTACCGTACTATTAACGGTCTTCTGAATGTCACAAGACTTTACCATTTTTGCGACCTCCAACTCTATTTTTTCGAGACAAGTCGCCTCCTCCTTTCTGAGTCGCAAGCTTGTCTCGCGAGTCTCCTCTATCGCCTTATCGTCTACCTCTGAGTGGATAGCGCTAGAAGCGGTTTTTCTACTACTGCAGCTTGACACACTCAAAAGGCTCGCAGAGCTTCCTTTTCTCATTTTCCACGATGTTCTGTGCATCTAACCTTTCCACGATCACCCGTGGCATTGCAATAAATAGTACTTCCCTAAAATCCGCGCGCCCTTGAGCATCGGTACAGGGTCCGAGGGTGAGATTTCCCGTTTCCGGCCTGCTCACATTGGTACCTTTCTTGAATTTTTTTAATTCATTTTTTCTTGCTGTTTGTTTGCTCTCTAGAGAAAAGCCCCGCCAACAGGACAAGGTCTACCAAACATATCCATCGCATCAGTTGAGTCTGGCAGTGGATAAACACCCAACCCCAGCAGAATGAAAGTCATGTCCGGGAGAGCACAAGCCTCCAACCAAAACACATCAATCCCACCAAGAATGACAGTCATGTTTGGGAGAGGATAAGTTTCCAACCCCAGTACACCCGGGGTTTGGACCACAAAGTCTTCCATTCTTGTAATTTTCTTGAGTATCTTGGGCACAAGCAACGGTAAAAATCTTTTTAACTCCAGAATCCTTTCTTTTGTCACTGATTTTTTAAGCTTTCTTGTGCAAGTCACCATCTCTTTTCTGTGATTGAATAGACAAAGTAAGTTTCAAAGAACCTCCGCCACCATAAATTCCAAATTAAATGTGAAATTTCACATTAATTTATATTAATTATTATGAAAAATTTCATAAACTCGGTAGTTTTACATCATATTAACCCGAATCGGAAATATGAATGGTAATCTGATGCGAGTCAATTGCTAACTAAAAATGAAATAAGAAATACTGTGGCGAAAAAGGAATTATTAGCGATTATATATTCTCATTTTAAATTTTGCCAATATTTTTAATGCGAAAAATTCTAGATTGTAACGAACCATAAGGACTTACGTTTTTATTAAATACGACTTAGCATAACGTCATATGCGTAAAGATATAAAGGGTTTAACAAGAAGTTGTGATCTATGTCAGAAAACAAAATATTTAAATTACAGAATAGAAGGAATATATAATGTTATTAGTGGGACAGAGCCTAACAAATTAATATCATGTAGATTTCTTGGGATCATTGCCATCCTCACGAGCTGGAGTGAAATAAATATTTATGATATAGAGTAATTTTTCGAAATGTATAACGTTGTATCCAATAAGGCAAGCGAATACAAAAATAGATTTGCGTATTTTAGTACAGAAATATTTCGATGAATTTGGAAAGAAAAAGCGCATTCTGTCGGATAATGGGACGCAGTTTACGTCGAATATTTGGAAGACAACGCTAGAAGCACAAGATATTCGTGTAATATTTTTCTCGAAAAAACACACTCAATGAAATCTAGTTGAGAGGGTGATACGTGAATTGGACAGGATGTTTCGGGTTTATTGCGATGAAAATCATACGTCTTGGTCACGTATTGTTCCATTTATACAAGATTGTTTAAACTATTCATTTCATGATAGTAATTAATGAAAAGTAAATGAGATGTTCCCATTCATGACGAAGCGTAGTGTAGATCGCAAATATCAAATTGAGATTGCAAATTAAAATTTACGAACAGCTTTTCAAAAAAGAATTAAATAACAAAATGGGGGAAGTAAGGTTACACTAAATATTGATAATTTGGTATTGATACGGGTGAAACATTTGTCCGACGCATCTAAAAAAGGATTTCAAATTTTTTCATCCTTACGAAAGTCCATATAAGATTTGTTAAAATTTGTTATATAACGCCTTCGTGTTGTGCAATTAACTACAGACTTTTTTTTGTTTAAATGGGCCAATTTACTCTAAACTTGCTACTCGGGGGTTTTTGGGGTTGTTGATTGAAAATATGAACTCATTATTCAATAATACAAAATGGCGAACCCAATATGGTGAACTATTTCTTTTTAAATGGCTCAATTATTGTAAACAAAAAATAATCAACATAATATAAAATATTACTTATAAATGCAGTGAGTCTAATGATATTCATAATTAATATTAATAATATATAATAATAATAATATTTATCATTGTTTTTTAAAAGCAAATGGAAAGTTATAAAATCTGAGTAGGGGACATTTCACGGTTGTGACATTTTATAAACGTTTTCATTATTTTGTTAATTTCTTATTTTAGAGTAAAAAAAGTAAAATAAAAACAAATAATTTTCTTATCCACAATAAATTTAAGTGTAGGGGAAAGTGGGGCAAACCGGGCCGGTGGGTAAGCCAGAACCCTCTCAATATTTCCGAAATGGCGAAATTGTAAAAAGTGCTATTTAAAAATTTGAAACAACCATGTGTAGTACACCTTATTTTTTCAATTTGACATTTTTTACTTTTGTTTGTGCAACGCTGGGAGCAAAAGTTTTTTTTTAGTTTTTTTCTACACTTTTACGAATTTTTTCTTAAGGAAATTCTGAGGAAATCGTGTAATATTTCCAAATATTAGGTTTTGGGTTTTGAAGGTATACACCTTAGGAATATTTATTACCAAAACCTTTAATGAATTTGCAAAGCGTTTCTTTTTGACAAAAATTTATTCTCAAAATGAGCCTGTATGGCAAAAAGGACCGTTTTTTGGTGGGCAAACCGGCCATAGGATATTTCTATGGAATTAACATTCCATAAAAATTACTTTTATATAAATGTGATTGGAGGTGATGGCCATAGCGTTGTCAAGGAAATAACAAGATTTTTGGCCAAAAATGCACAAAAAGTGACCATTCCCCCCCCCCAAACTTCTAAACTATTCAACATGGATGGCTAAAATTTGGCATCTATTTTTGTATTCGCTTGCCTTATTGGATACAACGTTATACATTTCGAAAAAATACTCTATATCATAAATATTTATTTCACTCCAGCTCGTGAGGATGGCAATGATCCCAAGAAATCTACATGATATTAATTTGTTAGGCTCTGCCCCACTAATAACATTATATATTCCTTCTATTCTGTAATTTAAATATTTTGTTTTCTGACATAGATCACAACTTCTTGTTAAACCCTTTATATCTTTACGCATATGACGTTATGCTAAGTCGTATTTAATAAAAACGTAAGTCCTTATGGTTCGTTACAATCTAGAATTTTTCGCATTAAAAATATTGGCAAAATTTAAAATGAGAATATATAATATATAATCCAGGAAGTTTCCCGTCGCAACCTTTGGTAGTTACCATTCTCGGAAGCTGTCAATTTGCAGTTAACTTCCAAGGGAAGTTTCTATGGGAAGCTTCTAACCTGCGGACATTATTGTATTTCATGG
Organism: Leptopilina myrica (nomen nudum); assembly: GCA_032872475.1. Lineage (NCBI taxonomy): Eukaryota > Metazoa > Arthropoda > Insecta > Hymenoptera > Figitidae > Leptopilina > Leptopilina myrica (nomen nudum). The sequence goes on along the minus strand of CM065460.1, from coordinate 28,512,814 downwards.
AAATTACCACGAACTTACCAATGGTAACTACCAAAGGTTGCCACGGGAAATTTCCTGGAAGTTTTTGTGCTGTGTGATAAAATTTATTACCTAAAAATGCTTCAAATCGTGTGGTGAAATTTAAATAAAAATTTTGGGATGTCAACGAAATGATTAGACTTATAGAAAAACTTCAGCAACATATATACAGGAGGCGAAGGAGATGATGGCCTCATCGATGTTAGAAATTAACCAAGTTGAAAATGTCGAAACCTCATCGAATGTTTTTACGTTGACCGATTCTAACTTGTTTAATCTAATCCATCAGGGTTTTTGTAATTCGTCTACATATTGAGTTAAATGTTATTGGAGTTGTGAGATTATTAGAGTATTCGTAATGAATGACCAGAAAAACTCTTAGATACCTAGATTCAAAAAATTATGAATTTCTTTTTCAAATGTGTCAGCCATATTGGTTCGTTCTATTGAATTTTTATGAAACTGAAACTACACCCAGTTATCAGCACCCACTTATTTTCGAAATTAAATTTTAATATTAAATATTTTTTATAAAACAGTAGTTTGCACCCACCTATCAACAAGTACTTAATGTTCAAAAATTTGATATTGGTTTTAAACAAAAGAATATTAACTTTAAAATTTAACAACTAAAAATAATTGGGTGCTGATAACTGGGTGCCACTTTCAGCTTCATTACATTTTTGAAAATTGACTTCAAATTCAGCGACCCTAAGAACTCCCGAATTAAAAGTTTCATGCCAATCTGATGAGTTTTCCAAAAAAGCGTCCGCCATATTGTACAACAAAAAATAATTTGGTGCTGATAACTGGGTGCCAACGTTTTTGGGGTCGCTGAAACCAAATCTGAAGTTTATTTAACCCCATCACGTCAGGGTTTTGTGATAATCTCAAAATAGAACTCAAAATTGACCCCAAAATTTTTTAATCAATAACAATTTTTATTTTTATATCTTACTACCACTACTTTATATTTTTGAGGTAACTGAAACCGAAATTGAAGTGTATTTAACCCCATAACGTCAGGGTTTTGAGGTAACCTCAGAAAAGAACTCAAAATTTGACCCCAAAATTTTTTAATCAACAAAAATTTTTATTTTTAAGTTTTACTATGACTGTTTTATGTTTTTTAGGTTGCTGAAGCCGAATATGAAGTCTCCCAGATAACAATCGTGCGTCGCACGTTTCTCGCACCACATGCGATTCGCACTGGTGATAGCATTTTGCGTGCAATTTAGCAGTCACCTGTGATGCAGTCACTGGTGAGAGTAATATGAGTCGCACCTGAGCATCACGGTATGCTTGTAGCACACTCTATCGCACGATGCGTTCGCACATGAGCCTTTTATATTGTTAGTTAAAATGTTGATCTTAAAGTTTGTGTATAAAAAATGAAATTGAAATTTTTCAGACTTCAAAAATTTTTGAAAATATGTAGTTTTAAATTTTTTAATATTCAAAAAATTAAAAATTTACTTCAAAATCCAAAAGTCAAAATTTAGTAAAGTAATTAAACGTCTCAAAAATTGTCATTAATAATTTTTTTCTTTTTCTTAAAAACTAATTAGCTATTGAATCATTCCATTAATGCCGACTAATTAAAAAAATATATTTTGCAAGAATGATTTTAAGGTATGTCTCCGGCTGCTACTCTTGAAAAAATTGATTTTCGATAGATTTTCTTCAAATTTTGAGAAAATGTTTCTTCGGGTGCCCTTTAAATGTGGTAAAAATTTAAAAACCCTTTGCGATGCTAAATTTTGAGTTATTCAAGTGCAAATTTTATATTTACATGGGATTATGTTGAAAATAAAAAATTTCAACCACAATATCTCGTTTTTTGACATGGCAGAGGGTTTTCAAATTTCTACCATATTTAAAGGGCACCCGGAGAAACATTTTCTCAAAATTTGAAGAAAATGTATCGAAAATCAATGTTTTCAACAGTAGCAGTCGGAGAAATAGCTTAAAGGAATTAGGATCATTAAACAAAACGGATTTTTTAAAAATATTTTTAGTATTTATTGTAAAATAAGTATCTAAAATATATATGAGGTCGTAATAACTGTCACTCTTTCTTTTATTTAAAAATATTAAATTTTTATGGTTGCCACAGAGCCTGGAAAACCAGAAAAAGGTATGGAATTTAGAAAATGCTATGAAAAATCTGGAAATAGTATGGAATTTAAAAAAATTTCTGGAATTTTGACTGTTTTTCAAGATTTTTACCAAAATTTTAATTTAAAATTGAAAAATGTTTTGTCTTATCGTCATATAAAAATCTTTACTAAAGAAAAAAATTTTAGATCGTAATTATTATTAAATTTTTTGTATTTGGTTTTTTTAAAAATTTTAAGAGCCAAAGCTTTGTTATCAAGCTAGAAATTATTTAAATTTTGAACTGGAATTTCATATAAGTATTCACCTGGAAAAACATGGAAAAAGCTTGGAATTTTATATTTATATGTTGTGGAAACCATGATTCATTTTTCTGAAAGAAAGTTATTTACATTTTAAAATCGTGAAAATATGCAAAGTGTTAATTTTAATTGCTTATTCTTTCACACTTAAAAAAATGAATGAAAGTGATAAGAAGAAGTAACAGTTAATCGCAGGTACTTCATGATTTGATAAAGTTTTATTTAAGTTAATGATGTTTCTTTCTCGCATTTAGTTAATGAATATGGCAAAATTAGGTTATTTGTCAATTGAACATTAAAATCATTTTTAATTTAATAGTTTTTATTAATAATTGTTTCCATCAATTTATAAAAATAAACTAAGTCATTCTTATTAAATTCCAATAATTTTTTTACACTTGCAAAGTGAATGAGTTTTCTTTAGATGCTTATTTTACAATAAATACTAAAAATATTTAAGGCCAAGTAGAAATGTTTTACAACATTTCGATTAACGTTTTTTTTTTATTTTTAGTCAAAATTCCACGAATTTTGACCCTATTAATTTACCTATAATTTTTAAAATTAGTTTTAAATTTCATGAATCTGTAATGTTATCAATCAAAAATGGATTTTCTTGATTCAAACTTGAATCAATTTACACATTTTTAAATGCAAGATGTTTTATGTTGCTTTAGTAATAAAATCCCCCAAATATCAAAGTGCGCGCACTGTGCCAGACACAGTGCTAGCATGCGTGCGACATAATTCGCACCGCGTGCAGCACTAGCATTGATATAATAGATTAGAAGAGTTCTCATTCAGCCATCAGTGGCCGTACGGTTTAAATGCGTTGCGTTATATGCTTCCGGTATGCGTCGGGGCGGGGGGACGTGAGTTCGATCCCACATGCGAGGCGGATATTTTTCATCCAAAGCGTTATATTACATAATAAAATTATTATTTAATCTGTATAAATTATAATTGTTGCGAATAAAAACTTCTGAAAATATTTGTAAATAATATTAAAAATCTGTTAAAAAATGTACCACATTAACACAAATTATCTTTTTTTACTAAAGCTATTTTTTAAAATTACTATTATAAATGACATTTATATTGTTAGTAATTTATTATTGACATGAAAATAATATAACATTTAAAATAATAACAATCAATAATATTTATTATTATAATTATTAACAATTCATAAATTTATATTATATTGAATGAACGCGAGCAACGCGTAAATTTTAGAATAGTGAAAGCAGTCTTGTTCAGTCCTGCATTAGGCTTCCGCAGCATTAATTTATAATATTAACATTATTAATTATTTTTTTTAAGGTACTTTGATTGTTATTATAGGTTAGCTACTCGCTGTACTATCTTGTCATGAAAGTAATATGCGACCATCATGACGTGCGACTCATATGCGACGCATATGAGGACGCATCTGTGTGGTCCAGTGATAGCACGCAGTGCGAATTATTTCGCACGCATGCCAGCACTGTGTCTGGCACAGTGCGCGCACTTTGCTATCTGGGCTATTTTACCCCATCTAGCCAGGGTTTCGAAATAACCTGGAAGAAAATTAAAAAATATTACCCTACAATTTTGAAATCAACAAAAGCTTTCTTTTAGCTTTTACTATCACTGTCTTGTGTTTTACTCTTTTTTTGTCAAATTTTGAGTTATTTTTTGAGGTTATCTCAAAACCCTGACGTGATGGGGTTACATGAACTTCAGTTTCAGTTTCAGCGACCCCAAAAATATAAAGTAGTGGTAGTAAGACTTAAAAATACAAAATTTTGTTGATTAAAACATTTTGGGGTCAAATTTTGAGTTATTTTTTGAGGTTATCTCAAAACTCTGACGTGATGGGGTTAAATAAACTTCAGTTTTCGGTTTCAGCGACCCTAAAAACATAAAGTAATCATAGTAAGACTTAAAAATAAAAATTTTTGTTAATTAAAAAATTTTGGGGTCAAATTTTGAATTTTTTCGAGGTTATCTCAAAACCCTGACTATTGTTTATAACAACTTTGTTTGTTTAATTTTTAAAAATTCATCGCTGATATGTACAAACTACAATTATTTAAAGTTATAGGGGAGACCGGGGTGTAATGGCTCACTTTTTGTTTTTTAACTTCATCATTCTTGCGTTAATTAAAATTTTTAAATATGGAAAACTTACCCCAACATCTCAACTTTCAATTGAAAAAAATTCGTCTTTACATCACTTATACTTTTTTCTAGAACAATTTTTTTGGATAAATGCGTTTTGAATCAGGAATGAAATTATAATTTTTGTCTTGAAATATTATTTAATATTAACAATTTTGTTTTATATTGAAAATTTATAATAACAAATATTTTTTATTTCTTATTTTTATTCAATTTATTAATAATAATTGAACATGATTTTCTAATTTTGTATATAACAAATTATTAAATCATATTGAATAATATTTTTCACATCTTTCATTCCGTAGGGGAGGATGGGGTATGGATAGTTAAGGGACAAGGATAGTTAGTTGCTGTTATGCTTAAACTGCTTGCTCAAAAATCGCGTAATTCATGGTATATTCTCGTTATAACACCAAAAGATGATTGTAAAAATTACAAGTCAATCTGTCACCATTTGCTAAGTTGGGAGAGCACGGTAAAATCGTGTTAATGCCATTACAAATTTTAAAAAGTGTTTAATTGTTCTTTTTAGGTTGATATATATAATGGTGCGTAATTATATACGGAAAACGAAGTTTATGACCAAGAAATTAGTGGTCGTCTGAAAAAATTGGTTAAATCTCTGATTCTAGTTCAGATGAATTTTAGTTCATTAATTGCAATTCAGAAAATGTTCCATACATATTTTTAGTACTTGAGATATCAATATTGAATAGTCTAAATCAAGTAAAATAAAGAAAACAAAAATTTACTGATTTTCTATAACATTTTTAGCATTTTAATTCTTTTAACTATCCTTGCCCCGGTACTGGGGCAAGGATAGTTAAAAATTTTTGTTTACTTTTTCATTTATATCTCGTAGGGATTTGAGTCTACAGTAAAATAATTTACAACAAAATTGTAGCCAAATAACCAGGCTTTCTAAAAATACTTCTCATTTGCAGATAGATATTCAAGATTGGCCGCTGGATCCAAAAAGGTTTTACCTAACTATTAATGCCCTATCCTCCCCTACACTGAAAAACAAGTTGTGAATTAAGATGTTCATTACATGAACATTTTGCTTCCTCTTTACGATAAGCAAAAAATTTGGTTTAAAGTGAATTTTTTCACTTTATTTAATTCTATTAATGCTAATAAAATATATTCTTTTTATACATCAATCGATTCGTCTTGATGAAATAAAGATTTTTAGTTTGTTTTTAAGTCTAAATTAACATTTTATTATAAAGCAACATAATTTTTAAGAAGGAAATAAATTTCTAATAAAAGTGCGAATTTTTGGTTTTAATTATGTTTAGTTATGTTTAATTCTATAAATTCAAATAAAATATATACTTTATATATACCAATCGATCCGTTTTAATGCAACGGATAAGATTATTGAAAAAAATGAGTAAAATCTTATTGTACTGGAATATAATTTTGATGAAAGAACTAAATTTTTGATAAAAAAAGGTAATTTTTCAACTTTTATTGTCATTACCTCCATAAACTCTCATACAATTTAGACTTTATATATACCAATCGATTCGTCTTGATGCAAAGAAGAAGATTTTATTGTATATTAACTTCAATATTCAATTTAAAAAAAATTTTTTGAAAAAAGTAAAAAAAAATATTTTTTTAATAGATTTTTTAATGTCCATCAATCCATTTCGAGATATTTTTATGATAAATATTCCTAGCAATTTTCAGCCGAATTCGTTGAAACCTCTTCGAGTTATCGTGTTCACAAAAAAAGGGATCCACACACACACACACACACACACATACACATACATACATCCGGACAATTGTTCAGGGTCTTATATAACATAGTCCCATATAGAAGAAAATTTGTCAAAAGGATTTTTAAAATTTTTGTAAATTAAACGACTACAAAGCTTCCTCACGAGGAAGTAAAATATTCATAAATTAAAAATATATAATAAAAAAAGGTGCTAAAGATATTTCCCACTTAAATTAAGTGGGAAATATTCTTACTTTAAGAATATATTATTATTGTAAGAATATTTCTACTTAATTAAAGTGGGAAAAATCCTTGGCACCAATTTTGTAGTATATATTCTTGAATTCAGAATATTTTTTTTTAGTGTAATTATATGTTTAAATGATACTGAGAAATTAAAACTTTACTATTCACACGCGTCGTTAGCATAGAGGTTGGAGCGTTAGTCTGTAAGTCCGCAGGTCATGGGTTCGATTCCCCTCGTGTGCAGTTTTGTTTATTTTATAGGTTTGCATATTTCTAGAATTAAGTTATAGAACGAACCAAAACTTGAAAATCTAATACATACACTTACTGTAATTGCATATTATTCAATTTTTAAATTACATAAGGGTCGGAATTCGTGAAATTTTCACAGAAAATAAAAAGTATTTTTTTTAAATCGAAATGTTGAAACAACATTTCTATTTGGCCTTAAGAATGTGTTCACCAAAAAACAGAAAAGAAAATTATTTTTTATAAAAGTTATTGCAAAATTAATTTTTTTGCAACTTTTTAAACAAAATAAAATTTCTCCTAAATGAATGAACCGATTTAAATGAACCAAGCGGGAATATCGAGGGGATAAAATATACTTTCGTTTAGAATTAGAAAATTTTTTAAAAGTTTATTTTTGAATAATTATTTATTAAAAATTTTATAAACAATTAATTTTTTTTAATGTTCTGCGCCTTTTAAAAATTTGAAATTTAAGTGTATGTTAATATTTTTTTCAAATTTTTAAAAGGCGCAGAACATTAAAAAAAATTAATTGTTTATAAAATTTTTAATAAATAATTATTCAAAAATAAACTTTTAAAAAATTTTCTAATTCTAAACGAAAGTATATTTTATCCCCTTGATATTCCCGCTTGGTTCATTTAAATCGGTTCATTCATTAAGAAGAAATTTTATTTTGTTTAAAAAGTTGCAAAAATATTAATTTTGCAATAACTTTTATAAAAAATAATTTTCTTTTCTGTTTTTTGGTGAACACATTCTTAAGGCCAAATAGAAATGTTTTTTCAACATTTCGATTTTAAAAAAATACTTTTTATTTTCTGTGAAAATTTCACGAATTCCGACCCATAAACATTTTTACATTCTCATCAAAAAACAAAAAAGTTATAAATTTTTTTGAAATTTCGAAATTTTCAAAATTTTGTTTTTTTGACAATTTTCAAAAAATTATTTTTTTCTATTTTTTTCCTCAAAATATGAGCAAAAACAAACAACTTTTCCTTTCGACACTTTTTTGTACAACAAAAAACAAAAAAGTTATTTTCCAAAAAGTGCAAACTTTTTACATATTATACCTAGAGAGGTGTATTTTCTTTTAATTTTGCAATTTACCAGAGCTAACATAAATACTGATGCATGATTTTACTGTTTATGAATGACTATAGCCAACAATTTTAAACCGATTAGAGTGTTTTTTGTTTAAAATAAAAGTGGACATTCCTGGAGTCAATTAATAAAACATAAATTATACAAATTAAATTTTTTTTTTCAAAACAGTGCCAAAAATGAATTATCTCAATTACAAGTGTTGTTCCTTCTGTGATAATCTTCAAATCAACACATATTTGATGAGAATGTAAACCTTAAAGTCGTAGTAACTTTAAGACAAATAAATATTGTAGCCTCTCAAAAAAAGTACGGCGTGTCTAATACAAAGTCGCAGTTGATTAAATTCGAAATACAGCGAAATATCTTTTGTGGAGGAGTCAGGAAATTGAATTTTAACTTTTTTATAAAATATATCTAATAGAAATTTAACGTATAAGCAGAAATAAGATGAAGAACGCAAATAGTGTACAACGTCCGGAAACCATCACGAGCGCAGCGAGTCATTTGCGCGCAACAACGTGCGTAGCGCGAAGCGCGACAACAAAAGTTCGCGCGCCCCGAGGCGCGCTGAAACTAGCGAGCACCCGCGCGAAGCGCGGACGAGGATGTGTCCGCCCGGTGGGCGGACAGATTTTTTTACTTTGTTTACTAAACCCATTGCTTATTGTTCGTCGTCATCTTTAATACAGTTGAATTAAAAAGAGGAATAATAAATTCAAAAAAGGAAAGTACATTTATTATTTACTCTTTTGCTGCTAAATTATTAATAATTAATAATTTTAATACGAAAATATTTAATGAAACTTCAAATTTGAATTATTTTTTGATAGATCACAAAAATTATCTTTTTACATTTGAGTACAATTTTTTAAATATTGAATATTTTAAAGTAAAATATAGAAAATTCAAGGACACAAGACCTGTAGACACCCTCTATAAATATTGGCCATCTCTCCCGAATATTCCAGAAGAGGTGTCCAAATGTACTTTTTTAAAAAAAGTAAATTTTGACATTGTTTATATAAAAATATTTCATTTTTCATCACTTTAAAGTTAAATGTTCAATGTTTCAACATCAATAAAACTTTAAACAAAAATGACCTTTTTATAGGGCCAAAATAAGTGAAACCGGCCACTTGAAAAATTTTTGTCTCCAATTTTCAAGTTATCTATGATTTTTGGTAGATATATGAGTACACTTTTTGCCCCTAAGATATTTTTCAAAAAAAAAAATTTATTTTTGAAGTAATCAGGTGTTAAAGTTTTGGGTCATTTTATTTTCATTTTATTATTACTTTGAAACAAATAAAGATAATTAGGTGAATTTTTTTTTAAATTAAAGCTTAAAGTCTATATTTTAAGGAATAAATAAAGCGATTGCTAAAAAATTAAAATTTATAATTGTTATTAACAATTCTTTTAAACAATTGCAAATTTAAGAATGTTCTCAATGTTTTTGAAACATTACATTTCGATGTTGTATTGCGCAAAACTCCAAGGATTAATTTAAAAAAAAGAAAAATGAGTAACCTTCAATATTATAGAAATTCTGTAGTTTTTTCTAAAAAAATGCAGGCGAAAATCGACTCGAGTTACTGGAAAAAGATAAAATTGCAAACGAATAAATAAGATCGTGTTTTGTTTTTTTAGAAACTTCACGTTTTCAAGCGGATTTTTAAGATTAAAAGTCGATTTTCGCCTGCATTTTTTCAGAAAAAACTACAGAATTTCTATAATATTGAAGGTTACTCATTTTTCTTTTTTTTAAATTAATCCTTGGAGTTTTGCGCAATACAACATCGAAATGTAATGTTTCAAAAACATTGAGAACATTCTTAAATTTGCAATTGTTTAAAAGAATTGTTAATAACAATTATAAATTTTAATTTTTTAGCAATCGCTTTATTTATTCCTTAAAATATAGACTTTAAGCTTTAATTTAAAAAAAAATTCACCTAATTATCTTTATTTGTTTCAAAGTAATAATAAAATGAAAATAAAATGACCCAAAACTTTAACACCTGATTACTTCAAAAATAAATTTTTTTTTTTGAAAAATATCTTAGGGGCAAAAAGTGTACTCATATATCTACCAAAAATCATAGATAACTTGAAAATTGGAGACAAAAATTTTTCAAGTGGCTGGTTTCACTTATTTTGGCCCTATATAATTTTTACTGTGTTTTAAAAAAACTATGGTCATCTACCCCGGACTTTACCAAAGTTTTTTGCAAAAAAAAATTTGTTTTTAGGCTGAAAATACTAAGAAAAGTACCATTGTAATTAAATTTGTTTCCTTGAAAATTAATTTGTTTGTTTTATTAACATCAAATTATAATGTTATTTAAATATTTTTATACTATTTATTATTATTTATATACCTAAAAAACAGAATTTTTGTAGTAATTCTAAAAATATTATATTTTTCCGTAAATTACCTATAAAATTTACAGTAAAGCAAATATTCCAGAATGTCAAACATTTAAAACTTAAATAATTTTTAAATAAATACTTAAAATTTTTAATTTTTTTCAAGTAAATGAAAAATCAAGAAAATTTAAAGCTCTTTTATAAATAATGATTTAATAATAATTAATTAATTTAATAATTTCATTCAAAAATTTTTTAACAATGGAAAAATTAAATATTTGCTGTAATTTTATAAATTTTGATATTTTTCTAGTACTTTTAATGAAATTCCCTGAAACTTCCTTGACTGGAGTTATTATTATTAATATTATTAGTTTGACTGCGTCTATAAGTCCGTCTGGCCGGATAAAAAAATTTGTCCGGCTATTTACTGTATATACTGGTGATGAGCGTTTGAAAGTATCCGGATAAAATAATAAACTTTATAATTCGTCCGTCTATTAGATTCTTACAAGTATAATATATTCCTTGAATGTTTTGACATTTTTAGGTTATGGAGGTACTTAATGTTTTTTTTCTACGAAGTGGCTATTTCGCCCGTCAGTGAAAATAGGTATATGATATACTAATTAAAAATATTTATTAATTTTTCATTTGTTGGAAGGGGGTTGGTTTTGGGTTCGATACCTTCCAGTACTTTTCTTTTGTTGGAAGGGGGTTGGTTTTGGGTTCGATACCTTCCAGTATTTTTCTTTTGTTGGAAGGGGGTTGGTTTTAGGTTCGATCCCTTCCAGTATTTTTCTTTTGTTGGAAGGGGGTTGGTTTTGGGTTCGATACCTTCCAGTATTTTTCTTTTGTTGGAAGGGGGTTGGTTTTAGGTTCGATCCCTTCCAGTATTTTTCTTTTGTTGGAAGGGGGTTGGTTTTGGGTTCGATACCTTCCAGTATCAAATATAAAGTCAATTTGACTCCGGTTTTGTACAAAAAAGTTTCTAATTGGTACTAGAAGGTATCGAACCCAAAACCAACCCCCTTCCTACAAAAGAAAAATACTGGAAGGGATCGAACCCAAAACCAACCCCCTTCCAACAAAAGAAAAATACTGGAAGGTATCGAACCCAAAACCAACCCCCTTCCAACAAATGAAAAATTAATAAATATTTTTAATTAGTATATCATATACCTATTTTCACTGACGGGCGAAATAGCCACTTCGTAGAAAAAAAACATTAAGTACCTCCATAACCTAAAAATGTCAAAACATTCAAGGAATATATTATACTTGTAAGAATCTAATAGACGGACGAATTATAAAGTTTATTATTTTATCCGGATACTGTCAAACGCTCATCACCAGTATATACAGTAAATAGCCGGATGAAATATTTTGGGAGCTAAACGTCCGTATATCCGGACGTTTAGACGATTTCTTCGTCCGTCTAGCCGGACGTATAGACACTTCGTATTAGTTTATTTTTATATTTTATATAGACAGAATAAAAACTTCATAAAGTTAAAAAATATTTTTAAAAAGTTCTATTTAATTCTTAAAATATATTAAATTAAAAAAAGTTTCTATTGATAATAATAAGATTGTGTACTGTAAAGTATTCACGATAGCTCCTCTCTCATAAGCTGCTGACGTTAAACAAGAAATATATTTTAAAGACATTTATTATTCATATTATTCCACTAGAAAATAAGTGACAAATAATTATGCTCAAAGATTAAGAGAACTATTGAAAATTTAGTGGAAACACACAGTTTTTATGAAATAATTTTCGAAAATATAATTTCTTTATCGTAATAAACTAACCACTTTTTTATCCATTATCACTAACTTCCATTTTCTTTATTTATTTTCAAAGCAAACAATCTTAATATCCTTTTAAATTTTATTTATAATATCACAGTTTATTAAATTTTCCTATCATTTTAATTCCAATAAATAAATTATTATTGATGGAAAAATTAAAAGCATCTATTTGCAAAATTTTACAGAACTAAATTTTTTAATGTAGGTTAAAATCAATGTCTGTCGATTGTTTGTATTTTGTAAATTGAATTTGCAGTGAAGAAAAGAGAGAGAGGGGAAAAATAATTCTGTTTTTAAAATTGCAATGACAAAATGAAAATTTGTCAAAATTCACGTGTAATTGACAAATTAGTATAATAATGGCTCATTCGGATAATAATAAAATGAATTCTGAAGTACAAATTAATAATCCATGTGTTGAGAGATTGCAAACAGAGGTTCGTAAATAAGATCTAACCGTAATTTACGAATTAATTATACACAATCATTAAATACAATCGTTATACAGAATCATGAAATACTATGCGAATTATTATAACCTTTCAATTTAATACTTTAATTCCAATAAACAATTTGTTTATTGCCATATTACCTTATTTCATACAAATTGAAATGTATTTTTCAAAAATCATACAGACACGTTGAGGTTATAAATAATCGTTAAGATAATAATTTCATTTTTTCCTCATCCAAGGGTATTAAGAAAAAATAATTTCTGTAATAAAATTCTCTATAAAAAAACGTTTAATTACATGACAAGATTCATCGTAAAGAAATATAAAAAATTTCAGTCCAATTTCTTTCATGATAATAAATGTGTTTACAAAACTGTTTTGCTTTTAAAATAATTATATTTATTGGTAGTTAATATAAAGTCTACAGTACTTATAATTTATGTAATTTTAAAATCCATCCCGAAAAGGTAGATTTGACTGAATGGCCTTAACACTCATTTTAATAACGTAATTCAAGGTGTTATAAAAGTTTACTATTTTCTATTTTCTGTTATATACTGACATAATTTACTTCAATAAATTCTTCTCTTCCTTTACGTAATAACTAGAAATGCAAAATAAATCAAATTTTTATTCTCATCCTATGTTTAATTAAATATAATTTTTTAAATATTTTATTTAAATATAATTAATTCATTTTTTTGAAATTATTATTCACAGTAAAAAATAAATCTTATTTTAAATACTGTCTGAAATTAAACGAGTCTTGAAAGTAATGTCAGTCTTAATTTAAGCTCGGCTTGCTTGAAAATAAGACTTTTTACTGTGTTTATTAATGTTTATTTAAATATGCTTTATTTTTAATTAATTAATTAATTTGCAACTATTAAAATATGACTTAATATAAATATTATTGGTTTATATAAATATATCTTAATATAATATTTTATAAAAAAATTTTTTTTTACATAAATATATTTTATTTATTATCTCAATTTAATTTATAAAAATATAGTAACCATTTACAAAGGATAATAAATTTATAACTCTTTTTTAGGCTCTCAACTGTTTAAATGAATTTCCAAAGAAAGTTATAGAATTAAATAGTATTATTGAAACCTACACTCCACCGAATATTAAATCTGGAGCTTCCGGTGGAAGTACAGCCCGCTTATCGACAGCAGGATCAGTATCCTCGACTATTGGAAATTATAATTCTACTACCAGACCAGAAATAGATGGTAAATATTTTTAAAATAATTTAAATAAACTATAATTTTCCGGGAATGAAATTAGTAACAATTGTTTTTTAATTAATTTAAAGGTATGTCCAGAATGTCAATTTTGTAAACGTCGACGCGTTATTGTATTGCCTAGCATTGTTATACGACGCGTCGGCTAATCTTAAAATTGATATTCTGGACCAACCTTAATACCAATTAGAATGAATTATCATCTATTAATAACAGTTTTATATAGAAAATGCGAATTAATACCAATTAACACGAGTAAATATATTAATTAACATCAATCCATATGAAATATTGCCAGTTAAGCTAATTAATACAAATTCCAAAAGTATTACATATTGTCAATTAATACAAACCAATATTAATTAATATCAATTATTACCAATTAATATCAATTAATACTAACTAATATGAATTAATGCCAATGAATATGAATATTAGTTCATACCAATTAATAGTACTTAATATATCAATTCCTAAATCCTAAACAAATTTTTTCGAATAAATACTAATTAGTACTGATTACTACTAATTAATACATACCTATACCAATATATTTGAATTAATTTCAATCAAATAGTTTAATATCATTTAAACGAATAAATAAAAATAATTATACAAATCAATTACAAATAAGTACAAGTGTAGGGTCCGATGTGGTAAATAGAAACAAGAGCTAAATCATCCCCAACAGGTTCTAAGCATTTTTCCATTTTTCGTTTGTTAATTAGCAGCAGTATATACAAAAATATTCCGTATAACATAAATAATTAAAAATCAAAGAAGACATCCTTCGACCCTAAATTTTAGCAAAGTTGAAAAATTTAAGGGGAAATAGAACCAGTTGATTATTGCAATTTAATGATACTGATATTTTTTTCTACCCTATAAAATTGTTCCACGGAAGTAAAATAATAACTCAATACACAAAAAAACCGGAAATAATCTGTTTTGAAAGAAAAAACTTATGTTATTAGTGAAACTTAGCAAATCTGCTTCTATTTACCCCAACTGACCCCAAGTAAATTATTGGGGGTATGGCTTTCTGAAGTGTATACCAATGATTTTCAAAGAATAAATAAAAAAATGGAAATTTAAGCATGTTATTAATGAAATAATTAAATTTTCTTTATGGTATCTTATTATTTAATTTAATTTTTTATTATTTAAACAAATTATATGATAATTTAAAACTAGAATTAAAATTTCAAAAAGTATTATTTTTAAAATAAGTTGTTCATTTTTTCGAATTCAGTTGATTAGTTTCCAAGTTATTCATTTTTCTCAAAAAATGCCTTTCTTAGTTTGTGTACGGGCCAATAATACCAATTATGATAAATGAATACCAAACATTACCAATTAATATCAATTGAAATTGTAATAATCATTAAAAAAAATTATAAATACATAATTAATAAAAATTTTAACCGATTTAATCTATCATTACATGAAAGCCACTAATGAGGAAACATTTATTTTCCCTGTTTATTTATCCAGTAACGAGTTATTATTCACTGTCGACTTACGATCAAAGACACACGAGGAGAGGAATTCATAAAAGAAAAATCTACCGTTTGAAACGTTTCGAAGGATCTATGCTTCGTCGACGACCAGGACCTCTAGGTCAATTACTGGCTTTTCTCGCTTCTAAACTTTCGACATGCACAAAACAGTTAGTTGTGGGTCCATCCTGCTATGTCATTGACAGATTAATGTCCACTGTATTTCACCAGTAAGTTTTTTTTAATAACTAATTTCAAATTTTTTTTCCAAACTACTTTTTTCATTATTTTAAATATTAATAATTCTCCTTACTTTCAAAATATTCATTTTTCTATTTTTAATTTACTTAATATAATATAAAGTACACGGAGAGACCGAGATTACTAATTTTTGTATAAAATCACACTAGTATTTACTATTTTCACATTGCAACCACCGGAAATAAGGGGACTTTTTGTATTTTTTACTATTTTCTACACTAAGTCACTAATCCCGACAAATGTTCATCAAATTAGCAAAGTTTCTTACTATTTCGTCCAATAGTTCCAAACAACTGTAGTGTAAACTCAGAAGTATTGTGTACGTAAAATTACTACAGTCGTTTGTAAATGCAGAAAGAAAGAGTGAAAGAAAAAATATGGATTTTTGTCGCCGGTTTCCCGTCAATTCTTGACTAATGGAAGTAAACTGGAAGGATTTTTACATACACAGACACACACACACTTATATATTTGTTGGATAAATGTTTGAAGACACACACATGTTTATTTCACTTATATGTATAGACGCGGTTAATTAATACACTAATACACAACTGCACGCACGACAACGAATTTCACTGAAAGTATACATCTTTGTTTCCTTATATATTGAATGATGAAAATTTGCAGCACTTACGAGAAAGCAGTTTACTTTTAACAACTTATTATAAGACATAGTTCTTGGGACAGGAATAAATGCAAAATTTATTAATTTATAATGGTCAATTTCTGAGATAATGAACGACCTACGTTTCAATTTATATTTAATTATTGTAGATAATATCCAAATTTAGTTTACATACGCAAAGCATAGTCACTGTCAATGATCGGATGGCATCGGCTCATTTACGGACATTGACGAAGTTAGCAACCAATAGAAATGCAGGCGCCATATGACTGCACTCGCTAGCCACACTTGCTCACCAAAAATTACTACAATGGATCGTAGATTTTAGTAGAAAATGTTTTCATTTGTCAGATTTTGTGTAATGAAATTAGAGAAAACTATAATCAATTTTTGCTACATTTACAACTCTTACACAAAGTATTAAAACTTGCTATTTTAATGTAGCAAATTTATCTATTTCTTTTGTAAATTTATCTAATTCTGTAGTACATTATGCTAAAAGTCCCCTTATTTCCGGTCATTGCAACCATTTTTAGTAATTTTTACGAATGTGGGTCTCTCCGTGTAATATAATTGAAATATAAATTGACAATTAATTTAAAATTATTAAGCTAATAATGCTAATTAAATAATATTCATTTAATATTTTGTTAATAATAAGTTATTAATAAGTCGGTGTTCTGACGATGCTTAGGACCGGTATGGTACCGCGCCGGTGCAAAAATCGGACTTATACCAGCACCGGTGTAGTAGTAAAGGGCCAGGTATCGCACTGATTGTAAATTAGTACACGGAGAAAAATGGATTATACAATTAGGAATATAGAAAAAAAGATCATACTGAATATAATCTGATTAATACCCTCTATAATCTATTTACAACCTTTCAATGTTTTAGAATTATTTCTGGTATTCACAATAAATTATACATTTTATACTCCAAAATCGAATCAAATTATAAATTTAGATTATTACTATAGCAACATGTTTTTTTTCAAATTGTCATATTATGAGGTTACAGTTGTTTTGAAAATTTGTTGTGATCGAACTTTTTTACATATGTGCTGCTATTTTAATTTTCCAGGTTTGTAAATTTCTGATAATTGCATTTTTATAAATCTAAAAACAATTATAGCATTATGCATTTATTTACCATTAGCTTATTATATTGATTATAACCATTTTTAGTTTAAATATTACAAGAGAATATTATTTAACTATTTCTTCAAAGTATTTTTATTTACTTACAAAGTGTAAATTTTGTGATTAGTAAGAATTTATTTCTTTGTAAATTTATTTATGATTAATTCATCAATTATTATTGAATTGGTAACAATATTAATAATAATTTTTTAAATAATTTTAATAATTTTGTAGATTTAAAAAAATGAAATTACCAGAAATTTACGAATAAATAAATTTAGTGATTGATCAATTAATTTAATTAATTAATTATTGGCAACAACAAATTTAAATTTTTTTAAATTTTATTATTAGGCAATTAAATAGTAAATTAATTTTTTAATTTAAGGGTTAGATCTAATTTGTCAAAATTTTATTCATTTAAAATAACGTAAAGACCAATTATATTGATGCAAGTTTTATAATCTAAATTAATATGATCAATAATTTGAAAATGGTAATACTTAGATATTTAATTTTAAAATTCTGGTTAACTATCCTATATACAATTTAAAAATATCATAAAAAGTATAATCTGGATTATATCACTTATAATCCATTTTTCTCCGTGTACCGGACCGGTATCACTGCCGGCGGGAGTACCGTTTTGACTTTATATGCCAGCTCACATTGCGTTTACTGTTCACATGCAGGTTTAGGTTAGTGGATGTGGTGTCTACTATGCAGCTTTAGGGTGCGGAGTTCAATTCCTCGATTCTTCAGATTTTTCATTAATTGTTTATGTTCCCGTTTCAGCATTTAATATATTTACTGTTTCGAATTGATAAAAATAATATTAATAATATTTACACAATTAATTAGACTGAAATGAAATTTTTTGTGACGGCCCAGCACCGTGCCGGTCGTCTTGTGGTGATGGCCCGGTTCCAGGCCGGTGGTACATTAGTGCCAGCCTGGAACTAATATATCATGCTGTCGGCTACCAACGGTGTTATCATTCCTGATGGGGAAACCACTTTTCGATCTAATTGTAAGCAGCTAAGCAGGACGTTTTTTCGTCGAGCTTTATATGTTTTTTTATGGGGCGTTCCATAGCTGGAAGAACTTTTGAATCTCAGATTTTGTTTATACTTGGTTAATTTGTTGTGTTTACGGTGCTTTTAAAGTACACTCAAGGATTTTGCAAAATTTTAATTATTTTGCAAGATATTGTTAATGAAACTTTTTGGTCACTTTTTTCAATAATTTTTATCTTGTAAACTATTGGTCCTAGAAAAAAATGTTTTAGACAAAAATTGAAGAGAATGTATTGAATTTTAATAATATTTTATAAAAAAATAATTTTTTTAATTTTTCGACTAGTTTGTTTAAACAATTATTTTTTAAAGTTGTTTTTTTATGAAGGGAATAACCAATTTAAAAAAAAAATTTTTTTATTAAACCTTGGAATGTCCTTAAAAATATTTTATTAAAAAATAATTTTTTAAACTCTTCGTTTAAACAATTATTTTTAAAAGTTGTTTTTTTCCTAAAGGAAATAACCAAATGTTATAAAAAAATATTTTTATTAAAGCTTGAAATGTCCTTAAAAAGTACCCCAATTTGTGAAGCTGTGTTTTTTGAAATTTTCGAGAAATTAATTTTTGAATTATATATACATAGGAGCGTCACTGAAAAGTGAGCCGCTTTTATGCATCTTAGATCAAAGTGTGGATTTCCCACGACTGGACCGGCACCCAGTCGGCGGGAATGCCGGTGCTGACCCTACAGCGACAAGGATCTGTCTATTACTTAATAGTTTGTTAATAATTAGTTAACAGTTACCTTCATAATACTTTGTTTATAATTTACCAATAATAAATAACGAATTATTTATATAGGGTCAGTTGGAGTAAATCGGAACAAATTTGCTATGTTTCACCAAAAACAGAAGTTTTTTCTTTTAAATCGGAATACTTTCGTTTTTTTGTGTTTTAAGTTGTTATTTCACTTCCGTGGGACAATTTTATGGAGTAGTAAAAAATATGTTTATCATTGAATCGTAATAATCAACTGTTCCTATTTACCCCTAAATTTTTCAACTTTGCTAAAATTTAGGGGTAAATAGGAACAGTTTATTATTTCTTACGAAATTTGAGAAAAAATCAATTTCAAGTCTGTAAATGTTAAGAGATATAAAGAATTAAATAAAAAATGGTGTTAGTCGTAAAATAATTCAAAATAAGAAATAATAATGCATTACACTGGGTAACAAAAAAATGGTCATGTTGTGTTTATTTCAAAATTTTTGTGTTTATTGAAAGTTTGGGTGTCAGTGAACAAGAAAATAACAATAAATTTTTTTTAATTTATTCAAACCCCTAAAGAAGGGTGTTGATTTGTTAATAAACAGTGTTTTTTGCACTTTTTGAAGACATGTAAAAAGAAAATGGAAGACATAAAAAGCTCTAATATGTCTTAAAAGAAAGCCCAAACCTTTGTCTTTAAGAACCAAAACTGAAAAGTAATGTAAAAATTGCAGGGGACGTGTATTTACCAAGTAACCCCCTAATGATTCATACGCCCTGGTAAAAATGACTAGGAATCTAAGCATTGGTGCATATCAATTTTTCATCATTGGATTGGCTTCAAATTTGTTACTCGGGGGTTTTTGGGGTCGCTGATTACGAATCCGAAGTCAGTTTTCAAAAATTCAAAATGGCGGCTTCAACAAAAACCTCAAGTACCAAGTCTCGAGCGAATCCGAACGATTTTTAACATTTTATCCGCCATGTTGAAGCCGCCATTTTGAATTTTTGAAAGATGACTTCGGATTCGTAATCAGCGACCCCAAAAACCCCCGAGTAACAAATTTGAAGCCAATCCGATGATGAAAAATTGATATGCACCAATGCTTAGATTCCTAGTCATTTTTACCAGGGCGTATGAATCATTAGGGGGTTACTTGGTAAATACACGTCCCCTGCAATTTGTACATTACTTTTCAGTTTCGGTTCTTAAAGACAAAGGTTTGGGCTTTCTTTTAAGACATATTAGAGCTTTTTATGTCTTCCATTTTCTTTTTACAGGTCTTCAAAAAGTGCAAAAAACACCGTTTATTAACAAATCAACACCCTTCCTTAGGGGTTTGAATATATTTAAAAATTGTTTTTTTGCTACTTGCTTGTTTACTGACACCCAAACTTTCAATAAACACAAAAATTTTGAAATAAACACATGACCATTTTTTTGTTACCCAGTGTTATATAAGTTTAAAAGTATTCCATACCAAAATTCTAACACATTATACAATTATAAAGGTTTCAACAACTTTAAAAAATGTTAACAGATTGGTTTAACATAACTCTTATTCTCTCTCAATCTCTCTTATTGTCTCTCAATCTTTCTCATTCTCTCTCGGTCTCACTTATACTCTCTTATTCTCACTCATTTTCACTTATTCTCTCTTATTCTCTCTTATTCTCTCTTATACTCTCTCATTCTCTCTTATCATCTCTTGTTTCATTACACTTACCGGTTTTATGGTCACAAATCCTAATGAAATCTGAAATGTTACACTATTTGTGCTATGTAACGAACTAGCGTCTATTTGCTATAAAGTACCTATATAACAATTCTGTACTTGTTAAATACTATGTACTGATGCGATTATACATGATTACTATTTTAATGCATTTTTATAATGAGGAAAATAGTGTTGTAGTTTGATAAAAATAATTTTTTCATTTATATTATCAGAAATATTATTGAAATTTCTGCTGTTCCGATTTACCCCGAATTTCCAGTGTTAAGGGGTACATAGAAACAGTCTCCTATTTTTAAGAAAAATGTTCAAAATGAAAAAATCAAAGTTGTTTTTTGTTGTAGTATTAATAAGAGATAATTATACATTTTTATATGAATTTTTAGCTTATTTTTTTTCAAATGCGAATAAAAAAAGTGAAAGGGTGTCTTCTTTGATTTTCAATTTTTTATGCAATAGGAAATATTTTTGTTTATACTGCTGCTAATTGACAAACTGAAAATGGGAAAATACTTACAACCTGTTGGGAGTGATCTAAGGTACAAGGTTTATGGCCGTATTTATTTTTAAAAATTTTTATTTATCTAAAATAACTACTGTTCCAAATTGCCCCTTGTTCTGATTTACCCCAACTAACCCTACTAATTAACAATTAATTATTAATTAGTTATAACTAATTATCAATCAATTAATAGCTTATTAATAATTAATTAATAGTTTCTTAAGTATTTAATAATAATTAGTAACAATATTATCACAATAAAAATTTTAGTTTTTTAGATTTTCAATGTTTTTTGAACGTTGAAATGAGCCATTTTCAATACTTTTCAAGAAATGGCGTTCCACTTTTTTTATTTCTTATGCTATAAAACTCGTATTTTTATTAAAAAACAGTCGACATTTAAAAAGTGTACAATGTGGACCATCAGCAGATTGGAATACTTCATTAACAACTTATATTACAACACGCAAGAAGGACAATTCGGTGATTGGAAATCTAATAAGTGTCATGAGACCGGCAGCTGTGCAACTAATTGCAGACACAACTGTGGTAAGAAAATAAAAAAGCAAATAACCGCGGAATACAAAATTTGCATTGCACAACAGGTGAATATAAAGTTTCATAGATTTTCTTACCCATTAAAAAGAAATTTTGTTGCACATTTAATTTTTAATTTTTAATATTCAAACGGAAAGAACGGTTATGGTAACTTTTACTATTGTACTTTTATAGTCCAAATTGCCTGAAATTTTTTAATATTACTTGCAATTTTACTATACATTTCGGCTTTACAATATATTTCAAAAATATTTCAGCAATAGTAAATTATGCACCGAGTGCGGAAAGTAGCCGTTTTCCGATGAGTTCGGTGATGTATACACAGTACTTTGTGTAACACCTGTTTACCAAAAATAGTACATTGTGCAACATCTGTTTACCGAATAAAGTAAATTTTATACTTTTCTAATCAATAAATATAGTTCGGGTCTTAATTTAAGCTTAGTTTGTGTTAAAATAAGGATAGGCAATCTGAATTTTAACAGTTGTAATTACTGTAGTGAATTTCTAAATAATTCACTGAATTTAATTATATAGTTATATTCTTTACTTTTCTTACATTTTAATGTAATATTTTAAATTCTCAAGTAATTGACAGTAGGTTCAGGTTAGTTTTTTATATTGTTGATAAATTACCTAAACACGCGAAAATAAAATTCATGTGGTCATTTGTATAAACTTCTAAATATTGAATTTTCTTTACCGACAGTCGAAAACTACCAATAAATTAGTTTTTAATATTATAAATCGACTAAAATATGAATAAAAATAATTTTAAAACTGGCCATAGAATAGTGCCAACGCTGACAATAAAAAAACAAAATACATAACCTCAAAATGTCAAATTTTGTTACATGTAATAATAAATATTTAGAAACCTTTATAAATAATATGTTTAATGCAAAAATAGTGTAAATAAATTTTGGAAAACAAGGAACTATATATATACCTAATAAAATTTTTTATAATTACATGTAATAAATGTACAACTGCTGATATTTTAATATTATGACTCCCAACGTGGCTGATAATCACCTTTCCTTTAACATAAATGCAGCAAAAAGTGGTCAATTTCTGCATACTTAAAGTGTGCAGAAAAGTGAAAAAAATTGCTTGAATCTTTACATTCAACAAAATAATATGATTTCATCTAAAATTAAGGTACCTATTGTGCTTTAAAATAAGACTTTCTTTTTACTGAGTGTGTATATACATTATACTGTGTACAGAAAAGTGAACAAAAAAGTACACTTTTCTGTACAATGTGCGGCAAAGTAATCAAAACTATGTATGCAGAAATTGACCACTTTTTGCTGCATTTATGTTAAAGGAAAGTAGCTTTTTTCTAGCAGATGTTGCACAAAGTTTACTTTTAAAAATATAGTCAATTTTACTTCCTCGTAGTAAAGTTTACTTTCAAAAACAGTAAATTTTACTTTAGTGCATATTTAAATTTACTCTCGAAGGCAACAATAGATGCTTTAGTGTATTAAAAATTCATTTCAAAAATAGCAAAATTTATCTTCTTGCGGTAAAGTTTATTCCAAAAATAGTCAAAATTGCTAAAAAAATATAAATAATTCTACAGTTAAAACGTTGGCTTCAAGCAATATCAATAATGTCGCCGATACCAGAATTATCACGAGATTTATTACAAATAACACGTTGTACGGAAACAATAGATTGCTGGGGTTACGAATTGTATTTTCATCTTAAATGCCTGCAAGTGACTCGCATGCGAAATATGGACAGGGTAACTTAATTTTTTATTATATTATTATTTGTAATCTTTTATTCAATAATTTTGTATTGTAAATTATTCTTCATATTTTTTACTGTAAAACATTTACACTACTGTTTACTGTGAAATATTTTTATTATTTTTTGTTTTCATTTTATATTAACCCTTTGCCTACGCTGACTTATCCCCCATACATTGAATGTAATTCCATAGTCACTAGGCGACCCAATTGTCGTTTTTTGTCAATAAAGGTCACTTGCGTAGATAGAGGGTTAAAAATCTTATTCAATGTCAGATTATCAACGAAGAACAGGCAACAAATGAAGAAATAACGCACATAAATTTATGGCATCGTTTAATTCAACTGCGCGATAATTACATTATTTTATATGAATCACTTCACGAAGAGAAAAAATTTCCTGAAACAAAACCACCCGTTGAGAATCAAAATTTACACACTTGATATTTTATAATCTAGATAAGCTTTGGATGTTTCTTTATTAACGTCGTGAATATCTATTCTTTTTTTATATGAATTTACATATTTATAAATGTATTTATATTTTTTAATTATTTATTTTGTTAATAAAATAATTTTATTATACAAAGAATTTTTATTAAGGCAAATATTTTTAATTTAAAAAATGCTTTTTTAGAATATAAATTTTTATTTCAAACAAATTTTTTTTATCTACTTACACAGAGCTGCATGGTTTTTTTGTTTTCGATATCGAAGTTGTTTCTTACCTAATTTTGTATGCTGAACACAAGCCCGGATTTCAAAATTGACCATCACGTCAGGATTTCGAGAAAAGTGGGTTAATTAAAAAGAGAAAAAATATTGAAAACCCTCAAAAACATGTTTTTTGAGCTATTTACCCTCTCTTTTCTTAAAAATTTGACGTGATGGAACATTCTGGACTTTGAATTCGTGCTCAGCTCAAAAAGTCTCTTTGGAAAGATATAGTCACGTTCATTCGACAGAAAAAAGTTTAGATTTTCAGGGCTGTGTTATTAATGAAAAAACGTTTGACCGGGACTAAACCGGACACGGGACTAAACCGGACAAGTCAAATATTTCCGAAACCGTGAAGAATTTCAAATCGTGAAAATAACCTATGAACGCGCAATTTCGTGATGCATATGCTACATGAGGTTTTAGGGACGTGTCAATTTTCTTGTAATAATAGTTGCCGTTAATATGTGAAAATGTCATTTCTTGAGGTAAAAGTAAAAAATTTTTTTCTTCATTTTTTTGGGTTTTTATCGTTAAAATTAAGGTGCAAATATCATACGGACATTTTTCTTTTAGCTCAAGGTGTACTGAGTTTAGTAGAAAAAAAGTTTAATGGAAAACATTAAGAAAAAATATATTGCAGGCTAATTATTAGATGACGGTGTGGGGCTGAATCGGACATCGTGATTAAAAACAACCAAATCTTTGAATTCTTTAATTTATTTTATATTGATTAACTATTTTATATTATATTCTTTGCTTAGAACCACTTTATAAATAAATAAATAAAGAATTTATTTTAAAACTCGAATTCGCAAGCGAGTTGCAACAAACAGACAAGCCTGAAAACTATGTAATTCATTTTATATTATAATTATTACCGATTTTACATATTATATTATATTCTTTGTATAGAACTATCTACAAATAAATAAAAGAAGAATTGATTTGACTTTTTTACCAAAAAAAATAAAATTTATATCTCATTCTTTAATTAATTGGCCGTGTCCGATTTAGCCCCATGGGGTGTCTGGTTTAGCCCCACCAATTTTTGGATTTTCGTTTTTGAGGTAGTCACCTTCGAAGCAATATATCTCTAAAGCTATTGTACTTTTTTTAAATCGAACAAGTGCGATTTGTAGGTGACAGTACAAGCTTCAGAACGGTATATTACACTTTAGCAAAAAGTATATTTTTGTATGAGTTTTCTGGTGAAAGACCAAATGCGTCCGGTTTAGCCCCGGTCTCCCCTACTTTAATGTAATGGTATAAATTTTCAAAAAAGAGATTCCTGTATATCTTGAAACTGTTTAATAACAGTTGTCGTCGGTGCGCCTTTACTGTTATTATTAAATCTCGGTTTATAAAAGAAGTAGATAGCGGTGGCAAACCGCAGACTGTTCAGATGGTTGTACTTTCGTAATTCATGCAAAAGTCCAAGCAAAACTGCGGCATTTCCATTCCCTTCCTTATTAATGCCTCTTAGACTTCTATAAATGTTACAGCAACAATAAAGTGTCGAGTTTTGAACGACAGATGGATATATTGTTAGTTTCAGTGACGCGAATGATGGAAAAATAAATAAATCATTACGAATAGTATTCACTATTAAACAGAATTACTTATTACAACAGAAGAAAACTTTGAAAACAAATTTAATTTTAATATAATTTCATTTTTTTATTCTTAAATTTTATTTGAAATAATTTTATAATCTATATATATTAATGTTAGTTATTGTTTCCTTTTCAGGGTTCCGTACACCTCAGGTGTACCGACGGAACCCTATTGGTGAGACTCCGATGTCCGTAGCTTAATCGTGTCCCCCTCCAGTTTGATTCTTAACTTATTTAATAATAATATTATTATTATTTTCAACATTTTCAATTTTTGAAAAATCTTATTTAATTCTTTTAGAAAAATTAAAAAAAATTTTTTTTATAATGGAGTATCTTTAATAATTGTAACTAGAAATTTTTAAAATAATGGAATTTTATAAACACTTTCTTTTAAGTTTTTAAAATAACCATGTTTGTTAATAATTCCAATTTAATATTTAATTATTTTATTTTATTCAAATTTTAGAAAACAATTTATTGAATTCTTTCATGAGTTTTTTTTGAAAATAATTAAATTTTTACAAAGAATTTTACTATTTATAAATATAATTGAATTATTTTTAAGGATTTATTAAAAATTTAGAAAATAGTAAAATTCTTTGTAATATAGGAGAGAGTGGGGCAAACCAGATCCCCTAACGGTTTTTTGACTCTTGTGACTAAACGAATAAACCGATTTCATTTTTCGATGGCTCGTTTGAAAGATCATTTAATTGCGCAACTTTTTCCCAAAGACACATAAACTTCATCTTTTATTGTTTAGTTGCTGTATTAACTTTAAAAAATGTTGCAAACGGTCCGGTTTGCCCCACCCCCTGGGGTAAACCGGACCGTTTGGTTTTTTATTTATAATTTTGCATTTACATAATCTACAATAATAAAAAACATAATGAATCATGTAAACAATGGTTGTAGTAATAGAAATAATAATTCGGGATTGAATTTTAATTGAATAAATATTTTTTTAAATAAAAAAATTAAAATGTTTGTTATTATCAGAGAAACAATATTAAAGGGTCCGATTCTCATTGGAAGACAATTATTTTTCATTGTAAGTAAATATTTTAATGAAAGAAACATTTTCTTAAAAAATAATTTTTATGGAACTTTAATTCAATGGAAATATCCTATGGCCGGTTTGCCCCACCGAAAACGGTCCGGTTTGCCCCACAGGCTTATTTTGAGAATAAATGTTCGTTAAAAAGAAACGCTTTGCAAATTCATCAAAGTTTTTGGTGGTAAATATTCCTGAGGTGTGTACCTTCAAAACCCAAGACCTAATATTTGGAAATATTACACGTTTTCCTCAGAATTTTCTTAAGAAAAAATTCGGAAAAGTGTAAAAAAAACTAAAAAAAAACTTTTGCTTCCAGCGTTGCACAAACAAAAGTAAAGAAAGTCAAATTGAAAAAATAAGGTATACTGCACAAGGTTGTTTCAAATTTCTAAATAGCACTTTTGCCAATTTCGCCCTTTCGGAAATATTGAGGGGGGTCCTGTTTACCCACCGGTCCGGTATGCCCCACTCTCCCCTATTAGTATAAATTTAAAAAAATTGAAATCTTTTATGAAATCTTATTGAAATTGGTAATAAAAATAATTTAATTTTTTCGAAGAATTTATAAAAATTTTAGAAAATAATTGAATTTTAAATAAAATTTTTCATTTGAACGAATTAAGAAAAAAATGTAATTCTTTCCTAAAATTGTTAAGAATATAATTGAATGTCCGCAAAGAATTTTACAATAAATATAATTGAATGGTTTCTAAGGATTTATTAAAAGTTTAAAAAATAATACAATTTTTAGAAAAGCATTATTAAAACTTGTTAAAAAATTGTATCGTTTTATGAAATGTTATTAAAATTGTATTAAAAATAATTGAATTTTTTTAAGTTTGAATTTAAAATTATTTAATAATTCTTTTTTAAAAATAAATTTTGTAATTTGCATAATAATAATAATAATAATAATAATAAATTGAATATCTCGTTCAGAGTGCTAGCACGCGTATAACATTTGCAAGTAAAATTTATATCAATCAATTCCATTAATTTCAAAAAAATTTTATTTGCTTTAAGGCATTTGAACCATAATTGCGTCTCTATATGTACAAAGCATGTGTTCTAAAACTGTGACGTCATGAGGGTTCAGAAATGAATGTTATATTGAATCTATATTGTTTTTGTTTATTTATCTATATTGTTAACTAATTCATATTAGGATAGTAGGCTGAAAGTAAGACGTAAGTTTTGACAGGAGTATATTTGCATTAATCAAAATTGAAGAAAAAACCATTTTATAAAAAGAAATGAATATAATAAAACTTTTTTCAATTTTATAAGAAGATCCCGTTTGGCAAAAAATGTACGATTTTTTCTGATCGAATTAAATTCCTAGATATTTTTCGGTTTTCATTCGCGGATGCGACACTCCGTTAATTAAATGTATTAGAACATATATTCTTGATCCAAGAAAATGTGGAATACGACCAAGAAGTTAATTTTTAATTTGAGTTAAAACAATTATTAACTTATATTAATTTCCCCATTTTCATGGCTCAAGACTATAGGTGTTTTTGATGAAAAATAGTTATTTAAAGAAATTGAAAAATGATTTGCCCAATGCTCCAAATTACTTGACACAAGAAAATCAATTTCTTCCAATAAGAAAATATGGGTTTGTTTCAAGTAAATTACGTCAAGAAAATGTATTTACTTGATTTAATAAACTTTTTTTCAGTGTGTGAAATCTTCTTTTATTTTTTGAAAAATATTTCCACTTTAAATCTTACTTCAAATCCCATGTAAAATCTATTTACATTTATCAAGTATAATTTTTTATATCCCTATTGAAAATCCCCACGTGGGAATTTATATAGGATTATACATTGAATTTTATATGAGATCTAAATGCCTTTCGTATGAGGTTCTACATAGAATTCCATATGGGATTTTACACAACACATTTTCATACAGGATTTTACATCACATATTTCCCACACGATTTTACATAGGAATCCGTATGGTTTCTTTTATGGAAGTGAGATTTTACATGGTTTTTGATATAGGATTCCATGTGGAGATTTTCAATAGGGAAACTATCTAAAACTCCTGAACCGATTCACGCGTTTTTGCGAAGTGCCCGGATACAATTTTGAAGAAGAACAGCATATCCCAAACTTTTCTAAAATTGTAGAAGAAAAATTGTAATTCATAAATAGGACTTTATTATTTATTTTCTACTTTAAATATGACAATAGAGTAAGTCCTGGGGAGATGGCCATACGGCAGAGATAACCAATTCAAATATTTTACAGAATTTGCTGGCAGATGTCGTTTACTTTAGGATATTCTTGTGCATTTCGTGACAGAAATTAAACATAAACAAAAAATTGTTAAAAAAGAATGAGAAAGTAATTCACGTTTCTCATTGTAACATTCTAATTTTTTAACATATTTCTAAAATTCAAGATTTTTTTAGAAGTACATAACGCACGCTTTGATATAATCTAAGAATTGAAGACCAAAATATTTTATTTATTTTTTGAATTTGGTTTAGAAATGCATGTTTTATTATAAAAATTACTATATAACACTCTGATAAAAATTTTCAAGTTAAAATATTACTCAATAAAACAATTTCACACAATTGCAAAATAATTTTAATAGTTTGAAATTTTATAAACAGTAATTGTTGTAAAATTAAGTTAAAATGTAACTTGATTTCTTTAAGTTTACTGTTATAGAAAGTATAGCAATATTCTGTCAAAAAAAAAATGTTCAATTTTTGATTTTTCTCATAAATAAATATTTTTTTAATCTGTAAGTTGATAATCCTTTCTTGGGCCAATACCTAACAATCTGCCAAATTTAGTTAAAATCCATAAAAGCGTTTTTGTGTTATTAGGGTACAAACCTTCTTTGACAGATAGACATACACACACAAAAATACATTAAATTTTTTAAGATTATTTCTGGAAACCTTGATGTCAATAACAACTATTTATTTTAAAAGGGCTTAGGGGGTTAAGTATGCAAAAAATGCCCCCGCTTCTATTTTTCTCAAATTTGGCCCATATGTTACTATCCATATGACTATAACTTTCTGCAATTTTGAACTCAAAATTCGCTTTTTTGGGGGAGTTATGGAGGGGGAAAGCAAAATCAAAAAACTTATTTTTCTCGAAAACTACTGAACCGATTTTAATGAAATTTTAAGAGGTTGTAAATATAGATAAGACGATTTTAGAAAAAAAAATCCAAATTTTTTTTCAAAAAAAATTTTCAAAAATAAATGTTTGAAATTTTCAAAATTTTTTTTAGGGTTATTTTTTTAAGTGACCACTTTCTCTTTTGTTGTAAAAAGTACCTTATAATGTCCCCTTTGACATATATTTTTTTCAAATTTTTTAAAAATATAGTTTTTGAGTAAAATGTCAAAAACCATGGTCATGCTATTTGTCACGTACGGTAAGGCACATATATACATATGGGCTATATTAATGTGATAGGGTATAGCTAAATAAGTATGGAAAAAGTGACCCGAATATATTTTTCCCATTCATTCCTACCCACTTAAAAATAACTTTTTCAAATTTTTAACTTAAAATTTTGAATTTTTTGGAACTTATGGAAGGGAAAAAATCAAAAATCTGTCACAGAAGCTTTGTACCCTAATAACACAAAAACGCTATTACGGATTTTAACTAAATTTGGCAGACTGTTATGTATTGGCCCAAGAAAGGATTGTCAATTTACAATTATTTCAACAAATAGAAAAATCCAAATTTTTTATTTGTTCATGGATTGCTTTTAAACTTACTATACTTGAGTATTACATGTTATTTAGGCACATTTTACCATAATTTTAAAAAAATGGGTTTAATGTCAAAAAATCGAGAAAAATGTTATTGATACTAATTACTATTAAACTTAAGTCAGTAGTATGTTTGGGATCTTTGATTAAGATTTTGTCGACAAAATAATTATTATTAATGTGAAAGAATTTATCAATTATCCGAATCAATCTCAAAATAATTCTTATTAAGCTCTTGAGTTTCATATGTATCGACAGCACAGCCATCCTGAATACAGAAACCTGCTTTTTCAGAAAATATTTTTTCGAAATCAATTAATAATTTTAAAATTATCAAATTAATTAATTAATTATCAAATTCTTTCACATTAATATTAATAATTTCCGAATGATAGATTTACTTCCTTAAAAATAATTATTAATTATTTATTCATCCAATTTATCCAATATTATTTAATTGCAAGAATTTTAGAAATATTGAAAATGGAGTTTTTTGTTATTAAAACAGTATTAAACAGTGCCGGGCTTCCGTTTCCAGTTCCTTCTATGCCCATGCTGGCTTCGACCCAATTCGACCACCCTTTTTCAAAAACCTTCTACTACTTTCTCACCTCTCTTACACCCTCCAGTTATCCACTTTTACCCATCCATCCATCCAAGCAAAATCTTCTCACCTCATTCTCAGCCTATCCCTGTCTATCACACTTTACACGCTGCAATCACTCCTCCCGTATCTTCTCTCACAACATACTTTACCCCATTCACCCAAATACAATCTTTACCCATTCTTACCTGTTTCCCATTCACTCTCTCCGTCCACGCTCTTTCTCTCAATAACCATCTTCTCTCCCTCCAACTTCTATCCTTATCAATTCTTATTACACTTCCTTTCAGTCTTCCTTTCACCCTCATCACATCCATTTTCTCTTCCTCACTACCCAACTCCACCAACCATAACTTTGGAACCCCATATTCTCCTCTTCCTAACGCTTGTACCATTCTAACTGAGGCATTAACCCCCACCCACGCCAATACTTTTTCCACTGCTCTTTTACCCTCCATCACACCTACATTCATACCTCTAACCACTATATTCTTTTTCCTTTTTTTATTTTCTACTACCTCCACTCGCCCTGACAAATCTCTCACTTTCCACTTTTACCTCTCATATTCACTTCCCTCAATTTTCTCAGTTCCCTCATTCACTTCCTTTATAAATTTTTCCATTCCATTCATTCTTCTCCACATGCTTTCCTTTTCCTTGTTCCACTTACTACCCCATTCATTCCACATTTCCTGCAATTTCTTCAATCCCTCTTCAATTCCCCCTATCTCTTTGTCCCTTGTTTTCCTATCCTCACAGATATCCATAAAATTTCCCTTTATTCTCATAACTCCTTCATCCATCGCATCCTTCAACATCCATACTAATTCCAACAAATCCATGCAATCCTCACACGTCATCTTTTTTTCCATCTTTCCTATCCCCCTTTCAAATACTCGCGCCTTTTTCTCATTCTCGCTAACACTACTTGAGTCAAACACAGCTATTCCAGAAATCTACCTTATCACTCAAATGCTCAAAATTTTTTCCACTCTCTCTCCTCTCTCTCACTTTAAGCAACCTAACCTCACTAAACACACTTCTCTATTTTTACCTTTTTTATCCATCATACATTCACTACTCTATACAAACATACCTTTTCTTTACACTACCGCAAATTATACTACACACTAAACACTCTACACTACCCACCCTTTTTAAAACCTTTAAATTTCTCAAAAAATCTTAACTTTTTCTAAACGCGTGTACACTGAAACGGTACCGGAAACGGAAGCCATAGAATTTGTTATAATAATTTTAAAAAATTTAAATATATAATAATAAATAATAATAACAATAATAGTAATAATAATATTAATAATATATATATATATACACTCGGGTCGTAAAGTTTCAGTATATTTGGACTGACCACATTTGAATGATCCCTTCACTTTAAACTCAAATATTTCAGTAAAAATTGATGTAAAAGCTATCAAATTAGGATCATTTTAAAGTTTAATAAATTTAGAGACAAATGGGCCAAGATGTAAACAATTTAATCATGTAAATGTGTGAATATAATCCTTTAAAGTAAGAGATTTTTTGTGAAAATTTAATTTTTGAAATCTTGAGTTCGAGTCAATGCCAATTAAAGAGAAATTTTTTTTGAGAATTATCTGTTAACTAATATATAGTAAAAATCCTACTCTTTAATTCTAGACCAAAATCATTAACAAACATTTGGTATTTTTTTCAAATTCTAAAAAAATAATTTCTCTTGCTCTCTAAATTTCTCAAAGGATATAAATTGCAATTTTGTCGATTCGTTCAATTGTTTTATCAATTAACCACACTTTTGAAAAAATATATAACCCTTGATTCATGCTCAAGAAACTTTTTGCCAGAATGCTTCGAATTTGTCAACCTGTAATTAATGCAAAAGGTGGTTATTTTGATAAAAAAAATCTAGTTGCAATTACATTTTTCAGCAAATTGAATAAACTTATTAACTCCTGTATTTTATTGTAATTTAATATAATAAATAATTATAATACTAATATTTAAGCTGATAAATTATTAATTAATTAGGAAAAAAACTTAAATTAGATAGTTATAATAATTATTACTAATTATTATTATATTGTTTATTATTATATTATATTTCATTATTTTATATTATAATGTTATAATAATAATTATTATTATATTGCACAGATATAATCTTGTAACAATCAAGGGTTATATATTTTTCTAAAAGTGTGGTTAATTGATAAAACAAATGAACGAATCGACGAATTTGCAATTTATATCCTTTGAGAAATTTAGAGAGCAAGAGAAATTATTTTTATAGAATTTGAAAAAAATACCAAATATTTGTTAATGATTTTGGTATAGAATTAAAGAGTAGGATTTTTACTACATATTGGCTAACTGACAATTCTCAAAAAAAATTTCTCTTTAATTGGCATTGACTTGAACTCAAGATTTCAAAAATTAAATTTTCACAAAAAATCTCTTACTTTAAAGGATTATATTTACACATTTACATGATTAAATTGTTTACATCTTGGCCCATTTGTCTCTAAATTTATTAAACTTTAAAATGATCCTAATTTAATAGCTTTTACATCAATTTTTACTGAAATATTTGAGTTTAAAGTGAAGCGATCATTCAAATGTGGTCAGTCCAAATGTACTGAAACTTTACTACCCGAGTGTAATATATATATATATATATATAAAATAAATACTTTAATGGTAATTAAAGCCGACCAAATGTTCCTGAATGGAAAAAATGAATTTAGAATATTAGATTTACCATCAACATTTAAAGGAGTGTGACATAACACATGACTTAACCCCCCCTTCCCCCATGTTACACTTAGTCACAATTCTCTGACCCCTCCCCCCCTTTGACGCTTGACGTATTATGTGTACGGCCCCTAAGTGAATATATACACGTATTGATCTAGAAGACGACTTATAACGTAGAATAAGTGAAATTTCACATATTCAGATTTAGAGAGTATGTTATAAATATGTAACAGACAATTTAAAAAAAAATTTTAAATTATTTTCCAAAATTTTTTTTTAAATTAACTTTGAAATTAAAAAAAAAATTTTAATTGTTTTATTGATACACTCGAGGGGGTATTGTGTATTGGCGTGTACGTTTCTCACGTAATAGTCACGTAATAGAGTGTAATAGATCATTATTACGTAAGTGTAATACCACATAATATAGAAGTAATATCATGTAATAATCGGTAATACCATGTAATAGTTATGTAATAGCCTATAATACATGTAATAGCTGGAAAATTTGGTGTATTAGAGTGTGATTTACATGTTTATAAATAAAAACCAATAGATACTTTTGTGTTTAATATTATAATTCTTGACATTTTAGTATCATATGCTTTAGTAGGTTTAAATAAAAAAAAGTTTTGAAGAAAAAAATTATTCTTAATATTTTTATTTTGCAATTTATGCTTGACTACAGTTTTGGGTGCTATTTTTTTTATTAATAAACAGTGAATAATTTAAATAAAAATCAAATGTTTACCAAAAATTACTTTAGTGAAAACAAAAATTAGTTTCCTTAAGTTAATCCATAAAAAAATTAAACGCAGTGTAGAACAGTCATATGTATGTGGGGGATTTTACGTCAAGTGATCCAGGCCTCATGTGTTTACACGTCATACTTTGCCGACTCATAGTTCATTTAAAAAGAAGGTGTGAATTTCATAAAAGAAGTTTTGGAAAGGTTTTTTCGTGTACTTTTCAGTGGTGATTTTAGTTTTTCAAAAAAAAAAATTTAACCTTGAAAATTAAAAAATTAATATTAATTTTTATTTTTTTGTAAAATCGGCATTTTTATTAATTTTTTTTTATTTAGAAAGAAAGCTTATTATTGCGTTTTCTTTCGTTATCTGCGGATATAAAAATTTGTTATACTTGTAGAAAAGAGCTTAATAAAATACAAGAATTACCATCTGATTGCTTTAAAAATTGTGATTCGGAAGATTAATTGGACTGTAATGACAAAAAAAGAAAAGTTAACAGAGACTAGTAGAGATGAATATTATTTAGCAGCTGTTGAAGTTTCAAAACAAGTAATAGAAAATAATAAAGCAAGTATTAGTCGTGATGAAAAAATATTAGGGGAGAATGGGGAGTTATGAAGCACGCTTTGTTTATGAGTTGTAACTTCAAAAAGAAATTTTTTTTCAAATTTTCTCCACTTGAATTTCTAGACGGTCTTCAAATATGCCTACTGGTTGAAGAATTTGCATGAAATAAAATAAAATCGACAATTTTTTTCAGTTGGGCTAAAAAGCTGCTTTTTCAAGTTTTTAAAAATCATGGGGAGTTGTGAAGCATTACTAAAAATCGCTAAAAATTATATTTTTTGGTAAATATTCTTTATTGAGATTTTGCATAAATCCTTTTGAATTTCGAGAACCTAATCATTGCTGGGTATTATATGGGTGAACTTATCATTTTGATTTGTTCGCGAATTTTGTAAGAATTCTACAAAATGGAACACTCAAAAAAACTTTATAAACGAAAGGTTAAACACATTGTCTTGAAAGATATGCAAAATATCTGCTATCGGAATTAATCCAATTACAAAACGAAGATATTAGGTGAAAAAATATTCAGAGTAAGTGACATCTATCAAAACAATTACTATGCGAGATCTATGGCCGTGCTTCACAACTCCTCATTCTCCCCTACTTCTTACACTTGCTCCAAAACATTGGAGTCGTAAAAAAATAGGAGCTGCATTTGGAACTTCTGAACTTTAAGCTAGAAATGCTAAAAATCTCGTTGCCGAAATATTAGTTACAAAGTTTTATGAGGATGATTGTATGAGTCGTTTAATGCCGGGGGTTAAGGACTGTATTTCTGTGCGAATAAATGATGAAAAAGTTTTGGTTCAAAAAATATTAATTTCGTGCAATTTAAAAGAATTGTATACAGAATTTAAATCACGTCATGAAGATATTAAGATAGGCTTCTCGAAATTCACACAACTTAGACCGAAGCATTGCGTTTTGGCGGGTAGCAGTGGCACTCACACGGTCTGTGTTTGTGTTCATCACTTAAACCTTAAGTTAATGTTAAACGAAGTCGAAATTCAATGCTTAACAAACGACTCTAGTATTGAATTAAGAAATTATCGTTACTGTTTGAAGCTTTTGGTTTGTTCAAATTCAAAACCTTCATGTATGTTTGGCGAATGTAACAACTGTCCAGGTGTTGATCAAATAAAAGAAAATTTAATTAAATACTTTGATGATAATGATTTGGACGAAATAACGTACGCTTCATGGCTTCAAACTGATAGATGTACGTTAAAACCTATTGTGCTAAATGCCGGTGATTTCGTAAACGAATTATATAAATAAATGGTAAAAAAAGAGTATATGATTTCCTTGTTAAAGAACAGTCATCATTTTTTAAAAATTTAAAAGAGAGCTTGAAAGATAATGAATTTGTAATTTCGTGCGACTTTGCTGAACATTACAAATTTGTTCTTCAAGATTCTATACAAGGATTTCATTGGAATAACGATCAAGCTACATTATTTACCGTAGTAATTTGCTTCTCATAAGATCAAAAATTGCAACAATTACGGGAACTTTAAATTATAATGCATTTATTCCTATAGCGAAAACGGTATATTAAAATTAAAAAGATTTTCATCATCAGAAGAGTTTGATTGCTTTCCCAAAAATAAACGAAAGGCATCTAAACAAGTGCAGGTAAGATCAAAAAATCTAAAAAAAGTGTGTAATAAAGTAACCTTAAATATTCATATTTTCAAAATTTCATTTAATTGTATAAAATTAAAATCATTAGTTTAAAGTTTCCTTCAAATAAGTAACAGGCATGCATTTAACACTTGCCATTTTCAATATTTTATTACCTTTTCTGTAATTAGCATCAAAATATTTCATTAAATAAATAATTATTTTTATTAATTTTTTTTTAATTTCATTTCAATTTTTGGAAATTAAAATCAATAGTTAAACTAATCCTCCAAATAAGTAACAGGTATCTATTTAACACTCACTATTTCCAATATTTTATTACCTTTTACGTATATAATGTTAACATGTTTTCTTAAATAAAAATTTCCTTTAATGGTTTTCAAAATTCTTCGGTGAGCATAATACAGTTTTGCTGTTTCAGCTATACGTCTTAAATATAAGAGTATGATAAAATCGGCAATATCATTTTTTTCAGTGTGCGGTCCAATTAAATAATTTAAAGTTCTAAAGTGCTCTACGACAAATATATTTAAATATGTTATGTTCAGTTTAAATAAAATATTTTTCTGTCCTCTCTCTAAATCTGTGATGCACTCTGAAGAAAGGTGAATTATACAGCAAAAAATTTGAGGTTATGTTTCTAAGTTTTAGAATAAATATACTTAAAGCAGGTTAACTTTTGGTATAAGCCACTGATGTATAAATTTTCTTTGTAAATCAAATAATTAATAAAAATCGATTTTAATTTTACAGAATAAAATAAAAATTATTTATTAAAGTAGAAAGAAGACAAACATAATATTAAATTAATTTGCTTCTTAGGTATCTTTCTTATCAGAGCGCGCCACATCTGAATTAGTTGAAAGTTACTAATTATGATTTAAATAATAATTATTTGATTCAATAAAAATTTATTTGATAATAGACAAACAATAATAATAAAATAATAGATAATAAAAAAAAATTATTTGATTCAAGTAAACGATTATTTGTCTATTATCAAATAAATGTGTACTTGAATCAAATAAATTTTGTTTTCATTTTATGTAAGTTTGTTTAGATAAAGAAAAAAATTTGTACCCTGATTGTGATCTCAAGTACGCATTCATCGTAGCGCAAAAAGAATTTTAAAATGAAAAATTTTCGCTAAAAAGTAAATAGATAAGAAGCAGTATAAGGATGAAAGTGTAATAAATCAAGAAGATGATAATGTTGGGGTGCAGAGTAATTGACCTTCGTAAATTGATCATTATTCATAGTCTCCGCGTGTCTCATATGTATATATATATATAGATATAGTAAAGAAAGAAACTAGATATGAACTTCCACT